>CM054059.1:280276003-280887765 GCA_028641055.1 Alopecurus myosuroides
CCAAATTAATACACACAAAATCTCTTCACTATTTCCCCCCTGATTTATCAGTCAAAGCATAATTGTGTAAACAAAAGAGAAAGAGGGATGACCTTCTACACCAGTTGCGTCCTTCATATGGGAGCCGCTCTTGTGAAATCTAGTTGGCTTGTGACGTACTGTATTTTATGTTTATCATTCATTACATTAGCATACATCTCCCAAAATATAGACACTCCTCCATGGTATGTGATTGTTGGCAGGCACCCGAAGATTCAGTTAGCCATGGTTTGTGTAAGATGGTTGGGAGGAGTGTCAAAATTTTAATACCTCTGTTTAATAAAATAAAAGCATTAGCACATGAGTGATCCCTGCTTCCCTCTGCGAAGGGCCTTTCTTTTACTTTTATGTTGAGTCTCCATCTTATAACTTTATGCACAGCTGAGAGAGCATTTTTGCCATTCTGGGTTTTATATGTATTTGTCCCAGAAACATTATTAATTTATTCATGATGTGTTATTGCTTGTTCTCTAATTATTTGTTCCAGTCTTCCTCATGAACTTTGAAGGTGTCTTGGCATTTATGTTTTTCCCCATGATGTCTACGCACGCTTCTATTCTTGTAGAAAGTGTTGGGCCTCCAAGTGCAGAGGTTTGTGGAACAGCAGCAAGTTTCCTTTAAGTGGATCACCCAAGGTTTATCAAACTCAGGGAGGTATAGGTCAAAGATATCCCTCTCAAGCAACCCTGCAATTAAGATACAAGAAGTCTCTTGTGTCCCCAACACACCCAATATACTTTTCAGGTATATAGGTGCACTAGTTCGGCGAAGAGATAGTGAAATGCGAGTAATATGGATTGTTATAAGTAATAATAGCAATCTGAAATAAATATGGCAGCAAGCAAACATGTATCAGAACAGGCGGAAAACGGTGTTTCAATGCTTGGAAACAAGGCCTAGGGATCCTACTTTCACTAGTGGACACTCTCAACAATGATCACATAATTGAATAATTAAATATCTTCTCTTCACTATGCTACTCTTAACCCTCTACGGTTGGATATCGAACACTAATCATTGCGTAGAGCCGCAAAAAGCATTCCTTAAAGTAGGTATTCCCATGTCTAGTTAACCCCACACTGTCACTATGAGCGCCCTAGAAGGTACTAGACAAACACCACAATTCATAGAGGAGACATACACGGTGTGCACACTGTCACCTTCACACCGCGGGACAAGGTGACTCCAAAGTTCATATTAATAAAACACTTGAGTAGCACAAGATGAAGAGTAACATCTACTTATTAAACTAGATTACAAAGCTCACGATCACATATAGATCACACCATGAGAGAGAGAGATGAACCACATAGCTACCGGTAGAGCCCTCAGCATCGGGGGAGATCTACTCCCTCCTCATCATAGGAGACAACAACGACGATTGAGATGGCGGTGGAGTCGATGGAGGTGGCTTCCGGGGGCACTTCCTCGTCCCGGCAGGGTGCTAGAATAGAGATCTGTCCGCCAAAACTTGTCGGTGGCGCGGCGGAGCTACGGATGTATTTTGTGGAAAAGGTCGATTCTTTTAGGGTTTCCCTCGGGGGAGTATAAATAGGCGAAAGGGCGACGTCAGGGGGTGGCCAGGGGGCCCACACCCACCAGGTGGCGCAGCCAGAGGGTGGTGGTGCCACCCTATGGTGTGGCCACCCTGTGGCCCCCCTCCGGGGCTCTTCGGGACTTCTGGATGCTTCTGGGACTTGTAAGACTTCTGGCTTTCGAATCGTCCAACTCTGAGAATATTTCCAGAATAACTTTTCTGAAACAAAAAACAACAGAAAACAGGAACTGGCTTTGTGGCATCTTGTCAATAGGTTAGTCCTGGGAAATCGATAAAAATGACATAAAGTGTAAGGAAAACATGTGGGAAACAACATGAAAACAACATGGAACATCAGATTTTAAGGATACGTTTATGACGTATCACCCCACTCTTAAGGACTAGCGAGATACCACTTTGACATGCTTTCTCTATACTTGCAATAAACGTATATCTTTCTTTGCATTGTTGTTCATGATCTTTTATTTGAGTACTTCTCATGATGCAAAGTGATTGCTATGCTTTATTATTAAAGTTCTATTTATTATGTTTGTGTTAAAGTTCTATGATCTCAGCTTAAATATGCTTTTACATTTTGATGATCAAGTTTTGTGTGGTAGCAGTCACCTCAGAAATTATTTTCTTTTATCGTTTACATACTCGAGGACGAGTAGGAACTAAGCTTGGGGATGCTTGATATGTCTCCAACGTATCTATAATTTCTGATGTTCCATGATGATATTATGCCAATTACTACATGTTTTCTCCCTTCTTTATAGCATGTTTATACGTTTTCTGGGACTAACCTATTAACAAGATGCCAAGTGCTAGTTCTCTGTTTTCTGCTGTTTTTTATTTCAGAAAAATTGTTCTATAAATATTCTCGAAATTGGACCCACAAATCCCGAAGTTCCTATTTTCCCCGGAAGCATCCAGAACACCGAAGAGGAGTCGAAGACGGGCACCAGGGGGCCCTCACCATAGCGAGGCGTGAGCCCACCTTGGACGCGCCTGGGGGTGGCGAGGCCACCCTGGGGGCCCACCGACGCTGCCCTTTCGCCTATTTATTCCCCTCCGAAGGAAAACCCTAAACACCTGATCAAAAATCCCCGAAAAGTTCCGTAGCCGCCGTCGTCGTCAACCCTAGATGGGGGGGTTCTGAAGCTGTCTCCCGGCACCCTGCCGGAGAGGAGATCATCACCGGAGGCCTCTTCATTACCATTCCTACCTCCGGAGTGATGCGTGAGTAGTTCATCCTTGGACTACGGGTCCATAGTAGTAGCTAGATGGTTGTCTTCTCCTCCTATTCCTCAATGTTTAGATCTCGTGAGCTGCCTAACATGATCGAGATTGTTCTTATGTAATTCTATGTGCTGTGTTTGCTGGGATCCGATGAATATTGAACTTATGCCAAGTTGATTATAGTCTTTATTGCATATGTTATTTGTGATCTTGCACGCTTTCCGTTGCTAGTGGTTGCTCTGGCCAAGTAGTTGCTAGTGACTCCAAGAGGGAGTATTTATGATCGATAGTTGAGTTCATGCCTCCTTTTCGCCTGTGCTCGAGTGACAGAAACGTGACGGGAGAGGATGTGATGTTGCCACTAGGGAGAAAACAGCGATGTGAGTGCACGCGTGCACAACCATTGCTTACATTACACACATTGCTTAATGCGATTATCTGTTTCTTGCAACTTAATACCTAAGGGGGTTCGGATGATAACCTGAGGGTGGATTATTAGTCATAGATGCAGTTGGATTACGGTGGATGTATATTGTTGTAATGCCCGCACTAAATATCATAGTAGTCATCATGTCATGAATGTGCACTACGGTGCAATCTCTATTTGTCAATTTCCCAGTTGTAATTTGTTCACCCAGCATGCTATCTTTTATGGAGAGACACCACTAGTGAACCTATGAACCCCGGTCCATTTTTCCTACACTGTTAAACAAACCACAACAATACCCTGCTTTCTTTATTTACTGCAAGCATACACCATTTTCCACACTATACGTCTAATCTTTGTTTTCAGCAAGACCAGTGAGATTGACAACCTCACTGTACCGTTGGGACAAAGTATTTTGGTTGTGTGTGTGTGTGTGCAGGTTCCGCATTGTTACTGACACCGGTGAGGCGCCATCACCACCATTAGTGGCATCAACCTTCCGAAGACCCCCTTCTCCTACTGGATTGATAACCTTGGTTCTTAACTGAGGGAAATTCTTACCGCTGCACTCATCACACCCTCCTCTTGGGGTTCCCAACACACCATCCATAGCAAAGAATTTCTGGCGCCTCAAGGCACCATCAAGGTGTAGCAACATTGGTTCATGCACTTTTTGAACTCCTTCTTGTTCAAAGCTCTTTTCGTTGCCCTCGTCGCATCGTCCGGGCCTGTGTATTCACACATGAGCCGTTTTCCGCGATAAGTAAAGGGCGGAATCCGTCTTACGAACCAACATATGATGGTGTCCATGCCGGTTAACGGAGGAGTGGAAGAGACGAGTTTCGTGATTTGCCTCTTGATTCTCATCAGGTGTTTCATTCTAATGGACCGCGTCCAACGCAAAATTATCTTGGGGGCGTGGCCACGGAATTGACGAACCCATTTCCTTTCCAGTAAATGGAACATCCGTGTGATAAAAGAACGAGCCCATCCATAATTTGACGGACTCGGAGGTTTTGATCTTGGGGAACCAATCCTCCCTATTCCTACAGAGATTGAATAATATGGTTCTGCAAGTCGGAAGTACACCCTCAGAGGTGTTGCGTTTAATGTTAAAGCAATATTGGAAGAAATCCAGGCGGGGTTCTATCCCTAGATAACCCTCAAAGAGGGCCTGGAATCCGGCTAAGTAAAGAATAGAATTTGGCGGAAGATTATGTGGTTGGATTTTGTAGTGGTCTAATATCTGGCAGAAAAACGCGAAAGGCGGAAATCCCATACCTCTATTGATATGAGACGCCAAAAGCACGCGTTCGCCGGGTTGTGGATATGGCTCGACGTCGTCTTCACCCACCTGCCATTTGTCCTTCAGCACGAATCCATCCTTCTCCATTGCTGGGAGAAGGGATGGAACCACATTGCAGTGGCTCCAATTGCCGGCATTCTCCTCGCCTTCTTCCTCGCCTCCGGCAGTGGCAGAAGCGGCGACATCCTCGCCGCCTTGAGAAGTGTTTTCCTCCTCCGTAGCTTCGGAGAATGGAGGAGGAGGAGGAGGAGGAGGAGTGGTCAATGGCGGCGGCATGTTTCCGGCTGCGGGAGGCGGATCCCCGCCCGCCGGCTCGCTGGTAGCTCCCTCCGGCGCACTCGCAGCGGCACGCAGGGGAGAATCGAAGACAGGGTCGAGGTAATTTATGATATCCTCGATGTCGATGGCGGCGATCGCGGAGTAGGAATCCCGGGGAGAATCTTCAGTGACCATCTTCGGGCGGCGCGGCCGGGAGTTTGAACCTCCGATGATTTTTCCGGAGAGGGGCTCGAGCTCTGCGTTTTTATGGAACTTAGGCTCGAGGCGTAAGGCCACTAGGGTCTGGTGCTCTGGGTGCTCGAGGAGGAAGAAGATGCGGAAGAGAAAACGGAGGCCCCGAGACAGCTATTTATAGCCGAGGCGTGCGGAGATTAGCTCCAACGGCTCTTTTAGCCGTTGGATGCGCGACGCGTGTAACACCCGAAATTTCTGGGAAATGAGAAGACAGGGTGATTATTGCTATCTCCTCATTTCCCGTGAGAGAATCTGTCAGAGGATATGGTTTCAGGTTTTGACTGAACCCAAACGTCCGTGACATCAGCAGGATTTCATCAATGACCTCACGAGGTTCCTTCTCCGTGAAGTCTCGTGGAAGAAAAGGCAAATTTCGGTAAAATCCGAGTTTTGGGTCAAGAAATTTTGGTGAAAGAAGAATCAAGACAAAACACCGACATTTCTAAGAAAGAATGCCAATACACGGAGAGCGGCAGAATGAAGTCTTAATCTTTCTTCGGGGCTACTGTCAGATATATGCCGATTAGGGGTATGTCCGGCATTGGCCTAAAGGCCGGATTACCAGGGTGGCCCATAGGCAATGGAACATAGTCCATTGGGCGGCCTAGTAAGCTGACGTGCAGGAAGCCAGATTCTAGAAGAACTCGCACCACGGCCCGAAGTGGTGCGGCTTGGAGGAGAAGACGGATTCCTTACTTTCCAATTTAGATAATTTCCGTAGCCTTCTAGGTTTCCTTTCTGTAAACCCTAATCCGGCTATCTATATAAAGTCGGACGGGAGCAAGAACAGACAAACAATTAGCTAGAAGCCAAATCGCCGAGAAGTTGATCCTCGCCGAGTTACCGAAACCATACTCACATTGTAATTTGTAAACTTCAGGCTTCAGCCCTGATTTAGTGAGATTGCAGGAGTAAGAACGCCGCCTAGTTGCGTCGTACCGAACCTGGGTAATACTCGGTGTTCTCGTTTCTCGTGTTATCACGCCCCCCCCCCCCCCCGCGGTTCTACTAGTAGGCTCATGGCACCCCCGTCTATGAACTCTACTACGATGTCTCGACAGAAGGATTTTATCCTGTAGGAATTTTTACTTTGTTGATCGTTTTATTTATAGGATTGATTCCTATAGGAATTTTCCCACAAGAATTATTGTACTACATCTAATAGGAATTCTAACATTCACTCCAACCCCCTTTTTACAATTCCTTTGCTTTTTGATGCGCGTAGATTGTACGCTCGTTGGGAGACCCCAAGAGGAAGGTATGAAGAGCACAACAACAAGTTTTCCCTCAGAAAGAAACCAAGGTTGAATCGACCAGTAGGAGAAAGAAATCACTTCCGAAGGTTGATGTAGCTGATGTGGCAGGGCGCACTACCAGTTCAGCAACAACGTGGAATCTACTCAACACAATCAAATTACTCTGCCCCAACGAAGCAGTGAGGTTGTCAATCTCACCTGTTTTGCTGAAACAAAGGATTAGACGTATAGTGTGAAAAATAGTATTTGCTTGGAGTAAATGAAAGAGAACAATGATTGTAGTAGTAAAACATCGGTTGCAGTGGTTGTATATCAGTGTAAAGAAATGGACCGGGGTCCATAGTTCACTAGAGGTGTCTCTCCTAAACAAATAGATAACATGTTGGGTAAACAAATTACAGCTGGGCAATTGACAGATATAAAGGTTGCACCATAGTGCATATGCATGACGTGATGATTACTATGTGATTCATGCGGGCATTACAACAAGATACATAGACCGTTATCCAACTGCATCTATGACTAATAATCCACCCTCAGAGTGCCATCCGAACAAACCTTGGGTATTAAGTTGCAAGCAACAGATAATTGCATTAAGCAAAGTGTGTAATGTAAACAATAAACAATAAATTTGGACGTCGTTTGGGTCCCTGAAACATCAAAATATAGAAAATAGGGTTTTCTGCCAGTGCAGGGTTAATTCAAGAAAAATAGGGAAATTGTGAAATATTCCCAAAATTAATATAAAACAATTATATAACCCTTATATGATTGAAATATAAGTAATATAATGCAAAGTTCATGTATGCATTTTACATGCATTACGACCCAATAATCTACACCTTGGCAAGGCGAGTGTGGCAAATCTTGAAGCGGTTGTTAGAGCGGAGTTCACTCACCTGAAGAAGAATCTACCGCGTTCTGTTGCACATATTGCTGGCATCTTGTGACGTGTGTACTCCCTGTCGCCGACGTCTTCGTCGGTGACTTGCTTGAACTTGAGAGGGAGGTAGTCGAAGGCGAAGACAAAGACGCAGATCGTAGCTTTAGTGCCTCCTACCTGGCACGCCTGATGTCGTATTCAAGATTCACAAACACTGAAGGTTAGGAATACCCTTTGTAGATTCGGCGAGGAGCATAAGGATGGATTGATCTGCGTCGGACGTTGAACTTTCCTACTGCTATGATGGACACTTGGTTTACCCAGGTCCAGGCGGCCCTAAGGCTAATAGCCCTACATCCAACTTTGCTTGTATTCATGGTGTCAAAGACAATTATAGAGGTATTCCTGAGGAATAATTACGCTTCGCGGGGAAGTGCTAGATGTTGAGGAATACTTGATCTGGTATGGCCGATCACATCTCTCATCGATTTCCCTCTATCTCTCTCTCTCTTCTAGCCTAGGATCACATCTAAATCTAGCGACCTCTAGTCTAGGGTTTAGGCGAATGAATCTCGAGTCCTTCCTAATGGTGGCCATGGCTGTCACACCCCAATTTCTGCTCTGTGTAGTGTCAGTATAAACCAAATTTTTGGGCCAACAATTTTTTTTGAATGATGTTTTGCTTGGATGAACAAGTTTGTGTGTTGCAAATCATCTAAGCATTGCAAGAATTACTTTTCTTTTAAACTCACACTAGGGTTTTCCATGAGTGATAAATGTTTTCTCTCTTGTTTTACATATGTTACCCTAAGGAATTTTTACCCAAGACTTGGATCATGCTTGTTTTCAACTTGACAACATTATTTGGTTTGGTTTGATCCAAGAAAATAAAATGGCATTTGAAAATATGGATGGTTTTCTTTAAAAATCTATTAGAGTTTTTCCCTGAAAAACTAGCCAAACACCTATTTCTAGCTCATGTTTTCAATTAGTTAGAATATCCAATTTTATGTTTTCTTGGCTTGTAATTTTTTTCTAGTGTGTGGACTACAAATCTATAACCTTGGTTTGATTTGTGAAGTTTGAAAACATAGAGTTGCATGCTTGTTTTTGTGACAAGAAAATTAACAGAGAAACTAGAGTATTTTAAAAACAGGGTAAAAGAGAAAGATGCCATTTTTCATCTTGTTTTCATAGCCTTTCACATTTTAAAAAATATATTAAAAATTTGTTCCTAAATATTTATGGCATGCTTAACAATGTCCAACTTGAAATTTCACAATTGGAATTCATTTGCTATTTTATTAAGCTTGGACTTTTCCTTGATTCTGTCTGTTTCAACACTTAGCAAAATATCAGTTAAGTCGTTTTCTGAATTTTCCGAAACTGTCTTTTTGACAGAATTTTGATTGATTGTAATTGTTTGAATTGAAGGGGGGATGATGTCCTAACTACTCACCTATGTTGCCTCTAGCCATGTGTGCTTTCGATCCTTTTTTTGGGTGACCAGAGAGAGAGAGAGAGAGATGAGAGGGAGAAGAGGGAGCCGAGACATGAGGGGTACACGCAGGGGACACACAGTGCACACCACGCCCGCACGCCACTGTGGCCATGCCGCCGTCTGCTCACCTCTCCTCCCCGCCCAGATGCAATACGTTCCCACCCTAAGCCCCAGGCCACCATAGCACGACGCCTAGCGCCGCCCCGAGCCCATGCCATGCATGTCCGTGGACATGCCGGGAGCACCACCGGCACCCCGCGCGTATAAACCTTGCCGCACGATCCCACCTCGCCACCCACTCCTCCCCGCTCGCTCTCTGTGAGCGAGACAAGGAGAAAGATCTCGCCGGAGCCGTGCCGATCCCCACCGAAGGTTGCACTCGCCTCTGCCGTTCTTAGCTCTTCCTAGCCATGCTCCCCGTACCCGTGCGAACCTTCCTGGCCCCTCGCCTTGGCCGTTTTCTTGCGGGACCTCCGCCGCCGTCCACACATCTCGCCGCCGTCGATTGGAGTCACCGCTGCTGCTGCTGTTCGCTCCCCTGCACGGCCATCGGCCACGACCCCCAGCATCCTCCACGATCCCGCACCACTGCATCTCACCGCCCCTAGGTGAGCTGCGCCTCGACGCCGTCCTAGGTTTCTTACGCGATGGGAGAGAGAGGGAGAGAGGAGGAAGAAGGCACAAGGACCGTTGATCGCGAGATCTACGCCCCCCTTTGAACCCACGCATTCCCCTGCTGCGCAGGGCGCGCGTGCTCACGGCCGTTTCGGCCGTAGTTGGGCCGTGCCCCTAGCAAATCTGGCCCGCGCCGTATTTTTTCCTCTCTGTTTTATTCTTTTTGATTATAGGCCGAAATAGATCCATAGCTTTAGCCCTGGGAAAAATAGGAAAACTACAGATCTGGCCGAACCAAAAATCATGCTTATAGCTTAATAAGTTCTTAACCATATCCAAGTGGTAGATTTACTTTTTGTCTTTTATTTTTGCAATAGTAGCTATTTTGGCAGAACCTATCCGTTTAACCATTTTTGGCGTAACTTTAAAAATAAGAATCCTAAAAATGCAAACTCAACTATTTTGGGTAGCCCTAACTGATACCTACCAGTAGAACTTGGCCTTGATTGCAAATAAGCTTCCTAGAGAAAATTCCATGCATTTTGGTAAATGACCAGAGAGCACTTCTAGGATTTTTGTAGATTGGTTGGTGATGATTTTTATGTGAATCCAATTGGATGACCTAGTGTATGCTTATAACTACCTAGTACTAGCTTGGTGTAATTTTTAGAGCTGTAGAATAATTTTGGTGTGCATAACTAGATTTTGCACTTTTCTGTTATTATTTATTCTTGTGTGAATATTTTGGATTAAATATTTTAGTACTAGAGTTATGTTTTCTAGCATGATTTAATGTGTTACTTTTATCTTGATGTTTTCTTGCAGAACTAGCATGTTAGAAGAGGTTTAGTAAAGGGTGTGATGCTTAGAATAAATAGAGTGGGCATAGTCGTTTTCTAGCATTTTTCTTAGGTACTAGTAAAATGCCCGTGCGTAGCAACGGGGGATGACTATTTTATATATTCAGTTATTATATAAATGTAAGCACATCATTTATTTATTCATGTTTTTAAATTTTTGGTAACTTTCGATCATCATGATTTAATATCGAGGTCAGAAGTACGAATAAGCGAAAAGATAACATTATTCGTTTCAAGCAGGAGATATCGCTAAATAATGTGCATGCAGTGCACATATCTAGCTAAGTGTAAATAAAAATTTGTAAGAACCATCTTGATCATAAATCATTTTGATCCACTTTTTAAAAATGTTCTTTGAAAATACTCGCATTCATAAGTAAAACATCCAAAATAACATAAAAAACCTTGCGATGGTTTTAAAAAGAAATACATTATTACAAACGGCTAGCTCTTATCGAGAAAAAAATCATTTGTTTGTGTGTACGATCACACTATTGTTTAGACTGGTATTCCGACACAATCTCAATATAAGGCACAACTTCCGATCCACCCGAAGATTGTTGCTTTCTCAATACAAAATAGTGCAGAGTAAGTGGGAAAGATCACACCAGCGGCACTGGCCGTGAAGCCACCTTAATTAGCAATCTTGGATGATAAAAAAAATTCTAAGAAATGCCCAATAGATATGTATGAGGGAGTAAGTCTTTGGACAACACTCTATGATAGGATTTACTTGAGCAATACTACCTACTAACAACTGAGACATTCCATATTTGACTATAGAAATTACAAAGGCCCAAAAAATTTCAGTCAGAAAATGACTACCCAACGCCGTCTTGTGTGTGCGGTCCATTCGGAATTAACGTCCCGGAACAATGTACTCAGGTAGCTCCTAGGGAACGCCTCCTTTCTCGCTCCTCCTCCTCGCTCTCGGCGACTCCTCGCTCACCGCCGTTGGCCACTCCGGCCACGGCGTCCAACAAAAGATAGATTGCTCTGATCACTCTGATCAAGGCAACCACCAATCCTTTTCTCGGTGTTTCTTTCTCCAATTGGATCTATGGCGCTTTTGAATCTCAAGTTTAAAGATGGTTTGGTTTTTCATAACCGTATTATCAAGAGGTTTGGTACTGGTATCAATTTTCTTGAAGGTAAAGGTCTCAAGGAGTTCTATCTAGTGGTTGATTTCTCTAGATCAAAAATTCGTCTCAATGAAGATTCTGTGGGGCTTATTCTGCAATCATGCTTTGGTGGAGAATCACGTCTTTTCAAAGTCAAGTGTCTCAAAATTGGTCTTTTCGTTTCTCTGTGGCATCCAAAGAGGTGGGATTTGATATCTTCAAGGGAGGTAATATTTTCAACAATATGTTCTGCATGAGTTATTGGTTATGGGGTCGTTGTGGACCGGATTCACAGAAGGAATATTTGCTATATTTCAAAGAGCAAGAGAATGAATGGACAAAAGTTTCGCATGCTAAACAATCTAGATCATATGTTGAAGCTACTTAATTTCCTCGATTTTTTGAAGATCATCATCGTGTTCTTGCATCTTCCGCAACTTCTGCCCAGCCATCAAGACGGGTTAATGCCCATGATACCGCGAATTATACCTCATCAAAGGCAGGTTTGAATAATTCAAATATTAATGGGCCGAATTTATTCTGTGTCCGTTCTCTCTCAGACGGACATGCCAGGCCCAAATGTACTAACATGATCAGATGTCATGCATGTAAGAGATGGGGCCACATCGGGGACAATTGTCGTTTCACATCGGATGTTAATGGGCTTCCCATTGCAGGAAAGAAATCAACAGATTCTAAGGAATTTTTTTGGCAGCTCCTCGTTCATCGCGCGCGAGATTGGACGTAACAGAGGGGAATTCGGTGCGAGACAGAAGGGAGTTAATTGCGGAGAAGAACAAAACGATGCAGTCTAGGCTTATTGCCCCACATATCAGTGACTCCTCAATTTGTACTACACCGATTGTCTCCTCATCTTCTGCCTCCCCTACTCGAGCTGTGAGGGTTTTCTCGAGTACTCTGGTTCGAGGTGATTCATCCCCAAATCCAAAGGCGAACTTCCCCTTCGATCTTGCCCCTTTCCTCCCTCCAAATCGACACACACTATTAGTTGAAGGTCGACCTGCACGAGTTCGTGTCATCCATGGCGGCCACAGATTGACCAACGAAGACCTGGCGATTATCACCATCATGCCAACCCCACAAGGGGAGGTGGCTTTCCAGAATGTCCACGAGATACTAGGTGAGTTCTTTGTGGAGAAACGAGTTGATATCAAAACCATCTCTGGATGCCCTTTTGGACAAGCTTTCGTCATATTTGTCAGTATAGAGGACAGAGATTGGTTTGTGTCAAACAGTCCGCATGCATGTGATGATGTCCATTTGATTTTTCAAAAGCACAATGAGGGCCTAAACTGGAGAAGATTTAATCTCAATAGGGAAGTTTGGATATAGATCATTGGTTTCTCGGTTGATCTGAGATGTATGCATGAACTGTCTAATGCAGTTCAAAGCTTTGGTAAATTGCTTGTATGGGACAGAACTAAGTCGACTGATGCATATGTGCTGCTCAAAATCAGCGTGGTTGCTCTATTTAACATACCTTCCAGCTTAGTGGTCTCAGGTGCTGACAGATTTAGTGGGGAATCATGGACTTGTCCTATTGTTATTCTACATGACCAGTTGCTGAATGATGGCCCACCTGAAGAAGAAGAGGTACCTGTGGATGGTATACCACATCCTATCCCTCCCGAACCATTCCATCACCCTAATCAAAACAACATCTTGATAGGACCCCTGCCACAGAATGAGGTAGATAATCAAGAACATCCAGTGGTCAATGCACCTCTTCTTGCAAACCAAATTGTCAATCACCCTGTTCAGATAGCCATTGAGGATCAGTTGGCAGCCAATATTGTGGCTTGGGACCAATGGGCTATGCCTCCTGCTAATGAGTTAGTGGATATGGAACTCTAGGCAGGGGAATTTCTAGAGCTGAATGATCTGATGGGACCAGCTATTGATGTGGCAGAACAGAATGATAATGATGTGGACATGGGAAGTGATCTGACATTGACTATTAACTCTGCTGATGAAAACACTATTTCTGAAGACTCTATTCATGGACCATATGATCAGAATAAGCATATGGATCCCCTGCAGCCACACCATTTATTGGACCTCAACTTACCTGTTCAGGAGATGGGCCGTCATCACTTGGGAGAGGCCCAAAATCAGCCCATGGTGGTACCTGCACTTAACATTTTCCCTGCCATTGAGAATGTGCACTTGCAGAATCAGGAGGAAGAAATTGATTTCCTGGCAAATCATAACCATCAAACTATAGTTATGCAGCATCAAATGGTACAGATGGCAGATTTAGTATTATCTACTAAGATCTCTAACAATGTGATACAGACTGTGCATGTTTCTCCATCTGAACAAGGACAACTTTCACCTATTGAAGATAATACACAAGTATCCAAGGCACAACATGATCTTATTGAGGTGGCAGATGAGGCTATTAAGGGGACTATTGATATGATTCAGAAGGATATTTCTATGGGAGATGCTTCCACAGATAAGGTTGAGGAGATGGTAGATGCACAGGGCAGGATGGGTCCTTTGTCAGAAGAACAAGTGGAGAAGGCACAAGATGAATTGAGTGATAACGGTTCAGGTACATCATTACAGGGTGCCCCTCCTGGTTTTCCAGTAGCACTATACAAAGATAAGACAACAGCTTATGATAATTCAGATAAGATGGTTCCTATGTCTCAGATTATGTTGGAATCATGTCTCTTTTCAGAAGCTAATGTTCTGGGAGAAGAAGGTGCTCCTCTCTGGAGTGAACATTTTGCTCGTAGGGATGATAATGTCAAGGTTACACAGGTACCTATTGAATGGATGAATTTTTTTACAACAGCACTTCTATCTCGTGAGAAATTTGCATGGGCAAAATCTTTTCTTGATACACAATTATGGAAGTTCATAGTGGAAGGAACCTCACCATCATCACTTAGGCCTTTTGTTATTCCTGATAAATGCCCTATCTCTCATGATTCTGCTTGTCAAAATGTCCTTTTGAGCCAGGAACAACACATTGGTACCCCTGACAGTACTATTTGTGCTTCCAAAGGCAACGCTACTACTTCAGTTCTCCATGCTAACAAGAAAAGAAAGGAGAAAGCTCCCTTGGTTGAAACTGAGGTAAGAAGAAGTACTAGACTGCAGCAGATCAATAATGGATTTAGGAAATCTGTCTGTAAGAACAAGCATTGTGTTAGTTGCACAGCTAAACCACCTATCATTCCAGCTAAGATAGTTAGAAATCTCTCTGTATCTTTTTGTAAGGTGGAACCTGGATTATGCTCTGAGGAGGAGTTGCTCAAGTTGGACAGAAAGAAGAAGAAGGTGCAGAAGGAGATGCCTCCCAGTGAGCAGGAGGAGGAGAATTTAGCTTGATTACTGCATCTAGCTGCTGACAGTAATTAAGTATTTTTAGTATCCATGATAGTTATGATGTATGCTTTTGAGCCTTTTGTGGTACCTAAGACAATATTCTATATGGTTGTATGGTTCAACTATGTAATATTGAGGAATATTTGTGAGTGTGCTATCAGAATCTACTGGGAAGTATCTTATATGTGGATGCCTGTTTCAAGTATTTATTATATAAATGAATAGATCTTGGACTATTTTGGATTGGAACATTAGGGGGATCAATGACCCCAATAAGTGGCTGGCTATTAGTAACAAGATTATGGAATCTGGTTGTGATATCATTTGCATTCAGGAGACTAAGAGAGAGAATTTTGATATCTCTTATATTAAAAATTTCTGTCCTAAACGTTTCAACAAGTTCTTTTTTACCCATCTGTGGGAAACTCTAGAGGTCTTATTGTGATTTGGAATGGATCTTTGTTTAATGGAACAATGATTCAGAATAATGCACATGCTATATCAATAACCTTTACATCCACCTATAATGATGCTGAATGGACTTTGACAAATATTTATGGACCTTGTGAGTATGTAGCTAGGCAAGAGTTTATTCAATGGTTTCAAAACTTGGATTATTCTGAGGACAGAAACTGGATAGTGGTGGGGGATTTTAATTATATCAGATATCCTGATAATAGAAGCAAGCCTGGTGGTAATGAACAGGATATGTTTGCTTTCAATGAGGCTATTAGCAATTTGGCATTGGTTGATATTCCTATTAAAGGAAGAAATTATACTTGGAGTAATATGCAAGCTGCCCCTCTATTGGAAAAATTAGATTGGGTTTTTTCATCTGAAGACCGGACTATCTCTTTCCCCAACACATTGGTTCTCCCTCTAGCAAAACCTATATCTGATCACACACCATTTATGATTAAGATTGGTACTGATATACCTAAGACCAAGGTGTTTAGATTTGAAAATTATTGGCTGCAACACCATGATTTTAAGGACATTGTCAAAAATATTTGGGAACAGGAAGTTTTTCAAAATGACAGTGCCAAGACTATTACTGCTAAATTCAAGAGATTGAGGAAAGGAACCATGACATGGTCCAAGAATAAATCTAGACTGGCTGCATGTATTCAAAATACCAATGATCTAATTGGTCTTTTTGATATGATTGAAGAATTTAGGGATCTATCTATATGGGAACACAATGACAGAGAAATTATTAAAGATCACCTTCTTCACTTACTCAGAAGTCAAAAGTAATACTGGAAACAGAGAGCCACCATTAGATGGGCCAATCTTGGAGAAGTAAACACTAAATTTTTCCATGTCAAAGCTACCATAAAATTTAGGAAAAATTTCATCTCATCTATCCAAGATTAATTTGGTTTTGAACATTATGAACATTCTTTTAAAGCTGCAGTATTGGAGAGAGCATTCAAGCAGAGGCTGGGTACAACTGTACCATGTAATGATGGTTTTCAACTGCTATCCTTGATTAATAGAGTGGATGGTTTGGAGCAATTAGAGGTTCCTTTTACTAAAGAAGAGATTGATTCCGTGATTAAGGAACTCCCATCTGACAAAACTCCTGGACCAGATGGTTTCAACACAAATTTCATTAAGGAGTGTTGGCCTATTATTGCTGAAGATTTCTATTTTTTGATTGAGGATTTCTATCATGGAAGAGTGAATTTAAAAAGTATAAATTCTTCTTTCATCACTCTTATACCTAAGAAAGACAATCCTATCAATGCCTCAGATTACATACCTATATCTTCATTGAACTGCTCGCTAAAGATTATTACCAAGCTTTTAGCAAACAGACTTCAGAAGATCATGCATAAGCTTATTCATGCTAATCAGTATGGTTTTCTTAAAGCCAAATCCATTCAAGATTGCATGCCATGGGTATATGAGTATGTTCATAGATGTTTCCAGGATACATAAGAATCTATAATCATGAAATTGGATTTTGAAAAGGCATTCGATCTTTTGGACCATAATGGTATTTTAAACATATTGAAGGCCAAGGGTTTTGGTACCAGATGGATAAAATGGATCAAGCTTATATATTCTACTGGTTTTTCATCTGTCTTACTAAATGGTGTACCTCGCAAGAAATTTAAATGTATGAGGGGTGTAAGACAAGGGGAACCTCTTTCCCCCCTTATATTTGTGATAGCTGCTGATCTCCTTCAGGATGTTCTTAATGAGGCTATGAGAAATTTGTTGATTACACCTGTCTTCTTATCCTTAGCATGCCCTGACTTCCCTTTGTTACAATATCTTGATGATACTATAATCATCATGAGGGCTTGTAGTACTCAGGTGCAACATGTTAAAAGCTTACTATCACATTTTGAGTCATTCACTGGTGACTGGATTGAAGATTAACTATCAAAAATCAAGATTGATTCCACTCAAGGCTAGTGATGATGTTTGCTTTAGGTTGAAGAATATCATGGGATGTTCCATGGAGACAATGCCCATTAATTATCTTGGACTGCCTTTATCAATCTCTAAGCCTAAGGTGGAAGACTTCTGGCCTCTGATTAAAAGACTAAATGATAGATTAAATGGATGCTCATCTTTCCTTTCATATGGGGAAAAATCGATTCTTGTGAAGGCTGTTTTTTCTTCACTTCCTATGTTCTACATGAGCACTCTGCAGATCCCTAAGACTGTTATTAACCATATTAACAGATGTATCAGACACTGTTTTTTGGAGAAAATATGGGATGGAGGATAGAGGCTCAACACTTATTTCCTGGAATAAAGTGAGCAAACCTCAAGATCAAGGTGGTCTGGGGGTGCTAGATCTTGCTATACAAAATAAAGCTCTGTTGATGAAACATTTGCATAAATTTTTTAACAATGAGAATCTTCCATGGATTAAGTTGATTCAAGAGAGTCATTATTCTCATAGAATGGTGGATAACAGAAAGGTTGGCTCTTTTTGGTGGAGAGATATGATTAAGTTGATACTAGACTACAAGGACATTGCTAAATGTGAGATTGGTAATGGAAAGACAGTGGCTTTTTGGACGGATAAATGGAGTGATGTTAGCTTCTCTGAGAAATTCCCACAACTACATTCTTTCTGCCATAGAACTGATATATATGTTTGGGACTTTATAAATGCAGATGATGTTGTTGATAATTTTCAGCTTCCATTATCCACTCAAGCTCATCAACAACTCATTCAGCTTCAACAGAGCATTCAAGGCATTCAATTATCTGATAATTCTGATAGATGGTCATTCAGAGAAAAAAAAAAGAATTTTAAGGTAGGCTCATTCTCTTTTCATCAGTACTTGGGATAACGCTGCTATTTTAAGATACAAGATTTTCTTCTGGAAATTTAAGAAATTTATTATACCAGAAGAAATTTCATCTTCAAAGTTATGATTGTGAGATTTGTCATGAATTCACTGAGGAGACTTTGCTTCATCTTTTCTTTGACTCTCCTTTTGCAAGCAGATGCTGGGATTATATTGGTATTGACAGGAAGAGAGGCATATCTGTTTATGATGAAATAGTTCTTCTTCAACAAATCATACCTAAAGATATTGCGCTGGAAGTGATCATCATGGGTTGCTGGAATATATGGAAACAAAGGAATGACAAAATATTCAAAAACATTACGCCATGTTCTAGATCTTGGAAAATTCAACTCGCTAAGGACCTCCAAATCATCCTTCTTAGAATGAAATCCAGACATGTAGATATTCTGAAGAACTGGATTGTTTTAGTTCTTATTTAGACCTCATAGTTATTTTACTATGTTAGAGAAAACCGGTATCGGTTGAGTTTTTAGGGTCTTTGTAACTTTATTATTAATATATACCGTAGAACATTTTGTTCTACGGTTCATTGCCTCTAAAAAAAACGTGTTCAAGATTCATAAGGAGTACCAAAAGTCTGAGATGCATTTTAAATACCCGTGCCTAACAACCAGATTGTTTTGTGTAAGCTGTGTTTGCCTACTTTGCAGCGCTGTAAAATCCTATAATGTATCTTGTAAAAATAACATGAGCTGTCGCTAGGCACAATTCAAGAAGAAATAGGCACTCAAATCCAAGCCAAACCTGGGATGTGGATTTTTACACCCCACACCTCCCACCCGGCCTTGACTGTGTAGGGCACATAGGGAAACGAGAGTAGAAATTTGACCCTAGTTCCCTAGTTTGATTGCCATTTTTCTAAGGACTGGCAAAGTTGCTGTAGTAGAATTAGGAACTGACAAAGTTGCTGCAGTAGACATTCATATTTATTCCATACAAATTCTTTCATACACACTACAGAAATTTGTATACAAATTTCCTAAAGTGATTCTATCAACAAACTAAAGTGGGAAATCTAAATAGAAGTTGCAAAACCAGTTACAGTTTCCTATTTACAAGTTGCAGCAACCATTTTACTTTGAACATGCTTTAGAAAAGCAGTTGTTTCTTCTCCAATCCATCAAGTGATGTACAACCTTGTTGCTCAATCTTCTGTGTAAGTTCAAAATGATGTACGAAAAGAACATAATTTTTTGTAGATATCGAGATATTATACTCACTCTGATTATCTGCATCAGATTCTTCACCGAAATCATGATCTTCATTAGCTCCCCATGTCATCAATTATCTATGCCAACATGCTACAAGGGGAGAAGATCCTGCATTCTTAGAAGTGAGTACATAAGAAAATAATTGATGACTCACGAAATATCAAAAAACATCTACTTAGAAGTGAGTACACAAGACAAGTTATGACTCTGCATTCTTTCTATAGAAAGTATGGCCGCGACTGATCATTCCCATTAGTATATCATGATGTGCTTACAAAATCCATATTGGTAAGGTGCATGCGCCTTGCGTACAAAAACTACTAAATGATGTTTCCTACTGCATACGCGTCAATCCATTTATAGGGTACACTAATGTATGTATCTTGCCATTGATCAGTTGTTCATGATGTACTCGAAAACATCACATGGATACAGAAGAAGGATGCTTTGTCATCAGACTCTAAGAAGACAAAGTCACACTGAAAGATGAGCGACACACTTCGCTCACCGACTCACTCATGTCTGGCTGTCTTTCCCATCTCCCAGCAAGTATTTAGATACAAGTACGACCTGAGTGGATTTTCTTCTTTCAGATTTCATCTAAGGAGAAATATGATGTGAACATATTTTTTAGGGAAGGTAAACGTAAGCCTGAAAAAATCAGTGAATTAAAATATTTCATTTAGTTTCAAGTACTGAACAAGATGCATATACAGAAAAATCCAAATTCATTTGTTGCATGTCAAATTATGAACAATGGAGGATCTTGTTTGACTAAAGTGACACGATGTTCTTCAAAATGGGAATCATGCTGATGTTATGCAGGGTCTAACATGAATGATCTGTTATGAAGCTAATGCCTATCCAGGGCATGATGAACTTATATCTGCATTATAAATAGATTAAAAAAACTCGTGTGAGCTGGTTATAAAAAATATATGTAAGACATAAGAAATTATTCAAGCTTTGTGAAAGGGAAAACTTTCTACGCTTAAACAGTAGTATAATCAAAAGGACTTCCCAATTTCAACTCCTTTGCTGCAAAATATTTCTGTTAAAGTACTAATTTGCATCATCATCTTCCAAACAGGAGGCGGCAAAGTAAAGGTATACCTACCAAACAACACAACATCTAGTTGCTATTTAATACATGAAATATTGCATAAACCTTTACATGCGTGCTGCCGGAGACCTCTGCTTCTCCGCGCCCTCACCGATCAACCCGGATAGCCTCTATGCTAGGCCTCACGTCCTAATTTTCATTTGCACCTAGGTAGACACGTCAGAATATGAGATGTACCTGCATATATGGAACCATTAAGTAATTGCAGAATCAATAAGCTAGGTAATAGCATCGTGCGGCAATGGAAAACGAATTAAATGCAAATAAATTGTTGCCTTATTAATTTCCCTTTGGTACAAGGAATCATCATTCATATGTGTGAAGTGGCAGGTTTGAAGGTAAAAATCAAGTAATTAGTTCAGTTACAATTGCGTGTATGGACAGTTCTTGTCAAAATAGTTAGAAATCACGAAGTCAAATAATATACTTGCACACTTACTCTGGACAGAAAATTAAAGATTATCAAGAATAACAGGACAACAACCATGAAATTGTTCTGATCCCAATCAATTAAATGGTTTCTTCTTCTTTTGTGTCGCTAAAAATTCAACATACTTTGCTTATGTGGATCAACAAGAATACATTAAGTACAATGAATCCAAGCTTGTAGTACCTTTTACAACACATGCATGATCAAAAGAGTAAAATGACCTGCTGCCATAAAACGTCATTGTCTGGCGACCGAAAAACTTCTGTAAGGGACTAACAAAGCTGCTCCACTATGTTGAAGAACAAAGTGACTCTGATGATGACCGCGCTTGTGTTCATGCTAGCTGACCTCCCAGCTCTTAAGATCTTGGACTACGAAAATTAAATACAGTCTGCAAAGCAATATGGTTAGTGAACCAACCATCAATATGTTGTGAACTAATAAGCAGTATGCATTTCGAGTTCGACACACGAAACTGGAAGTAATGAACTAATAAGTGCATAAATGCAAACGTATATTACAGTTTCTGAACTAATTCCTTAAAGTTTACTTTATCTATAAAGACCAAGAAATAGAGTATGGCTCCATAACGTAATGAGAAGTTACTCACCCAAAGAGTCACCTGAATTTGGCCCAGATACATGGTACCTAAAAATTCAGTAGTTCCTTAAGCAACCTAATCAAATATATCCTGACAAAATCCAATGTGTGTCCTGCGTCGTGTGGCCCAGCTCTCTCCCCTCTGCATGAGAAGGTGATGCTTGTGAGTTGTGAGGCCTGGGTGGAGATAGCAGAACGCATGTTACCACACTTGTAAAAATACAGAGAGGGGAGAATACAGAGGCGCCGGAGCTGATCTCACCCCGAGCCTCCACCAACACAACTCCTCTGAAGAAATCCGATGACATCAACTCGTAGACATCCAAGATCTGGCCCCATCATTAGGGAAAAGGCAGATCCGGAGAGAGCACATCATATCATGAGCGTTCCCGAATGGAAAACGCTGCTGTTAACCCGGGGGATCGCGCGCTCGCGTCCCCCGGCTTCCGCTTGTGACGCGTGTGCATGCGTTAGGGACAGCCATAGTGGGGCCAACCACTACAACCTTATCTCCATCCGATTCAACTTCTCCTCCGCTCGTTCGCTATCTTCTTTCTCCCCCACGCAGCGCGCATCTCGCTCCTCTCGGCCCACCGCTCGGCCTGCCGGAGCGCCGCCCGGCTCCTCCCTCGGCGCTGCAGAAGGTGATGCGCGTCCGCGTGTGCTCGCCCATGTCTGCGCCTCACCATCGACGACGGCTACAAGCGCTGCTGGCCTACGGGCGCCGCCGGGTAGAGCTTCTCCACGACCTCGCCCATCGGAATCTATCACCAGACACCGCCCCGCCCTCACCCGACGCACCGTCGAGCTCCCCTTGACCTCCTCCGCGCGGAAGCCACCCCGCTCGAACCGCGCCTCACCGTCGCTGCGTCGAGCTCAGCCTCGGCCTCCTTCGCGTGGCGTTGATGCCAACGGGTCATGGCGTTGCTATCGACGCCGCGTCGTGTTGCTACCAACGGCGGCTGGAGTTGCTACAAACGGCCGGCGTGTCGGGATGCTACAAGACGGCGGCCGGAGTTGCTACGGACGGTGCTACAGACGGCTACCAGAGTTTCTATCGAGGGGCGGATGCTGCTGCCGACGATGCTACCAGCGCCGGACTGTACCGCCAATGAGCGGGTCGGCGAGGCTCCGAAAATTAGATGGACGGCAATTTTTTTTGCTACATACCCTGTTTTGTTTTGCTATTTTTTGACAAATTTTTTGCTACGAGAACTCCGGCGATGTCTCCGGCGAGATCGGATTTTTGCTATAATAGATTTTTTTTTGCTATAATAGTACAATTTATTTGCTATAATAGTACAATTTATTTGCTATGAGGTTGTCCGGCGAGTTCTCCGACGAGAGTCTCCCGGCGATATCCTCGACGGAGTTGATTTTTGCTACATTAGCACGAATTTTTTGCTATAGTAACTCCGGCGTTACTCCGGCGAAGTCTCCGACGATGTGTGACCTTTTCTTTTAATTTTTTTGGACGAATCATTTTTTTGCTACAGAGAGCAAAAGCGGGGGATTTTTTTGCTACATAGGAGCAAAAGTGGAAATTGGCCAAAATATTGGACACGTGTCGCTACAGGTATCCGGGGGACGCCCAGCAGCTTCCTTCCCGAATAGGCCGGCCCAGAGGATGTGCCGCCAGATGAGCCACCACAGGGGATCGCCGGGCTGCCCGCCGCCGTGGCCTCATCCGGAAAAGGGCTGCCGGCCGCCGTAGTCGATAGAGAAGATGGTCCTGGCCGGAGCGGCGGGCACTGGCACTCGCTGCTGGTGCGCACATACTTCAACCCCGACGAGCAGTGGCAGTTTGAGAGTCATGATGCCGGATGCTCGGGATAGAACAAAGAGGAATAAAACAGCACTGCGCGTCACGGGCAGGGAGAGGAGATTAGAGGAGACGGGTAAGGAAACGACCTTCTCGGGGGAGCAAACGCCGGCGATTACAGGGGGAATTTATGGGTCGAAAACGTATGCACAAATTTAGCGATTGACCCGAGAGGAGAGGCAACGCGAGAGGAAGATATTGGACGAAGGGGCGACGTATCGCAGGCGGGGCGAAGACGGAACAATATGTTTCTTTTAAGTCGTACTAGTTGAATGCCCGTGCGTTGCTACGAGCTCTCAAGTTTCTTCCTTCATGATTCTCAAAAAAAAAAAAAACTTCCTTCACCACTACTGTGCTTTGCGGTCACCTCACTCCAACAAAGACAACTCAATCATCTGTCCATTTTCTCCGACTCTAGTAAATCACCATAGATTGATCAAATTATTCGATACTCGTGTGCTCCCTCAACCAATGTGATCATCTATCCCAAATCGTAAACTTTGTATTATTTGTGTGTTTTCTCAAACATTCCAATTTGAATATAAGTAACAACAAAACTTCCAGAAGACCGGGACAAGGACATAAATTTCACAACATATATGTTACTTAAAGTCACAATAATCTCAGGATTAGCAGCTGTGACCCATTTCTATTGCATATAATATTGGTTGCTCTCTATCATGTATCGAGTATAAAAAAAAAACAGTCTTATCCGTCAACGAGACGTTGTTCGAAATAAATATGACAATACTGTACTTATGCGAAGGCAGTTAACACGAGAGTACATTGTCAAACAAGTGAATTCAGATGAGGTTCTTGTGGAAGAACCCTTGCAAGTGCCATAACTGCAGAATGAAGACTGCGACCCGCACGCCGAGTGATAAGATGCTGAACCATGCAACTCTGATTCCTGTAAAAACATGTCTACTTCCCTACATGTAGAGTCATCATATTTGTACATAACTATTTGTTGAAGGCATATTTATTTACCTACGTACACACAATGTCCTCCCCTACATATAGACTGAGTGCAGCAGCCACAATCTCTTATGTGCCTATTCAAACAAAACAAGGATTAAAATGGATAACTTGCATTCCTTTGGGATATAACAAGTTATGATAAAAAAAAAATACTCTGGACAAAGAATAATAAAATATCTGGTGGTGTGTTCACATCAGACCCTTCCAGTCCGAATGAATTTTTGGACATGCAATTCCTCATCTATATCTTTTTCGAGGAGTGCATGTATTATTTTATTTATAAAAGTAAGATTCCATGTACCATACTCAAGATTGCCAGGACAAGTATGCAGTAGTACCTCTTCGGTTGAAAGTTGCTAATCCCAGAGAAAACATGACACAATTTCTTGGTACCGGTGATAACCTCAAATTATTGCCGCAGCCTAGAACTGCTCAATGCTTCCTCAATCCTAACATAATTTCTGAAAATAAATTTAAATTTAATTTAGCAGTTCCTGGTAGAAACCTTTTGCACATACAACTGAACATTATCTAGGATTACTCACATATCTTAACATTATCTATTATTACTCGCTTCTTCCAGGAGTAGCTCAGCACGTGCACTTCCCCCTTGAGGCGATCGAACACCTTCAAGCAAACAGAAAAAAAAAAGCATGTCAGGAGGAGGGTGAGCAACAATGTATGAACATAACATGGAAATAACCAAAAAGGAGAACATTCCGAAATGACAGTATAATTCTTGTCAGTTTAAAAATTCAGGGATGAGCTAGTCAATATCGAGAAACTATCCCTATACTATCAACAGGAGAAATATCTGAAATAAGTAAAGTGATGAGTGAGGCCCTACTGGAAGACATACCGTATTTATATATGCATAAGATAGCTATTTCAGAAGCAGTACACATGGGATGTATTTCAGAAACACTACACATGGAATACAGTATTTATACTATGCATAAGATAGCTATTTCAGAAGCACTATACATGCATAAGATAGCTACCCCCCGCGCTTTGCGCAAGGGCACGTCGTCGTTGATCATGCTGACGGCCTGGGCGATTTGGAAGCACCGGAACGCGGCGATCTTCGAAAACATACGCCCTTCGACGACCTCTCTGCTGCATACAATCAAGGCCGAGGCGAGGGACTGGGCATCGGCTGGAGCAAGCGGACTGCGTCTGCTCCTACCGTAGGCTAGTTGATCTTGGGTTGTGTTGTACGGCGGGGTGTTTGGTCCTTTCTTGGACTTGTACATAAACTCTCTTTTTCTATCAATGCATCGAAACGCAAGGCTTTTGCGTTTTCGCGAAAAAAATTTTTCGCTTCTTCAAATCATTAAAACGACGCAATGGTGGCATCTGGAAATTGGAAGAACTTACGGACGTGAGGCACGTCCTCAACGATGTCTATATTTGCACGGACGCGCCGTTATCCACTACACGTCCATGGCCGTCGGAACTCGACAGGTTCTTCATTTGTCGCACACCTGCAATGAAACGCCGATCCAGTGGGCACCTTGCGGGGCAGGGTCCTCTGCTCTGCTGAAGATGGTGTGCACCAGGGAGATGGCCGACGTACAGACCAGCGAGTGTGGCCTCGACCTCCGGGGAGACAGCGACACCAAACGGCGAAAGGGCCTAACCTTAGAGGCGGCGCCCTCGACATCCATCCTCTGGGCTCGATCCTTCCTCTTCCATGTTCTATGCGAGGCGCAGCGGCGGTGTCACCAGCCGTTGTTCGTCGATATCCTCGGACGTGACGCGACAGTTGTTCGAGGGAGCGATCAGCCGACCACAGGCGCGGCGGTTGTGGTGAGCGGCGAAACCCTAGCCCCGTGCTCGCTCGGTAGAGAAAATTGCACATAGGAAAAAGTCTATTCTAAACCTTGAACTTGTAGAGGTTGAACGGTTTAAACCCTGAAGTCGAAATCGCTGTCGTTTGCACCCTGAACTTGTGAATCCCGGTCTAAATCGAACCCTGCACAGGTTGGTACACTGAAAATGCAACAATCCCGCCCGGGATTGCAGGCTACTCTCGCTGGCATGTGGACCCTACTGTCAGACTCTTCTTCTCAATCGGGCAGATGCAGCGCCGTGTCACCCTCATGTCGTTGTGTCAGGGAGACGCCTCCGGACAAGGAATCGCCGTCGGCGAGGGAGGCCGCGCGGCGTGAGGACGGCTCGGAGGCCGGACGAGGAGCGCCGCTGCTGGCATGCGTGAGGCCACGATAGAGCATGGCCACTCTGGTGCTCGCTAGGCTGCACCGCCGTGTGCTTGTACGCGAGCACGCGTGGCTTGAAAGCACGTTTGCATCATGTCCATATTCACAGAGCCTAGCAACATGATGTAAACAAAAATATTAGTTCATTCTAGTCATGTTCGGAGTGCCTGCTCTCCATATCTCTGTATCTTGTCCTTGTTCATGGCTAGATGATTAAATTGGATGAAGCTGATGAAATTGGTTTGCTTGTTGAGATCTAGATGATTAAATTAGGAGGAGGAGATGAAATTGGCTTGCTTGCAGGACAGATCGTGGTGCCAGAATTAAATTGGGAGCAGCACCAACCCCAATAACGCAGCAGGACAAGAGGTAGCAGCGCGGAGGCGCGCGCCTACGGCGCGAGCACACACGAAGGCCCCGAGCGGGCATGGACAGCGCGGGGAAGCTCCTCTCCCTTGTCGCCATAAAGACGTGAACGCATACGGCGCACTGGCGTGGACTGCCGTGTGTGGCTCGTTCGGTTCCTTGGCCCGACAAATCGGGCCAACACATACACAGGTCATCGGAGACGTCGTTCTCCTTCACCGGCGAAAACAAATCTGAGCAGAGCCGCCCCCTCCCTGTTTTTTTTAGAGGGAGAGATGGATAGGGATGACGTGTGGACCCCCTAGTCTGTGAGAGATTGTATATTCCCGGACGGGATGTTCTTTTTCCTGGTGCGCCAAACAGCTCTAGGGTTTGATTTAGACCGGGATTCAATAGTTTGGGGTGCAAACGACAAGGATTTCAATTTCAGGGTTTAATCCGTCAGACGTCTACAAGTTAGAGGTTTAAAATGGACTTTTTCCTTGCACATAACACCAACGTTTGGTGCAATCATTGCACAGAACATAGAAACAAACAAACTTTTGCAGATAGCCCCACATTTTGGTCTAAAACGTTGCACCTAGCCTAAATTGTTGGTTTAGAGCCTTAACAACGTACCAGACATGTGGGCCCGTAAATCTGTACCGTATTTCTACCCGAGATATAACGGACATGTGAGCCCACCCATACGAAACACCTGAAAAAAAAATAGAGAAGGCAAGGAGCCAGCGACTAGTACTCGTACAGAGTAGCGATCGAAACAGAGGAAAAGACTCAACTTTTTTTCTCCACGACTCGAGCGGACGGGAGGTCAGCGACTCAGCGGACGGGGTGGCACCGCAGATGATACCCGGTGGCGGAAGCGCCGGCGCCGGCGCCGGCGATGAACGCGGTGGCGGTGGAGGGCCGGCCGACCGAAATTTCAATCTGGAGCCCGCATTCTTCTCGTCACCCGTGCGTGAAGCTCGGCAAGTGCCACCCGGAGATGAAGGATTCGCCGGCGGCGCCGGCACACCAGGGTCCAGGACCATGGATTCCGACGGCCTCGTCTCCTTCAACGGGTAATTTCGCTGAGCTTTCATTAATTTTGTGTCAATTTGCTAGGGTTTGGCCGGTGCTGAAGAACCCTAGGTTGCCCCCTTTCTCCCCTAATTATTGGTTTCTGATCGACGTATAAGTGCAATGGATTTCTTATTTTGGTGATGATTTGTTGTCAGTAGCTAGAATTATGAAATGATTGTGCGATGTGATGAAAGAAATTATGCATATTGGAAGAGATATTTAATTTCAGGATGCACATTCTGTATGCATTGTTTGTTAAATTTTTGAGCCATGGTTGTTTGTAACTTGCTAAACACCTTGATATATAATTGTGTAGGTTGGAGTTCTTTATGGATTTGCAAGCAGGACACATTATGGGCACACAACAGAGTGTGAATCAACCATGGGGATGTGCAGTTTATGGTCAAGAGAACCAAGTGGAGAGTAACATGGATTGGCAGCACACGGGCGGGGATGCACACACGGAGAAAGATGGAGAAGAAGGCGAGTCTGACAATTATGACGACTTCCTTGTACGCTGTGAAGGTGACACTGATGTTGAGGATTGTTTCCCAACACAATTCGAAGAAGCTGTTGTAGATGAAGTAAGGTCTATCAAAGAAATGCCGAAGGAAGGTAGAGTTAAAGATGCCAAGTATAAGGCAGAGATGACAAGGGCAGCAAAGACAAGGGCACTAGAAGGAGCGGTAGAGGGCCAGGGCATAACATTTAGTGACCAAGATAGTGATGACTGCAAGGAGCTCATGGATTCAAGTGACGATGATCATGCCGTGGATGGAAATGCTTTGTCCACGACAAAGAGAAAGAGTACAACTACAAAATCAGCGAAGAGAGCTTATTATGATGAATCGAGATTGAATGGAGATTATCAGTTTGTGCCTAATATGTGCTTTGAAGATGTCCATCAGTTTAGAAGGGCACTCTTAAGCCAATGATATATCCTGTACCAGGACCACATGATTGGGTTAGCACATGTACCCAGCCTCTAAAACCACACCTTGCAATTCGAAAGAGAGGCCACAAGGTAATTCTATTTTTCAACAAACATTATATCTAATTTTGTTGTTGTGTTACATTATGTTAAAAAGCACACTATTTTATTGTTGTAGAGCAATCGAACTCGGCCTGATTCAATTCCTGCAGCACCGACTCCTCCACCGCATACATCAACACCTACTCATGCTACAGATTGTGTACCACCATCTCACCATCCTACGGAACAAGCAGCACGTGCACCACCTCCACGGCAACATGCCACTGAACCTGTACTACCACCTCACCATTCTACAGAAGCTACACCACGACGGCGGCATGCTATAGAACCTACACCACCACGGCATGCTACAGAACCTGCACGGCCAGCAACACGCAAGCTTCCTTCTGTTCGTGGGACGGGAACTAGAAGAGGTTGGCTCCAACCAAGGCAGAATAGCCCCAGCTCCCCAAACTCTAGGCTGTATGGTTACTTCACACCAGGCCGTGATGCGCAACGAGCGGAGGAAGAAAAGCAAGAGCAATGAGGCATTATTTCCTCAAATTTGTATGAGATGTTGTGAGCCATGTAACGATTGCATAATCTGAAGGCTCCATATTTTGTATGTGCTAGGAGATACTTAATCTGGTACCTATAAACTCTAATGAGACATTTCAAAGTTTGGAGTTTGTGAAGTGCAATGAGCTAATGCTCTGTGTGATGGAGATGATTGCATAGTCAGATATATATATATATATATATATATATATATATATATATATATATATATATATATATATATATATATATATATATATGTGTGTGTGTGTGTGTGTGTGTGTGTGTGTGTGTGCATCTTTGTGATATAGATGAAGTAATGCTGATACTCAAATATTTTGTGCATAATCTCTATATTTTCTACCGTTACGCTGCCCATTTTTTATATACCGTATATAAATACGGGTCCACATGTCTGGTACGTTGTTAAGGCTCTAAACCAACAATTTGGGCTAGGTGCAACGTTTTAGACCAAAATGTGGGGTTGGCTGCAAAAGTTTGTTTGTTTTTGTGTTCTGTGCAACGATTGCACCAAGTATATGCAATTTTCTCCGCTCGGTAGAAGAGATGGAGAAACTGGATCGTGCGTTGACTATGCCTAGCGAGTTTATTATCTCCAACTGCTCGGATGGGTCGGGCCAAGGTATATGGGCCTAGCGCGCGGGGCGATCGAGCATGCGGAGGTCGGGCAGACCATGGGAGCTCCTTTTGAAACCAAACACTTTATATATTACTCAACACTGTTACATGGATTGATCAGGAAGGCTAGCTCTTAGAAAAGCAGGGATAAAATTCACCCATAAACATCTACGTCTAGAGCTACTAGCCTGTTTAGCACACAAATGTGCAGCCTCATTAGCTAAACGGGGAACATGCAAAATAGAGCAGGAAGAAAAACTGAAAGCTAGCTCACTGATTTCCTTGCACACCGCGCCAATATCTGCTCTGTCGAAATCCACAGAGTTGCACAACTTGACCACTTCCAACGCATCACTTTCCACTTCAACTATCGTGAACCCCAAATCAGCTGCAAACCGGAGTCCATCTCTAATAGCTAGAGCCTCCATCATCCTAGCATTAGCAGCATAATCATACCACATCGCTTGAGCTCGGATCATCCCTCCCGTATGGTTGCGTAAAATGGCTCCTGAGGTCCCCGATCTCGTGACCATATCAAATCCAGCATCGACGTTGATCTTGGTACAGCCCACTCCCGGTGGTACTCAAGCCATCCTCGGAGGAACTCTCGGTTTTTGAGCAGTCGATGAAATTGATAAGTCGCATACTGTATCCACTGCCCACTTAACGGAATGTTCCACAGGTTTGCCCCGTTCCCCATGTCGGCGAGAGTTGCGTTCCGTCCACACCGCCCAGCAACCACACATAATGATAGAAGCTTGGTGCACATTAACCAGATCTCCGTCCACTAAGTCTGCTGCCCAGGAAACAGGATGTAATTTCGGCACTTTCACTGTAGTTTGCTTTTTAATTTCCTCCCAGAACAGTCTTGCCCACGTACATTTAAACATGGCATGAAATATTGACTCCTCCTCCCCACAATCAGCACAGTTTGCAATTCTTTCGACATGCCTTTCATGAAGGATCTGACGACACGGTATGAACCGTTGAACTGTGCGCCACCAAAAATTCCGCACCTTTGGAGGCACAGGCATCTTCCAAAGCTTTCTCCACATGGGGTTAATATCGCATGAGCTCGAAGGAGCCTCCGGTCGCCTATGAGAGCTCAACATGTGATATGCTGACTGCACGGTGAAAATCCCGTTCTTCTCTAGCTTCCACGCCCAGATATCCTCTTCATCCCTGCGAATAATTCTCCTAATTGCTTGAATATCTGGGAAAACAAAATTTTCTTCCAATTTGTCCTCAATCCACTCACCGGTAACCGGATCAATTAACTCGTCCACTCTAGCTGCTGTCGCATTTGCCAATCTGACAAGTGGTTTAGAGCCCACGTTGTCCTCGATCCAAGGATCCTCCCAAATACGAATAGAAGAACCATTACCAACTCGCTTAATCAGACCGAGACTTAGGGCACTTCGGCCAAACATGATCGCTCTCCACGTGTGTGAAGAATTTCTTTTAGTCACCGCCTCCATAAACCCTCTATCATGGAAATACCTTCCTTTAAGGACTCTGGCACATAATGAATCCGGTCTTAAAAGGAGTCTCTAGCCCTGTTTAGCAAGCATTGCTTGATTAAAAAGCTCAAAATCACGGAAACCCATACCGCCACTTGATTTTGGGATAGCAATATCTTCCCATTTCCTCCAATGCAATTTCCTTTTCTTCTCATCACCTCCCCACCAGAACCGTGCCACAACCGCTGTGAGTTTTTTGCAAAAATTCTTCGAAAACCGAAAACAACTCATAGAATATGTAGGAATTGCCTGACAAACAGCCTTGATGAAAACTTCTCGGCCAGCACTACTCAAAATTCTAGGAATCCCTCAATTCAATAGTTTCTTCACCTTGGTAATAATGTGTTCAAATTGAGAGTCAGTAGACCTACCCAATGCTGTAGGTAATCCAAGATACTTTTCTCCCAATGCTTCTGAATCAATAGCCAGCCTCTGATGCACCACCAACTTCACCGGTGCCGTTGCGTTTTTACTAAAGAATATTGCCGATTTGTTCTTATTAACTAGCTGGCCCGAGCCCCTTCTATAAACTTCCAAGATATTATGAAGTCTATCAGCTCCAGCCGGAGAAGCCTGAGAAAAGATCAAACAATCGTCAGCGAAAAGCAAGTGTGACACCCATGGAGCGTGGATGCCCACACGAACCCCCTTGGCCAAGTGAATCGGGCCAACATTTTTCAGCAGGCAGCTGAAACCTTCTCCACACAACAAAAATAAATAAGGGGAGATGGGATCCCCTTGCCGAATACCCCGAGAAGGTTTAAAAATTTCCGAGAACACTCCATTCACTCTGACCGAGAAAGAAACCGACTCTACACATCTCATAATCAGATCAACCCAACTCGTTGCAAAGCCCATCTTTGTCATAATACTCCGAAGATATTTCCACTCAACTCGATCATATGCCTTAGCCATATCTAGCTTAATAGCACACGCCGCAGATCTCCCTTTCTTCCTTTTAAGATAATGAATACACTCATACGCAGTTAACACGTTATCGGTGACCAATCTTCCCGGGACAAAGGCACTTTGCTCCTCGGAGATAATCTCCTCCAGTACTGGACGCATTGTAACATCCCAAGTATGAAAATACCCCTAGAATGCTTTGTTCTTTGTTTTATTTCAAGCAATGCATCATGTCATCATGTTTACTTATTGTTTGCATTTGTTTTCCATCTGTTTTATCCTGTTTTCACAACTCAAATTCAAACCTTTTTCAAACATGGTTTCATACTTGCTCTGTTACAACTTTTGGAACCAAAATAACAAATAAAAACAACCCTTTTATTCCTTGTTTTCACTTATTAAATTGTTGCTTTAAATCCAACCAATAATTCAATCAATAATTCTCAAATCACCTTCTAAATTCCCAAACCAAGTTCAAATCAGTACCTAATTTAAACCATCACAATTCACCACAAATTTGGGGTCCTAAACTCATTTATTTTAACCTAGGGATAACCCTATTCAAATGTTTGTTTTCAATAAAGAAATCTAATATGAAAAGTCTCCCATATTTGGTTTCAAACACTAACTATAATTTTAATTTCCATTTTTTTTGAATCCAAGCTTATAATATGGTTGCTAATTACTTAAATAGCTTAACTTAATTTTTCTAGAATTTTTCTCAAATAAAACCTTAACAGTTTTCTTCCAAAAGCAAAAGTAAAAAAAAAAAAAAACAGAAAAAGAATAAAAGGAGAAAGCAGCGCGCGCGCAGCAGATAACAAAGCCCAGCCCACCTAGCCTACGCGCGCGCAAAGCCCAGCCGCAGCAGCGCAACTTACCGGTTCGAGTTGCGCTGAGATTCGTGCGAGAGCCCTCCTCCTTCGTCTCGCGGTACGGCGCGCATCCGCCGGTGCCACCGCGGCCCCGAGCGACTCCGGCGGCCAGGAGAGCTCCGCGGGGCTATAAAAGGGAGCCCTAGCCCCCTAGCTGTGCCCTATCCTCTAGGGTTTCCGCCTCCACCTCGCAGCGCCGCCAATCGCCTCCATTCCCGAGCTCTCTCCCTCTCTGCAACTCGACCCGCCGGCGATCCTCTGAACTCCGTCATGGCGCCGCCCATCTGAACCACCTCCACCCCCCGTAGCCACCAAAACGGAGTCGCCACTCTCCCTTCTCCCTCTTGAACACCAGAAACATCACGGTAAGCTTCCAATTCGACGACGCCGTCCCTCCTCGTTCCGGCCACCGTGCCACGCTTTCTGAACTTGAGCACCGCGTCGCCGTTGCAGTGCAGCACGTCGTCGTTTGAGCACGGGGACCTCGTCGCCACCCTCTTCCCCACCTGCTCGACACCGGAGCCAGGCCAGAGGATCATCAGGAGCTCGCCGCCGTCTTCGTCCCCTCCGCTGCAGGCCTCCGCCGTCAGAACAGCCACGGCAGCATCCCGGTGAGCTCGCCACCGTCTCCCTCCTCCCGGCCCTCTCTGTCTAGCGAACACACGCACACACCCGCAACACGTTCGTGCACGCACCCACGCCCGGCGTCGATCGCAACACCCCGGTGATCGCCGCCGTGGAGTTTCTCCGTCAGGTTTCAGTCGGGCGCGTTTCAGCCAAAAATTCAGTTAAGGTTTTGGAAGCTTATCCTCCCCGCGCGTAGTTTACTGACACGAAACACTTCACACCGCACTGGTTCAGTACGCTGCGCGAGCGAGGCAGGGTGCGGGTTCGAGCCCTGGCTCGCGGGATTTAATCCCATCTTTTGCCACCCGTGGCTGACAGGCAGGGCCCGCCTGTCTGTCACCCTGGCTGCCACGCCAGCACGCACACGCCACGCTGGCCTCGCAGGCCCACAGGGCAGTGCCTGTGGGTACACCTCCAGTGCGTAACAAAAGTTTAAAAATAAAATCTGTTAATTTCTAAATTCCTTTTAAATAAACAGATTTGAATAGAAACTTGGAAATCCAATATCTTTTATTTTATAAATCCAATAAATACAAACTTGATGTCTATTCTGATCCAAATTTTATAAACTTTCCAAATATTCCACTTGTGTTCTGTTTTGAATTTTAAAAATACATTTAAATTTCAAATTTGAATAATTCAAATGCAAATTGAAATAATTCATAACTAATTCATACTGTTTTCAAATAATTCAAATAAAATATGTTTTTCACACCTTTTTGAATACTCTATTCAAATATAAATTTTGTTTTCTGGTTTGAACAATTTAAATTGCCTAAACAATTTAAACCTTGTTTAATTCAATAAAATTTGATAAAATTATAACTTGATTAATATGAAATATTTTTGAACATGCAAATTATGTTTACAAACCACCAAAGTGTGAACTTTTCAAATGTGGATTTGAATTTATGGTTTGAACAAATAAAATTCAATTAATAATTAAGCTTGTTTTAAATTCAATTAAAACTTGTTTAATATTGTTTAATTCATAAGTAATTAATCCAAAGTCCAATTTCAAAATGTGAAGCATGTAACTCAACTAAAATTTGATAACCTTTTCAAATATAAAATTTGTAAATTGTTTTGCACACCCTAACTTGATGAAAACAATAATTGTTTGTGTACCATGTTTAAGTAACAAAATTCCAAATTTGATAAATGCCTTTCTAAATTGTTAACTATTATTCCAATTGCATTTAACTTGTTATGTTATTGTTATTCATCATGCATGCATCATACTAAGTCACTTACACTTGATGCTTAGTGATAGAACAATTAATTCAACTCTAAAGCATGGGCTTCCATATGCAACCTTTGCATATGGAATCCATTTAAACTTGTGTCTCATCTCAACTAGTTTAGTTTAGTGCATCTATTAAACATGACATGCATCATCCAATGTTTGTGCACCTATGCCATGTATTGATTGCCCGTCTTCCTTCGTTGTTGTTTTTGCTTCTTCTCGATTAGACGACGACGTTGGTACCGACGAGCCTTACGACACCACTACTCAGGACCTAGCCCAGTACGAGGCTGAGCTGCCAGGCAAGTTATCACTCACATGAATCATCGAGTTCCTTTCCACACTGGTTGTCGATACTATCCTTTTGTCTACTATTGCTGGCCCTATGTATCGTTGCTTGTTCTCCGAACCTATCACATGATACCCTGACCAATGATATTGCCCCACCTCCATACCTACAGCCTTTGTTTGTGCCTTAGTTTTATCTAGCATGCTTAGGGTTGCTTTTACTCGAGTCTGTTGTCGGTTACTACTGTTACTATCTTATTATCTTGTACCGGGGCTCGATGTTAATCAATCAATCCTGTTAATTGCTAATGGTAATAATAATTTGATGATAAGGCACCGGCAGGAGGCCCATGAGTGGTTTTGGAGCCTGCTAGTGTCGACCCTAATAGGAAAAGGGTCTTGTCTACTGATCCATGATGAGCGCACTACCCGCATTTGGGAAGCGAGTATGGGCGCCCCCCTCAACTTGACCTGATTCGCATCTCGTCCAAATCGCCTCATTTAGTTCGTGTTTTCCATTTGCCGCATGCATGTTTTTGCGAGCCCAGCGCAGGGTGGAACTTTCGTAGTCGGCATATAGGGGGACACGGTCTTAGAGTGCTATGATGGTCCATTTTCTTCTGGGCTTGATTAGCCGTGCGCCCAAGGTTCTTTGGGCTTGATGCGAAGAATGGTTGGTTGTGTTGAGTGCCCCGCTTGGTGGGAGGCATCCCATCTGGCGGGATATTCATGAGTGTACGGCCAAATTGGTGCAACCCTGCAGGGATAATCTTCTCGAGAAGCCGTGTTTTCCGCGGTTATGGATTACTTGGTGAAAGTACTGGCTAACAAGTACTCAGGACAACTTCAACATAATGATCAATCATGTTTCACCCAATGATTAATAACCTGACTAGTAATAGGTTATTCACACAACAACTTGATTCACCTTATCACAACTGTGTGAGTTATCCTCGGATTGCTTCTTCGGATAAGGGGCGAGAACCAGGATGGGTTTGGTTGAAGTTATCTTTCAGTTGGTTACAATCCTCGATCTTATCTTTTCTGTTAGCCGGAACTTGTAGCTATATTCTGTAGTTGTTTAGAGCAGCCAGCAGCAACTTTTATATCACCCCTTTTCTTCCGTTGATCCCAAGCATCTCTGCTTGTGTTGACGGGTAACTCTTTGATGAACTGTGAGTCTTGCTTGCCAGTACTTGGATGTACTGACCCCGTTGGGGCTGTGGTTTACGCAGAGTACGACTACGACTACGATGCTTCCGAGGATGGCTACTTTGTGGAGTTCGACGACGCTGCAGACGAGTAGTTAGCTGGACCAGGGCAGGATCCAGACCTACGTGGATGGGCTTCGCTTTTCTTATTTTCTCCGGCTTCTTAAGCCATGGATTTGTCTGTACTCAGACCCCTTTGATTGCTTCCGCTGTTGTAATGGATGATATGTTGGGACATGTGTCCTCTGGATGACTGTATCCGATATTTTCTGCCTTAGTGAAGGCCAGTTGCACTTATTTCATTCTTTTGTGTCTTAGAGACATTCTGTGCTATCATTCGTATCAAACTGTTGACGTACCGTGCGTGTTTGATTATGAAGTACGTCGACAGTAGTGCCTTTAGGTTCCTAGCGGATAGTTTACTTCGACGGTGGAAGCAGGGCTTGTGTTGTCGCGCATAAGCGCAGGCCTACCAGGAAGCTGGGACGTGGGAGCATGTATGCCCCATAATCCAAGCACCTGACTTCCAGTTCGTGCGATAAGTATCCTCTAGAAACCTTGGGTGCGACAAATGGTATCAGAGTCTGTCTGCCTGTAGGATCCCTTTTTACTGGTCGCAGTTGAGTCTAGAAACTATTTTGTAGCTATATAGGAAAAATGAAACGTGAGAGTAGGAATTCTGCCATTTTTCTTCTTTCCCCACCCACCCACCCTTTTCTGGTAAGGAAGTGCAACGTTGTTTTCTGTTCTCACCTAAACTTTCAAGTTAGGATTTCACGTGTTTTGGGTTATCTGTAGTACCTCAGGACTTTTGGTCTCGTTTTCCCGATGTTGCTTCCATATCATGTTCTTTTCAACATCCTTTTCGTCCGTTGAACGTTGTTGTTGTTCTTCCACCTCCTTTTTCATCTACCGGAGTTTAATCAAAACCTTCCAATTAATCTGCAGATGGGTCTCAGCTATTACCCGCAGGTGGTTCGCATGACTCGCTGTGAGAGCACCGCCGGTTTTCCAGAGTTGCTGAGAGACATGGTTACCTTTCTGGGGTTCCGTTGGGCACCAGAGTACCAGGTCTACGAGCACCAGCGAGAGTTTGACCAGACTTGCTACCGGGCTATCGTCTACATTCTGTCGGATGATGGCAGGAGCATTGCACACCAGTACGAGGCAGTAGGGTCCACAGTGGATATGGCAGTGCAGCAGGCAGCGTACGTGAGTATCACCGTTCTCCGTGCTGACTACTGGGGGTTTGATAAGTCCAGTTTTCGTCACATCCCCCGTGGTTACATCACGGCAGCGGGAGTTCACTTCACTGTCCACCGCGACATGGATACCTACGAGACTGATAGCTCCAGGCTCCAGATCACTGCCCAGTTCGCTAGTCACAGTGATGCCGTTGCTTCTGCACTTTCTCAGGAGTTAGCCTCAGTCAGGGAGCAGCTCCACCTTGCTCTCACTCGTCTGGCGACGTACACCACAGACTTTGTTGGAGACGAGCGCTTCGCACGTGTCGTTCAGCCAGCTGGTCTTCCGTTGCCAGATGCTGGAGGTTACGAGCCGATCAGAGGCCCACTTCTCGACCTCGGAGCTGGTTACACAGGGATTCCCCGCTATGGAGCACAGGGAGAGGACGCTTTCTACTTCACCACACCGAGAGTTGCTCTCAGAGCAGTTCCTATCTACATGGATCGTCGTGATACCTACTTCCGTGGGGTTCCTCCTCACCGTATCTCTCGTCGTACTACTCACCGCCGTCCTGCGTGATGAGCATGGGAGTACCGTTGTATCCAGTACTAGCTGTGTCTAGTTTATCCTTTCGTTTTCGAACCATGTATTGGTCTGTTGGATATTCTGATGTATTTGAACATGTGATGATGTACCTGTTGGTTATCTATTCATGCGTCGGAATAATCTATCTTTCGGTTACCAAGTCTATCCTTTTCTGTTGTTGTGCTAAAATGAATTTCTGTTCAGGATGCCTCCAACCAGGAACAACCCGCCTCCGCCACCACCAATGGGGGAGCTGTTGGCTCAGATGACCCAAGTGGTGACACAGATGGCCCAGATCCAGGCTAACCAGCAACACAACCAGAATGCTCCAAGGGTCACCATCAAGGACTTCCTCAGCTTGGGCCCAAAAGCTTTCGTGACAACACGTGAGCCCCTGGATGCTGATGACTGGATCCGTGACGTAGCAAGAGCTCTGGAGATAGCTCATGTTGCTGAAGAGGATAAGGTCAAGTACGCCACCTACCTACTGAAGGGCCAGGCAGCTACTTGGTGGGAGAACTACCAGGCCATGAGGGCTGGCTTTCCTATCAACTGGGGATGTTTCAGAGATGCCTTCCTGAAGCACCACATCCCGGATGGTCTCATGGAAAAGATGCGTGAGGAATTCTGCTCTCTCAGACAGGGCAAGCTGGACGTTCTCGGCTACCAGAACGAGTTCAATCGTCTCGCTCGGTACGCTGGTGACGAAGTGTCCACTGAAGCCAAGAAGATGGCAAGGTTCCGCCGAGGTTTTAACCCGGAACTGAAGTACGCTCTCACAAACATCAAGTGCAAGGACTTCGTGGAGCTCGTGAACACCGCGCTCAATGAGGAGAATGGGCGCAAGGCGTTCGAAGAGTCCCGCAAGCACTCGCGTGAGGGTGGTTCCTCCTCCAACATGACCACCCCTCCGCAGAAGCGCCGCATCTGGGTGCCAAATGGTGCTGTCACTCGGGCTCCAAATGCCCAAGCTTCTCCAGGATTTGGTCCCCGCCCACCCAACCCATCTCAGATGCAGGGTCAGAGGTTCCCGATGGGGCAGCCAAGGCCAGGTCCTTCTCGTATCGTCACTTGCTACAAGTGCAAGGATACTGGACATTATGCTGATAAGTGCACTCAGAAGCAGCTACCCCTACCTCCTCGCCCCAACACCAACCAGGCTATGGTTCGTGCTCCTCCGGCTAAAGCCTTCAACTCCAACAATAGGCCTGTCGGGAGGAACGCGAGGGTGAACCATATCAAGGCCGACAAAGCCGAGGAAGCTGCTGACGTCGTTCTCGGTATATTACCCGTAAACTCTATTCCAGCTAAAGTGTTGTTTGATACTGGAGCATCGCATTCGTTTGTGTCAAAGATCTTTGCTACAACGTACAATTTAGCTCTGGTTCCGCTAAGCAATCAAATCTATGTGCACTCTCCGGGAACTAAAATGATTACTTCCAAGATAAGCATGGACAATCAGATCCTAATTGGAGGTCGTGTATTCCTTGCTTCACTCATGTTGCTGGGAAATTCTGACATTGATGTCATTCTGGGTATGGATTGGTTGAAGACCCACAAAGCAAAAATTGACTGTGCTCAAAAGTCAATAACTCTCTCCCACACTTCAGGCCAGATAGTCTATTCTCCAAATGGATCAACTTCTGTTCAGCTGTTCAGCCTCGATGCCAAACCCCTTCCTGCAATTGAAAATGTTCCGGTGGTTTGTGAATTCCCTGACGTCTTTCCAGAAGAGTTGCCAGGGATGCCTCCGGACAGAGCAGTTGAGTTCGTGATCGAGCTTGAGCCAGGTACTGCTCCAATCTCTAAGCATCCATACAAGATAGCTCCTCCTGAACTGAAATTGTTGAAGGAGCAAATCGATATGTATATGGACAAAGGTTTCATTCAGCCTAGTTCCTCCGCTTGGGGTTGCCCAACTCTGTTTGTTGCCAAGAAGGATCAAACAAAAAGACTCGTGGTTGACTATCGTCCTCTCAACGAGAAAACCATCAAGAACAAGTATCCACTTCCTCGTATCGATGATCTTTTTGATCAACTTGCTGGAGCCTCAATATTCTCAAAGTTGGACTTGAGGATGGGTTACCATCAAATAAAGATCAGAAAGGAAGATATTCCTAAGACAGCTTTCACCACTCGGTACGGTCTATATGAATACACCGTCATGTCCTTTGGTCTCACCAATGCACCGGCAACCTTCTCAAGACTCATGAATTCTGTCTTCCATGAATACCTCGACAAGTTCGTTGTGGTATATCTTGATGACATTCTAGTCTACTCAAAATCCGAGGAAGAGCATGGAGAACACCTTCGTCTCACTCTCATGAAACTTCGCGAGCATCGTCTATATGCCAAGTTTTCCAAATGTGAGTTCTGGATTCCAGAAGTTGCATATCTTGGTCATATCATCTCTGCCAAGGGCATTGCCATTGATCCTGAAAAGGTTAAGGCAATTGTTGACTGGAAACCCCCTAAGACGGTGAAGCAAGTCAGAAGTTTTCTTGGCTTGGCTAGCTATTGCCGTCGTTTCGTCCAAAACTTTTCCAAGATTGCCAAACCTCTCACTGATCTCACAAAGAAGGACAAAAAGTTCGTTTGGACTCCACAATGTGATGAGAGTTTCAACCTCCTGAAGACTAAACTCACTTCCACACCTGTTCTAGTTGGCCCCGACACTACCAAACCTTTCCAGATATTCTGTGATGCATCTCTCCAAGGCCTAGGAGCAGTTCTTATGAAAGAACGTCAAGTTGTCGCTTATGCTTCACGTCAGTTGAACCCACATGAGCAAAACTATCCCACTCATGATCTTGAACTTGCAGCAGTTGTGTTTGCCCTCAAGAAATGGAGACAATACTTGTTGGGTAACAAAACTGAAATCTTTTCCGATCATAAGAGTCTGAAATACATCTTCACTCAGCCAGATCTGAACCTCAGGCAAAGGAGATGGATTGAGAAGATTAAAGACTTTGATCTCACCATTTCTTACACTCCAGGCAAGGCTAATGTTATGGCCGATGCTCTCAGTCGCAAATCCTATTGCAATAATCTCATGATCATGGAAAGCCAACCTCCACTTCATGAAGAATTCCAGAAGCTGAACCTTGGTCTTGTTCCTGAAGGATACCTTGCTAGCTTGACAGCCAGCCCAACTCTCGAGGACAAGATTCGTTCTGAACAACTTCGGGATAATGAAATCAAGAAGATGGTAGAGCAAATCAAGGAAGGCAATGATAAGTTCAAGTCCTTCTCAATTGATGACAAGGGAACTGTGTTCTTTGAAGGACGCATTGCAGTTCCTCAGATTCAAAGTCTCAAGGATATCATTCTCAAGGAGGCTCATGAAACTCCTCTATCCATTCACCCTGGAAGTACAAAGATGTACCAGGATCTCAAGACTCTGTATTGGTGGTCTGGCATGAAACGTGAAATTGCTCAATACGTTTCTGAATGCGACGTTTGTCAACGTGTTAAGGCAGTCCATCAGAAGACAGCAGGTCTACTCCAACCTCTGAAAATTCCTGAGTGGAAGTGGGACATGATTGAAATGGACTTCGTTACTGGGTTTCCAAAGTCCAAAAAGGGCAACGATGCAATCTTCGTTGTTATTGATCGTCTCACTAAGGTGGCTCACTTCTATGCTGTAAAGGAAACTATCTCAGCTAGCCAGTTAGCAGAGCTCTACACAGCAAAGGTTGTTCCCCTTCATGGTGTTCCATTGGAAATAAGCTCATACCGTGGAAGTATTTTCACTTCTCATTTCTGGAAGAGCTTTCAAGAAGCATTGGGCACTAAACTTCTGTTCAGCACAGCTTATCACCCTCAGTCTCAGGGGCAAGTCGAAAGAGTCAATCAGATTCTCGAGGATATGCTCAGAGCATGTGGTCTCTCCTTTGGCATGAAATGGGAGGATTGCCTTCCATATGCTGAATTCTCCTACAACAACAGCTACCAGGCAAGCCTAGGCATGGCACCATTTGAGGCACTGTATGGTCGCAGATGCAGGAGTCCAATCAATTGGTCTGGAGCTGGTGAACGTTCACTTTTAGGCCCTGACATTGTTAAGGAAGCCGAGGAGAAAGTTCGTATCATTCGTGACAATCTCAGGATTGCTCAGTCTCGTCAGAAGAGCTATTATGATAGCAAGCACAGGGATATGGTCTATGCACCTGGTGATAAGGCATATCTCCGTGTAACTCCCCTCAGAGGCACTCATCGTTTTGGTGTGAAAGGAAAGCTTGCACCAAGATACATTGGCCCTTTCAACATCCTCTCAAGACGTGCAGAGAATGCTTATCGTCTTGAACTTCCAGAAAAACTTTCCAAGGTGCACGATGTGTTCCACGTGTCACAACTCAAGAAGTGTTTCAAAGATCCAGATCGTGCAGTTGATCATGATTCCATTGAGCTGCAAGATGATCTATCTTATGAGGAGCACCCTATTTGTATTCTCGATGAGACCGAGCGTAAGACTCGCAACAAGAGCACCAAGTTCTTGAAAGTCCAATGGTCGCATCATTCTGATAAAGAGGCAACGTGGGAGACCGAAGAGGATCTTCGCAAGAAGTATCCGGACCTTTTCATTTCTCAGTAGGGAATCTCGGGGCGCGATTCCTTCAAGGGGGGGCGTTTTGTAACATCCCAAGTATGAAAATACCCCTAGAATGCTTTGTTCTTTGTTTTATTTCAAGCAATGCATCATGTCATCATGTTTACTTATTGTTTGCATTTGTTTTCCATCTGTTTTATCCTGTTTTCACAACTCAAATTCAAACCTTTTTCAAACATGGTTTCATACTTGCTCTGTTACAACTTTTGGAACCAAAATAACAAATAAAAACAACCCTTTTATTCCTTGTTTTCACTTATTAAATTGTTGCTTTAAATCCAACCAATAATTCAATCAATAATTCTCAAATCACCTTCTAAATTCCCAAACCAAGTTCAAATCAGTACCTAATTTAAACCATCACAATTCACCACAAATTTGGGGTCCTAAACTCATTTATTTTAACCTAGGGATAACCCTATTCAAATGTTTGTTTTCAATAAAGAAATCTAATATGAAAAGTCTCCCATATTTGGTTTCAAACACTAACTATAATTTTAATTTCCATTTTTTTTTGAATCCAAGCTTATAATATGGTTGCTAATTACTTAAATAGCTTAACTTAATTTTTCTAGAATTTTTCTCAAATAAAACCTTAACAGTTTTCTTCCAAAAGCAAAAGTAAAAAAAAAAAAAAACAGAAAAAGAATAAAAGGAGAAAGCAGCGCGCGCGCGCAGCAGATAACAAAGCCCAGCCCACCTAGCCTACGCGCGCGCAAAGCCCAGCCGCAGCAGCGCAACTTACCGGTTCGAGTTGCGCTGAGATTCGTGCGAGAGCCCTCCTCCTTCGTCTCGCGGTACGGCGCGCATCCGCCGGTGCCACCGCGGCCCCGAGCGACTCCGGCGGCCAGGAGAGCTCCGCGGGGCTATAAAAGGGAGCCCTAGCCCCCTAGCTGTGCCCTATCCTCTAGGGTTTCCGCCTCCACCTCGCAGCGCCGCCAATCGCCTCCATTCCCGAGCTCTCTCCCTCTCTGCAACTCGACCCGCCGGCGATCCTCTGAACTCCGTCATGGCGCCGCCCATCTGAACCACCTCCACCCCCCGTAGCCACCAAAACGGAGTCGCCACTCTCCCTTCTCCCTCTTGAACACCAGAAACATCACGGTAAGCTTCCAATTCGACGACGCCGTCCCTCCTCGTTCCGGCCACCGTGCCACGCTTTCTGAACTTGAGCACCGCGTCGCCGTTGCAGTGCAGCACGTCGTCGTTTGAGCACGGGGACCTCGTCGCCACCCTCTTCCCCACCTGCTCGACACCGGAGCCAGGCCAGAGGATCATCAGGAGCTCGCCGCCGTCTTCGTCCCCTCCGCTGCAGGCCTCCGCCGTCAGAACAGCCACGGCAGCATCCCGGTGAGCTCGCCACCGTCTCCCTCCTCCCGGCCCTCTCTGTCTAGCGAACACACGCACACACCCGCAACACGTTCGTGCACGCACCCACGCCCGGCGTCGATCGCAACACCCCGGTGATCGCCGCCGTGGAGTTTCTCCGTCAGGTTTCAGTCGGGCGCGTTTCAGCCAAAAATTCAGTTAAGGTTTTGGAAGCTTATCCTCCCCGCGCGTAGTTTACTGACACGAAACACTTCACACCGCACTGGTTCAGTACGCTGTGCGAGCGAGGCAGGGTGCGGGTTCGAGCCCTGGCTCGCGGGATTTAATCCCATCTTTTGCCACCCGTGGCTGACAGGCAGGGCCCGCCTGTCTGTCACCCTGGCTGCCACGCCAGCACGCACACGCCACGCTGGCCTCGCAGGCCCACAGGGCAGTGCCTGTGGGTACACCTCCAGTGCGTAACAAAAGTTTAAAAATAAAATCTGTTAATTTCTAAATTCCTTTTAAATAAACAGATTTGAATAGAAACTTGGAAATCCAATATCTTTTATTTTATAAATCCAATAAATACAAACTTGATGTCTATTCTGATCCAAATTTTATAAACTTTCCAAATATTCCACTTGTGTTCTGTTTTGAATTTTCAAAATACATTTAAATTTCAAATTTGAATAATTCAAATGCAAATTGAAATAATTCATAACTAATTCATACTGTTTTCAAATAATTCAAATAAAATATGTTTTTCACACCTTTTTGAATACTCTATTCAAATATAAATTTTGTTTTCTGGTTTGAACAATTTAAATTGCCTAAACAATTTAAACCTTGTTTAATTCAATAAAATTTGATAAAATTATAACTTGATTAATATGAAATATTTTTGAACATGCAAATTATGTTTACAAACCACCAAAGTGTGAACTTTTCAAATGTGGATTTGAATTTATGGTTTGAACAAATAAAATTCAATTAATAATTAAGCTTGTTTTAAATTCAATTAAAACTTGTTTAATATTGTTTAATTCATAAGTAATTAATCCAAAGTCCAATTTCAAAATGTGAAGCATGTAACTCAACTAAAATTTGATAACCTTTTCAAATATAAAATTTGTAAATTGTTTTGCACACCCTAACTTGATGAAAACAATAATTGTTTGTGTACCATGTTTAAGTAACAAAATTCCAAATTTGATAAATGCCTTTCTAAATTGTTAACTATTATTCCAATTGCATTTAACTTGTTATGTTATTGTTATTCATCATGCATGCATCATACTAAGTCACTTACACTTGATGCTTAGTGATAGAACAATTAATTCAACTCTAAAGCATGGGCTTCCATATGCAACCTTTGCATATGGAATCCATTTAAACTTGTGTCTCATCTCAACTAGTTTAGTTTAGTGCATCTATTAAACATGACATGCATCATCCAATGTTTGTGCACCTATGCCATGTATTGATTGCCCGTCTTCCTTCGTTGTTGTTTTTGCTTCTTCTCGATTAGACGACGACGTTGGTACCGACGAGCCTTACGACACCACTACTCAGGACCTAGCCCAGTACGAGGCTGAGCTGCCAGGCAAGTTATCACTCACATGAATCATCGAGTTCCTTTCCACACTGGTTGTCGATACTATCCTTTTGTCTACTATTGCTGGCCCTATGTATCGTTGCTTATTCTCCGAACCTATCACATGATACCCTGAACCAATGATATTGCCCCACCTCCATACCTACAGCCTTTGTTTGTGCCTTAGTTTTATCTAGCATGCTTAGGGTTGCTTTTACTCGAGTCTGTTGTCGGTTACTACTGTTACTATCTTATTATCTTGTACCGGGGCTCGATGTTAATCAATCAATCCTGTTAATTGCTAATGGTAATAATAATTTGATGATAAGGCACCGGCAGGAGGCCCATGAGTGGTTTTGGAGCCTGCTAGTGTCGACCCTAATAGGAAAAGGGTCTTGTCTACTGATCCATGATGAGCGCACTACCCGCATTTGGGAAGCGAGTATGGGCGCCCCCCTCAACTTGACCTGATTCGCATCTCGTCCAAATCGCCTCATTTAGTTCGCGTTTTCCATTTGCCGCATGCATGTTTTTGCGAGCCCAGCGCAGGGTGGAACTTTCGTAGTCGGCATATAGGGGGACACGGTCTTAGAGTGCTATGATGGTCCATTTTCTTCTGGGCTTGATTAGCCGTGCGCCCAAGGTTCTTTGGGCTTGATGCGAAGAATGGTTGGTTGTGTTGAGTGCCCCGCTTGGTGGGAGGCATCCCATCTGGCGGGATATTCATGAGTGTACGGCCAAATTGGTGCAACCCTGCAGGGATAATCTTCTCGAGAAGCCGTGTTTTCCGCGGTTATGGATTACTTGGTGAAAGTACTGGCTAACAAGTACTCAGGACAACTTCAACATAATGATCAATCATGTTTCACCCAATGATTAATAACCTGACTAGTAATAGGTTATTCACACAATAACTTGATTCACCTTATCACAACTGTGTGAGTTATCCTCGGATTGCTTCTTCGGATAAGGGGCGAGAACCAGGATGGGTTTGGTTGAAGTTATCTTTCAGTTGGTTACAATCCTCGATCTTATCTTTTCTGTTAGCCGGAACTTGTAGCTATATTCTGTAGTTGTTTAGAGCAGCCAGCAGCAACTTTTATATCACCCCTTTTCTTCCGTTGATCCCAAGCATCTCTGCTTGTGTTGACGGGTAACTCTTTGATGAACTGTGAGTCTTGCTTGCCAGTACTTGGATGTACTGACCCCGTTGGGGCTGTGGTTTACGCAGAGTACGACTACGACTACGATGCTTCCCAGGATGGCTACTTTGTGGAGTTCGACGACGCTGCAGACGAGTAGTTAGCTGGACCAGGGCAGGATCCAGACCTACGTGGATGGGCTTCGCTTTTCTTATTTTCTCCGGCTTCTTAAGCCATGGATTTGTCTGTACTCAGACCCCTTTGATTGCTTCCGCAGTTGTAATGGATGATATGTTGGGACATGTGTCCTCTGGATGACTGTATCCGATATTTTCTGCCTTAGTGAAGGCCAGTTGCACTTATTTCATTCTTTTGTGTCTTAGAGACATTCTGTGCTATCATTCGTATCAAACTGTTGACGTACCGTGCGTGTTTGATTATGAAGTACGTCGACAGTAGTGCCTTTAGGTTCCTAGCGGATAGTTTACTTCGACGGTGGAAGCAGGGCTTGTGTTGTCGCGCATAAGCGCAGGCCTACCAGGAAGCTGGGACGTGGGAGCATGTATGCCCCATAATCCAAGCACCTGACTTCCAGTTCGTGCGATAAGTATCCTCTAGAAACCTTGGGTGCGACACGCATCCTCAAGGCCAACACCTTAGAAGCAATTTTGTAAAGCACATTGCACAAAGAAATAGGTCTGTATTGTGATAGCTCTTGGGCGTTTTTGATCTTCGGAATAAGCACTAAAACCGTTGTGTTAACCTCCTCGGGCATCTCTCCCCCCTCCAAGAAATTCCGAATCGCAGCACAAACCATCTCCTTCAACGAGGCCCAATGTTTGATATAAAACCCTGCATTGAAACCATCCGGACCCGAAGATTTATTAGGATGCATCATAAATAATGCATTCTCGATTTCCTTATCAGTAAAAGGAGCAGTAAGTTGATCATTCATATAATCTGTTACCTTCACAGGGACCCAGTCCGTAACCAGCTCGGGTTGTGTATCTGCTTGCGCCGTGAACAAATGTTTGTAAAAATCAATCGCCATATCTTCTAGCCCCGCTTGCGATGTAACCACAACCCCGTCCTCTCACCTCAATGATTTTATTTTGTTCGATCGAGCCCTCTGTTTTGCCTTAGAATGAAAAAAGGCAGTATTCCGATCTCCCTCCTTTAACCACAAGACTCTTGATCGTTGTTGAGCCTCTATCTCCTCCCGAGACTGCAATTCATAGATACGCCGCATCAGTTGAGTTTCTGTTCTCGACGGACCAGTCCCGATAGACTCCCGACGCACTCTTTCCAATCTCTCACGCAATCTTTTCAGTTGTTTGAACACCGAACCGTACTCCTCCCGGCTCCAAACCTACAGCTTTTGTCGTACGTTACCCAGCACTTCTGCCACTTCCCCCATTGATCGCTGACCAGTACCAAAGCTGCCCTCTACCACTTGCAAATAATTTTGGTGTCTCATCCATGAGTTTTCAAAACGGAACGGTCGCACACCTCCTTCCCCAGCACACCAATCTGATCTCTGAATTTGAATTAACAAAGCACAATGATCACTACGTGTAGTCTGAACATGAGTTATCACTGTATTATCAAAAATTTCTTGAAAGCTCACATCTGCCAGTCCCCTATCCAATCTCACTTTAATGTTGCTGCTACCTTGTTGCCTGTTATCCCAAGTGTAGGGCAGGCCCACAAAACCCAAGTCCTCAAAGCCACACTTATTAATAGCATCTCTGAACTCATCCATTTGCCAGTCTTCTCTGCCGTGACCCCCTAGTTGCTCCTATTCAGCGCTCGTAGCGGTACTACCGTGTCTCGCCCACGCGAGCAGCTAAATGGGCCAAGCCCATGCGAGCAGGTAAACGCCAGCAGCTACCTACACAATTCGTTCGTGTCTGTTTATTTGTCAGTAGTCTCGTTCGCTAGTTTGGTCACTGCCTCAGTTTCGTTCGTGTCTGCTGCCCATCTCTGCTGCAACTCAACCCGTGAAATTCAAAAAAAAACTCATCCCGTGGCCGTGGGGGCTCCGGTGCGGTCCACGGGTATAAACATTGCATGCAGTAAATTAAATCAAGACGAGCCAAGTACATGTACTTAAGCCCATAGTTTTTTTCTTAATGGTCTATAAGCCCGTAGTTAGATCTAGGAGGAGACCCTAGAGCTGCGATGCAATGTACGGATCTGGGCCCGACCCTGTACTTGTGACATGCCATAAAGAAAGTCCATGTGGTTTATAGGGCATCAGGGTATGAAGACGGAGAGGCCGAACGAACAACTGAAAAATCATGATCGGTAGCACATATCAGAATCTTGTTGGTCCTTACAACTGGCTAGGAGATGGGCACACGACAGGGATCGACCCATGAAAATGCAGTAGCTCAACTGAACTCACCGAGCAAGCGCTGAAATTCGGATGGATCTATAGGCCCATTAGCCAATTTTCACTTAATCCCAAAGGCCCATGCTGCCATAGCAAATGGTGGGAGTTTAGTCCCACATTGCTAGTTGGGAGAGTTTTGCACCAGTTTATAAGGTGAGCTCTCTCCCCACTAGTGTGAGTTGGTATGAAGAGAGAGTAGTAGTGGAGGTGTTCCACACGCGCGCTGCTCCTCCTCCGCCGCCCGCCTCGTCACGACGCGCCGTGGGTTGCGGGAATGAGCCGAGCTGATGCCTTTATTTTGGCAGTCGGAAACGGGGAGTTAACAGACACGGCAATAATATGAGACGTCATAATTATTGTTGTCTAAATGCGTCACATTTATATTGGTAACAGCCGTATTGATCGCGTGTGATAACTGCGCGCAGTAAAACGCCGCCTTTATCACGTGGTAACGGCTGTAGTAAACGCCAATTAAATTGACCGTTCTCCTACTCGGCCGTGCCTATAAATTGGAGGGTCAGGCGGACGCAGTAGACATATCTCACACACGCCGGCTCTTTGCGCCCACTGTCGTTCCACCTCCTGTTGCTGCCGCCGGTGATCCCATCCCGTTTACCGCGTACACGGCCGACGGGAGAGCAGGCCTCCGAAACCCCGCCTCTCCAGATCCTGTACGGGAGAGGGGCGATTAGGTTTTTGGGGAGTGTCTACTACGCGACTGCTCGCTGCTGCTGTACATCTACTTCGTCTACTACCGCATCGCCCTCGTCGTCAACATGGCCACCGAAGCCGATCGAGTTGCTGCCGCCGCCGCTGCTGCCACCGAGGCCGCTGCTGCTGCTGAGGCCGCCAACGCTGCTGCTGCCGCCGCGGCCGCCGCCTCTGCTACGGCTACTGCCAATTGGCCAACTGCATGGTATAACACGTTCATCCCTGTCATTATTATTTCCATGTGTGCAACACTAGTAGTTTGCGTAGATTTATCTACTATAAATCTAGTATGCACGAATATGGTTAAATATCAGTATGTTTACGTCATGTTCATGATTTATACTTGGATTAATTTAATCTGTAAATTGCCTAAATTCTTAACAATCAAAAACCTAATATGTGTAGGCAATTTTCGATTCATGGTTTTGCTACTGCACTGAAACCGGACCCGTTTACGGGGACGTACTTTAAGCGTTGGCAGACCAAAACATTCTTATGGCTCACGGCTATGAACGTGTTCTGCGTCGTCGGTGTCACTCCCACGGAAACGATTACTCCTGATCAGGAGAAGATGTTTAGGGATGCCACCGTCGTCTTTGTTGGATGCGTTCTAAGCGTGATCGGAGAGAAGTTTGTTGACGCATATTTACATGTGAGGGTTGCCAAGGACTTGTGGGAGGCGCTTGAATCCAAATTCGGCGCAACCGATGCTGGCAGCGAGATGTACAGTATAGAGCAGTTCCATGACTACAGAATGGTCGAAAACCGTTCTGTTTTGGAGCAGACTCATGAGATACAGTGCATCGCTAAGGAGCTTGAAATTCTCAAGTGCGTGTTACCGGACAAGTATGTCGCGGGATGCATAATCGCCAAACTGCCTAATTCCTGGAGGAGCTTTGCCACTACTCTGAAACATCAGAGGCGTGAATTCTCAGTAGAGGATGTCATCGGCCATCTGAGTGTTGAGCAGAATTCGAGAGCAAAGGACTCGCATGGAAAAGGGAATGAAGGGACTTCTGCGGCCAATATGGTACAGAAGAACTACAACTCCCACAAGAACAAGGCGAGGACTGGTGTCCAGCAGAATACCGACTTCAAGAAGAAGGCTAAGAAGACCTTCAAGAAGGATAAGAAGAAAGATGGCTGCTTCACTTGTGGTTCACTGGAACACTGGGCTGGGAAGTGCCCAAAGAAGTATGTGAAGCCAGGACAGGATTCCAAGGCTGTCAACATGATCGTGAGCAACAATGAGAATGGGGCATCTGGGTATGGTAATTTGTTTACTGTATTTTCAGTTTGTCAGTCTACTGATTGGTGGATTGACACAGGTGCAAACATTCATGTGTGTGCTGACATCTCATTGTTTTCTTCTTATCAGGTCACAAGGAACGGGTCCGTATTGATGGGGAACGGCGCAAGTGCTTCTGTACTTGGTGTTGGCACGGTCGATCTGAAGTTTACTTCGGGAAGGATCGTGCAGCTCAAGAACGTGCAGCATGTCCCCGCCATCAAGAAGAATCTCGTTAGTGGCTCCCTTCTATGTAGAGAAGGATTTAAGTTGGTTTTCGAGTCCAATAAAGTAGTTGTAACGAAATATGGACTGTTTGTTGGAAAAGGGTATGAGTGCGGAGGTCTGCTCCGCTTTTCCCTCGCTGATTTTTGTAATAAAGTCGTGAACAATATTCATTTGAGTGTTAATGAAACAGAAGTTTGGCATTCACGTCTTTGTCACGTTGGTTTCAGTTGCATGACGCGGTTAGCAAAACTAAATTTAATTCCAAGTTTCACTTTAGCCAAAGGTTCTAAGTGCCATTCGTGTGTACAAGCAAAGCAACCTCGCAAGCCCCACAAGGCTGCGGAGGAGAGACACTTGGCGCCATTAGAACTCATACATTCTAATCTCTGTGAGATGAATGGTGTGTTGACTAAAGGTGGAAAGAGATACTTCATGACGTTAATAGATGATTCCACTAGGTTTTGCTATGTATATCTGTTAAACACTAAAGATGAGGCTCTACACTACTTTAAAATCTATAAGGCAGAAGTTGAGAATCAACTTGAAAAGAAAATTAAACGAATCCGGTCAGATCGTGGTGGAGAGTATTTTTCTAATGAGTTTGACTCTTTCTGTGCGGAACATGGCATTATTCACGAGAGGACGCATCCCTATTCACCCCAGTCAAATGGGGTTGCCGAAAGGAAAAACCGTACTCTAACAGATTTGGTTTACGCCATGTTAGATACATCGGGTTTATCCAAGGCATGGTGGGGGGAGGCTATATTGACATCATGTCATGTCCTGAATAAAGTTCCGACGAAAGACAATGAGGTCACTCCCTATGAGCAATGGGAGAAGAGAAAAACAACACTCTCGTACTTACGTACTTGGGGCTGTTTGGCAAAAGTCAATGTGCCGATCCCCAAAAAGCGTAAACTTGGACCAAAGACCATGGATTGCGTTAATTTGGGATATGCTAAGAATAGCGTTGGCTATAGATTTCTAGTAGTGAAATCTGAGGTACCTGACGTGAAGGTCGGTACGATTTTGGAGTCTAAAGATGCTACATTCTTTGAGGATATTTTTCCTATGAGAGATATGCAAAGCACTTCTAGACAGGAATCAGAGGAGACTCCTGAACCTGCCATTCCTATGGAATATTATGAACAAACACATGATGAGAATTCTGAGAAGGATGACGAGGAAACCCTTGGTAGGGGCAAGAGACAGAGGACTGCAAAGTCCTTTGGTGATGATTTCCTTGTGTACCTTGTGGATGATACTCCCACTTCTATTTCAGAAGCTTATGCATCTCTAGATGCTGACTACTGGAGAGAAGTGGTCCGTAGCGAGATGGATTCCATCATGGCTAATGGAACGTGGGAGATCACTGAACGTCCTTATGGCTGTAAACCATTAGGATGTAAGTGGGTGTTCAAAAAGAAGCTTAGGCCTGATGGTACGATTGAAAAGTACAAGGCTAGACTTGTGGCCAAGGGTTATTCCCAGAAAGAAGATGAAGATTTCTTTGATACTTATTCACCTGTGGCTAGACTGACCACCATTCGAGTATTACTCTCGTTGGCAGCCTCGCATGGTCTTCTCGTCCATCAGATGGATGTTAAGACGGCTTTCCTAAATGGAGAGTTAGACGAGGAAATCTATATGCAACAGCCAGATGGCTTTGTGTTAGATGGTCAAGAAGGAAAGGTGTGTAAGTTACTGAAATCTTTATATGGGCTGAAACAAGCACCTAAGCAATGGCATGAGAAGTTCAATACAACTTTAACATCTGTTGGCTTTGTTGTTAATGAAGCTGACAAATGTGTATACTATCGCCATGGTGGGGGCGAAGGAGTTATTTTGTGTTTGTATGTTGATGCCATACTGATATTTGGGACCAACCTCAAAGTAATCAATGAGGTTAAGTCATTTCTATCTCAGAACTTTGAGATGAAAGATCTTGGTGTGGCTGATGTTATCTTGAACATCAAGCTATTGAGAAACAATGAGGGTGGGATTACACTTCTGCAATCCCATTATGTTGAGAAGGTTTTGACTCGTTTTGGATATTCGGACTACAAAACTTCTCCAACGCCATATGATCCTAGTGTGCGGATTCGAAAGTTCGAAGGCACAGCTAAGGATCAGCTGAGGTACTCTCAAGTAATTGGTTCACTCATGTACCTAGCGAGCGCTACGAGGCCTGACATCATGTTTGCTGTGTGCAAACTAAGCCGGTTTGTTTCCAATCCGGGTGATGTGCATTGGCACGCTGTAGAAAGAATTATGCGCTATCTGAAAGGTACCATGAACTATGGACTTCACTACAGTGGATATCCTTCGGTACTTGAAGGTTATTGTGATGCGAATTGGATCTCTGATGCTGATGAGATGAAAGTCACAACGGGGTATGTGTTTACCCTTGGAGGTGGTGCTGTTTCCTGGAAGTCTTGCAAGCAAACGATCTTAACGAGATCGACAATGGAAGCAGAATTAACAGCATTAGACACATCTAGTGTCGAAGCAGGATGGCTTCGAGATCTTTTGATGGACTTGTCTGTGGTTGAAAAGCCAGTACCGGCTATCCTTATGAACTGTGACAATCAAACAGTAATTGTCAAGGTGAAGAGTTCAAAGGACAATGCACAGTCCACAAAGCACATAAAAATGAGATTAAAAGCTGTCAGACATTTAAGAAACTCCGGAGTGATAGCGGTGGATTATATCCAGTCGGCTAAGAATCTGGCAGATCCCTTTACTAAAGGGCTATCACGTGTTGTGATAGAAAGTGCATCGAGGGAGATGGGTATGAGACCCACATGAGTTGCCATGGCAGTAACCCAACCTATGTGATCGGAGATCCCGTGAAGTGGGACCTGGGAAAACAAGCTAGTGGTTAACTGAGGAGAGTAATTTTACTAACCCACTCCACTGGAGATGCAGTACTCTCAAAAACTGTATGGCAGGTTGACTTTTGTCTTAATGTGTTCCAAGGCTTGTATAAGCAAGATGCTATCCTACAGAGCGATCTTTGGAGGAACACACCTATATGATCCTGACTGCTGGTCACAGTCTATGAGATTGGGTGATCTCTAATAAGTTCATGAATAGGCCAGGAGTATGACTAATATGCTCCACCCGAGGGGTCAGCCTTCGGCAGCCTGGTACTGGCAAGACATTTAGTGAAACTATTTTACGCCAAACTGACAATTCAAGGCATAGTCCATTGTTCAGTTGTGATGTAGTGTAGCTACTTGTTCTAGGTGGATGTTCAACCTTAACAGGTCTCCACTGAAAATGCCAGTATATAAAAACAGTGAATGGAACAGAGGACAACACTATGGGTCTTCGGGATCTGGTGGGGGATTGCTGAAATTCGGATGGACCTATAGGCCCATTAGCCAATTTCCACTTAATCCCAAAGGCCCATGCTGCCATAGCAAATGGTGGGAGTTTAGTCCCACATTGCTAGTTGGGAGAGTTTTGCACCAGTTTATAAGGTGAGCTCTCTCCCCACTAGTGTGAGTTGGTATGAAGAGAGAGGAGTAGTGGAGGTGTTCCACACGCGCGCTCCTCCTCCTCCGCCGCCCGCCTCGCCACGCCTCGCCTCGTCACGACACGTCACGACACGACGCGCAGCAGGTTGCGGGAATGAGCCGAGCCGATGCCTTTATTTTGGCAGTCGGAAACGGGGAGTCAACAGACACGGCAATAATATGAGACGTCATAATTATTGTTGTCTAAATGCGTCACATTTATATTGGTAACAGCCGTATTGATCGCGTGTGATAACTGCGCGCAGTAAAACGCCGCCTTTATCACGTGGTAACGGCTGTAGTAAACGCCAATTAAATTGACCGTTCTCCTACTCGGCCGTGCCTATAAATTGGAGGCTCAGGCGGACGCAGTAGACACATCTCACACATGCCGCCTCTTGCGCCCACTGTCGTTCCACCTCCTGTTGCTGCCGCCGGTGATCCCATCCCGTCTACCGCGTACACGGCCGACGGGAGAGCAGGCCTCCGAAACCCCGCCTCTCCAGATCCTGTACGGGAGAGGGGCGATTAGGTTTTTGGGGAGCGTCTACTACGCGACTGCTCGCTGCTGCTGTACATCTACTTCGTCTACTACCGCATCGCCCTCGTCGTCAACATGGCCACCAAAGCCGATCGAGCTGCTGCCGCCGCCGCTGCTGCCACCGAGGCCGCTGCTGCTGCCGCCGCGGCCGCCGCCTCTGCTACGGCTACTGCCAATTGGCCAACTTCAGGGTATAGCACGTTCATTCCTGTCATTATTATTTCCATGTGTGCAACACTAGTAGTTTGCGTAGATTTATCTATTATAAATCTAGTATGCATGAATATGGTTAAATATCAGTATGTTTACGTCATGTTCATGATTTATACTTGGATTAATTTAATCTATAAATTGTCTAAATTCTTAACAGCAAGATCGGACAGAGTAGCGCTCTTGAGGGTCGTGACTGCTCGTGCGAAACCGTTTGACAGCCCGAGAGGCCTAGACGCTTGACGCGGAGGGCTTTGGTTGCTGGCTCGCTAGTATAGCCTGACCTGTACTCTCCTACCAACGTTGTTCAAGTCTCATCCACCATGAAAAAAAAAGCTAGCTATAAGGTTCAGTTTCCTACTATATGAACGATTTTCAAATTTGAACAGATTTTTAAAATGAACAAATTTCAAATATGAACATATCCAAATCTGAACAATTTTCAAAAATAAACAATTTAAAATGAACAAATTTCAAATATGAACGATTTCCAAATCTGAACAATTCTCAAATATAGTTTTTTAAATAAACAAATTTCAAAACTGATTTTTTTTCATTTGAACAAATAAAAAATTTGAACATTTTTTATCCGAACAAAATTTGAATTTAAACATTTTCAAGTTTGAACAGATTTCAGAACGATTTTTTTTGAATAAAAAGAAAAGGAAAACAGAAAAGAAAGAAATAAAATGGAAATAAAAAAAAGTAATGGTAAAAGAAAATGGAAAAACCGAAACTATAAAAAGCTAAAAAAGCGAACCTATGCATGAGCCGTAGCCTAGCTCAGTGGTTCCGCCATTTCACTTCCGATGGCAACGTACCTGGTTCGAGTCCCTCCTCTCACCCGTTATTGCTTTTCTAGCGAAATAGAGTTAATGGACTGGCCCGTCTGCAAAATGTATGCGGTATGCGGGCGAGTCGGTATCCGACTCGCTATAGGCGCTATATAGGGATTGCGATCGCACGGGCCTCCGATTTAATTGAATCAGCGAAACGTGGCCTCACTTGCGGGCTGGAGCTGGCCTAGCACGTACCGAAATCTCTAGTGGCACCCGGCACGTACGCTGGGAGTCCCTATACATCGCCTTAAGCGAGTCCGATGCGTTCGCTCGCCCGTGCTGGCTCCTGTGATTTCCCCACCATCCCCACACGTGGGCCGGCCTAAGTAGGGATGCAAGCAAGCGCACGCTAGAAGGCGTCGTTTGGGCAGCACGTTCAGACCGAACGCATCGCTGCCAAAAGCTCCAAGGCCATCCCTACTTGCTCGCTCCCTCGTACGCATGCTACCGGCTGTTCTTTCCACAACTTCTTTTTTTCTTGCTTGCCTATTATTTATCTATTTCTATTTTATTTTGAAAAAAAATAACTTTTAAATGTTCAAGTATGAAAAATGTTCAGATTATTAACAAAATCAAATTTAAAATGGTGAACAAATTTTGTATCAGAACAATTTTTCGAATTTGAATGATTTATAAATTTGAATATTTCAAATTTTGAACATTTTTTCAGTTTGAACAATTTTTTCTAAAAAATCAGTGAACCAATATTGAACAGAAAATACGGATGCACCGAAAATAATGGTGAACCCAAAATTTCGGTGAACGAAAACTAGTAGTGAACAAAAAAAATTGGTGAACCAAAAATTTCGATGAACGAAAACTAATAGTGAATAAACAAATTTGGTGAACCAAAAATAAAATGAACAAAAAAAGCCGGTTAACCAAAAAATAGTGAAACAAATTTTTCGGTGAACCAAAATGGTTCCAAACTGAAAATGTTTAATTTTTAAAAATGGGAACAAAAAGAAAAAACAATTTAGATTTTTTAAGTATCAAAACGAATATTTTCAAATCTAAGAAAATAAAACTAAAATATAAATAATAAAACAAGGAAGAAAGAATAAAAATGGAAAAGAAAAACAGAAAAGACAATGGGAAAAATAAAAACAGAAACAATTGACAATAAAATGGTTAGAAAAGTATATTGGACACTAACGTTTAGTAGCTCAGTGGTTCTGCATGTATGATCCGCACGTGGAGATCCCTCGTTCGAATCCCCTCCTGACCCATTATTTTCTCATAATTTTCCGTTCAAAGAAAGAATAATGGGCCGGCCCGTTTAGAAATTGTATGTGGGCGAGTCGTAACTACGAATCGCAAAGAGCGTTATATAGGGTCTGCGCAGACCTTGGCAGACGACGGCGTACATACATTGAAGTGCCATTTAATAGTAAAGATGGAGAGAAGTAGAGAAGATTAGATATTGTGGTATATTAACTATAGGTTTGGTAGCTTCCCTTTTTGTGATTGATAATAGAAGAGCATGAGTAGTATTTCTTTGTTTGAATTAACTCCTATGAATATCACTAGCATGAGTAGTATTGTTTGATGCTTGTTTAGAGTTGAATGAATTGTTCTCAAGTATGACCAAAGGCATTGTGATCTCTTAATGCCTTCGTAGGTTAGTGGAACACACACTTATTCCATTGCATTTTGGTTAGGGATATAAATTCCCTACCATAAACATACTTGCCAGTAGCCTCTTTCACTTTTTGCCTGCTTAGTATTCTTCACCAAAGAAATTTGAGTATTGCTCTACTAAATTCTTGTTGGAGTGTTTAGTGCTGGATTTGTAAATCCTAGCATGTGAAGATGTTATACTCTCTATGATGTGGTGTTTTCTTGTAAATAACATATTAGGAAGGGTTTGGTTTTCATTTGATTAGTTTAAGAGTTGTTTGCACTAAAAGGAATATTTCCTAGTATTGAGGAATTATTTATGGATAAAATTTCTTTGAGTGGCATAATTTTAGAAAGTGTTGTTTGACCATGAGTAGAGTGCATAGCTACTTATTTTATAACATGTCACCTTTGATGCTTGTTCCTTGGTTGTTAGAAAAGCATGGTTAATTAGGCTTGGATGTTTATAGTTATTATTGTGGGAGTAGTTGTTCTTATAGAAGGGTTTTTAATATAATTAGTTACTAGCATGTGTAAAGTGTATGCTTCTGTTATTGGGTTCTTATAAGCATGTGTTGCTTGTTAGGGAAAATGCATCCTGGTAGTGTTGATTGCTTCACTATTAGTGTATTAGTAGTGCCCCTAGAATTTATGAGTTGTCCTTTTTAATGTTGCCTCCTACTTTTATGAGTGTATGTTTAGCCTAGCATGTTTAGCATGTTTTCACTCCTGTTATATTGGCATGACTCTTTTGGTTGCAAATTGGTGTTTGTTGTGAAACACACTACTTCTTAGGCATGCTTGTGTAGTAATTTTTAGCACTAGCATACTACTAGTAAACCCTGCTATTATCCTATTTCTAGCAGTATTCTTCTCTTGTGATTTGTGTGTTCTATAGTGTGCCTTATGGATTGTGACAAATGTTTGAGCCACTGGTTTGTTTAGTTACTTTTGGGATTGAGTGTTTCTTTAGTCTCTGTGGGATCTAAGCATAGTCAATAGCTACCTTGCTTATTTGTGGTTAGCTTTGTTATTTAAAATATTTTGAGTGATTACTTTAGCATGAGTATTGTACCAGTGTTATTGTTGTGACTTGATTTATTTAGTTGTCTATTCATTGGGTTAGTGGGAAACTTATCTAGTTGATGCTTGCTTGCGTTGTTGTTAATACCCACTGGCATGGGTATTACTTTTGATGCTTGTTATTACTTTAGTAGTCTCACCCTTGCGACCAAAGGCTATTTTAGCTTCTTCAATGTCTTGGTATGAGAGTGGTACACCCACTAAACTCATGCCATGTAGGTTGCGGGATATGGTTTCCCAACCATAAACCTTCTAGTAATGGCATTTATGCGATGTCTGTTTGTTTGGTAGTTTACTCGATAAAGATTCGAGTGAGTGTTTTAGTATATGTTTGCTTACTGTATGTGCTGCTTTGTATTATTGGTTGCCTTCATTGGTTTTGAGTGTGTGTCCTCATTTCTTTTTACGACGTTAGAAAACGAAGAGGAAGAAGGTGTCGTATAGCTTTGTGTCAAGTTCGAACTACTTCAAAGCCAGGAACCCAAGGAGTTTCAAGGCAAGCTATCCTGATGCTTGCTACTACACTTATTATTATCTATCATGCATGTTGTACTTTTGAAGTTTTACAAAACTTTGAATAACAAAACTATTTTTGTTGTGGCTCTTACTTCTATTAATACTAAATTATTACCATGACAGTAGTCAAAACTTGGTGTTACCAAGCCCATAGCCACCATATGGTATATTTACCACCAAAAATAAAATAACATAAAGTCCCTAAGTGGACACCCTAAAAATGTGATTTTTTCAAAACAAAGGCTTTATGGAAAACCCCGTGGAAAGGTGGGGCCTTGTCCACGAGAGAATTGTGAGGTGATCATTTTTGGAAAAAGGTGTTTTCGAAAATAACACATAACCTAGTCTTCGCCGGACAACCTTAACGTACTGCCACTCTACCCCAACATGGGCATGGGGCTTGGCTAGAAGCTTGTTCTCGTTAGTGTGTCCTCTATCTCAAATTGCTACAAGGGATGGGATCCCCTGAACCGAAATGTCGCCAAGTTATGAAACACGAGGCATGCAAAGTGTGGGATTAGTTTTCCCTCTGGCCGTAGCAGTTGGGTCTTCTTTCATGGCAGTGTGGGACATGATGCCGGGGAGAACAAACCCAATTGAAGATATAGTCATCTACTAGCTTGAACATAGTGGAAGGTTAGGACCAGTTATCTGATGTTCGCATACTGTTGGAGACAGTCCGTGGTTGTCCACGGCGGATGTTCTGGATCTTGTGGATTGTGTACACCTATGCAGAGTAAAACTATTCGAAATAGCCGCATCCTCGATTATGGACAGTTGAATGGCCATCTAGCTAGCATTGTGTCAATGTTTTGAAAAAGGATGTTTTGAAAAAAAGGATTTGTACCTACGAGGTACTGGAAGATGAACTTTATACCTGTGAGGTACACATGAGGAAAAGCTGGAAGTTGTTTTATATGAAGTTTTGCAAAGAAAAAGAAAAAGGAAAAACTTCTTGACTAAACAAAGTCTTACAAAACCTCTTGGATATGCGATATCTACAAGAGAAACTATATTATTTTCTTTGAACTATCTTCTTCAACAAAGATATAGAGATGTTAATCAACCATGATGTATCTTTCATCCATCATGGGTAGCAAACCCTATGTATAGCCTACCCATTCCACCAAATAAGCATACTTACATTTTTATAAGCTTCATATGGGATGTCTTGCAGAGTACATTCAAATGTACTCACATTGGTTTCGTCCCTGGTATCTACTTGCCAGACTTCGAGGAGCATCCTCAGGAGGAGTTCTATGAGGAGGAGTACTGCACTGATGGCCATGCGAACTAGGCTCGTTTCCCAATCAGCAGGCTGTAGGTTAAGGCGTGACTTGGGCTCTACCGCGTTGTGTGTTGTTGCCTTCCGTTGTGTTTGTTAAGCTGCCTGCGCTGCGTGGTAGCTATGTTAGTCTTGGTCATGTGACCATTTGTGTAAGACCTTTATGTATTCGTGTAATGGATGATGTAATCTGTACCCCAACTTTATATGTTGTTCACGACTGGTTTGATCTGGGATCGTGAATGTATGCATATAGGAGGTCCTTGGACGGTGGTCCCGGGGGCCTTACAATGGACCTCCCTCTATGGGCTAGGGGGAAACCACATGATCCATGACTTGCGCTAGGAGTTGGTGGAGGCATATTCTCCAAGATGCCTTCTTTGGAAACATGTAGAAGACGCCAGAAGGAACCGGAAAGCTGTGGAAGGTGGTGCAAGCATGTCGTCATTTCTGTCTTCCCGCCCAAAACCGACTAGGGGCCGAGAGCGTAGGTCTCTGGTTGGGAGAGAGGGGACGTCATCTGGGAGCTGACGACACCTTCATGTGCTCGGCCTTGGACCATTTCTCCATCTTCGTGTCCTCCAGGCCTTTTCTAGATCTTATCTTCACGTCTTGGTGTAGAGCGTACACTCCTTCTAATGAGGCCCTAGCTGACACACGTGTTGTAAGTTATTGCTGCCAGGTACCCACGAAGGAGGTCTTGACGAGTACTCCTGAGAAGGACCAGAGGAGGATTCCCCGGGAAGACGCCTAACGGTTTTGGCTTGACGATGCTCCTGTCGTCGAGTGGCCCTGAGCCCGTGTCGTTGCAGGGTAACCATTTGGGTAGGACCCCCTATTTGGGTGGATCCAATTTCCATTCGCCGAGTTGAAGCTGCGTTGTAAGTCGCGTGACCCCGCTTTGGTAGCAACTGTAGGGACCCTATTTCCTTGTGATTCACGTATCGTTAGGCCTTTTTTAAATCTGAATTGTGTTAGACCTCTTGATATGTTAATTCTAGTTCCCTTGTATCAGGGGCGGAACTAGACTAATTCATGGGTATGCAATGAATACCCAATTTTTTTGCAAGAAGAAATCAATATATAAGCTCGTATACATATGTAGAGCATCTCCAGATGTTGGATGTATGCCCAAAAGGCAATACTATTTATACATTTGTTTCATAATTATGATTCATGTTACTATGATATAACTGATGTAATTCCTGAATATGACATTCAGAGGAAAACTCATGCTCACGTGTAGTAACATGAACACATAAACAAACCCTAGTCTTGCATTTTACGACTAATTCATTGGATGTTTGATGACTATGTTTTCCTGGTCATGGACATTATTTTTGTCAACATCAATGAATAGCATATTGTTGGAAGGGAACAATATGGATGGGTATTCCCTAAGGCTATGTTTGGATGTTGAAATTGGGCCTCGGAATCAGTCATCTGGTATTCCACCTCCCAAATACGGACGTTTGGGTGTACACGGTATCAGGCCAGCGAAATGGTTCGCAATTCCGAGCCCAGTCCCGCACCCTTCCTCAACGAGTCGAGCAATACGGAGGTCTCCCCTCCATATTGGCTTGGAAACGCCCGAGCGGCTGTTCATACCGCCAGCTCGCGAGGAGTATCGGCCGCGACACAGCGAAGCTACGGGCGGCGCCGGCGAAGCTTCTCCCTCTCTCCCTCCGGTCTTCTCCCTTCGATCTCCTCCCTCCCTTCCCTCTCCGCCCTTCCTCCGTTTCTCTTGGCCTCCATGCTTCTTCTCCTCCTACCTGCCCCGGAACTCTAGATCGACTGAAGCCCGACAGCGGGAGAGGACATGGCGGCTGGGGCGGCGGGATTTGTCGCCGCCCATTGAGGGGATCCGCCACCTCGAGAGGGAACCTATCGCCACCCATGGAGGGGATCCGCTGCCTCCCATGGAGAGCAAGGAGCTCCATCTCCGCTCTCGACTTTGTCCCTCACGCTCGCCGGCGGATGCCCCTCGACCTCGGCTCCTCTCCCCATCATCGATGCCCTATTGCCTCGTTGATGTCTTAGGTCTATGGATGGAGCATCGGCGAGTACGACTGATGGGAGGAAGAAAATGGCATTTCATTACTGTGTACGTCTAAACAAGAAATTGGAATTGGATGCACCATGGATTCCAACTAGCAAATATTTTGTACATCTAAACAACGGAATTTGTATTGGAGCCCATTTCAATTCAGAGGTTGATTTGGTATTTAGCCCAATTCAATTCCAAGCCTCCAAATTTATACATCCAAACACAGCCTAAGTAGATTGATATGCTAAGAGATTCCACTAAGACATATTTGTATTTAGAATCATATCACATCACGGTTATATTAAATGCATACTTTGACCGTGAGGTTATCGGGATTTTATGGAGGTTTTACTTTGGTGCTATCAAGAGTCACACCATAATATGGGTGAACATAAAGGTAGTTACTGGGTAATTCTAAAGGAGTATATTACCTCGATGTTCTGAGATGGTAATTACTCCTCCATAAAAAGAGAGATACATATCTAGGCCCACTAGGTATTCTTGATATTCATAAGTTCTGCAGACAAGGCATGATGATGATATATCATGTGGGATATCATAATACAGTAACAAGAAAGAGGAAACTTACCAGATAACGAGACGAGACAAAGGTATTAGTGAACCGGAGATTGTTTCATAGGCAATACCAAAATCAATATTCTTGGGTAAGTTCGGTATCGTGAGTAATAGGAAACTTTTATGATAACCAACAGGTTCAGCAGTTTATTCATTTAGTATGTGTGAGTAAATATGGGTGTCCACGGCCCCGCTATTGATTATTGAGAAGGAAAGAATTTCCAGTTTAATGTCCACACACTATCAAACCTGTAGGGGAAAGACACTTAAGTTTGGGATTATTTTTGTGTATATGGTAGGTCCAGATCAACTAGGAGTATCACCAGAATGGTGTTTCTGCGCGATAGATATATTTTATATATCATAGATAATTTATAATGAGGGCATGAGATGTCCCAGAGTGATAGAAACAGTTTCAATTACTGTCGGAATTTATTTTGGAGTTATTATGAAAGAGAAATTGGGACCGCACGCTTTACGGAGCAAATGCAGGGGCATGAGATGTCCAAGGATGTTGGAAATATATTTATGACATCATTAGATAATATCGATGATTTTATCTATAGGGTTCACAGGGTTCAGTAAGATTTCTGGGGGACTTTCCATATATGGAAGCAGTGCTAGGGGGGCTATTCGTAGGAATTTCCCTAATTTTATTTGAGAAATAAATGAGTGGGAAAAGAAAAAGGGAAATAAAAAAAGGGAGGTGGGATTGGACTCCACTTGTCCAATCTGAAATCCTCTAGGAGGATTGGTGCATCCAAGCGAGAGGATGGGAAACTAACGTCCTCCCCTATTGCAGGTGCCCTCCCTTGACCCACTATATAATCCCCACCCCTCCTCTCTTTGGAGAATAGACAATTGAGCCTTTGGCCTCTCTCTTTCTATAGAAGAATTAGAGGACTAATTATATCTTCTATTTAGAGAACTTCTAATTTAATTAGAGACTTCTCTAATAATTAGAAGAACTAATTAGAGATTCTAATTAGGACACTTCTAATAGGATTAGAACCTCTTTAATAATTAGAACACTAACTGGATAAATCTAATTAGATATCTTGTAATTGGTATAGGGATCTTCTAATTGGATTACATTCTCCTCTAATTAGTTTAGATCTGCCTCTAATTGGATTAGAGATTCCTCTAGTAGAATTAGAGCTTCTAATTAGGCTGAGGTGATCCTCTCTCGATTAGACCTAGCTTCTAATTAATCTCTGTCGGATATATGCCAAATAAGGGTATGTCTGGCATTGGCCGAAGGACGGATTACCAGGGTGGCCCACAGGCAATGGAACAGAGTACATTGGGCGGTCCGGTAATCTGACGCGCAGGAACCTGGATTCTATAAGAAACTGTACCACGCCCCAGATGTGGTGCGACTTGGGGAAGAAGTCGGATTCCTTACTTTCCAAGTTAGATACTTTCCGTAGTCTTCTAGGTTTCCTTCCTGTAAGCCCTAGCTGGGCTATCTATATAAAGCCGGACGAGAGCGAGAGAACACCAAGATAATAGCTAGAAGCCAACTCACCGAGAAGTTCATCCTCGCCGAGTTAGCGAAACCATGCTCACAATTGTACTATGTAAACTTCAGGCTTCAACCCTGATTTTAGTGAGAATGCAGGAGTAGTAACACCGCCATAGTTGCGACGTACCGAACCCGAGTAAATCGTGTCCTCACTTCCAGTTCAAAAACATTCCCCCATGATTCTACCAGTAGGCTTATGGCACCCCCGTCCATGATCCTAACTACGAAGTCTCGACAGTTGGCGCGAGTTACTTTTCGAGCGGGAATACTCGGCGGAATCGGCAAGATGATCGCGGTTAGAAGCCTGGAATTTGACGGAAACGTCGGATGCTTCCTCAACAACGGATCCTATATGCCGGCATAGAATCATCTGGTAAGTGCTTGTGTCTTACCGATGAGATCTGCTAATGTTTTTATCGGTTTGACAGCGGAAGAAATGGGATTCGGTGGTGGAAGCAATTTCATCCCACCCGCCCTATGCCCAATAGATGAAGGCTTCAATGCCGGAATCTGCTCAGATCTACCCTATTCATTCATAGGGGTTGATCAGGCATCAATAGCTGCATACCGCCAAAGCATGACTGGATTTGCTGCCTCTCAGGAGATGCCTGCAGCCATATCGCACTTTATCGGTATGCTGCAGTCAGAGATCGCCGAAAACACGGAAGACGAAAATCCCGTGGAAAAGGTAGAAAATCATGGTCCCACTGAAAAGGTGGAAGACCCGAGATCCGCTGATTAGGCGACGAACTCGGAAGCTGAGTCTGTATTAGCAGCCATAGAAACAAAGATGGACTCAGAAATCGGATCTGCAGATACAGATTCCGAAGATGAAGATGAAGATGATTTTGAAAAAAAAAGTCAAATCCATGCAAGGGAGCTTTCATGAAGTACTCATGGCAAAACCAACTGAAAAGTCAGACACCGAAGAGGAAGCAGACCCAAAACGCCTCCACCAGATGAGAGGGAAGAAGGAGAGGAAGAGGAAGGCGAAATTAGCCCGACCTATCCTGACGTCAAGGAATTGACGAAAGATGAGCCAAACAGAAAACCTCCATCTTCCAAGAAGAAAAAGAAGTCCTCCAGGAAGCTTATATCAAAATCACAGAAGAAAAAGATGAAAAAATTGGCAGACATTGCCAACCAAAACCTAGAAATTGGAGGAGGCAGTGGCGTAAAATCTGCGGAGAAGAAAAAGGCTAAAATCCCTGTCCCTCAAATATCGAAACAGGAAGAAATTAATCTAATTAAAACCCCGGTCGCACGTAACGAGCCACCTGAAGTGCTGGAAGCCAGGCGACAAGCAATAATGCGGCAGCAGTAACATATGTTCCGAACTCAGGAAAACCTCCTCAAAACCCAAGCTGATATCAAAATACAGCAGGAAGAAATTGAGGAATACGAGCGAAGGAATAGATCTGAAATTAAACCCACGAGGTTATCCGGAATTTCAAAGCCGGAAGAACTGCCAACGAGAAAGAGGTTTGAAACCCCATCTTGGCAAAGGCATGTTAACAACACAAATGCTAAGGGCGAACGCATCTACAAAACTGCAGCTGAAAACGCAGAAGCCGCCTTCGCCATCCTTAACGATGATATGTACTCCACTGACGAAAAGCTGCAGGGAGTGTGTGCTTTCTTAGGGAAAGCATTACAACATCAACAACAAGGACAAGCACAGTCAGGCAAGCTACATGATGATTCAGCCTTGTGCATAACTGCCACGTGCGCCGCTAGAGCACCTGACCCAGGCGAACCCGAAGATTCAAGTGATTCAAAGGAAAAGAAGAGAGATCCCAAGAAGGACAAGAAAATCCCAGATAACAAGGATGCAACGTCCAGAATAGGATCCCATCTGCCGAAAGGCGGAAATAATGCAAAACCCCGTGATAACATAGAACGGGAGGAAAAAAACCGGAATGACGAAAAAGCAATGCCGCCTCTGGGATACCCGGCAGATAAAACCGGAAGATACGACAATCCTCACAGGCGTGAGAGATCCCGAACCCCTCCAAGGAACAAAGAAAGGGAAAGTAGTAGAACTCCGCCTTATTCGAAAGGACGATATGCTGGAAGAAATAAGGACGACCCTAGAAGAGCGTATTCACAAAAGAATGGACCAGAATGGAGCAGATCTCCCTCCGTCCATTCAGCTAGAAGATAATCCGCACACGTCGATAAGGCGGAAAGAGACGATTTGTACTTCGGACCAAAGTGTTTCACTGACAGGATCCGAAAAATCGGTCTACACTCTCGCTTTGCCAAAGTCGGGCCAAGTTATCAAACGTATACGGGAAGTACAAACCCGGATACATGGCTCTCTGGTTACTATACTGCCGTCCAAATCAACAAAGGGATAGATTTAGAAGTGATGGCCTTAATGCCCTCGTTGGTAAACCCCAAGAGAAAGGTTGTGAAGAGTGTAGCAGCAAGTTTTCCCTCAGAAAAGAAACCAAGGCTGAATCGACTAGTAGGAGGACAAGCAATCTCTGAAGGTTGATGTAGCTGAGCTGGCAGGGCGCACTACCGGTTCAGCAGCAACGTGGAACCTATACAACACAATCAAATCACTTTGTCCCAACGAAGCAGTGAGGTTGTCAATCTCACCGGTTTTGCTGAACACAAAGAGGTTAAACGTATGGTGTGGAAAACAGAAGGAACCGTATGAGAGCAGTACAAAAGCAGTAGGTGTTTTATCAGTATGAGGAAAATGGACCGGGGTCCGGTGTATCTCCGTGAAAGATAAATAACATGTGTGGTGAACAAATTACAGCTAGGCAATTGACAGAAATGAAGGTTGCACCGTAGTGCACATGTAAGACATAAAGATTACTATGTGATTCATGCGGGGATTACAACAAAATACATAGACCGTTATCCAACTGCATCTATGACTAAAAATCCACCCTACGAATATCATCCGAACAAACGTTGGGTATTAAGTTGTAAGCAACAGATAATCGTAGTAAGCAAAGTGTGTAATGTAAACAATAACATCATCCTTAGACAAAGCATTGTTGTTTTCTCCGTAATGGCAACATCACATCCTCCATCCGTCACGTTTCTGTCACTCGAGCATAGATGAAAAGGAGGTATGAACCCACTATCGAGCATAAATAGTCCCTCTTGGAGTTACTAGCATATACTTGGCCAGAGCATCTACTAATAACGGAGAGCATGAAAGATCATAAATAACATATCCACGAAGATAACATGATAGATTGATAATCAGAAGACATAGCATTGGACATTCATCAGATCCCAACAAACACAACATGCAACATTACATAAAGATGATATTGATCATGATAGGAAGATCACAAGATCTAAACATGAGGTACAAAGTGGAGAGAATAACCATCTATCTATTGCTATGAGCCCGTAGTCCAGGGATGAACTACTCACGTATCACTTCGGAGGAGGGCATGGTGGTGTAGACCCCTCCGGTGATGATTTTCCCCTCCGGCAGGGTGCCGGGGAGAGCTCCAGAACCCTCCTGATCTCGGGATGACGGTGACGGCGGCCTCGGGTGTTTCTCGGGTAAAAGTGTGATATATTTAGGGTTTACGTCTCGGGGGGATTATGTAGGAGAAAGGGTAAAGGCAGTGGAGGCCTAAGGGCCCCACACCACCCCCTGGCGCGGCCAGGGGGGCGTGATGCGTCTCCAACGTATCTATAATTTCTGATGCTCCATGATCATATTATGCCAATTGCTACTTGTTTTCTCCCTTATTTATAACATTTTTATACGTTTTCTGGGACTAACCTATTAACAAGATGCCAAATGCCAGTTCCCTGTTTTCTGCTGTTTTTTGTTTCAAAAAAGTTGTTCTGGAAACATTCTCAGAATTGGACCCCACAAAGCCCGAAGTGCCAATTTTCCCCGGAAGCATCCAGAACACCGAAGAAGAGTCGAAGACGGGCACTAGGGGGCCCACACCCTAGGGTGGAGCACCCTCCTTGGCCGCGCCAGCTATGGGTGTGGGGCCCCTGGAGCTCCACCGCCTTTTCCCTTTTGCCTATTTAATCCCCCCGGATGGAAAACCCTAGGCACCTGATAAAAATTGCCGAAAAGTTCCGCAGCCGTCGTCACCGTCAACCCTAGATCAGCGGGGTTCTGAAGCTTTTTCCGGCACCCTGTCGGAGAGGAGACCATCACCGGAGGCTTCTACATCACCATGCCTGCCTCCGGAGTGATGCGTGAGTAGTTCATCCTTGGACTACGGGTTCGTAGATGTAGCTAGATGGTTGTATTCTCCTCATATGCCTCCATGTTTAGATCTCGTGAGCTGCCTATCATGATCGAGATTGATCTTATGTAATTCTATGTGTTGTGTTTGCTGGGATCCGATGAATAATGAACTTATGCCAAGTTGATTATAGTCTTTATTTGCATATGCTATTTGTGATCTTGCATGCTTTCCGTTGCTAGTAGTTTCTCTGGCTAAGTAGTTGCTAGTGACTCCAAGAGGGAGTATTTATGCTTGATAGTGGGTTCATGCCTCCTCACCACCTTGCTCGAGTGACAGAAACGTGAAGGGGGTGTCGGGGGGCTACCCCCGAGTAGGGGTAAGACAGGTGATAAAACAGAGATCAGAGTACTGTTTACCGGGTAGGCGGCTGATGCATGTAAAATGCATACATGAACTTTGCATGTTATTACCTGTTTTTCCTACATATTAGCAACTTATATTCATGTTTTATAATGATTTGGGGGATTTTCTGAATAATCCCCCTTCTTTTGGTTCTAACCCTGTTTTTCCAGAAAACATACTTTTTAGTGTTTTAGACTTTCCGGGAGCTTCGGGACTCCAAAAATTGCAAGGCCAAAGAGCACGGTTCAGAATTTTCGAGACGAAGACCATGGGACAACGTAGAGGGCCAAAAGGCCAACCAGGTGGAAAAGAGGACCCTCCACGTGGCCAGATTCCTTGGCCGCGTGTGGGGCCCCCTTTTTGCCCCCGTGGCTCCGATGCCGTCGATCTTTCTTCTCCCCGAGTGTCTCGTGACCTAAAAACGACTATATAAAGGGTCCCCTGGCCTTTTCGAGAAGGAGGCGGCGCCGAGATACGAAACCACGAAACAGAGAGACAGAAGGCTGCCGCCGGAGAAGATCGGAGGGGGGAAACGCCACCGGGACTACCCCCGGAGGGCTCCACCCCCCTCTGGCATGTTCATCATCAACATCTACAGCAAGATCAGCTCCATCTATCCACTGTAATCTCTTGGCAAACACGATGTATGATGCAATACTATATTCCCTTGATGTATTGTGTCTCCCCGTCTATGTTTGAGTAGTGAATTGTTCTTGGCAATGGTGAAATAGTTCGTTGATTGGTTGCATACAAGTTTGTTATCTTCTATGATTGTCTTTATGTACAATATATGAGTGCACGCATATGTTGGGGAATGCATGTAAGATGATTACCGGTAGCATAATGGAGTGGTGGTGACTTGGGAGTGACAGTAACCTGAGACCGAGCCACAAAGTTAAGTTATTGGGGGATATATATAGGGGATCTTAGAACGTAAGGCTATGGTGGGACTTTATGTCTTAATCAATCTTGTGCAGTCATTTACTTGGCCACATGATCCATCATAAGGGGTTTTAGATCATTTACTTGACTATACCTATTCATGGATCCTTCCTAGAAGAAACAACTAAGACTAAAACATGTGCTTCACTAATTGTGACAACCACACGAACGAAACACCTATTGCTAGAACACTTGCTCCCTTGAGATACTTGAGATATTTGCTGCTTGCTACTTGTGAAACTTGCTTAGAAACTTGCATTTTAAACTTGCTTCACTAGTTACTAGACAAACCACACTCCACGCCACTTGCTTTTAATTAGTTAGTTCCTTTTAGTCAAACTTATTGCTTTGCATAAACAGCCATATAAGAGGGTTATAGGGCTTTAGAGAATAGATAGCTTACCTTCAGCTCCTCGTGGGTTCGACACTCAAATACTTATCGAAAGGTACTACAATTGATCTCCTGCACTTGGGAGTCATCAGCGGCTACCCGGGTGTCTGCTATCCGGTAGGAGCTACTCGGTAATAAGTATTAAAGGCCAAGAGAAGATAAGGAGGAAGATTGGAATCATCCGAGTAGAGATCAGGTGGTCCGAGTAGATGGGCATCAACCCTACTCGGGCACAAAGTCAATGGAGCCGTTCTGACGAGATCCCGCGTATCCCGCGGCCGTACAGGCGTGCGGTTCAACTTACAAGACGCATGATTATCTGCGCTACGGCGTCGGTACAGTGAGGGTGGGCGCCTGTCATGTCTTGTCACTGACAGAGGGGACAGGACATGTTAGGAGCCTACTCTGTGAGACTGACAGGGTGGACAAGTCCTGTCAGCCGGACGACGCGGCGACTTCTCGCAACGGCGTCAGCGGGAACACGGAAGCGTGCTGCTGCTGTCACAGTGGCGTTGTCTTATCGTGTACCTTTAATCGTTGTTTACTCGCTGGGTACCAGTATATAAGGTGCCCAGCCCCCTCCTGCACGATGGACGTTGCCCTGAGAGCATTTATTGCGCTCCTTAGTGCTACAAAGAGAGAGAGAGAGAACAAGAGGGTGGCTACTCAGCTGAGAGCCTGATTTGTATTGTGGCTACTCGGTAGAATCATATACAGAGAGATAGGCAGGAGTAGGGGTGTTACCTCCACACGAGGGCCCTGAACCTGGGTAGATCGAGGTGTTTGCCGTGTTTCTGAGCGCGTCTACTTGACGTGTGATCCCTCCCCGAATACCTACATCATCCATCAGCCCCAACAATTAGCCATCCCATGGCATCTGTCTTCACCACACCACGAAAGTTGGCCCCCACCGTGGGGCCAGCAGCGGTGCTGGCTGGGGTTCATATTCGGACGGGACCAATTTCTGCATCGGGGGAGCGCGTGGTCTGTGGCCTTGTCCACAGATTCGGCTCCTTCGACTTCGTCACCGATAACGCCGGCGATTTCGGCGGCAGGCCCGTGCGTGCAGGCGGCTCGGTCCTCTCCTTCGGCGCGCATCTGGTATACGTCGCCACCACCGTCATCCGCGAGTTCCCGGAGGAGGTGCTCGTCGCGGATGATCCTCCTGTTGTACTCGTTGCCCGCAGGAAGCCAGCTGGCTGCTCTGCAGACAGCGTGGAGGTGATGATGACGGGCCCGACTATCGATGCCGGGAAAGGCGCGGCCGCTGCGGCTGAGGTCATCGGGGAGCCGTCTGCGGCCAGGGGTCAGAAGCCGCATGAGATGCCCCGGAATATTCAGGGCTACGTGGCTCCTTCCACGTCAACGGCTATACCGGATGCTCGCATTGGTGCCACCGAGCAGCTGGGTATGCCGCCTCCCACCGACACGGAGCTCATGGCGTTGAAGGCGCAACTCGAGCAGCAGCGTCAAGCGCTGCTCGCGGAGGCCCAGGAGCTGGAGAAGGTTAGGCTTGAGCTTAACCTGGATCAAAATGAGTACAATAGAGCGCATGGCTTTACTCCTGTTTCTAGGCTGCCTAGCAAGATAAGCTTTATTCGTCGCAACTTGGGCGCTGAGCTAGCTAGAGATGGTAGGGCTGTTAGTCAATCTGCTAGTTTGAACACTGCTAATAGGCCAAAATATAGTTCCCCTGCCAAAACTCTTAGGGTTGGAGAGGCAGTCGTTGCCGAGTTGCCGCATCTTACTGGCGGCGCTCGCGCTAGGCAGCAGGATAGGCTTAATGAGCTGGTGCTAGAAGCTGGCAGGCATAATGAGGCTTTCCGAAAAGCCAACCCGGGAGCTGGTGCTTCCCATGTTGTTCATTCGCATGGAGGTAGATCAGTGGATCAGGCCTCATCGCCGCTTCCCGGCACTGAGAGGGCTTAGAGTGTGAACTATGGCAAAAACAAACAGATGCATGTGTACGACCCGACTGTCGCCGGAAAACAGCACGCTGTAGAGCGGCAGCCCAGCCAGAAACACAACTCTGCAGGAGCCGGCTATCAATCCACCAAAGCTCGCAGCAAGGGACAAGGAGGAAACCGAGAGGGACCATCTCGGCATCAGGCTGCCAACCCGGTTCAGCAGAGGGTACAGCCGCATGCAGCTGAGCAGCCGTGAGCAGTTGCAGCAGCGGCCAACCCGGTTGCTCAACCCGGTCCTGTGCAGCCAGACCACTATGATGATGGGTACTCGGCAATGGAGCTAGCCGGGTACGCTGATCCGAGAGATGTCACTGATCGTCTGGGTGGAAGGATGCTGGAGCCCAGCGATGCAAGGTACAAGTTGGACCGGATTCACCGGTCCGAGCAGATAGAAGAGAGGGGGCCACCCGTCCCAAGCTGTTTTGGTCATAGAATTATGGTAGAGCCTGTTGTGACCAAGTTCCAGTTGGCCAGGGGGACCAAGTCGTATGATGGGAGCACCAAGCCGGATGACTGGTTGAATGACTATGTCACCGCCGTACATATTGCAGGCGGCAACCGGAGATGGGCTGTGAGATACGTCCCACAGATGATGGAGGGCCCTGCCCGGATCTGGCTCAATAACTTGCCGAAGGACAGTATCAACTGTTGGCTCGACTTCTCGGAAGCCTTCATCAGCAACTTCACCAACACGTACAAGAGGCCGAATAGGCCGCAACATCTCTCGGCTTGCAAGCAGCGGGAAGAGGAGACTGGCCGAGAATACCTTACTCGGTGGAGCACATTGAGGAACACCTATGAGGGTGTGAATGAGTCACAGGCAATCTCCTGGTTTGCTCAAGGCTGCAGGCATGGAAGCATGTTGTGGCAGAAGTTGCAGAGAGAGATGCCGAGTACGCTCGCTGAGACGATCAAGATAGCTGATATGCATGCACTCGGTGACCCTACTCAGCCTCTGCTCGATGCTTTCGAGCCAATAAGAAGAAACCAAGATGGCAACAGGCGCCAAGACTTCCGCAACAAGCGCAAAGATGACCGTCCCGATACTCGGTACGGTTGTGAGCAAGTGAATGCTGTGAACCAAGATATTGCGGCTGCTGGGAGCAGCCAAAGGCAAAAAACTGCTGGAGCCTAATACAGGCAGAACCAGAATCAGGGCCAAGGCTTCAAGAAGCCATACAATGCTTCCCAGCAAGGCAACAACAACCTGGAAGCCGAAGATGCTCATAGATTTATCTTTGAGAACATGAAGGATGGACCATGCAGCTTCCATACTCGGCATCCGAGTAGGCCAGCCACCACACTACCCGGCAATGCAGCTGGTGGCACCACATCAAGAGTGAAGGCTTTGGTCAATTGCCCCCTCCTCCTTGTCTGCCGCCTGCGGATGCCAATGTGCAGCCTATCCGGGCAGCTGCTCCTAGGACGGCTGTGAATCCGAGAAGGGAGAATGTGAATCAAGTGGCTCAGGGAGTCAACCGCAACTACAACAACCGCAACCGCAACTACTACACCCGCAACAACAACCACAACAACAACAACAATGGCAACAACAACAACGGCAATGATGGTGGTGGAGATCGAAACCAGTATCAGGAGCACCATGAGAGCTACATGGTGTTCACCACCGACCAGGATGACAAGCAATCGCAGTGTAGGCGTGCGATGGAGGTGAATGCATTGATCCCGGCCGTGCCGCATTACTTGCACTGGTGCGACCAGGAAATTACTTGGTCCAAAGATGATCATCCCAAGGTAATTCCCAATCCGGGTACATATGCACTAGTGGTGGATCCCACCTTCCTGGGAACCAAGAAGAATGTCAAGTTCAGCAAGGTGCTGATCGACAATGGCAGCAACATCAACATCATGTACCGAGATACCCTAGAGAAGCTCGGCCTTGCCGAGAACATGCTGCTTCCCAGCAGGACCACTTTTCATGGCATTGTGTCGGGAGTGTCTTGCGCTCCAATCGGCCGCATTTGGATAGATGTGCTATTCGGCACCAGGGAGAACTGTCGCACCGAGTGCCTGCAGTTCGAAGTGGTTGATCTTCAGAGCCCCTATCATGCTCTACTCAGTAGGCCTGCGCTCACCAAGTTCATGGCTTCAACCCATGCATCCTACCTGAAGATGAAGCTACCTGGTCCCAATGGTGTCATCACCATCTCAGTTGATTACAAGCGCTCCCTGGATTGCGCCTCTGCTGGATCTCTACTGGCAGAGTCTTTGGTCATCTCTGCTGAGAAGAAGAAGATACACGAGGTGGTGGCTATGGCTCAAGCAGCTCAAGTCGGTATGCCTGGCATGCTGAGTTCTCAGTATGGAGCAGCTTTCCAGGCCTCCCAAGAAACCAAGAGGGGTGCAGGTGGACCCTGAGTTCCCAAACCGCGTTGCCATCATTTGCGCCGGGTTGGGCGAGAAATAGGAAAGCGAGCTCATCCACTTCCTCCGTGAGAATCAGGATGTCTTTGCATGGTCAAATGAGGACTTTCCGGGTGTCCCGAGGGAGTTGGTTGAGCACTCGTTGCATGTGCGTCCTGACGCCAAGCCAGTTAAGCAGGCGATGCGCCACTTTGGTGATGAGAAAAGGAAAGCCATCGGTGATCAGATCACCAAGCTGCTGATAAGTGGATTCATCATGGAGGTACTGCATCCGGATTGGCTGGCTAATCCGGTCATGGTTTTGAAGAAGAAGGAGGACCCCAAGGCCGCGGTGGCATGGCGCATGTGCGTGGACTACACCGACTTGAACAAGGCCTGCCCCAAGGACCCGTTCCCGCTACCCCGCATAGATCAGGTGATCGATTCCACTGCCGGGTGCGAGCTTTTGTCGTTCATTGATGCCTACTCTGGTTTTCATCAGATACCTCTTAACCCGGCTGATCAAATAAAGACTGCTTTTATTACCCCGTACGGGGCTTATTGCTATCGTGTTATGTGCTTTGGGTTGAGTAATGGGGCTACTTATCAGAGGTGCATGCAGAAATGTTTGCATGACCAAATCGGCAAGAATGTGCAGGTGTATGTAGATGACATTGTAATCAAAACGAAAGAAACACATACTCTTCTTAGTGATATCTAGGAAACATTTGCTAGCTTGCTCAAGTACAGGATGAAATTGAATCCGACTAAGTGCACTTTTGGCGTCCCGGCTGGCAAGCTGCTCGGCTTCTTGGTATCCAGTCGGAGCATTGAGGCCAATCCTTCAAAGATAAAAGCTATAGAGAGCATGTCTTTGCCGAGATCACTGAAGGATGTACAGAAATTTACCGGATGCTTGGCTTCCCTTAGCCGCTTCCTCGGAAGAATGGGTGAGAAGGCCTTGCCTCTCTATCAGCTCATGAAGAAGAGTGAAAAATTCATCTGGACGCCACAAGCTGATGTGGCCTTCAAAGAACTCAAGGCCATGCTGGGTAGCGCTCCCATCCTGGCAAGCCCCCTGCCCAAGGAGCACATGTTGTTGTACATCGCAGCTACCAACCGGGTAGTCAGCGTGGTGATAGTGGTGGAAAGAGAAGAGGAAGGCAAGACTGTGCAGCGACCAGTTTACTATCTCAGCGAGGTGCTATCCATCTCCAAGCAAAACTACCCACACTACCAGAAGATGACACATGGCGTGTATTTAGGTGCCAAGAAGCTCAAGCATTACTTCCAAGAGCATTCCATCACAGTGGTGAGCACTGCTCCCATCTCGGAGATCATGGGCAACAAGGATGCAAGTGGCCGGGTAGCCAAGTGGGCAATTGAGCTAGCCACGTACACCCCTCTGTACGCGAGAAGAGAAGCAATCAAGTCACAAACTCTGGCAGATTTCTTGGTGGATTGGGACGAGATGCAGTATGACCCTCCCTTGACTGAAACCAACTTCTGGAAGATGCATTTTGATGGCTCCAAAGTGAAAGAAGGGCTCGGTGCTGGCGTGGTGCTCACGTCACCCAAGCGAGATCAACTCAAGTATGTGCTGCAGATCCATTTCAAGGCATCCAATAATGTGGCCGAGTAAGAGGCATTGGTACATGGCTTGAGGGTATCCAAGGAGATCGGAGTTCAGCGCATTGTCTGTTATGGCGACTCGGATTTGGTGGTTCAGAAAGTTTCCGACAATTGGGATGCTTTGGATGCCAACAAGGCATCCTACCGGTTTCTAGTGCAAACTATGACTGGATTCTTTGAGGGGTGTGAATTTCATCACATACACCGAGCTGAGAATGATGCAGCTGATGCACTGTCCAAGTTGGGGTCTTCTCGGCAGTTTATCCCGGCTGGGATTGCCTTGGAGCATTTGAGAAAGCCATCCATCAAGCCATCCCCCAACTCGGAATCCATATTCTTTCCATCTCTGCCAGGATCGGAAGCTGTTCCCATGGAGATTGATTGGGAAGCTGCAAAGGAGAACCCAGGGACTGTCGTCTCCAACTCGGGGACTGGCACTTGCAACCCGGGGACTGCTTCGCTCAACTCGGGGACTGTTGCGTTCATCGAGGGGACCATTTCCCAGTACTCGGGGACTCGTCTCCAACTCAGAAGAGGTCATGGTAGCTGATCCAATGGAAGTGGACGAACCAGTGTTTCCCATCCGGGAGACACCGAGTTGGGCTCTGCCCATATTATCCTTTCTAACGGATGGCTCATTACCGAGTGATGAGGTCACGGCAAGGCAAATACAGAGAAGATCCAAGGGCTACACCATCATCAACAAGGGGCTGCACAGAAAAAGTCCTACTGGAGTGCTGCAACGATGCGTTGAGCCAGAGGAAGGAGAAGAGATTCTTAGATAAATACACCAGGGAGAATGCGGGCATCATGCCTCTTCTCGGGCACTGGTCAACAAGGCTTTTTGGCATGGATTCTTGGCTCACTGCCTTGCGACAAGCTGAAGATATAGTGAGAAAGTGCAACAGGTGCCAGAGGTTTGCGAGCAAGATTCATATGCCAACATCCGAGTTGAAGACCATCCCCATTACTTGGCCATTTGTTGTCTGGTGTTTGGACATGGTAGGCCCTTTCAAGCCAGCTAGAGGCAACATGACTCACATCTTGGTCATGGTTGATAAATTCACCAAGTGGATTGAGGTCAAGCCTATTCGGAAGTGTGATGGAGTCACAGCTGTGAGCTTCCTGAAGGATATAATTCTGAGATACGGCTACCCGCACAGCATCATCACTGATAATGGCACAAACTTTGCTGAGGGTGCGTTTGCAAGGTTCTGCAAGGAGAAGCGGATCCGGCTAGATGTTGCATCAGTTGCGCATCCCGCCTCAAATGGGCAGGTTGAAAGAGCAAATGGCATGGTCCTATCGGGGATAAATCCAAGGCTAATTGAGCCATTATAGAGAACCCCTGGTTGCTGGCTGGACGAGTTGCCGGTGGTGTTGTGGAGTCTAAGGACTACCCCTAACCGATCAACCAGATACACACCATTCTTCCTGGTATATGGAGCTGAGGCCGTGTTGCCCACTGACCTAGAGCATGACTCGCCCAGAGTAACACTCTACAATGAAAAAGAGGCGAGAGAAGCTCGAGAAAATGACGTTGACCTGCTAGAAGAAGCAAGAGAGTTAACTCTATCATGTTCAACCATATATCAGCAAAGTCTGAGGCATTATTATAGCCGGAAAGTAAACCCAAGGGTTTTCCGAGAAGGAGACATGGTCCTTAGGCTCGTGCAGCGCACGGCCGGGATACACAAGCTATCCCCTCCGTGGGAAGGGCCTTTCAATGTGAGCAAGGCTCTACACAATGATGCCTACTATCTAGTTGACGCACAGGCACCGCAGAAGAACAGGCCCGATAGAGCCGGAGAGGAATCCAAACATCCCTGGAATGTAGCTCTACTCCGCCGTTTCCATTCATGAGAAAAAGTTGTATGTATCCCTTTAACCGAGTTAAAATTCAAGTTGGCACTCCGAATTCAAACTCGGGGACTGCCTGTGCAAAAACCTTGCCTTGTGTTGTTTACTTTATTTCCTTTGTCTACTTGGTTGGTCTACTTAGAATTTCATGCGCATATCTAGTAGTGTGTTTAAACCCAAGGGACAACTCTTCGACTCTGCTGCTGTCCGCAACCCGGCTTCATGGCAAGCAAGAGAACAAGCGAAAGGTCAATAAACACATGAAAAATGGCTAAGGAAAAGAGAAGTGTAGCAACCGAGTAGGGTGTTTTTACTTCTCTGTTTTCTTTTCGGCTAAGTGGTGGGCAGCGTTAGAATCCAAATCTCAAGGTGGTTGAGTATCTGAAACTTGGTTTTTGAAATCTTGTGACTCGACTACCAAAAAGCCACAAGTGGCAGGTAAGAGCAAAGACAAAAAGACAAGTGAAAGAGAAATGCAACTCGGGGACTTGCATTACAACGCAATCCGGCATTAAGCCAGTCTTGCTAAAATTGAAACAAATAAAACTGAGTCTCGGGATAAAACATAAGTGTAGTGATTACATCTGCACCCGGCATCCCGGAGATCTGATAAGTGTTTTAAGATAAGAACTGCAGGAATTTAGACGACGGTGGAGGTGGTGGTATCTGAGTTGGTGCTGGTAGGCGCCACTGGCTCAGAGGCAGCAGTTGTCGATGCAGGCTCGGCCGCTGAAGAAGTTGGAGTATTGGAGAGTGGCTCCGATGCAGAGTTGGAGGTCTGAGTGACGGAAGCGCTGGGAAGAGGATAGAGCACGGAGGTCGCAGCCCCAGTCACGCCCAGCTCGGGAGCGGGGTCGTCAATCACCATCTCGGTGGTGACAACCGCCTCCTGCGCGGCGGGTTGCGGCTGCTCGGTCTCCGGATTGGCTTCCATCCCGCAGTCCTCCGCGTGGCAGCGCTGCTCGGTCTCCCCTTGCTCGGTCTCGTCGTGCTCGGATCCCTCCTTCTCAGCTTCCTCGTCATCTCGCCTGTGGTCTTCGGCGGCATCTTCGTTGAACTCGGCTTCCTCCTCCTCCTCTTCATCAACATCTGTATCCGGCTCGATGGGGCCGTCGATGTATTGGCTGGTCTCAGCATAGGAGGCAATCTCGTATGCCACTTCTTTTCGGCGTGAGACGCACTCGGGACGCCCAGTCCACTTGGAGCCATTTCTGCGAGTGCCAATCCTGTCAAGATCTAGATGTTCATACCAGGACAGGATGAAGTGGAGGATCTTGTCAGCTCCTGCCCGAGCTGCGGAAGCACGCCATTTCTTCAGTTCTTCCTTGACATGATCCAGGTTGGCTGCCATGCCGGGGAAGGTTTCCGGGACATCTCGTTCGGGCCAAAACAGTTTGTGCAGCTTAATTGCAGTGGACACCATGGAGGTACCCAAGCCTTTGACGGAGCGTACTTAGGTCTTGAGGTTGACGAGATGATCATCGATGCTGGAGGTATCATCAACACTCAGACCAGCTGCTGCGCTGGCCTTTCTCACTTTATCCACAGCAGTTTCAGCAGCGACACGGAGTTCCGGGAAGATGTCTGGGTCAGGAAATACCGGTTTGTGTCAGAAAGAGTAACCGAGAAGAAGAGATACTGAGTAGAAGAAGATAGAAATGTAAAAACTAAACAAGGTGAAGGGTAGCGGCAACTCACATTTCATTTCGAGCACAAGGGCTTCCAGCTTAGTCCTCCAGTATTCCGTTTCCCGGATCTGCTTGTCCTGGATGCGGCGCGAGTCGCTGATTGTGACCTCGAGAGCTTGGTTCCTTTCTTTCAGAGTTCCGATCTCTCTCTCGAGTTCCCGCTTCTCGGCAGCAGCTGTTCTCTCCAAATATTTCTTTTCGTGGACAACATTGATTGCAGTCTGGAGTGCGTCGGCAAGATCAACCTGGAGTTTATCGAACTCCGTCTTCTCGGCCTCCCGCTCTTTCAGCAACTCGGCCTCACGGACCTGCAGTTGGTGATGTGCTTCAGCTGGAGTGAGGCATTGCAGATGTTCCTCTCGGAATTTCTTGTATTCTTCCACGGATAGAGCAGCAAGTTAGCAAAGGGAGCAAGTAATAGCAAGCTAAGTGAAGGGAACATAAAATGAGTATCTCACCTTCCAGTCTAGAGATGGTACTTTGCGCGGAGGCAGCCATGACCTCATAGTCCTGGTGCCTATCAACGAGCGCCTTGAGCTCACCTGCAGAGATGACAGTGACTAAGCAAAAAAGCAAAAAACGGGCGTAAGAAAAAAAATGCACAAACCGAGATGCTAAAATCTTAATTTCCATAGCGAACAGTTTGATAGCGCTTTCCATGGAATTCTTCTCCATAGCGTCCATCTCACTTTTCTTGAACTCCAGCTCCCGGTTTCTGTCTCGCACTTGGCAGTGAGACCACAGGAGCTGGCGGAAGACCTTGGTCCTCTCCTGGACGCTATCCTGCAAAGAAAGAAAGAAGTTTGATGAGTTTGGAAGATTTGGCCCGAGTAGATAGCAACTCGGTCGAGCTTTACCTACTCGGCCCGAATCTCGGGGACTGGGTAGTGGATAAGAGAAGAGAAGTGAAGAAGAAATCTGGCAACTCGGAAAGATCAAAAGAAAAAAGATACTTACCACATAGCTCCGCTCGATGTCTTCGAGGTTTTTGCGAAGGACAAACAGCTTGCTGGCCAGAGTACTGCAAGGCCCGGCTACAGATAGGCCAACAGGGCCGATGTCGGCCTTGTTCCACTCTGTCCGGTAGTTGTCGAGGTTTCGCAGCTCGGTACCGTCCCATGTTGCGTGGCCAAGTCTGTTGCTATCCCAGACCTTCTCAATGAAGCCTACTCGGTCAAGGATAGCTGCTACGCCGTCCTCAGGGAGCTCCTCTTCATCCTCGTCGCGGGAGGTCATTTCCTTGATGATTAGGGAGTCCTTCTTCCCCTTGGACTTGGAGCGGGACACGGCTCTTCGCTCTTTAAGAGCGGCTATCCGTTCAGCTTCCTGGGATATCTTGATCTAGTGGCGTTTCTGCAGCTGAGTCCAGTACTCGGGGAATGTAGGAGCTTTCTCGGTTTCGCTGGTGCCTGCGATGGGAGCTTGCTCCTCTTCAGGGCCAAACTGGACGTCGGCCTGCACCAACCTGGTGTTCGGGTTGGGGCCTTTCCTGGACTTGTTAAGCGGCCATTTGGCATTCTCAGGTGGCGGCTGCTGTTGTGCGGGTTGCCCACCTGGCTGGCTGCCTGGCTTTCGTGGCCCTGATGGCTGAAAGGATAGCTGTTGCTGCACAGTTTGCCGCTGTCCAGTTGGTTACGCGCCAGCTGCTGCGCCTCGTGGAGGTTGCTTCCTGGTTGCCTGCGGGATCACCTTGGTGATAGAGGGAGTTGTCTGCTTCCTGGAGGATGGCGGAGGCATTTGGCGAGGTGGCGGAGGCACTTGGCGAGTTGGCGGCGCCTGCGGCTGGCTGACCGGCGCAGCATCCGGCTGCACTATGTATTGGCGTGATGGTTCCTCCACAAGGTCTTCTACCCGCCGCTCGACAGCAGGGTCAGGCTGCTCTGCAGCAGGGTCTTCTACCCACTGCTCAACAGCAGGGTCCGGCTGCTCTACAGCAGTGTCTTTAGGCTGCTGCTCCGCGGCGGTGTCTTCTTGCCGCTGCCCGGCAGCGTGATCAGTGGTCTCCTCAGCTAATGCAGCTGGAGGAGTCGGTGGCTTCTCGGCGTTGGTGGCGTCCTGAGCTGCTGGCTGTGCGGTGGGCTGCGGCTGTTTGGAGGTGCGATCTGTATCCATCTCGGCGCCTGCGTTCTGGGCGCCAAGATCTTGCTCTTCTTGGAGAGGAGAGGACGACAGTGTTCGGTCCTCTGGTACGCGATCCCCTTCATCGCCGGAGAGCTCCACGAGTTCTTTCGGTGGATCTCTCTTCCTCCGGGGAGCTGGTGCGGTGGTGGCATCGGCATCAAGGGCATCACTGAAAGGAAATGGGTAAAAGAGAAAGGAAATCAGAAAATGTGCAAGGAAGAAGGCTAGGGAGAAAACAGAGTAGAAAGCAAAGGACTAGGAGCAACCCGGAAGGACTTACCCGTCAACAGTGGGGCGCTTCCTGCGCAAGTTGGGCTTGGTTCCCGTCTTGATCCCCGGTTTCTTCTTGATCTTCTTGGGAGGGGGTTCCAATGCCCCGCTACCCGTCCTCTTCCTGGTGGTGGTGGGAGCAGCCACGGACACCGAAATCGCATCCACGGGTTCCCCTAGCTCGTCCAGTTCAGGTTCCTCTGCAGTGAAAAGAAGGAATAATTCAGAATAAAAAAGATGGATGCAAGACCACTGCAGGAAAGTAAAGAGGTGAACCCGGTCACCTTCTTCATCCTCTGACCAGTCCCGGATAGAACCTGCGACTTGGGACTTACCGTCCTGAACAGCGTGAGGGATGCACAGGGTGTCCTGGATGTCGTACGCCGTGGCGTCATCCTCTGACCTATCTGCCTCCCAGTTGGCCTCGAAGATAGGCTGGTCCTTGGTCTTCTGGCGATGGATGTGCTGTTGATGCAAACATAAAGCACAGTAAGTTGAATTTCAGCAGAGTAGGTATCCTACTCGGTCTAGCGTGCAAACAGAAAGCACTAAATGTTAAGGACCAGAAGAGGTAAACAAATAAAAGTTCTACTCGGTCTATCGTGAAAACAGAAAGCACTAAATGCTAAGGACCAGAAGAGGTAAACAAATAAAAGTTCTACTCGGAACAGCATGCAAACATAAAGCATATCAAGCTAAGTGTCAAGAGAGGAGTTCTACTCGGAACAACATGCAAACGTAAAGCATATCAAACTAAGTATTAACCGAGGAGCTCTATCCGACACAGCGTGTAAACATAAAGCATATGAAGCTAAGAGGAGGTCTATTCAGCATCAAACACAAATACAGAGCAGGCAGAGAAGAAAACTAACCTTGGGAATGGGCTTGGTGCGGCTATACGACACGAAGCCATAAGCCCAGTTCTCGGTGAGGGTGGTCCGCATGATGGACTTGGCCCAGATGGCCACCTCTCCCTTGCTAAGCTCAAAAGTGGTAGTCCGAGTGCAATCCCGAGGGCCTCCCATGTAGCACATTTTGTGTGCCCGATCCTGGAGCGGGAGCACTCGGCGCGATATCCAGCAGGCAATCGGGTCATCCTGCAGAAGCCCTTCCTTCAGCAGCTGCTCCAGGCGCTTGTCTACCTGGACGACGTTAGGCACCGTCTTCTTGGGATTAAACCCCCAATTCTGTCCGGTGGGTAGCGCATTCTCGAACTTGGGGAGCCCAATTCGGTCCTCAGCGACTTGTCCTTCTACGGGAGGGACATTCTTCACGTACAAGAAGCCCCGCTGCCACTTACGCACGGTCTCCAAACCGAGTACCCGCAGGTGGTACCCGGTGCTACGCTGCAGCATCATTGCGCTACCCGTCTGGGTCATCGCGCATGGAACTAAGGGGTTGTTTGGATTGGGAATGCTCTGTTGGCGGAGGAAGGCTTCACAGACGGTGGTGTGGGTGGATAGCATGACAATGGCATTTGGAGGAAGATGATGTGGCTGGAGGCCAAAGTGGCGGAGAAGAACTTGGAGATGGGCAGACCTAGGCCACGTTTGAAGTGGGAAAGAAAAACTACGTACTCACCGGCTTCCGGAGTCGGGACGAGCTCCTTGCCGGGAGGACGGCAGATCACGCCGGGAGGGACGGGGCGAGTGTTCACACGCCACTAGCAATCAGCGGCGGTGACGGCCGAGCCCTACCAGCCGGCGCGGGCCGGTGCCATCTCATCCTCGTGCGGATCCGCGGCAGCATTCGCGAGATCCATGACGGCGCGGTTGCTGGTGCAGAAGCGGGAGCTCGTCGAGGTTGCGGTTGATGACAAAGACGGAGGAACGCCGGAATCTTCGCTCTCTTCTCTCAGTACGGCGGCGCGTGGCGAGTTCGCGGCGGCGCTGCGCTCTGCGGCGAAGGCGAAGGCGAGGAGAAGAGGTGCGAGATGGGGAAAGTGCGAAGGAAAGAAGTGATTTGGGCGGGGCAGAGGTAGTTATTTCATCCGCGGATTGCAATTACTAGCGGGATTGAACGTGGCTGAGATCGTGCGGCGTGGCTTAACTGCCCGTTAGAAACACACATAGCGCAAAATGCGCGCGTAACGGGCGCAGTTAATCCCACGACGTGGGTCGTGGGCTCTCGAGTACACAGGCGAGGTGACTTAACGGGCCGTGGGCCCTAGGTGCAGTGGCTGGCGCGTGGCACGCTGTAGCGCCAGAACCGAGGCGTCAGAGGCGCGGGTGCATGACACGTTCCCTCCCTGGAAACGAGAAGATGGATTTGCGCTGGATTGAGCGGGAACGAGTGGAAATTTTCGCTAAGTGTTGGGTTCTCGGCAGAGCTCTGTGTTGCATGGTCTACTCGGCACTTAGAGGATTTCTCTCAAGACATTAATCAGAGAAGTCCGAGCAAGGACTTTGAGTGTCCAAGTTGAGGAGCAACTCGGCCAGACCGCTTCACGGAGGCAATTTGGTTTAAGCTGGCAGGGCTCAACGAACAAGTTCACTGGACTCTACCAGCTTCGGGGACTAATGTCGGGGGGCTACCCCCGAGTAGGGGTAAGACAGGTGATAAAACAGAGATCAAAGTACTGTTTACCGGGTAGGCGGCTACCCGGGTGTCTGCTATCCGGTAGGAGCTACTCGGTAATAAGTATTGAAGGCCAAGAGAAGATAAGGAGGAAGATTGGAATCATCCGAGTAGAGATCAGGTGGTCCGAGTAGATGGGCATCAACCCTACTCGGGCACAAAGTCAATGAAGCCGTTCTGACGAGATCCCGCGTATCCCGCAGCCGTACATGCGTGCGGTTCAACTTACAAGACGCATGATTATCTGCGCTACGGAGTGGGTACAGTGAGGGTGGGCGCCTGTCATGTCTTGTCACTGACAGAGGGGATAGGACATGTCAGGAGTCTACTCTGTGAGACTGACAGGGTGGACAAGTCCTGTCAGCCGGACGGCGCGGCGACTTCTCGCAACGGCGTCAGCGGGAACACGGAAGCGTGCTGCTGCTGTCACAGTGGTGTTGTCTTATCGTGTACCTTTAATCGTTGTTTACTCGCTGGGTACCAGTATATAAAGTGCCCATCCCCCTCTTGCGCGAGGGACGTTGCCCTGAGAGCATTTACTGCGCTCCTTAGTGCTACACAGAGAGAGAGAACAAGAGGGTGGCTACTCGGCTGAGAGCCTGATTTGTATTGTGGCTACTCGGTAGAATCATATACAGAGAGATAGGCAGGAGTAGGGGTGTTACCTCCACATGAGGGCCCTGAACCTGGGTAGATCGATGTGTTTGCCGTGATTCTGATCGCTTCTACTCGACGTGCGATCCCTCCCGGAATACTTACAGCGTCCATCGGCCCCAACAATTAGCCATCTCATGGCATCTGTCTTCACCACACCACAACAGGGGGAGGATGTGTTGTTGTCATTAGGGAGAAAACAATGGTGAGAGTTCCCGCGTGCATAATCATTGCTTACATTACACACTTTGTTTAATGCAATTATCTGTTGCTTGCAACTTAATTCGTAAGGAGGTTCGGATGATAACCTGAGGGTGGATTATTAGTCATAGATGCAGATGGATGTCGGTCTATGTATCTTGTTGTAATGCCCGCACTAAATACCATAGTAATCTTCATGTCATATTTTGCACTACGGTGCAAACTCTATTTGTCAATTGCCCAGCTGTAATTTGTTCACCCAGCATGTTATCTTTTATGGAGAGACAGCACTAGTGAAACGATGAACCCCGGTCCATTTTCCACACTGTTAAACAAACCATAACAATTTCCTGCTTTCTTTACTTTCTGCAAGCATACACTGTTTTTCCACACTATACGTCTAATCTTTGTTTTCAGCAAGACCGGTGAGATCGACAACCTCACTGTACCGTTGGGGCAAAGTATTTTGGTTGTGTTGTGTGCAGGTTCCACGTTGTTGCTGACACCGGTGAAGTGCCAGCACCACCGTCAATGGCTTCAACCTTCCGAAGGTCCTCCTTCTCCTACTGGATTGATAACCTTGGTTCTTAACTAAGGGGAAAACTCCTACCGATGTGCTCATCACACCCTCCTCTTGGGGTATTCCAATGAGTGCAATATCTGCACCATCAGGGCGCCGCCCTATGGTGTGGGCCCCCTGAGCCCCCCTCCGGGTCTCTTCGGGACTCCATGGAACCTTCGGGAATTCGAAGACTTCCGGGATTCGAACTTTCCAATTCCGAGAATATTTCCAGAACAACTTTTCTGAAACTAAAAACAGCAGAAAACAGGGAACTGGCTTTGTGGCATCTCCTCAATAGGTTAGTCCATAAAATCGATAAAAATGACATAAAGTGTATATCAAACATGTGGGAAACAATAAGAAAACAACATGGAACATCAAAAATTAAGGATATGTTTATGACATATCAAGAAGCTGAAGGGAATATGCCCGAGAGGCAATAATAAAATGGATCAAGAGTGGGATTTGTCCATCCAAAATGACGGAGAGATATACTCTGGGCCCTCTCGGTGATATCACATCGACACCGCTTGCAAGCACGTGATATGATCACAAGGATGTTATATCATGGGAACGAGAAAAGAGTACTTGTCGGTAACGAGATTGGACAAGGTATGGTTGATACCAATGATCGAATCTCAGACAAGTAAAATATCGCGAGACAAAGGGAATAGGTCACGACGTTGATGGTTCACACGATCACGAGAGTCATCGTTGAATGTATAGGAGTCATCACGGATCTCCAGCTCCCGCTCTTGATTATTGATCGGAGAGGAGTCTCGATCATGTCTATCTTATTCACGAACCATAGGGTGACACATTTAAGGTTCGATGACGCGTTTGAGAGGATACGGAATATCGAAGAATATTTTGGGCAGCACCGAAATTGTTTCGGGGAAAATTGAAATAGTTCAAGGGGTTTTTCATCGAATGGTTGTTAATAGAATTAACAAATGATTCGAGGTGCTATATGAAAAAGTTTGTTAATAGAATTAACAAATGCTGAAATACATAAATAATTTTTTTATTTATTTCTTAAAGAAAAACTCTTGGATTTTCTAAGTGGAGTTTTAAGGGAAAATGAGTGGATGTGAGTGGAGTGTCCACTCACATGATGAGGGAAGAGGTGGGGGCACACCCATGGGCTGGCCGCACCCCCTTGGGCTGCCTCCCCCTCTCCTATAAATAGAGGGCATGAGCTCCTTCTCTCACACACTTGGCCACCTCATTTCCTCTCCACCCGCTGCTCAATTCCATGGTTTCCGGCTTGGCGAAGCCCTGGCCATGGGATTCTTCACCACCACCACGTCGTCGTGCTGCTGGAGTTCCGAGGGATACTCTACTTCCGCGCCCCGCTGGATCAAGGGAACGGAGGTCGTCATCAACCGTGCGTGTGACCGATCACGGAGGCACCGCCAGATTGCGGTGCACATCTTCTCGCTTTCGGGATCGGTGTGAGTACGACTACGCCAACAACGAGATTTGATCTCGTAACGCTTTGTGTCTTTGAGGTTATGTGTTCTCCTTAACCCTCTCTTTGCCTGTTGTACTTCGTCTCCTAGATTAGATCTTGGCCTTTCGGATGTCTCTCGCGTAGGAAATTTTTTTGTTTTCTATGCAACGACCCCTTCAGTGGTATCAGAGCCGGATCTATGCGTAGATGTTTTGTACGGGTAGAACATATAGGTGTATGTGGGCGTTGATGATCATGTTATTACCTCCTTGATTATTTTATGATCTTAGTGGAATAGTGGGATGAATCGGCCCGGACTAACCTTACATGTCCACGTACATGAGACTTGTTCCACAACTGACATGCAACTTGTATTGCATAAGTGGCTTGCGGGTGTCTGTTTCTCCTACTATAGTTAAGATCTAATCTACGAAGGGTTGTTAAAAATGTGTTTATCAACGTTGTGGTTGATGTTCGTAGGTATGAACGGTTCTATCCTCGAAATCCCTAAGCCACTTAAAATATGCAAAAATAAATTAGAAGCGTCTAACTAGTTTTTTGCTTGGCATGTGATGTGATATGGTCAATATTACAAATTTGATTATGAGATGATCTCTTTTGTAAATTATTGATATACCGGAAGGTATCCATATGGTTGTCTTATTTTTTATTGACAATCAAGATTGGGATGCCATGGTACTTGGTACCACGCCGGTGGAATGATGGAGATCATACCATGATGCACATGATGGAGATCAAGTGCAAGAAGGACCATATCATATCACGTTATCCTTACATGTGATGTTAATCCTTTTTATGCATTTTGTTCTGCTGAGATAGCGACGGTAGCATTATAAGATGATCCCTCTCACTTAATATCAAGATAATAATGTGTTCTTCCCTAAGTATGCACCGTTAAGAAAGTTCGTCGTTTCGAGACACCACGTGATGATCGGGTGTGACAGACTCAACGTTTGCATACAACGGGTGTTTTCAAGCCTAGCATGTACATACATGGCCTTGAAACACACGCAATACTGCGGTTCTACTTGGCGTGCCTAGCATGTACAGACATGGCCTCGGAACACGTGATCGAAAGGTAAAGCATGAGTCATATGGAAGATATGATGAACATGTCGATATTCTCCTTTGAAGCTACATCATCTCACGTGATGATCGGTTTTGGTGTAGTGAATTTGGTTTGTGTAATCACTAAAGACGACTAAGAGGGATGTTGTTTTTGAGTGGGAGTTCATGGCATAATTTTGAATTGACTTGAACTTATTTATCATGAACAACCAATCAAAGAGAATTTGCACAAATTGTAGTATTCATTGGCATCTACATAACTACCTTACACTTAGATTGTTAATTGAGATATAACTGTTATGATCTGGTAAAAATCATTTAAAATTGGTCCCGTATTAGTGAAATTTAAAATTGAGTCCTATTGTAGATTTTTGGTATTTCCTACCTAGCTCAATATGATTAATGATTGATTGATCTAGAGAGCAACCAATTCCTACTTAGAATCCAGAGTCATGGTTGCTTCCATATTACTTTATCTTCAAAAGAATGTTTTTTTGATCAAGGTGATTTAGGAACTGAAAAGAGTTGTTTTCAGAAACAATCAAGTGAAAGATATATTGATATCTAGAAACTTATTTGTAGCAACATGACTGAGTATAATTTAGCGTGACAATGTTTGCTTATATTATCTGAATATATGCAATGATTGAAGACGCTAGGCGTTTGAATATTCCAAGAAGTTGGGCGATAAAAATTATCCTCTAAATTCCTTCCTTCGAGCTATAGTAGCTTAATCATAAAATTGTTATGATGGGATGGATTAAAAGTATGGGTAAAGTTGTTTACCTTACTTGGAGATTGCTAAGAGTGGAATTTAGAAGAATACTATTAATATGGTGATATTAGTAGAACAATCAAACTCAAAGTATGACTCAATGGGTGATAGTATATGACTAACACGCCAAAGAAAATGAGCTAGTAAGACTAGTATTGTTTGATGTTGAATGCTTCTTCTGTAAAAGAAAGGGAATATTGAAAATAGAATTACAAAAAGATATATGGCAGAAAAGAAGATAACTGGAAAAGTCCAGCTCAGGAGTATATGCTTGATATACAAGTTATAGATGTATTACTAGTTAACAAAGTATTTTTTGGGTATTTTGATACCACATTGGTTGGTATGAGTTTTCATACAAAGCAACGCAATGCAAGAAATACAAGTGCCTAAAAGGAACTAGCAATAGATTTGAAATCGATTATGGCAAGAACATAAATAAAAGTGTTATTGCGTTCATTGTTGTATCAAACCAAACATTCAAGATTTATTTTAAGAACTTAATAAGTTGTTATTTTGTTCTGGTCTTTTGTGAGAACAAATGAGATTGTTCAAACTATGACCATATTCCATAATTGATGGATATGTTAACATAAATCATATTGGTAAAGTAAACATCTATAAGACTAAATGCTAAACGTTGCAAGACGTAAAAGAGTTTCACTTAAATTGTGACACCACCATTTTAGTTCATATCGAAAAGGAAAACATGAAGGAACTCCATATTGATGGACTTCTGGAGTCATTTTGTTTTTAATAAATTGACGCTTGTGAGACTTCTTCCAAAAGATGACTAGAATTCCGTTCTTAGGCCAAAGTAGAATGGATGACTAATTTAGTGGAGATTATACATATTGATGTATATAGTCCATTATGTGTAGTCATGTATGGAGGATTAATTTTTCCCTCATAAAATTATATCGATGATTTGAGTAGATATGTGAGTATATCTATTTAAAGAGAACGAAGTTTGACTTTTGAATCGGTTCAAATAGTTGTTAATATGAAGTAAAATCAATGTAACAAGATAATCAAGTATTTATGATTGTATCATAAAGGATAAAGTTTGAGTTACAAGTTTAGCAAAACATCTGAGAAGTTGCAGAATTGCTCTACAACTTATATGACTCGAATTACCCCACATTAGTTTGGAGTGTTCGAGAGACAAATCAAACCTTGTTTGACAAGGTAAGATAAATAAAAATTCCATTATAATTTTGTAGTTTATACATTAGTGACAACCGCTTTTCCACTAAAAAGAGAACCATCATGATCCGTTGAAATTGACAACATATAAGATATGGTTTGGGTAGTGACCCGAATTGTCATTTTCTTAAGTTTTGGTATGCATAGCATGTGTAAAATGTTTACAACCAAAATAGGATAAATATATGTTTATAAGGTTATCCCAAATAAAACATTGGGTATTTCTCCTATCACCGAACCAAAAGACAAATGTTGTTTGTCAGAAAGGGTTGATTTCTGGAGAAAATAGTTCTTGCGAAATAAGTGAGTGGAAGGACAGTACAAACTCAACAAGATTAGAGAATCTTCGTTACCATATCAAGAGTAGCGCAGCACTGGAAGTTGTTCCGGGGTTTTCTATTTTGACAAAGTAGAAGACACTTCATGTGTTGTAAATACTTCGGATGAGTTTGCGTACTGAGCCACAAAAGTCCTAAAACTTTGTACTTAGACCAACTTGTGGTTTAAGTGTAAAGTGTTGTTTTGACAACAAAAGGACCTGGACCTTATAAAGGAAGCAAATGATGGGCCCTGACTTCGTAAATTTGACTATGAGTCATTATATCCGCCATAGTATCCTTGTATGAATATCAAGTATGTGACTTGGTAGTCCTTTCTATAGGCTTGATGCCTAACGATAGAAAAAGGGTCTATATAGCGACAAAGACATGGCTTTTTACATCCTTTGAAAGTTGTACTTATCGAAAAGTTTTTTTCGACGAGGTCCAAAGAGTTGACTACTACAAGATTTTGATCTTCCGTAGTGATGCTTAGTCTTTGCGGATAGTTCTAGCAAAGTTACATATTATGATATGGATGTTGAATAACAAAACCAACTCTCCTCTCGAGGAAGTTTGATCAAGGATGTGTACTTGACAAAGTCTGAGAGTTTTGTAAAATTCAAAAGGTTGCTAGAAAGGTATGCACACTTCAATGTTTGAATAGAGCATAACGAAGTTGAAATCTTTACCTTAATGAAGTTATCAAAAAAGTTTGATTCCATCATGAACGATAAAGATGCTTGTAGAGTTACAATAACTTAAGTGGGAGCGCTATGACATATTTCCAATACATTATGTAGATGACATGTGGTTGATTGGAAAATATGTATTTTAAATTAACACGGTTAAGATTTTTCTTATTGATGAAAGGCTTAGAAGATATTGGGCATCGATATCTATAAAAGATGGATTGAAGCGCCTGATATGGTTGAAGCCAAATTACATAGATGAAATATTGAAGTAAGTCAATATAAAAATGACAAGAAGGAGATCTTGTCACATGGAAAATAATTGAGCAAGATTCAAGTGTTTTGACACATGATGAGCATCATTGAAATTGAGATTTCTAAGTCATGTTTCCATGCTATGTACGCAACCAGATGAGTCCTATGCTATAAAATGTTAAAGCAGGATAACTCATATGATGATTAGACAGCAGTGGGAGAGATCCTTATGTCATTTTAGAAATGCTAAGGATATTTTTTCCTATGTAGCAATGACAGAATATTAGTTGTAATATGTTACACTAATAGTCTTGTCATTTATTCAAATAAATTTTATCTCAATTAAAATACGTGATGAAGGGTAGCACAATAGGCTGGAAGGAAGTTCCATGCTGGATTTGAAAGAGTTTCAAAAATAAAATATTGTGACAGATACTACAACAAAGGCTAAAGTATATCGTTGTGTTGACAACTTATAGTAAGAGTATTTTTGGTCAAGGAGTTCTTTATGGAACTTGGTGAATTTCCAAGAATGCTGACACTATGAAGCTACATTTTCACAATGTTAGTAACATTAGTTTAAGCTGTGGAATTAAGGTATCACCGGAACTTGGTGAATTTCCAAGAATGCTAACACTATGAAGCTACATTTTCACAATGTTAGTGACATCGGTTTAAGCTGAGGAATTAAGGTTTCACCGATTGACCAAATATATACAAAGCCATCTCATTAAAGAATGAGTGATGCGTGTATACGCAAAGAACATGCAAATACAATAGGACCTGAAAAGTTCAGATCTTTTTTATAATGTTTACCACATGATAAGCATGGTAATAACACTATAACGCCATATGTGTTAAGTGTTTACAGACTAGATTATTGACTCTAGTGCAAGTGGGAGACTGAAGGGAATATGCCCGAGAGGCAATAATAAAATGGTTATTATCTTATTCCTTGTTTATGATGAATGTTTATATCTAATGCTAGAAATGTATTAACCGGAAACTTTGATACATGTGTGTTTAATAAACAAACAGTGGTTCCTAGTAAAGCCTCTCTTTTAACTAGCTCGTTGATTGATAGATGATCAAGGTTTCCTGATCATGAACATTGGATGTTGTTAATAATGGGATCATGTCATTAGAAGAATGATATGATGAACAATACCCAAAGTGAATATAGCAATGCGATCAAGTCATTAAATTTACATTGTTATATCAAACACACGACGTAACTTATTCCTTAGACCATGAGCTCATGTCAATCACTGATACCGGAAGGGTGCTTTGATGTCATCAAACATCACACCGTAACAGGGTGACTATAAATGTGCCGTTAGGTATTCGGAAAGAATTAGTTGAGGATCATGGATCAAGAGTGGGATTTGTCCATCCAAAATGACGGAGAGATATACTCTGGGCCCTCTCGGTGATATCACATCGACACCGCTTGCAAGCACGTGATATGATCACAAGGATGTTATATCATGGGAATGAGAAAAGAGTACTTGTCGGTAACGAGATTGAACAAGGTATGGTTGATACCAATGATCGAATCTCGGACAAGTAAAATATCGCGAGACAAAGGGAATAGTTCACGACGTTGATGGTTCACACGATCACGAGAGTCATCATTGAATATATAGGAGTCATCACGGATCTCCAGATCCCGCGTTAATTATTGATCGGAGAGGAGTCTCGATCATGTCTATCTTATTCACGAACTGTAGGGTGACACACTTAAGGTTCGATGACGCGTTTGAGAGGATACGGAATATCGAAGAATATTTTGGGCAGCACCGAAATTGTTTCGGGGAAAATTGAAATAGTTCAAGGGGTTTTTCATCGAATGGTTGTTAATAGAATTAAAAAATGATTCGAGGTGCTATATGAAAAAGTTTGTTAATAGAATTAACAAATCCTGAAATAAAGAAATAAAAATGTTTTATTTATTTATTAAAGAAAAACTCTTGGATTTTCTAAGTGGAGTTTTAAGGGAAAATGAGTGGATGTGAGTGGAGTGTCCACTCACATGATGAGGGAAGAGGTGGGGGCACACCCATGGGCTGGCCCGCACCCCCCTTGGGCTGCCTCCCACCTCTCCTATAAATAGAGGTCATGAGCTCCCTCTCTCACACACACTTGCCCACCTCATTTCCTCTCCACCCGCTGCTCAATTCCATGGTTTCCGGCTTGGCGAAGGCCTGGCCCTGGCCGTGTGACCGTTCACGGAGGCACCGCCGGATTGCGGTGCACATCTTCTCGCTTTCGGGATCGGTGTGAGTACGACTATGCCAACAACGAGATTTGATCTCGTAACACTTTGTGTCTTCGAGGGTATGTGTTCTCCTTAACCCTCTCTTTGCCCGTTGCACTTCGTCTCCTAGATTAGATCTTGGACTTTCGGGTGTCTCTCGCGTAGGAATTTTTTTGGTTTCTATGCAACGACCCCTTCAGAAGTTGCGAAGTTTTTGCCCCTAATGTTGCTAGATGGAGCCAGAGATTGTATTAACAGCCTACCATCAAGAATGGTAGACAGCTGGGAGGATATGACTAGATTTTTCGCTCAGCACTTCCCGGGTACATATAAACGCCCCAAGAGCATCAACCAGCTGAACCGTTGCGTCCAATACGAAGATGAGTCATATGTCGACTTTTTCTCAAGCTGCAATGAAGAATAGCTATTCTGGAGTAAGTGATGTACAAGCAATTCATGCTTTCATCAATGGCCTAAAACCCGGCCTCGTACCATTCATGGTTAGTTCGAAAGAGCACAAGGATCTAGGTTCTATGCTCACAACCGCCTATGAGCATGCAGCGGTTGAAGACGACATCAGGGCGAGAGGCGGCAACATTGATGCTTTGGTTCAAGCCAAAAAGGCGTCTTGTTCTAAAAATTAGGCTACTCCAGAAGCACAACCAAAACCCAAAGAAGTAAACATAGCCTTTGGAAAGGACAATGGCATCAGATGGAAGGGAAAAAGCACAGAAAGCAAGGAACCTATCTCCTACTCTAAAGAAGAGTGGGAAAAAATTAAGTCGGAATCCTGTGTCCACCATTTGCAGTTTGGGAAGCCTAACCATAAAAATGCGCAGTGCCAGCTTAATAAGAACATGAAAGGCAATGCAGGACCCGGGAATAAAGAAAAGAATTCCAAAAGGAAATTCGACAAGCAAAAGACGGAAGCTGACAAAGACGAAAGTGAGTCTGACACTGATGATAAAATCCAGGAGCAGCAACGAAAAGGCGAGCCTGAATTCCCGAGAGTTGAAGGAGAATGTAACCTAACATTCCTTGCACCTCCTTCGGCAAAACATGCAAAATGAACACTTCGCGAAATCAATGCGGTTGTGCCTCCAACCCCAAAGTACTTCAAGTATTCAAATACGTCAATTACCTAGGATCAGTCGGACCATCCCGGTAATATCTCAGAACCCGGCACACACGCCTTGGTCGTAAGTCTTATTTTTAAAAACACTAGGCCCAAAAGGGTACTGATGGATGGAGGATCCAGTATCAATATCATGTACCTAAGTACTCTGGAGCAATTGCATCTCTCTGAGGCCCAGCTCAAACACGACAATGTATGTTTTCACGGCATTGTTCCCGGTAGGAATGCACATTCCCTAGGAGAAATTTCCCTAGAATTAACCTTCGGAAAGAAATAACACTTCCCTCAGAAGATGATCTCGTTAGAGGTGGTGCCGTTCAAAAGTGTGTACCATGCAATACTCGGACGTTCAGGCTTTCGCCAAATTCATGGCAAGGTCATGCTACATCTACAATAAGCTGAAGATGCCACGGCCAAAAGGCGGAGTAATCACTATCTCAGGAGATTTGAAGCTAGCAAATGAGCTGGAGAAAGGAAACACCTTTGCGCCGAATAGGTGATACGAAAGAGGAGCTGAAGGAGCTGGCTAAAGAAGTATCGCCGACAGAAATGCCAGCAGGAAAAGAAAGCCGGAAGGGGGCAGCAAGTTTCAAAGCATATGACAATACAAAGCCGATCATCTTGGATCCTAAATACCCGATAAAATTCATCGTGGTAGGAACAGGAATGACTGACAAATAGGAAAGCGCGCTCATCAAGTTCCTACGTGAGAATTGGGATATTTTCGCCTGGTGTCCTGCTGATATGCCAGGTTTCCCCAGGGAACTTTCTCAGCACCAACTGAAGGTTATTCCAGGATAAAAACCCATCAAACAAGCTCTCCGTCGTTTTGATGGAAGAAGGCGGAAAGCTATTGCCAAGAAAATTATCCGGCTTTTAGCAGCTGTTTTCATCCGGGAAGTTATACACACTGATTGGTCTGCGAACCCAATGTTAGTATCGAAGAAGGATAGTATTATTCTTAGTATGTATATAGATTACACCGGTTTGAACAAATTGTGCCCAAAATATAGGTTCGTGTTACCGCGAATCGATTGAACAATAGATGCCACTGCTGGCTCTGAGCTTTTATGCTTTTTGGACGCTTATTCCGGGTATCATGAAATACGCATGAAAGAAGAAGACCAAATAAAAACCTTTTTCATAACACCCTATCGAACATACTATTACATAACCATGCCTTTTGGCCTGAAGAATACTGGTGCCACATACCAGCGTTGCATGCAAAGATTCTTGCATAATCAAATCGGTAAAAATGTCCATTTTTACGTGGATGACATTGCTGTCGTTTCCAAGGAAAAGCATACACTCCTTGGGGATCTACGAAAAACCTTCGACATTCTCCGCACTTACAAAATGAAGTTAAATCCATTAAAGTGCGTATTTGGGGTTCCCTTAGGAAAACTTCTAGGTTTCATCGTTTCTCATAGAGGGATAGAAGTAAACCCAGTAAAGATCAAAGCAATTTTGAACATCAAAAGACCTACGTGTCTAAAAGACGTTCAAAGACTGACGGGTTCTGTAGCTGCTGTAAGCAGGTTTATAAGACGACTTGGTGACAAGGCTTTGCCATTATACAAATTGTTGAGGAAATCCGACAAATTGAATGGACAGAAGATGCAGAAAAAGTATTAACCCAGTTAAAAGAAACTCTGATGTAAGCTCTGATTTTGGCATCTCGAAAAGACGAAGAACCCATGTTACTGTATCTCACAGTGACAAATAGGGTTATTAGCGTGGTGATAATTGTGGAAAGACGGAAAGAAGACCAAGGTATTCCAGACCAGCATCCAGTATACTATGTCACCGAAGTATTCTCCGAGTCAAAACAATAGTATCCACATTATCAAAAGCTGGCATATGTCGTATTTTTTGCATCTCGAAAACTCAACCATTATTTCTAAGGACATTCCATAACAGTGGTAAGCAAAGCACCACTAGGGGATATTATAAACAATGCAGACGCAACTGGAAGAGTAGCCAAGTGGGGCATTGAGCTTGCTGCGTTCGACATTAAGTACCAACCCCGGACGTCGATCAAATCCCAGATGTTGGCAGATTTTGTAGCTGATTGGACAGAAGCAATGGAAAACACACCAATGCCAGAGTCGGAATATTGGATAATGCATTTCGATGGATTCAAGATGAAAGAAGGCACTGGTGCTGGTGTGGTGCTTAAATCTCCAAAAGGCGCACAATGGAGTATGTATTACAGATTCACTTTAACGCCAACAACAATGTGGCAAAATACGAAGCATTGCTTCATGAATTGCATATTGCAAAATAAATAGGTGTCAAACGCAACTCTGTTATGGAGACTCGGATTTAGTACAACACCATCTGAACCTGACATGGGATGCCAAAAGCCCCATAGTGACCGAATATTGGAGAACAGTCGACGAGTTTGCCATTTTCTTCCTAGGATTTGGGGTACATCACGTCAAAAGGGAAGAAAACTGGAACGCAAATTCTCTAGCCCGAATGGGCTCGGAAAGGGTGAAAACATTTCCACCCGGTGTATTCGACCAACATCTGTACGAACCATCAATAAAAGGCGGAGATGTTGATTATCACCTAGTCTTCGAGTCAATAGAAGTTCTGCTTGTTAGCCCGGATTGGAAAATTCCATACTTAAACTTCTTAGTTGATCAGAAGTTCCCGGACGGAGCAGATGAAGTCTTGCAAAGGCAGATAAAGCGTCGATGCAAAGGATGCACGGTAATCAATGGTTGCCTGTATAAACGCAGCACTATCAGAATTTTTCAACGATGTATCTCGCCAGAAGAAGGACGAAAAATTCTACAAGAAATTCATGTCGGAGATTGCGGACATCATGCTCAGTCAAAAAGCATAGTTAAGAAAGCATTTCGTGCAGGGTTTTTCTGACTTATAGCCAAGACAGATGTAGAGCACATAGTAAATACACGTGCCGGATGTTAGTATTACGCCAAGCGGACAAATATGTCGGCTCAAGCACTCAAGACTATCCCCATAACATGGCGGTTTGCAGTCTGGGGGCTAGATATGATGAGGCCATTCAAAACTTCAAGAGGCGGACTCACGCATCTCCTCGTTGCAGTAGATAAGTATACCAAGTGGGTGGAGGCTAAACCCATCAAAAAACTTGATGGTGTGATTGCTAGAAATTTTGTCATTGACATTGTCATGCAAAATGGCATCCCAAAAGTATAATCATGGATAACGGGACAAACTTTTAAATTGGAGAGCTGGCAAAATATTACCGACAAACAGGAATTCGCCTAGATCTTGCATCTGTTGCGCACCCACAATCCAATGGCCAGGTTGAACGAATGAATAGTTCAATCTTGCAAGGAATACGCCCAAGACTCAAAAACTCCTCTTTATAGAGCAGCTGGAGCATGGATATAAGAATTTCCTTTCGTTCTTTGGAGTATTCGAACCACACCAAATGGATCAACAGGGCAAACACCTTTTTTCTTGGTCTATGGCGCAGAAGCGGTGCTTCCTACAGACATGATCCATGATAGCCCAAGAGTGCATGCATACGATGACTCAGATGCCGAAAGTGCGCGTCAGGATGCCGTCGATCTTTTAGAGAAGAACGAGAACTTGTGTTGCAAAGATCCGCCATTTACCAGCAAGGTTTATGGCGATATCATAGCCGGAAAATCAAACACCAATATTTTAAAGAAGGTCATTTTGTGCTAAGATTGGTACAGGATAGAAAGCACAAGCTAGCCCCAATCTGTGAAGGACCGTTTGTCATTAGCAAAGATATGAAAAATGGGTCATATTACCTTATAGATATTCAGGACACGGAGGATGACCCGAAAAACAAGAATCGCAAGTGAAAAAGAAGCATAGATGTAGAACTAGGAGAGACAAACAAGCCTTGGAGCATCCAGCAGTTACGTCCCTACTACACTTAGTTCAATTCTATGTAAACATTATTGAGATCATGAAATAAAGTTGTCGGAAATGCATGCAATTTGTTTTCTGTCTTTATTGTCCAAAGCATGTTCCGTCTTTTGTATTTCCCAATGATCTTTCAGTTTGCTTCAGTGTTAACCCAAATTGTGCCTGTGAGCTTGGAGTTATAAAACTGAATTCTTTTTGGCCTAAATAAGCTACAGAACACCAGATTGTGCCCGCGGGCCTGGAGTTCATATTTTTCAAACTCGTTATTATTCCTAAGTATGATCTGATTGTTTGTATTGTTGGGTCACTTGATCTAGTAAGTAAAGCGCCAAAGTATAATGCATGATTCCGAGTTTCGACTGATTAGTTACTTAACTCGTTCACTCGGCGTGAAGATTGCATACGTTTTGGAATCACTCAAACACTAAGGAAAGTCAAAGCATACAATCTAGAGAACTTAGAAGAAAAGGAGTTAAAACTTTTAAACTTGCAAAGCTGAATTTTACTGCAAAAGAGATAGCAATATTCATACAAAAGATCGAATGCATTACACATGAGTTTTACATCATAAGAATAGTAATGCACTCTATTGGCTAATGGCTACGCAGGTTCAGGCGGCATACATGAAGTCGTCTTCCTCGTCCTCGTCGCTATCACTCGGATTCTCCAGAGTTGACGGAATTTCTTCCTCCGGGTAGAATGTTGAGGTAGAGACCATCCGGGCTATCTTCGAAGCATGTCCCTTGATATACTCGAAGATTTCCGCCCTTTGAGTTTCAGTATATCCTGTGGGAATACTGATGGCAATGCGCCATGACTTGGCGGTGGTGTAGTGCATTTTCATGAGCCCTAAGGCCATGCGCACTCCACCGCGGGCTGCAGACTTTAGCCAATTCTCGCGTTGGTTTGCTACCTCCGCGAAAGCTTACAGAAGCCGGCTAGCTTCTGAGAATTCGTCGACTTTGTCCGGAATGTACTTACTGATTAGTAGTAATCCGGCGTTCTTTAGCTCGGTGACGAAAGTCTCGAAAGCTTGGATGCGATCGATCCGATAGATGAGAGGATTTCTCTCTGTTATAAAAAACAAAAGAGAAAATATAAGAAATCCAAAGGGGAAAAAGAATTCATTCGCTAAAACAAAAGTATAACTTGGTAAATGAGCAGAAAAACTTACCAAGAATCTTGTCCATTTCAGTGACTTCTTCAAGTCGCTGGTGAAGAGCGGATTCAAGATCCTGGATGGTCCTCCTATCTTTCTCCGCTTGCGACGAAGCCCAAGACTCGGATAATCCCAAAGCCATATGGCTTTCCTCCAAGTCTTTTTGAAGCTTCACATTAATCTTGTGAAGCTCCAAGTTTTCCTTATAGAGGTTCTGGGCATTTCCGGCATCTTCAGCAATCTGCTTGGCCTTGGCCAAAGAGGCTGAAAGAAGACAAAAAGTTCACGCAAAAAGTACTTAAGAGGAAATTCGCAAGCTCAGAATCAAAATACAAGGGGAGAATAAGATGCTCACCGGCACTCTCCTTCAGTTGGTTCTGAATCTTGGAAATTTCCGAGTCCTTTTCATTCAGAATACCAAGAAGATATTTCACCTCTTGATTCTTGATGGTAAGTTTATAAAAAACTTCCACGTTAATGGTCTCGACAGTTTGCTGAAAGCATACAATGGAAACGAATTGTTAAAAAACAAGAAGCAGGCTAAGATGAAAAGTATTAAAACAAAAAAATTATGCTTTTGTCTTAATATTTGGGGGCTAGAGACATACCTGGCTAACCCTTGTCAACGCATGAAGCATCTCGGTGAACTCCTTGGAGTACTCCGGAAAGAAATCCCCAAATGGTGGATTCCGTCTTGGATAACCTTCTTAGGCGACAAAGTGTAATTATTTCGGACGACTAATCCACCTTTTGGCTAGGGGCGACTCAAGGGGGCTCAGGCAAACTGTTTTTTTGCCCATGGATGCATGTACCTGGATTCATCAAAGCAAGCTTCCAGCTTTACCTTAAAGTCCTTGTCAAAACGAGGAATTTCCTCGGTTGGATGGACAAGGGAGGGCCCTCCTTCTTCAATTGCAGCCCTTTCCCACGCGTCTGTAGCAGGCGCATCGGGCTGGCTGGATTGACTTGGAAGGGGAAACTTGGACTCCTCTTGAGGAGCCGAGTGTTCGTCACCCCTGCCACCGGTGTAACTGGAGCAGTAGGAGGGGAAGGCTGAGGCCCCCTAAGAGCAGCGGCCTTGTGTTTCTTCCTGCCTTTTCCTTTCAAAGCAACGAGAGCAAGGATAAAAGGAAAGAAAACCCGAGATTAAAAATCCGAGAAAAAGATTCAAGAGAATTATGCAAAGGAAAAGCATGCAAAAGAAAAGTTCGAGTCTTTTACCTGGAGGTAGCAACAGGGACTCCATCAAGATCAATTATTTCTTGACTCGAAGCAATCTTCTTGCGCTTGCGTCTGCCGGCCGCTAAAAAGCGGGCTTTAAGCTCTCATTCCTCACCGCAGAGACGAGTTGGTCTTCTGTGAGATTAGCAAGCTGCCAAAAATAACCCGGATAAGTAAAATCATCTGTGAAAGACAAAGTGTGAAAATACTTCCCAAAACATAGAAACTAAAAACATACCGCGGGAGGGGGATTTTCGGCGTTGAACATTCATAGACTCTCCTCGTATTGATCACGAGTGGCCACCAAACGGTTGACGCGCTTCTTGAACTCCTTTTTCGACAAAGGCGACTTTGCCACCCTAATCGTGTCATCCGGCCCCGTGTATTCACAAAGAAGCCGGCTGCCGTGGAAAGCTAGAGGTTGGATCCTCCTTCCGATCCAGCAAAGGACTGTGTCCATGCCGGTGAGAGGAGGGGAAGAAATGACGAGTTTTGCAATCCGGCGTTTATGCCGCAACAGGTCCGGAGGAAGAACCTGGACTGCGTCCAACGCCCAGTTGTCTCTGGGAGTGGCGGCGAAATTGACAAAAGCCAGAATGCCTGTCTCCTTTCCAGGATAAGGAACATCCGGATGATAGAAGAATGAGCCCATCCAGAATTTGACGGACTCGAAAGTTTTGATCTTCGGGAACCATTCTTCCCTAAATCTGCGAAGGTTGAAAGAAATAGCCCCACAAGTGGGGAGAACACCATCGGTGGTGTTACGCTTCACATTGAAGCAGTATTGGAAAAAGTGAAGTTGGGGTTCTTTTCCTAGATAACCCCCCGAAAAAGCCTGAAATCCGGCTATATAGAGGATGAAATTTGGTGGCAGATTATGGGGCTGAACCCCGCAGTGGTTAAGGACTTGGAGAAAGAACACGGAAGGGGGGGAACCCATACCTCTAAGAATGTGAGAGGCCAGTAGAACCCTTTCTCCGTCTTTCGGCAAAGGCTACAACTCCTCTTCGTCCATCCGCCATTTGTCTTTGACGATGAACCCGTCGTCTTCATACTGCGCAACAAAACCGGTGCAGTGTTGCACTGGCTCCAGTTGCCGGAATCCCCAGCTTCTTCTCGCCTCCGGTGGCGGTGGCGACCGCCGCGGTTTCGCCACCGCGGGCAGACAATTTCCCCTCCCCGGATTCGGAGACAGGAGGAGGAGGAGAAAGAGTGGAAGACGGCGGCGGCATGGTTCCAGCCGCAGGAACAACGTCTCCGCCCGCCGAAGCGCTCGCAGTGACTTCCGGCACGCCCGTGGAGGCGCTCGAAGGAACCAGAGGAGCATAAGTGGAAGAAATTTCCATTGCAAAATCGGGGTCGACGGTGGCCTCAGATGCGCGTGCGGGGCTTCAGGTTGCCATGTCGTAGTGGCGCAACCGTGGAATGGAGCACCGGTCACCGATGTTTGGGATTTCGAGTGAGGTGCGAGCTCATTCTTCTCTCTCTCGAAACTGTGGAGTGTGCAACAGTGCTCTGGATGGACTCGAGGTGGAAGAAGCAAAAGATGAACCGGAGGGCTCGAGGTGGGCTATTTATAGCCATTTTACACCAAGATTCGTCCCAAAGGATATTTTAGCCGTTGAATGATTGACGCGTGTTTCGCCGAGAAACCCGGAAACGAGGAGACGGGGTGATGATGGCTATCTCCTCGTTTCTCGCGAAAAATCTGTCAGTGATATGGTTTCAGTCTTTTGACTGAAACCAAACGCTCGTGACGTAAGCACGATTTCATCTCTCACGTCACAGTTCCTTCTCCGTGAAGATTCGTGGAAAGAATGCCGGATTTCGGAAAATCCGAGTTTGGCATAGGAGTTTTTGATAAAAGAAGATTCAAGACAAAACATCGACCTTTATGAAAAGAATACAAATCAAGGAAGGATGGAAAGATGAAGCCTTAATTCTTCTTGGGGGCTATTGTCGGATATATGCCAAATAAGGGTATGTCCGGCATTGGCCGAAGGCCGGATTACCAGGGTGGCCCACAGGCAATGGAACGGATTCCATTGGGCGGCCCAGTAAGCCGACGCGTAGGAAGCCGGATTCTAGAAGAATCCGGACCATAGCCCAGACGTGGTGCGACTTGGGGAAGAAGCCGGATTCCTTACTTTCCAAGTTAGATACTTTCCGTAGTCTTCTAGGTTTTCTTCCTGTAAGCCCTAGCCCGACTATCTATATAAAGCCGGACAGGATCGAAAGAACAACAAGATAATAGCTAGAAGCCAAATCGCGGAGAATTTCATCCTTGCCGAGTTAGCGAAACCATACTCACAATTGTACTCTGTATACTTCAGGCTTCAGTCCTGATTTTAGTGAGATTACAGGAGTAGGAACGCCGCCATAGTTGCGACGTACCGAACCTGGGTAAATCATGTCCTCGCTTCCAGTTCTCCCACATTCCTCCACGGTTCTACCAATAGGCTTATGGCACCCCCGTCCATGATCCTAACTACGAGGTCTCGACAATCTCTGTCTCATGCGTTCAGAACTCCCCCTTCTTATACACCTGCAACGCCAAGTCTGGGGCGGTGAAGCGCTGCAGTTTTTGCCCCGGAGTATGTGTGCATACCCTCAGAGGGGTAACACGTGAGACCCCCAGTCTGCTTGATCACGGTGCTGGATACGGGGAGTCGGCAACATCCTCACACACAGGCTTGTGCATGAGAATCTTCTACACACTTCAACGACATCGTCATCGACACCTCTTCCGCTACTACTGTGTCTGGTACATGATCTTGGAAACTAGATCTGAAATTTATATTCACTTGTATCTACATAGAAAGGTCTTGGTTGTTGTGTAGCAGTTTGGCGATTTTTTTAAATTCCCGTTGCGCAACCCAACACCGCCGCCCCCTCACGAGCCCCTAGGAGGCCTTTTTTTTTGCGCTGGCGCTCAGTTTTTCACCCAGCCGCGTTCCCACAAATCCAAATAGTGCCGATTTGGGCCAAAATTTGTGCCGGCTGAGCCAGGCCGAACCGAGCACGCTTTGGGGCGTTTGGGGCATCGGCTGAAGGGAAAAGGCGCAAAAACAACTCCTGCTCATTTTCCCACCACGTGGACCTGGCCTATCCGCGAGCGTGAGCTTCGCCTTCCTCGGATCTTGCGCAGGTTAATGCCGCCGCCGCTTGGACTCGCTGAGTAACCCAATCGACTACGCGGCGGCGTAATGGTGATGCACTAACGCAGCTTCCCCGCCGCCCTCTCGCCTCCTTAACCCCTCCTTTGTTGTCGTTCATACATCACCCTGCTTGTCGAACACCTCTTCTCGCCCCCTTCCCTCGCCGTCCACAAACCACTCTCGCACCCAGCAGCTCCGCGGCGATGGCGTCGCCGCGAATGGCTTTGGGCGGTGCTGACTTCACGACGAAGAAGCCTGGCTTCTCTACGCGGTGGACTATACGGTCCTGCCGGACATGTGCCTCCCCAGAGACTGGAGGCTGAGCGCAGGTGGCCTGCCGGTGCCCCCGTTCCAGAAGCCGACGACCTCGCGGCGACGATCCAGGAGGCGCACACTGATATGCCGGAGGAGCAGCGCACCGAGGTGCGTTTCCACCCCCACCAACTAGGGCGCATGGACGGTGTTCTTCACCGAGCGACGCGCCCAAGAGATGGAGGCATACGACGGCCCCCTGCCGGCAACGACGCGTGGCAACTCTGAGGGCCACCACCGCTGGCCGCACTTTCGTTGTCGTTCTCGCGCACATCGAGGACAACAACAACCCACAGCTGCAGTACAACCCCCCCCCCCCCCGTGCGCCGCCGCGGTTCCCGAGATCCTCCCAGCGTCGTGGCGGGAGCGCCTAGACGGCAAAGAGGATGGCGACCACGTCGTCCTCATCGTCGTCGCGCTCTCAGTCGTCTGGCGCGGCGCCCCCGGCTCTGTGCCCTACGAAGGCCGAGTCTACCTCGGCTCCGCCTACACGAGCGCGCTCCCGAGGCATCGTCATCGCGGAGCGGCGTGCGCCCTTGCCGCCCAGAGGCCTCCTTCGCCTCGTCCGGCCCAAGGAGGAGGATTCCGACTTGGAGGTGGACATGGCGGTGGCCCTCACCTGGTCCCGTAAGGACCACATCGCCGAGGAGGTGGAGAAGGAGCGCCGCACATTGAAGGAGTTCGCCACGCGGCGCCACGGCCACGAGGAGAACGGCGTCATCATGCTCGACGACGATGATGCTCCAGGGCTGAGCAAGCCGTGATGCGGCGGCGACTACGGCCAGGGCTGCAGCTACGCCGCCCCGAAGGAGGAGCCGCCGAGCGACTTTGACGATGAGGACGACGACCACTTGAGCTTCTACCGCCTCCTCGGCACGGACTAGACGTAATTTAGGTTTTAATTTTTGAAATGCCCCACGCCTATATTCGACCATATTTAATAGAATCGCCGAATTTTCGTTCAAAATTGTCTAAATTTGACAATTTTTGTTCAAAATCGTCTTGTTATCTTGGGGGTACGGCTGCAAACCGCGGCCCCCCACGCTGAAATTAGCGTCTGCGGTACTTTAGGAGGCGCTATTTTTCGCCCAAAACCCGTTGAACACACCAAAAATCGAAGCGGACGCCATCGCTCCCACGTCCTGGCCTGTCTAATTGGGCCCAACTATACTTTGGGCAGTTTTGCCAGTTACACGTTCCAGATTTAGTATTTGGCAAAGAAGCCAGACCAAGTGCCTACAACGTGTGTTGCCCTTTTCTCATTTCCTCCCTATTCGCTGCTGATCTGAGGTAATGGGCATTGCATTGTATTCAAAAAAAATTCAGCATCAACTTTTCAATGTATATTGTCGATTTTAGATGTCGAAAATGCAAAGCTAAGTTATAATTTTAATTTTTTTTCTTGCAGTAACATTGTTATGACTATGAATAACGTGTTGTTTCATTGATGATAGTGTGGACTTTGGTATCCGATATTGTTGTGTTGACATTTTTTTCCGTAACCTCTCATACCCAGTACAAAAACCTTGGCTCCGCCACTGCCTTGTATGATTGTATCATTGCTTCAAAAACTGTTCTTGCTTTAACGATAGGATCACCAAACTGTAAGCCCTAGGAGCAATTTCTTCAGCAGATTCGCCGTTCAAACATTTGTTAGCCGAGAAGAAACTCTTGATACGCTCCCCTGCATTCACTCTGGTAGTTGCGCTGAAGATACTGTATGGATAGCTGACCCGTAGGTATACGAGTACCGAATGTCTTTCGAACTAGAATAAAATAACTGAATTTTAGTAAGATGACTTACCGACCAGGAAGTTAGTCATAATTTAAGGAAGGGAGGTGAAATATTCTCACGGACAAATATAGTACTCCCTCCGGTCCGTTAAAAATGTCGTAGGAATTGAACCTACCACGTACAAGTCAATCGCTATACCAGCCACACTTTTAGCGGATCGGAGGTAGTATTTGGTTCAAATTATTTTAGTACTACCTCCGATCCATATTAATAGGTGGTAAAGTGGATGTATTTAGACATGTTTTATTGCTAGATACATACACTTCACCACCTATTAATATGGATCGGAGGGAGTAATAAATTTCGGAGCGTTGCAAATCTTAGGAATCTTTCTATACGAGTTGTTTGATAATGATTTATTGGCACCAGATTCCACCAGATTTATCTAAACCATTCAGACCTCTTGGAAAAAAAGTCTTTATTTTCTTGTAATAAGATAAAACAAATCAAGCAAATATGTAACGTTCAAATGAATACTATCAATGGCATTGCAATGCCGAGTTACTTTTTTTACATCTAGCTAAAAGAGTAACTCAACTCTGGTCTCCTGGCAGGGGGCCATGCCTGTTTGACTATGGTGGTGCCCGTGTTGAAAGCATACGGGCAATAATTAAGCTGCATGCATGGAGAGGCAGTGTGCACGGTTACCCATGAGGGATGCACGTCACGTGTACGTGCATGCGCGGCGCTGTCGAGCTGAGACTGCAGCGTACACTTTGCAGCTGCTGCGGTGAACAAAATAGCATCCGTTGGAGATATTTTTCATCACTGGCCAGCATCAATATTCGTGCCCGGCTGGCAGACTATAGAAAAGGGAAAAAGGATGCGTGTGTGTGTGTGGAGAGAGAGAGAGGGGTCTCCCGGTCGACTTTTGTGCGTGTCGGGTTCGACCGTACGAGGAGCAGACACAGGATTGGACATGGACCCCGGTGTCTTTAATCACACACAACGCCCTAAACAAAGATGTAAAGAGCATCTCCACGCAACCTAAATGGTGCCATCAGCGTTGGTCCGCAAATTTGGTGGGTATCGTCCTCAACGATGACCCCAAATGATGACCCGATCAAACGGTTGAGAATTTGTTATAAAAAAAATAAAGCCGTCCACATATCCGGTAACCAAGCACGACGACAAATTGAAAGTCTCGGCCAACAGAAGTCCGGCCATACAACAAATAATCGTCTCAGTCAACACAATTCCGGCCATCAAAAGGGCACCATCATCATTGTCGGTGCATGCGAGTTCAGTCTAAGATCACCTGTTCGGCCTCCTCTTCTTCCATTCCGACCTCCACTTCTTTCTCGGCCTCCGCTAGAGCCGCCTCGACCGCCACCCTCGCCGCTCTTGCCACTGTGATGCGTTGCCTTTCAGCCTGGAAGTAGGCCTTTTGATCTGGGCTCATGACAGTCGTGTTGGTTGACATGATCGAGCACTCTTCAGTCTTCTCCACCGCCTTGGCTTTGTCCGTGGGAGAAAAAAGGTGTTCCACCTGTCTTGGATGTCGACGCACATCTTTAGTTTGCTCGTCGACTACCTCCTTCATGTACACGGCCATGGCATCTTAGATGTCGCCTGCCGATGTCGGCTTCTTTCCAGCCTTTGCCTTTCTGTTTCCAATAGGCCATTCGGAGCTTCTCTCCGCCATATTGGTTTCATCCACGTCGTCCCCTACTCCCCTTTGCCGCGCAAAGTGAGCCACCAACTCTTTCACTTTGGGCAGTTTTGAATCTTACTCCAAACATGCATTGATGCAGCTCGACCCATCCCACTGGGCATGTCTCGCACTCCATCATGCAACAAGTCACCATGGATTCAAAAGGTGAACTCCTTCATCAACGAGCCCTTATATCGCACGCCATTGGATGGTATACTACTTGACCATCGACCCTCTTACATTGCTAGGTATGACACGATGAGTACGAACGCGATGGAAGATGCCGGGGAAGCCCAAGACTCAAGGCCATCCAAGGTGTACGCATGGAAGATGATAAGGAAACGACAAGACGAAGATGAGGCAGCAGTAGCAGCCGATAGATCATCCGGCGCTAGCTGCCGGACCGCCGGGCACAGCCCAGACGCCGAATGCGTGCTGGTCACTATCGGCAGGAGAGCAGCGGCTCTCGGGTTCACCCCACCCGCGCTCGCCGGTCCATCCGGCGAACCCGCCGGCATGTCCGACGCCCACGCTTGGAGCATCATCAGCTGTCGGACGATCCAACAACTAGAACGCCGCACCATCCGGTGACCCGCCTGCCTGCGCGCAGAGACAGGTACTTTGACCTTGTATCCACCTACCCCTCTATACTAGTACTATAAATAGGCCCCTCCTCCCCCATACCTTAGAGAAGAGTTGATGTGAGATAGAATTGGGCTTTGAACTCCCCTCCCATGTGGAGAACTTCCCCCCATGGGATTCATAGCTACTCTATAGATTCATCTATTAGATTGTATCAAGATCTCTCCAAGTAGCTACTCTTTCACCTTGTGATTCCGGTAGTTCTTGCCAACCTTCCCCTTGCGAATTTTGTTGGATCGATGGACCGGCCGGTGAGAGGACTCGGTTCCTTTGTGATTGTTATCCTTTCCTCCTGGGAATCAGTTAGTGTCATACCGATATTGCTCAACTGACCCTTGAGCATCTATTGGCACGGTGGACCGGTCGTGAAGCTAAATCGGTTTCAATTAGTGTGTTGTTGACTTGGGTTTGTGATCACTCGTAGGCTCCACGAGTTATCCCCCTTTGTGTGTGTGTGTGTGTGTGTTCATCGTGGCGTTCGTCGTGTTCTTCCACACCTCCTGCCCCACGTTCGTCAATCCGTGAAGATCGGGCCAATCCAAGAGGTCAACACCTCTATTATGGATTAACTTGTGCCATCCATGTTTAGCTCGACATACATCTTGTGAGAATCCTTCATCTACACAAAGGTTGGCATCATAATAAGCAAGGAAAGTAGAAAAAAGGGCATGACAACAACTTGAAAGGCTTCTTACTTTCATGTTGTCGTTCGTGCCACTCTCGTTCCTCATGTAGACTTGGTCATGGCAGTCATGAAATTTGTTGCAAAGCCCTTGAAGAATGGCTCATCGGTTCCCACATCCTTCCGCGTTGCGGCCAGGGAGGTAGCCATTCTTTTCGCATGTCGTCCTTTCATTGAAGTCTTTGGAAATGTGCTTCCAATATGCCTCGCGTGTTCGTTGTGCGCCTTTGTCGGCGTCCATGCCAACGAACATCCATGATTCGGACAACAATTTATCCTCCAAGACGGATCATGTCTTGCCTCGGATCCCGACTTCTTGATTGTCTGGTTGGTGTCCACATCATGGACATCTGCTTCTTCACCGGCCGGTATCCTCATCATGAACATCGGCGGCAGCCTGGTCAACATCACCTTGCCCGAATTGATCCGCTTCATAGTAGCTGGTGGAGTGGCAGATAATAACATGCACCTCCTCCTATCAAACACTTGACAATCAACACCACCTGGCCAGCCGGCCTCAAACGCGTAACAACAACAATTAATTTGAACAACAATTAATGCATGCACGCATAACGACATCCATGAATGCAGACATGCACACTACACATACCTCGTCCGGCTGCATCGTTTGGTCGATCATGTTGGCGCCTTGTTCACCGAAGAGTTCGCATCGGGACGCCATCTGGTTGCCGCTTGTGATTCCACTCCGGCGCAACATCAGTGAGTCGAAGAGGGGCTCCTTTTTGAGTGCTTGATGTGTGTGGACACACGTTCGTTGGGCGACCCCAAGAGGAAGGTATGAAGAGTACAACAGCAAGATTTTCCCTCAGAAAGAAACCAAGGTTTAATCGAACCAGTAGGAGAAAGAAATCACATTTGAAAGTTGTTGATAGCTGATGTTGGCAGGGCCCACTACCAGGCTCAGCAGCAACGTGGAATCTGCACACAACACAACCAAGATACTTTGCCCCAACGAAACAGTGATGTTGTCAATATCACTGGTTTTGCTGAAAACAAAGGATTAGATGTATAGTGTAAAAAACGGTGCTTGTTTGCAGTGAATTAAAAGAGAACAATGATTGCAGTAAAAAGAACAGTGCTTGCAGAAGGTTGTATTATCAGTATAGGAGAATGGACCGGGGTCCACGGTTCACTAGTGGTGTCTCTCCATAAAAGGTAGATAACATGTTGGGTAAACAAATTACAGCTGGGCAATTGGCAGAAATAAAGGCTGCACCATAGTGCATATGCAAGACATGATGATTACTATGAGATTCATGCGGGCATTACAACATAATACATAGACTGTAATCCAACTGCATATATGACTAATAATCCACCCTCAGAACGTAATCCAAGTAGACTTTGAGTATTAAGTTGCAAGCAACAGATTATTGAATTAAGTAAAGTGCGTAATGTAAAAAATAAAATTATCCTTAGACAAAGCATTGTTGTTTTCTCCCTAATGTCAACAACACATCCCCCATCCGTCACGTTTCTGGTACTTGAGCACAGATGAAAAGGAGGCATGAACCCACTATCGAGCATAAATACTCCCTCTTGGAGTTACAAGCATCAACTTGGCCAGAGCATCTATTAGTAACACAGACCATGCAAGATCATAAATAACATAAACATGATAGATTGCTAATCAACTTGACATAGCATTCAATATTCATCAGATCCCAGCAAACACAAGATGTAGCATTACAGATAGATGATCTTGATCATGTTAGGCAGCTCACATGATCAAAACGTGGTGGCATAAAGAGGAGAAGGCAACCATCTAGCTACTTCTATGGACCCGTAGTCCAAGGATGAACTACTCACGCATCACTCCGGAGGCAGGCATGGTGATGTAGAGCCCTCCAGTGATGATTTCCCCTCCCGGTAGGGTGTTGGGGAGAGCTTCAGAACCCTCCCAAACTAAGGTTGACGATGACGGCGGCTACGAAACTTTTCATGGATGGAGGCTTGTTATTTAGGGTTTTCCCGAAGAGGAGCTTAAATAGGCGAAAGGGAGATGCCGGTGGGTGTCCAGGGGGGCCACACCACCTGGTGGCACGACCAAGGGGGGCCGCGCCGCACTATGGTGTGGCCACTCTGTGGCCCCCCTCCGGGTCTCCTCTGGACTCCGTGTACATGACAGAAAAATAGGACCCTGGGATTTTGTTTCGTCCAATTCCAAGAATATTTCTAGAACAAATTTTCTGAAACAAAAAACAACAGAAAACAGGAACTGCGCTGTGGCATCTTGTTAATAGGTTAGTCCCAGGAAATCCATAAAAATGCTATAAAGTGTATAGAAAACATGTAGCAATTGGCATGAAAACAACATGGAACATCAGGAATTATAGATACGTTTGAGACATATCAAGCATCCCCAAGCTTAGTTCTACTCGTTCTCGAGTAGGTAAAACGATAAAAAAAACTGAGGTGACATGCTACCAACATAAACTTGATCATCATAATGTAAAGCATGTAAACTAAGATCAAATGAATAAAGGTTGTGGTTTATAATTGATATAGAGTAATGTATCAACCATTAGGAAGAACAAAGTAAAACTTTTTAATGAATCAATACTAAAAACAATCCACTGTGCAAAGTATATTAAAGATGATTTAAGCTTCAAGAACAACAGTATAATCATCCTAACCATCCAACTCTCACAACAACTCCTGTTAGGATCAAGTCAAGTGACAACAATACGCACATGGAAAAATCATCAAAGTATTTGGGCACTCAAAACAAGCAAGCGTTCTGTATTGGTTCGGGCACCAGGATGTTATGGCTAAAAGAACATTATGGGGGGTTTGGAAGGTCAATGGAAGAAAGTCTCACACATCTAAAAGTGATCATTAGACAAGAGGTAGTCTTATAATCGAAGCTATACAAGGAGTAGTGATTACCACACAACGGAGGCACATAGAGCTATAAGTGTATGAAAGCTCTCTAATGGAACTAGTGGGGGTGCATCAACTTGCTTGCTCACAAATACCTAGAGCACTTTTGAGGAGGCTCATCATTGGAATATACAAGCCAAGTTCTATAATGTAAGTTCCCCACATAGTTATGGAAGTCATAAAATGAAAAATCTCTCCAAAATGAAGTATTGGTGCTAAATAAGCACAAGTGTGGAATAAATGATAGTAGTGTTAACCCCTCTCTCTTTATTATCACTCTTTTGCCCTCTCTTTTTTGGGGGTTTTCCTCTTATTTTTTTTGATATAACCTCACTGGTAGGGGCAACACTCTATTTTACAACGAATCATCACACTTTTAGTACTCATAACTCAAACTGAAATATCTCTGATGTATAAAACTAAATGCTCCTACCAGTGTAGTAGTATGCAAAATAACAACGGGACATGTAACAAGTAACATAATGATGATGGATGTTGTATGGCAATATATCTCGGAATGGCTATGAAAATGCCATGATAGTAGGTATGGTGGTTGTTTTGAGGAAGATATTTTGGGCTTATGTGTAGAAGAAAAAATTCCTCCCACGGGGTTTGGATGCACTGGCGAAGTTTGCACCAACTCTCAATGTGAGAATGGGCAATGCACAATACCTAAGAGGCTAGCAAATATGGATGGTGGAAGTGCATGATGGGAGACTTCTTGCTCTAGTTGGTAAACCCCAAGCGCATGGTGTGAAGAGTGGAGCAGCAAGTTTTCCCTCAGTAAGAAACCAAGGTTTAATCGACCAGTAGGAGGAAGGAGTAACTTCAGAAGGTTGAAGCAGCTGAGATGGCGGGGCGCACTACCGGTTCAGAAGCAACGTGGAACCTACACAACACAATCAAATCACTTTGCCCCAACAAAGCAGTGAGCTTGTCAATCTCACCGGTTTTGCTGAACACAAAGAGGTTAAACGTATGGTGTGGAAAACATTAGGAAAACAATATGAAAGCAGTAGGAGCAGTATGAAAGCAGTAGGTGTTTTATCAGTATGAGGAAAAAGGACCGGGGTCCACAGTTCACTAGTGGTGTCTCACCGTGAAAGATAAATAACATGTGTGGTGAACAAATTACAGCTGGGCAATTGACAGAAATGAAGGCAACACCGTAGTGCATATGCAAGACATAAAGATTACTATGTGATTCATGCGGGCATTAACACAAAATACATAGACCGTCATACAGCTTCATCTATGTCTAATAATCCACCCTCCGAATATCATCCGAATACACGTTGGGTATTAAGTTGCAAGCAACATATTATCGCCGTAAGCAAAGTGAGTAATGTAAACAATGTAAACTAGGTAAACACCCTTGTTTTCTCCCTAATGGAAACAACACATCCTCCATCCGTCACGTTTCTGTCACTCGAGCACAGATGCAAAGGAGGCATGAACCCACTATCGAGCATAAATACTCCCTCTTGGAGTTACTAGCATATACTTGGCCAGAGAATCTACTAATAACGGAGAGCATGCAAGATCATAAATAACATATGCATGAAGATAACATGATAGATTGATAATCATAACAAATAGCATTCAACATTCATCATATCCCAACAAACACAACATGTAGCATTACATAAAGATGATCTCGATCATGTGAGGCAGCTCACGAGATCTAAACATGAGGTACAAAGTGGAGAGAACAACCATCTAGCTACTGCTATGGACCCATAGTCCAGGGATGAACTACTCATGCATCACTTCGGAGGAGGGCATGGCGGTGTAGACCCCTTCGGTGATGAATTCCCCTCCCGGCAGGGTGCCGGGGAGAGCACCAGAACCCTCCCGATCTCGAGATGACGATGTAGGCGGCCTCGGGTATTTTTCGAGACGAAGTGGTATATCTTTAGGGTTTACGTCTTGGGGGTATAAATAGGCGAAAGGGAAAAGGCGGTGGAGGCCTAGGGGCCCCACACCACCCCATGACGCGGCCAGGGGGCGCGCCTCCCTATGGTGTGGGACCCATGTGGCCTCCCTCCGGGTCTCTTCGGGACTTCGTGAAACCTTCGGGAATTCTAGGACCTCTGGACTTCGAATTTTCCAATTCCGAGAATATTTCCAGAACAACTTTTCTTAAACTAAAAACAACAGAAAATAGGGAACTGGCTCTATGACATCTTGTCAATAGGTTAGTCCGGAAAATCGATAAAAATGACATAAAATGTATAGCAAACATGTGGGAAACACCATGAAAACAACATGGAACATCAAAAATTAAGGATACGTTTATGACGTATCAACATCCCCAAGCTTAGTTCCTACTCGTCCTCGAGTAGGTAAACGATAAAAACACATAATTTCTGAGGTGACATGCTACCAAGATAAACTTGATCATCAATAATGTAAAAGCATAAGTGAGCCGAGATCATAGAACTTAAACACAAGCATGATAAATATAATTTTAATAATAAAGCATATCAATCACTTTGCATCATGAGAAGTAACACAAATAAAAGATTATGAATAACAATGCAACGAAAGATATACGTTTTTTTCAAGTATAGAGAAAACATGTCAAAGTGATATTGTGCTAGTCCTTCAGAGCGGGGCAAAACATAAATGCTAGGACGCCTTCAAAGTTCATGAGGAAGACTAGAACAAATAATTAGAGAACAAGCAATAACACATCATGAATCAGTTAATAATGTTTCTAGGACAAATGCACATAAAACTCAGAATGGCTACTATGCTCTCTACACTGTGCATAAAATTAGAAGATGGAGACTCAACATAAAAGTAAAAGAAAGGCCCTTCGTAGAGGGAAGCATGGATCACTCATGTGATAGAACTTTTATTTTATTAAACAGAGGCTAACCGGATCCTCGGGTGACTGCCAACAATCACATACCATGGAGGAATGTCTATATTTTAAGAGAGGTGTATGCTTATGTCAACGAACGGTAAACAGAAAATACAGTACGTCACAAGCCAACTATACTTAACAAGAGTGGCTCCCATAGAAGGACACATCTGGGTAGAAGGTCATCTCTCTTTCTCTTCTGTTTACACAATTATGCTTTGACTGGTAAATCAGGGGCAAAAATAGTGAAGATAATTTGTTGTTATTAATGGGGGGCTAGGCACGCAGCTGCCAGCTCTTCTATTAATTGGATAAGCGGATGAAGCCACTAGTCCAGGGTGTAAAAGTCCAATCAACAAGTGAGATACATATTCTGTAATAACGTCCTCATGAGCTAAAACAAGAGCACAAAACAGGAGTAATTTTGAAAGTTCTAAAGGTAACACATGAGCAATTTAGTTTGGAGTGGCGGTTAAATACCACATGTAGGTAGGTATGGTGGACACAATGGAAATTTTTTGTTTTTTGGGAGATGGATGCACGAATAGAGCTCATACTCGGTACATGTGGAGGCTAGCAAGAGACTGGGAGCGACAAATAAAGAGAGCATAAGAGCCATAATCATGCATACCGACATAAACATCATTAATCAAAGCATAAGTGGTACGACAAGTTCAAAAACTAAATGATCATAGAGGCTATAAGTGACTGATTCATAGTCATAAACATGGTGTGAGCATGTGCCAAGTCAACCAAATAAAACATTCAAAGGAGAACACCACAAATTTATGCTTCAATATGAGAAGAATAACTCATGATTCTTTCGATGGCCATTAAACACTCTCAGCTATTTGAGGCTAATCATTCTACTAAATAACCACAAGGCTTTAGAATTAAATAACATCTAGCATGATATGAAAAAGACTAGCCACATTCTATACAAGCTTCTACTTGCACCGTTACAAATTCTACCTCAAGCAACAGTTTCTTTTCCCAACAAGCACCATACAAAACATGGTTTAACAAAAACTCTCTAAATGCTACAGAAATCAAACATGAGAGTACTCACATAACACTACTAAAACTAACAACTCTAAATAATATATGCAATCAAAACAAGAGCTAAACATGAATTTTTGTAGCAACTAGAAGAAAAACTAAGAATACTAGCATAGCAAGTATTCAAACGAAAAAGCGGAGCGTGTCTCTCTCCCAAACAAGGAATGCTAGGTTACAACTATATTATTTCAGAAAGGAAAAAAATTAAACAAAGGAAAACAAAATAAAAACAAACAGACGCTCCAAGTAAACTTCATACGATGTGACCGAATAAAAATATAGTTTCACTAGAACTGACCTGATAGATTGTTGTTGAAGAAGGGGATGCCTTGTGAATACCCTAGCTTAGATTCTTGAGTATTCTTAAAATATGATTGGATGAACCATGGGGGATCCCCAAGCTTTGACCTTGCACTCTTCTTGATCACATATATCACCCTGTTCTCTTGACCCTTGAAAACTTCCTTCACACCACACTCAAAGAGTAATTCGCATTAGAGGTTTAGTGCAATAATCAAAAATCCATGGGTTTTGTATGGGAAAAGTTCTATTAATACTTTTAAACATTAGCTACAACCACTGATGTTTCATGAAGCAAAGAAATCCATTTGACATTGCAAAAGAGCAAATGCAAGAAAAATGGCAGAATGTGTCAAAACCGGAATAGTCTGTAAAGACGATTTTTTTCGAGGCACTTATGTTGCTCAGATCGAAAAATTAAAGAGCTAAAAAGTTGCGGAATTAGCCGAGGAATAAGCACCAGAAATTTCAGGTAATTATGATTTTTTGATGATTTATAAGATTTTCTACGGTGGACAGCAGACCTGTTTCCTCCGTAGAAATCCGAAAACAAACTCCAACTCTCGTCAGAAACCTTACTTGTCACTACTAAAACATGAAAATAAAGATACAAAGGAGTTTATACATAAGTATACAACCCCTTGAATCAAAGAAAACATAGAAAAAGAAAGCAAAAATAAAACCATGGGCTATCTCCCAAGAAGTTATTTTCTTTAACGCATTTTAGCTAGGCCGAGAAAATTGGAATCAAGTATTTTCAAGTGAAGAAGCATCCAAATTGTAACTCGTTCAAATAATGGAATCAAAAGGAAACTTCATTATATTTCTAGGAAATTGTTCCATACCTTTCTTGAGTGGGAACTGAAATTTAATATTCCCCTCTTTCATATCAATAATAGCACCAACAGTTCTAAGAAAAGGTATTCCCAAAACAATTGGACAAGAAGCATTGCATTGAATATTCAAGACAACAAAATAAACGGGGACAAGATTATTATTAACCATAAAAAAATCAACTCTCCCCAAAGGTTTATTTCTAACATTATCAATAAGACAAATATCCAAATAACAAGGTTTTAATGGTGGTAAATCAAGAATATCATAGAGTTTCTTGGGCATAACAGAGATACTAGCACCAAGGTCACATAGAGCATTGCAACCAAAATCATTCACTTTAGTTTTAATAATAGGTTCCCAACCATCATCTAGCTTCCTAGGGATAGAGGCTTCACATATTAATTCATCCTCTCTAATTTGCATGAGACCATTTGTAATATGTTTTGTGAAAGCCATATTCGTATCACTAGTATTAGGACAACTAGAAAGCTTTTGTAAGAACTTAATCACTTCAGTTATGTTGCAATCATCAAAATAAAGATCATTTTTATCAAAGATAATGGGACCATTGTCTCCCATATTTCTAAAAATTTAAGCACTTTTATCAGGAACATTTTTAGCAGTTTCGGGCAGTTTTGCATTTTTAATACCAGAAGTGGGAGTGTTTCCAACACCAATTACTTTACAATTTATAGTAGAAGGTTTTCTAGCATGAGAAGCTTCAGTTTTACTAGAGGTGGTAATGGTGCAAACAATAGCTATATTATTCTTTCTAGCTATTTGATCTTCTCTTTCCCATCTAGCAGACAATTCAACTAATTTCCTAACATTATCATCAATTTGAATTTGGATATCATTCAAAGTTTTTTTTTCTTTAACATCATGAGGCATAACCTTTAGTTTCAGAAAATCAAAATCGAGAGCAAGGCTATCAACTTTAGAAGCAAGAACATCAATGTTGCCAAACTTTTCCTCAACAGATTTATTAAAAGCAGTTTGTGTAATAATACAATTCTTGAGCATGTTTTCAAGATTAGAGGGCGCACTTTTATTGTTGTTGTAAGATTTCCAATAAGCATTACTATTATTGGGAGGATATGGCCTATAATTTTTGCTACCAAAATTATTCCTATAAGCATTGGTGTTGAAATTATTATTTTTAATGAAGTTCACATCAACATGCTTTTTCTGAGCAACCAAAGAGGCTAATGGAACATTATTTGGATCAATAGGAGCATGGCCATTCACAAGCATAAACATAATAACATCAAGTATTTCATTCAAAGAGGAGGTTTCCTTAACAGAATTCACCTTCTTACCAGTTGTAGCTCCCTCAGGGTGCCACTTAGAATAATTTAACATCATATCATCAAGAAGCTTTGTTGCTGACCCCAAGGTAATGGACATAAAGGTTCCTCCAGTAGCCAAATCCAGAAGGTTTCTTGAAGAAAAATTCAGACCTGCATAAAAGGTTTGGATGATCATCCAAGTAGTTAATCCATGAGTGGGACAATTCTTTAATAAGGATTATATTCTTTCCCAAGCTTTAGCAACATGCTCATTATCAAGTTGCTTAAAATTCATAATGCTACTTCTTAAAGATATAATCTTAGCAGGAGGATATTATTTTCCAATGAAAGCATCTTTACACTTGGTCCAAGAATCAATACTATTTCTAGGCAAAGATAGCAACCATTCTTTAGATCTTCCTCTCAAAGACAAAGAAAACAATTTCAGTTTAATAATATCTCCATCTACATCTTTATATTTTCGCATCTCACATAGTTCAACAAAATTATTAAGATGGGCTGCAGCATCATCAGTACTGACACCAGAAAATTTCTCTCTCATAACAAGGTTTAATATGGCAGGCTTTATCTCATAAAAATCAGCAGTAGGAGCAGGTGGAGCAATAGGTGTGCTAATGAAATCATTGTTGTTGGTTCTAGTGATGTCACACAACTTAGTGTTCTCAGAAGTAGTCATTTTAACAAGACTAAAAACATGAATGAAACTACAGCTAGAATTATAACTAATTTTTTGTGTTTTTGATAAAGAGAAGCAAACAATACAAAATAAAATAAACTAAGAAAAAGAAAAACAAAGTAAAGAGATTGGAAGTGAGAGACTGCCCTTGCAGAAATTCTCTTCCTCCCCGGCAATGGATCCAGAAAAGCTTGATTGGAGACTTCTTGCTCTCGTTGGTAAACCCCAAGCGCAAGGTGTGAAGAGTGCAACAGCAAGTTTTCCCTCCGTAAGAAACCAAGGTTTAATCGACCTGTAGGAGGAAGGAGTAACTTTAGAAGGTTGAAGCAGCTGAGATGGCAGGGCGCACTACTGGTTTAGAAGCAACGTGGAACCTACACAACACAATCAAATCACTTTGCCCCAATGAAACAGTGAGATTGTCAATCTCACCAGTTTTGCTGAACAGAAAGAGGTTAAACGTATGGTGTGGAAAACAGTAGGAAAATAGCATGAATGCAGTAGTAGAAGTATGAAAGTAGTAGGTGTTTTATCAGTATGAGGAAAAAGGACCGGGGTCCACAGTTCACTAGTGGTGTCTCTCCGTGGAAGATAAATAACATGTGTGGTGAACAAATTACAGCTGGGCAATTGGCAAAAATGAGGCAACACCGTAGTGCATATTCAAGACATAAATATTACTATGATATTCATGCGGGCATTACTAAAAAATACATAGACCGTCATCTAATTGCATCTATGACTAATAATCCACCCTCCGAATATCATCCGAACAAACGTTGGGTATTAAGTTGCAAGCAACAGATTATCGCAGTAAGCAAAGTGTGTAATGTAAACAATGTAAAGTAGGTAAACACCGTTGTTTTCTCCCTAATGGAAACTGATACGGCATAAACGTATCCCTAATTTCTGATGCTCCATGATCATATTATGCCAATTGCTACATGTTTTCTCCGTTCTTTATGTCATTTTTATCGATTTTCTGGACTAACCTATTAACAAGATGCCACAGAGCCAGTTCCCTGTTTTCTGCTGTTTTTTTAGTTTCAGAAAAGTTGTTCTAGAAATATTCTCGGAATTGGAAAATTCGAAGCCCGGAAGTCCTATTTTCCCCGGAAGCATCAAGAAGACCGAAGAGGAGTCGAAGAGGGGCAGCAGGGGGGCCACACCATATGGTGGCGCGGCCCCCTGACCGCGCCAGCTATGGGCGTGGGCCCCCCGGCCTCCACCGCCTTTGCCCTTTCGCCTATTTAAGCCCCCCGAATGGAAAATCCTAGACACCTGATCAAAATCCCCGAAAAAGTTCCACAGCCGCCATCACCATCAACCCCAGATCAGCGGGGTTCTGAATCTCTTTCCGGCACCCTGCCGAAGAGGAGATCATCACTGGAGGCCTCTTCATCACCATGCCTGCCTCCGGAGTGATGCGTGACTAGTTCATCCTTGGACTACGGGTTCGTAGTTGTAGCTAGATGGTTGTCTTCTCCTCATATGACTCCAAGTTTAGATCTCGTGAGCTGCCTATCATGATCGAGATTGATCTTATGTAATTCTCTGTGCTGTGTTTGCTAGGATCCGATGAATATTGACCTTATGCCAAGTTGATTATAGTCTTTATTTGCATATGTTATTTGTGATCTTGCATGCTCTCCGTTGCTAGTGGTTATTCTGGCCAAGCAGTTGCTAGTGAGTCCAAGAGGGAGTATTTATGCTCGATAGTGGGTTCATGCCTCCTTGTTGCCTTGCTCGAGTGACAGAAACGTGAAGGGGCAGGATGTGCTGTTGCCATTAGGGAGAAAACAGCGGTGAGAGTGCCCGCGTGCATAATCATTGCTTACATTACACACTTTGTTTAATGCAATTATATGTTGCTTGCAACTTAATACCTGAGGGGGTTCGGATGATAACCTCAGGGTGGATTATTAGTCATAGATGCAGATGGATGCCGGTCTATGTATCTTGTTGTAATGCCCGCACTAAATAGCATAGTAATCTTCATGTCATATTGTGCACTATGGTGCAACCTTTGTTTGTCAATTGCCCAGCTGTAATTTGTTCACCCAGCATGCTATCTTTTATGGAGAGATACCACTAGTGAAACTATGAACCCCGGTCCATTTTTCACACTGTTAAACAAACCACAACAATTTCCTGCTCTCTCTACTTTCTGCAAGCATACACTATTTTCCATACTATACGTCTAATCTTTGTTTTCAGCAAGACCGGTGAGATTGACAACCTCACTGTATCGTTGGGGCAAAGTATTTTGGTTGTGTTGTATGCAGGTTCCACATTGTTGCTGACACCGTTGAAGCGGCAGCACTAGCGTCAGTGGCATCAACCTTCCGAAGATTCTCTTTCTCCTACTGGATTGATAACCCTAGTTCTTAAATAAGGGGAAAACTCCTACCGCTATGCTCATCACACCTTCCTCTTGGGGTTCCCAACAACGCAGAGAAAGGATTTAAGTCTGCCAGCAACAACAACATTACATCCTCCATCCGTCACGTTTTTGTCACTCGAGCACAGATGCAAAGGAGACATGAACCCACTATCGAGCATAAATACTCCCTCTTGGAGTTACTAGCATCTACTTGGCCAGAGCATCTACTAATAACGGAGAGCATGCATGATTATAAATAACATATGCATGAAGATACCATGATAGATTGATAATCAGAATGCATAGCATTCAACATTCATCACATCCCAGCAAACAAAACAAGTAGCATTACATAAAGATGATCTCGATCATTTGAGGCAGCTCACGAGGTCTAAACATGATGTACAAAGTGGAGAGAACAACCATCTAGCTACTGCTATGGACCCGTAGTCTAGGGATGAATTACTCACGAATCACTTCGGAGGAGGGCATGGCAGTGTAGACCCCTACGGTGATGAATTCCCCTCCCGGCAGGGTGCTGAGGAGAGCTCCTATAGCGTTTCCACATTTAAATAATGTAAGAACATCTGTGTTAGTGTTCTAGTCCCTGGATCAATTGCTAGAACCACAGTACAAAATGAAATATCATGCAAATGCATCAAATTCTATTACATCGCATGATCTAGTCTTTACAAAGTAGTATTACAACTTGCATAGTCTTAGAAGACTAGCAGAAAATAAAGAAATAAAACGGAAAACATAGTACAACATTGATCCCATCTTCTTCATGTGCCACATGCAAAACATGTTGGCGGTAGACTCGAGATCCTAACGAAATCCTCACTCGTCTTCAGATTCATCTACATGATCGAATATGCAGCCTCAAGGGAGTCAATACAATTTAATGTATTGGCAAGTAACACTATTGTGGATATAAATGGAAAGACTAATACTACATGATTATTTGGCTGAGTGGAGTTTTGGCTATGTTTTTCATAAAGCTAGTTTTCTCCTATCTCTTTATAATTTTTTGTTCTGCTAAGTTTGGGATTCACTGGTAAAACCCCAGTGACCCTATGAAAATACACGGTAAAACCCCGGCATGTCAAGAGACATTTTCGATAAAACCCTAGAATGTCCCTACCTATGATTACAAGTTTTACATTCAAAAAGGTGATGTGATTCTTCTGTCCATCCTTGTCCAGCTGCTCATAGTTGTCCATAACCGGGGACACGGCTAAGATCTTAGTTTGTTGACTCTGCAAAGTTTGTGCACTTTCACCTTTATACATGCTGGATGTATTGAGGAAAGGAGATAATTGAGTCGAATTCTTTAAGAAGCATGAAAACTACCAACATGCAAGACCCGTTCCACCAATAATTCTGCTACATATGCTTGTCAAGCCACAGGTAGAGTCCACACAACTTAATCAACTAAGCCAGAGCCCATATGACCAAAGGATGCACTGGAAGCAATCTAAACTTGGGGAACATCATAATCACTTTGTTCCTGGGTGGCATTCCTCAAGTGAACAACTCAGGTATTACCCCCGAGGAGACGCTCAACTCTTATCATCCATACAACCAAATCCACCCAGGTGGTTCATTGAAGTTTATACTTATAATTTTTCCACATCATCAAGTAAACCAATTTTTGTAGCAAGGCTAAGCATCTACTAAGTACCAAGGCTATAAAGGTAAGGTAAAACATATGGCTACACACTACTAGGATATATCATAGCATAATATAGCTTAGTAAAATTTCCTATCATGCACACTACTAAAAAATCAACTAATGCTGTAACATCCCAATTTTTGATTTGGATGTTTTGCATTAGAGCATTTGCATCGCATCATATAGTATTGCATTTCTTTGCATTGCATTTGAAATTAAAGAATAAACCCGACCACATCAAAGATATTTAAACCAATTCAATGTATATGTTTGTATGTGTGCATTATAAGCACCAAAACTATTTTTTTATTTTTTTTTCATACATGACAAAGTAATACTATGTGGTACAAATTTCGAATTAATATTTATAGTCTTTTCTGAAAAAAAAAATTATGAGTCAATTTGGTGTTGTCTTCACACTTCATATAAGAAACCAGAGAAGAAATTAAAGAAGGAAAAAAAGGAAGTAGAGGAGCTGCCGTACATGGTCCAGGAAAACCACCGAACCAACCTTGCTGTATCTCTGCCCACGTATTTCCTCTCTCCACGTTCTATTCTCCTTCCTTTTTCTTTTCTTTGTTTTTCTTTTATTTCCTAGCGTGGGGAATCCACACAGCATAACCATCGGTTTCCTGGTACTGTACGTGCTCGGAACACCAACGACTACGAGATCGTTCCTGTAACAAACTGGGCCAGAAAAATCTCCTGATCCTACTCGAATACGTTTCCACTTGCCACATAGGTTTAGCCTATAAATATCCCCGCACGACTTTTGCTCCGTTTTTCCGTCCTTTCCAAGCCCTAGCCGCCAGTTTGAGCTCGAATCCATCTTGCCGCCGGAGCTGCCATTGCCGATCTTCGGAGGTTCATGTCGCTGCAAACCGGACCACCCGGGACCACATCTCCGTGTCTATTTTATTCGCCTTATTCTTATGCACCTCCTAAACCATCTCTTTCACGAGCAGAGCACCGGAGCGAGCAGCTCGTACCGCCAGAGTTGGGACTACGGGACCTCGTCGTCGCCGTCGTTTGAACCTTCTCGAGACTCCTTCAAGACCACTCTGGATTTCGCCGGAAGGAGCTGCATCACCTAGTATTTCTCCTCGAGCTGCACGACGACCAGAGTGACCCCAAACCCCATCGTCAAGCTCCCAGCCATTGGCTTCATCCACGTACAGGTAAACAGATGCTTCACACTAGAGAAGAAACGCAGTAGCCGTCCGATCCGATTTCTGTGGCTCAGATTAGAAGGAAAACTGATGAGGTATCCGCGAGTAGGAGCACGCCATGTGGCAAGTGATCCAGTCAGCGCCACGCCAGCGCCTGGTCAGCGCGCCCAGCGAACCAGATGCCGCCGTGTGGCGAATTAGCGGTTAAATCGCAGAAAAAGGCAGAGAAAATGCTAAACTTGCGAAATTCATAGAAAATAAAATATAAGTCCAAAAATTACGTTCTTTATACTGTTGAGCTCAGAAAAATGTGTAGAACCTGATTCTGTAATAAAATCGCATGTTTACAGAACTTAAAAAATAATTATTTGAAACACTATTTTGAGTATTTTCACCATATCTTTAATTCTATAAAACCAAATGGGATGGATCCAATTGTCCCTGGAAGATATTTTAATTGTCTATCTAGGGGTTTCGTCCATAAAAATTTATGACGTAATCTTGGACAGAAAAATAGCAGAACCTTATGTAACCCTCATAAATGTGTTTAACCGAGTATTTTAAATGTCATATTGCATTTAGTTTTGCATGCATCTTATGGTAGTAAAAAAAATCAGAGAACTATTATTACCTATTGTTTGCAATATTAAAACATCATGCATCCATGTTTTGTTTTGTTGCATATTATGATTGTCTGTTATTTATTGTGTCCTGCTTACTACGTGTAGATTCCGACGCCGGGGATTACTGCACTTGTGAAGAGTGTGTGTTTCCGAACTGCTATCAAGGCAAGTGGATTTTGGTCATGAACCCATTATTTTATTACTGCATCTTAGAGATTTTAATCGTAGTATGCATGATAAGATTGTTTGAAGAAATAGCTAAGCTAGAATTGTTTCACTAACACCCAAGTGAAATAGTTCATATGTGTCCGTTAGACAACTCAACATAGACACCACCGTTGGTAGTATTGCTTAGCCATGCAAATTATTCGTGGTTGGGAATTATCATGTACTATTATTTATATATTATTTTATTTGTCTATAAAAACAACCTGATAATTCAATCAACCAATGGGTGGAACTTGGTCGATCGGATTATGTTGAGTGGCACCGTGGGTCATATTTATGCTCACCCGCGCGTCGTACACTTGTGGATGGCCACCCAGTATTCTGAGAATGATGTTTGGTTTCGTGTCAAGTAGCTATACCGTGCAACAAGGCGTCACATTGGTATGGGCCGTGGCGGAGTTGGATTGTGTGATTGCTCTACCCGCCGTGACCAGCTGATGTAGTGGATGTAGGAGTAAGGGTTCGGATTCGGGGCTGACGCGATCGCACGTGATGGCTCTGGCTTGAATCCATTTTCTCCCTACAAACATGGTGATACATGGTAGATGAGAGTGGATCGGTGTCGGATATATACTGAATAGGGGTATAGAAGATGGTAGACAAAAGAGCCGGACTACCAGGGTGGCCTACATGGTAATGGGCTTAGGTCCATTGGGCGGCCCAGTAGTCCGACGCGCAGAAGCCGGATTCTAGAAGAACCCGGATCACGGCCCACGTGATCTGGCTTGGAGGAGAAGACGGATTCCTTACTTTCCAAGTTATAAGTTAAACTTAGTCTTCTAGGTTTCTTGTTCTGTAAGCCCTAATCCGGCTATTATATAAAGCCGGACGGGAGATAGATTAGATAGGTTCAAGCTTCACAAGCTAAAGCTCTATGCAACTCGCCGAGAAGTTCATCCTCGTCGAGTAGCTAGATCTATTCCCTCACACTGTAACCTTGTTATACGGGCTTTAGTCCCAATTAGTGAGAAGTGCAGGAGTAGGTACGCCGTACTGTCGCGACGTACCGAACCTGGGTAAAATCCCGTGTTCTGTGTTACTATGCTATCCCGTTACCCCACGTCTCTACCGTAGTCTCATGGCACCCCAGTCTATGAAAACTACTACGATGTCTCGACAGTTGGCGCCCACCGTGGGGCAAACGACGTCAGGCGTGAAATTCCGATCTGGGATACTCGGCGGAATTGGAAGATCGATCACTGTCGGAAGCTTGGAATTCGACGACGACGTCGGGCGCTTCCTCGACAATGGATCCTACATACCGGCGCAAAACCACCTGGTAAGTGCCTGCGTGTTACCGATTGGATCTGCTAACATCTTTATCGGACTAACTGCAGAGGCAATGGGGTTTTGCGGTGGAAGCAAATTTATCCCACCCGCCCTATACCCAGTCGAAGACGACTATGATGCCGGATTCTGCTCAGATCGCCGACAAAACAGTGATACGCACTTTATCGGCATGGTGCAATCCGAAATCGCTGAAAACACGGATGACGGAAATCCCGTGCAAGAGGCAGATAACAACCTACCCGTCATAGAGACGGAAGAACCAATACCTGTCACAGAGACAGAAGATCCGACATCCGTCAACCAGACGATGAACTCGGAAGCAGAGTCCGTGCTTGCCGCCATTGAGGCGAGATTGGAGTCGGAAACCGGATCGGATAACTTCGACTCCGAAGACGAAGACGAGGATGCCTTCGTAAGGAAAGTTAAGTCCTTTCAAGAGGGATTCCATGAAGTGCTAATGGCAAAACCAGCTGATACAACGGGTGCCGACAGCCAGGAAAGCCCTAAAACCCCTCCGCCAGTGGAAGAGAGAGAAGACGGAGAAACTTCTCCGATATTCCCTAATGTCAAGGAGATGACAGAAGATGAACCTGTCAAAAAACCTCCTTCTTCCAAGAAAAAGCACCGTGCTTCTAAAAAACTCCAGTACAAACTCCGGAAGAAAAAGTCAGCTGATCTCGCTGATGAAAACCTGGAAGTTGGAGATATTAGTGGCACAAAGCCCGCGGAAAAGAAATCTAAGGAAATCACTGCTCCGCCAATGACAGAACTGGAAGAGCAAGAACTATTACAAACACCAGTGGGACCAGATGAACCCCCTGAGATGCTGGAAGCCAGGAGACAAGCTTTCCAACGGCAACAGCAACATCTGCTTAGATCTCGGCAACATCTCCAACAAACCCATAATGACATCAAAGTCATGAAGGAAGAAATAGAGGAGTACGAGAGAAAGCATAGATCTGCCTTAAAACCTACTAGGTTACCCGGAATTGCAAAACCGGAAGAACTGCCGCCAAAAGAAAGGTTTTATAACCCATCTTGGCAAAAGCAGTTAATCGGCAAAGATGCCAAGGGCGAACCAATATACAAAACCGCAGCGGAAAACGCGGAAGCAGCGTTCGCCATCCTAAACAACGATCTGTACTCCAACGGGGAAAAACTCCAAGGGGTGTATGCTTTCCTAGGAAAAGCATTACAGCAGCAACAGCGAGGCCAAGAGCGATCAGGGAGGCTGCATGATAATTCCGCCCTCTGCAAAACAGTTACTTGCGCTGCTGGAGCACCTGGACCGGAAGAACCCGGAGATTCGGATAAAAAAGAGGATCCGAGAAAAGACAAGAAAAACCCCGACAACCGGGACGCAGCGTCTAGAACCGGACCTCATCTCCCGAAAGATGGATATAAACCACACGATCGGGAAGACAAACACCGGAATGACGGCAAAATAATGCCACCTCCGAGAAACCCAGCTGAAAAAGCTGGAAGATACGATACACCTCACAGACGTGAAAGATCTCGGACACCGCCTAAAGATAAGGAAAGGTACAGGAGCAGGACTCCACCTAATCCCAGGGGGCGTGACAACGGAAGAGATAGAGATAACCTCGGAAAAGCGCGTCCGCGCAACAATGGAAAAGAAAGGAGCAGATCCCCTTCTGTCCATTCAGCCGGGAGATATTCTGCACATATTGATAGAGCAGAAAAGGATGATCTATACTTTGGTCCTAAGTGTTTTACTGACAGGATCCGAAGGATAACCCTGCATTCTGGCTTCGCCAAAGTTGGTCCAACCTACCAAAAATATACCGACAGTACAAACCCGGATACCTGGCTATCAGATTATTACACAGCCGTCCAAATCAACAACGGGACAGACCTGGAAGCTGTCAAGTTTCTTCCCCTAATGTTGCTAGACGGAGCCAGAGATTGGATCAATGGTTTACCATCAAGAACTGTCGACAGTTGGGATGATATGGCGAGAGTATTTACTCAGCATTTTCGGGGAACATACAAACGCCCAAATAGCATCAACCAGCTGAACCGTTGCACCCAATTTGAAGACGAACCATACGTGGATTTCATCTCCAGATGGACTGCAATGAAGAATAGTTGCTCTGGAGTAACTGACGTACAAGCAATGCATGCTTTCGTCAATGGCCTAAAACCCGGACTTGTACCGTTCATGGTTGGTTCTAAAAAGCACAAAGATCTCGGATCTATGCTTACAACCGCTAACGAGCATGCTGCAGCCGAAGATGATATCAGAGCAAGAGGAGGCAATATTGAGTCACTGATACTGGCCAAGAAAACCCCTCGTTCTGATAAAAAAGGAACTCCGGAGTCAACAACAAAGCCCAAGGAGGTCAACATAGCCTTTGGAGGAGAAAAGGTGAACAAGTGGAAAGGCCGCAGTCCAGATCCAATCAATTACACTCCCGAAGAATGGGAGAGAATTAAGTCGGAACCCTGCGTCCACCACTCTCAGTTTGGGAAACCAACCCACACAAACGCGCAATGCCGGCTAAACAAGCATATGAAAGGCAATGCAGGATCCGGAAATAAAGGGAAGGGTTCCAAGAGGAAACCTGCCAAACAAAAGCCAGAAGCTGAAAAAGAAGACAGTGAATCGGACACTGATGACAAAATCCAAGAACAGCAGCGAAAAGGCGAACCCAAATTTCCGAGAGTTGACGGAGAAGCAATGTTAACTTTCCTAGCAACCCCGTCAGCAAAGGTGGCCAAAAGAACACTTCGAGAAATAAACGCGGTTGTTCCTGCGACCCCGAAATTCTTGAAGTACTCCAACACACCGATAATCTGGGATCAGTCAGATCATCCCGGAAATATCCCTGAACCCGGCACACAAGCTCTTGTTGTAAGCCCTATTGTTCAAAACACTAGGCTAAGAAGAGTGCTGATGGACGGAGGATCCAGCATCAATATAATGTACCTGGATACACTGAAGCACTTGAAGATCTCCGAGTCCCAGCTCAACTACAGCAATATACACTTCCACGGCATTGTTCCTGGCAGGCAAGCACGATCCCTAGGAGAAATTTCCCTAGATGTCACCTTCGGAGATAAAGATCACTTCCGGCAGGAAAAAGTATCCTTCGAAGTAGTGCCGTTCGAAAGCGTGTATCACGCAATACTCGGACGTCCGGCTTTCGCCAAATTTATGGAAAGATCTTGCTATATCTACAACAAGCTGAAGATGCCAGGACCCAAAGGAGGAGTAATCACCATTGCCGGTGATTTCAAGCTGGCAAACGAGTTGGAGAAAGAAAACGCCCTTTGCGCTCAGAGAGTTATAGCAAAGGAGGAACTGAAGGAATTAGCCAAGGAGGTATCGCCGAAAGAAATGCCGGCAAGAAAAGAAACTCGGAAGCCAACAGATAGCTTCAAGGCGTCCGAGAATACAAGACAGGTAATCCTAGATCCCAAAGATCCGACAAAATTTGTCGTCGTAGGGACTGGGATGACCGACAAATAGGAAGGCGAGCTCATCAAGTTCCTCCGTGAGAACTGGGATATTTTTGCCTGGTGTCCAGCTGACATGCCAGGCGTACCCAGGGAACTTGCTGAGCACCAACTCAAGGTTATTCCCGGATCAAAACCCGTCAAACAAGGTCTCCGTCGATTTGACGGAAGAAGACGGAAGGCTATTGGCAAGGAAATTATCCGGCTTTTAGCAGCGGATTTCATCAAGGAAGTAATCCATATTGACTGGTCCGCAAATCCGGTATTAGTGCCGAAGAAAGACACCACTGCTCTTAGAATGTGTATAGATTACACAGGATTGAACAAGTTGTGTCCGAAAGATAGGTTTGCGTTACCGCGAATCGATCAAATAATAGACGCTACTGCAGGCTCTGAGCTTTTATGCTTTTTGGATGCATACTCCGGGTACCACCAAATACGCATGAAAAAGGAAGATCAAATCAAGACTTCTTTTATAACCCCGTATGGGACGTACTATTACGTAACCATGCCTTTTGGCCTGAAGAACGCAGGTGCAACCTACCAGCGTTGCATGCAACGCTGTTTGCATAGTCAAATTGGCAGAAACGTCCATGTTTACGTGGACGATATTGCTGTCGTAACCAAGGAAAAAGATACACTCCTTGAGGATTTGCGAGAAACCTTCGAAAACTTGCGCACTTACAAGATGAAGTTGAATCCATCTAAGTGCGTATTCGGGGTTCCCTCAGGAAAGCTTCTGGGTTTCATTGTTTCTCACAGAGGAATAGAAGTTAACCCGGAAAAGATCAAGGCAATCTTGAACATCTCAAAGCCTACATGTGTAAAAGATGTCCAAAGATTGACGGGTTCTGCTGCAGCCGTCAGCAGATTTATTAGTCGGTTAGGGGATAAAGCCTTACCACTCTACAAACTGTTGAAGAAATCCGACAAGTTCGAATGGACAGAAGAAGCCGATGCAGCGTTGGCTCAGTTGAAGGAAACCTTGATGAACGCTCCCATCTTGGCATCTCCAAAAGACGAAGAACCCATGTTACTATACCTTACGGCTACAAATCGGGTTATTAGTGCGGTAATCGTTGTGGAACGGACAAGGGAAGAGCAAAGCATACCAGATCAACATCCGGTATATTACATAAGTGAAGTTTTCTCCGAATCCAAACAAAGATACCCGCACTACCAGAAACTGGCATATGGCGTATTTTTTGCATCCAGAAAACTGCGCCATTACTTCCAAGGGCATTCCATAACAGTGGTATGTAAAGCGCCACTAGGGGATATTATAAACAATGCGGAGGCAACCGGCCGAGTAGCCAAATGGGGCATCGAGTTGGCAGCCTTCGACATTAAGTACCAGCCAAGGACGGCAATAAAATCCCAAGTTTTGGCAGATTTCGTCGCCGACTGGACAGAGGCAATGGAAAATACACCGATGCCAGAATCCGAGTACTGGATCATGCACTTTGACGGATCCAAGATGAAGGAAGGAGCTGGGGCCGGCGTAGTTCTAAAATCTCCCAAGGGAGACACAATGGAGTATGTATTACAAATACACTTCAACGCCAGTAATAATGTGGCAGAATACGAAGCTCTGCTTCATGGCTTGCATATTGCAAAAGAAATAGGGGTAAAACGCATCTTGTGCTATGGAGACTCGGATTTGGTACAACATCAGCTCAACCAAACCTGGGACGCGAAAAGCCCTATAATGGCCGAATATCGGAGGACGGTGGATGAGTTCGCCATCTGTTTCTTCGGGTTCGAAGTCCTTCACATAAAAGGGAGGAAAATTGGAACGCGGATGCGTTAGCCCGCATGGGATCAGAGAGAATAAAAACTTTACCACCAGGAGTATTCGTCCAGCATTTGCATGAACCATCCATAAAGGGTGGAGACGTTGATTACCCTCTGGCATCTGAAACAATTGAGGTCATGCGCGTTAAACCGGATTGGACAATTCCATACTTAAACTTCTTAGTCAATCAGAAGTACCCGGAAGGAGCAGACGAAGTACTGCAAAGGCAAATACAGCGTCGGTGCAAAGGATACGTGGTGATCAATGACCACTTGTATAAACGCAGTACTTCCGGAATATTTCAACGATGTATTTCACCAGAAGAAGGAAGAGAAATACTGGAAGAAATCCATGCCGGCGATTGCGGACATCATGCTCAATCAAAAAGCATAGTCAAAAAAGCATTCCGGGCGGGGTTTTTCTGGCTATCAGCCAAGACAGACGCCGAGCGCATAGTGAATACGTGCGAAGGATGTCAATATTACGCCAAGCAGACCAATTTGCCGGCCCAAGCACTTAAAACTATCCCTATCACATGGCCATTTGCGGTCTGGGGGCTAGATATGATGGGACCGTTCAAAACTGCAAGAGGTGGACTTACGCATCTACTCGTAGCGGTAGATAAGTACACAAAATGGGTGGAGGCTAAACCCATCAAAAAGCTGGATGGTGCAACTGCCAGAAATTTCATTATTGATTTAGTAATGAGGTATGGCGTCCCACACAACATAATAACTGATAACGGGACAAATTTCTCCATTGGAGAGTTGGCAAAATACTGCCAACAAACGGGAATCCGCTTAGATCTTGCATCTGTGGCGCACCCGCAATCTAATGGACAGGTTGAAAGAATGAACAGTTCAATCCTGCAAGGAATACGCCCAAGACTCGAATCTCCTCTCCATAGAGCAGCTGGAGCGTGGGTAGAAGAGCTACCTTCCGTGTTGTGGAGTATTCGAACGACGCCAAATAGGTCAACCGAACAAACCCCGTTTTTCCTGGTTTATGGTGCGGAAGCTATTCTTCCAACGGACATGATCCATGATAGCCCGAGAGTGCAGAATTTTGACGACTCGGATGCCGAGGAAGCACGACAAGACGCCGTCGATCTCCTAGAAGAGGAACGAGAACTTGTGCTTCAAAGATCCGCCATCTACCAGCAAGGTTTACGACGTTATCACAGTCGGAAAATCAGGCATCGTTCTTTTAAAGAAGGTGACTTAGTGCTGAGGTTGGTGCAGCAAAGGAAGCACAAATTGGCCCCCGTATGGGAAGGACCATTTGTCATCAGTAAAGCCATGAAGAATGGATCATACTATCTTGTTGACATTCGAGATACGGAAGACGATCCCGAGAAGCCGAATCGCAAAAGAAAGAGAAAAATAGATGATGAACTAGGAGAGACAAAGAGGCCTTGGAGTATCCAGCAATTACGTCCCTTCTATACTTAGTTCAATTTCTATGTAAACATCTTTGAGATCATGAAATAAAGTTGTCGGAATTCATATTCATTATAAGTACAAAATATTTCCGCTTTATCTATTTCCCAATGATCTTACAAATACTCAATGTTGACCCGAATTGTGCCTGCGTGCTCGGTGTTTAAAAGCTGAATGATTCGGCCTGTTAAAGGTTAAAGGAAACTCAGATTGTGCCTGCGTGCCCAAGTTTCAGAGCAGTTCCTTGTTTTCTCTAAATTTTATCTGATTATGTATGTGTTGGGTTACTGAAACTAGTCAGTAAAAATGCTTCTAGCATAATCCATGTTTCTGAGTTTTAAAAACTGTTTGGTTCGTCCCCAGTTACTCGACATGACGATACATATTGCTAATCGAGCCATTTTTAAACACTAGAGCAGTTAAAACACAGATGCCAGATTACTTAGAAGAAAAAGGAACAGTCAAACCCGGAAAAACTTTGCAAGAAGCTTGAAATTGCAAAAGGCGGAGTTCTTATTCCGACAAATGACATAGAAGCATTACAATATGAATTACATTGTAAAAAAGCTCCTATACACATCCATCATTCGAGTTAAGTGTATTCCCTCAAGCAACCGAGTCTTCATCACTGCTATCATTCTCGGGGGCTGCGGGCACTTCTTCTTTCGGATAAGTAATGGAAATATTAACCATAGAGGCAATCTTGGAAGCATGCCCTTTAACTTCGTCAAAAATTGCATTGCATTGCGCTTCTGTGTATCCTTGAGGGATACCGGATGCTACGCGCCAAGATCTAGCATTAGGGTAATGTAGACGCATAAGGCCAAGTGCCATGCGTGCACCACCTCGTGCGGCAGAGCGAAGGATAGATTCTCTCGACTCTGCTACCTCTGTGATGGCACCCGGAAGCCGGTAGACTTCCGAAAATTGTACAGTACTTGTGGGAAGGAATTTACTAATCAGCTGCATTCCTGCATTCCTGATTGAATTCCACACTTCCCCAAAGACCCGGATCTTTTCAGTCCGACAAATTCCTGGAAAATTTCCTGCTTTATTGACAAAAGCAAAGGTTACATGAAAAAATATAAGAGATAAGACAGGAAGACATTGGTAAAAATAAATTAACTTACCAAGAACCTTGTCAATTTCGTCGCTTTCTTTCATGCGCGGGAGTAGCATACTTTCCAAATCATTGATAACAGATTTATCTTCCGCTGCTTGTAAAGAAGCCTTGGATTGAGCAATCCCAAGGGCCAGATTACTGGCTTCCAGGTCTTCCTGAACTTTCAGAAGTTCCTGTCGGAGATTCGAGTTTTCTTCACGAAGCCGAGAAACATGGACATTGTTTTCTGCTAATTTGTTGGCTTTGTTTAAAGCAGCTGGAGGGCAACAATTAATTTGAGTTTACAAAACAATTCAGCAAGCATTCTCCAGAGAAAACAAAATACCGGTGGCTTTTGATAGTTGCCGTTGAGTTGACGCTAGTTCGTTGCTTTTCGTCTCAATAACAGATTGAAGGGTTTTTACTTCTTTGCTCTTGAGACTAAGCTTCTTCAAAACTTCTAAGTTTATGGCGTCTGCGGAATGCTATAACATGGAAATAGAAGACAGATGCTTAAGTTTGAACAGGCATTTGAAGAAACATTAAGAAGAATTCATATTTCAACTTAATGCTTGGGGGCTAGAAGTATTACCTGGCTCATTTCCCGCAAGTCGGCCAAAACCTCGTGGAATTCTTTGGCATATTCCGCAAAGAGAATCCCAACGTGATGAAGGCCATCGTGTATAACTTGACGAGGTGAAAAAGCAATGTCATTGCGAATAACTAACCCATTTTGTGGCCAAGGGCGAATTAGAGGCGCAGGAGCAAAGAATTTCTTTGCTTCTGGACGAATATATCCGAATTCGTCGAATGGTTCTTCTTTTATCCGGGTATCGTCCAGGATGGGAATAGATTCCTCTTTAATAGCTGATTGCCTTTTGCGCTTCCGATTGTTGAGAAACTCGGCATGCAATTTGTTGAGCTCAGCATCGGAAGCAAGATCATTTTCTCCAAGTTCATCAAACTAGGAAGGAGTTAATAGTATGTTAAAAGGCAGAGAGAGAGAAGATAATCTGAGGAAAAACTCGGAAACAAGGAAAGATAAATACCTTAGGGACCGGGTTTTCCACATGATAGATCGCCAGATTTTCCTCAACCTGACTACTGGCGGCAACCAGTTGGTGAAGTCGTCCTATAAAATCCTTTTTGGTAAAGGCCTTATCTGTTCCTCTCATGCTATCTTCTGGCCCTTGGTATTCACAAAGGAGTCGGGAACGAAAAGAGAGAGGTTGGATGCGGCGTCCAAACCAGCACATAACGGTATCCTTTCCAATCAAAGAAGGTTGAGAGGAAGAAAGTTTGGCGATGCGCCGCTTTATCTTCATCAGGTTTTCTGGCAAATTTTCTACTGCTGTGGTTGTCCAACTCTCGCGAGGAATAGAAGCAGAGTTAACGAAGGGAGGAAACCCGGTTGTCCTGCCTGGGAATGGAATATCCTGATGATAAAAGAAAGAACCTAGCCAAGATTGGTCTGGTTCCGGCATTTCTATTTTTGGATACCATTCCTCCCTAAATTTTCTAAGGGTAAAAGATATAGTCCCGCAAATAGGCGATATGCCATGTGTGATATTATGCTTTACCTCAAAACAATACTGCCAGAAACCTAGGTCAGGTGTCATCCCGAGATATCCTTCGAAAAGGGCTTGGAAACTGGCTAAGTAGAGGATGGAATTCGGAGAAATATTGTGTGGTTGGACGCCATATAAGTTAAGGATGTCTAGAAAAAAGGCGGAAGGGGGAAAACCCATACCTCTCGTGATGTGAGAAGTAAGGATGACGCATTCTCCGACTTTTGGCTTGGGCTCGGGTTCATCTTTCGAGATCCGCCATTTGCCTTTAACTATGTAACCTTCTTTTGTCATCCGACGAAGAAGAACGAGAGAAGTATTACTCGGATTCCAATTGCCGACAAATTATGTTCTGTTGTTGGCTCCGGTAGCAACGCGCCCATCGCCACGGGAAGGGATCTTGACCCTCGCCGTCGTTGGTGCAAACGGTGGGTTTGTCGCGGCGCTTGATGATGCTATGTCCGCGGCGGCGGAAGTGTTTTCTCCGCCCGCCGCGGAAGCCGTGGTCTTCTCCGGCTCACCGCCGGTGGGCTTTTGCGCTCCCGATTGCGGATCTAGGTCGTTGACGAGCTCGTCGATGGCGGCGCGGGTCGGTGAAGGCGGCGAGGATGCCATCCTTTGGTGGCGCGTTTTAGTGCGTTCTGCGTGCTTGGAAGCTAAGTGCGCTTGGGGCAGGAAACTTGCTCTCGAGCTCGCGTCAATGGCGTGGGCAGTGTGGGAGTGAGGAAAGTTTCGGAGGAGGACGATGATGGCTATTTATAGCCAGATATCCGTCTAGATACGTGCCAACGGCTCTTTTGACCGTTGGATGTTCGACGCGTGTCGCTCGCCGGTAAATCCGGGAAACAAAACGACAGGGGAATGATGGCTATCTCCTCGTTTCTCGTGAGAATCTGTCGGAGATACGTTGCAGGGTTTCCCGCGTGAAACCAAGCGGCGCTTGCGTCAGCATGATTAAAGCGCTGATGTCATAAGTTCCTTTTCCGCGAAGGATCGCGAGAAGAAAAGCCGGATTTTCATAGTTCCGAGTTTTATGTTACCATCTCCTTCAAAAGGAAAGAAGAAAGAATCAAGACTGCTGAATCAAGTTTTCCCGGACAAAATGTATTTGACGAAAGACGGAGAATCAGAGTTTTGATCCTTCCTGGGGGCTACTGTCGGATATATACTGAATAGGGGTATAGAAGATGGTAGACAAAAGAGCCGGACTACCAGGGTGGCCTACATGGTAATGGGCTTAGGTCCATTGGGCAGCCCAGTAGTCCGACGCGCAGAAGCCGGATTCTAGAAGAACCCGGATCACGGCCCACGTGATCTGGCTTGGAGGAGAAGACGGATTCCTTACTTTCCAAGTTATAAGTTAAACGTAGTCTTCTAGGTTTCTTGTTCTGTAAGCCCTAATCCGGCTATTATATAAAGCCGGACGGGAGATAGATTAGATAGGTTCAAGCTTCACAAGCTAAAGCTCTATGCAACTCGCCGAGAAGTTCATCCTTGTCGAGTAGCTAGATCTATTCCCTCACACTGTAACCCTGTTATATGGGCTTTAGTCCCAATTAGTGAGAAGTGCAGGAGTAGGTACGCCGTACTGTCGCGACGTACCGAACCTGGGTAAAATCCCGTGTTCTGTGTTACTACGCTATCCCGTTACCCCACGTCTCTACCGTAGTCTCATGGCACCCCAGTCTATGAAAACTACTACGATGTCTCGATAATCGGGCAGCTGGGTAAAGTGCACTAGCCTCCGGAGTGTTAAGAACTAAGATCTTAGCCGTGTTTCATTGGTTAGAAACAAATTAGCACTAGACTGGTGAATCATTACATTGTTCTTGTTCATTCTAATTTCTTAATTAAAATTTGAGGGATCATCTGTAGTGTTACAACCCATAAAAGACTGTAACGTTGCGTGTAGTACTGGCCCCTGGACCGTTCACCAACACACACAACGAGATAGGTAAACAGATATAACAAATGCATCTCGTATAACGTATCATCCAGAGTAAAATTATTACAAATTGCACAGCAAGAGCTGACACAAAGGTTCTCTAAGTAATAAATATAAAATAACAGCAGCGGAAATAATAATAGCGACGGTAGACCTCTAATCTTCTTGTTTGTAAGCCACAGGCGAACAAAGGTTGACCGTTGTCTCGAAACCTACGTAATAAACTCACTCCGAGTCTGAACAACCTGCAAAATAATTTTACTCTGGATGATACGTTATACGAGATGCATTTATTATATCTGTTTACCTATCTCGTTGTGCGTGCTGGTGAATGGTCCAGGGGCCAGTACTACACGCAATGTTACAGTCTTTTATAGGCTGTAACACTACAGATGGTATCATAGCAATGAGTTGCCTGTAGGATCGAAACCTAGGAATGGATTAGGAAAAGCCATAGGAACAACTTAATTATTTTACTTCCAGTCCTTTAATTCTTGCCATTTCGACTTATACCCTTTTCCCTGCTAATGTTTACTTATCTCTACTTATAGATGGACGGTTACCCCCGCACCGCGTATGTTGGAGTGGACACTCCGTACCTTTTTGGTGAGCAGTTGTTCAAAGTGGTGCAACAGTTGGGATTACCTCCACCGTACTTCAGAGGGAGGCCTACGAACTCCTACCTACCAGAAGACACACGCTGGGATGTATGCATCATCATGGGGGTGGATGCGGACTTCACCGACACCTACCCTAGCTGGAAGGAAGGAGTTGATACTGCCATGCTGCTCCTGATGTCACGGCTGTGCTACGACCACTTCGGAGATTTTCCACCACAATCAGATTTCCGACGCTTCGGTAATCGCGACGCGGAAGGTAATGCAATGGTGACCCCGGGAGATCGGAAGGACATGCCTATGATCGTGAAGCAACTACAAGATCTTGAAGCCTATACTGTCACCATGGAGAGGAGGGTCTACATGGAGTCCACGGAGAATGCTAACCTCAAGGCACTCAACCATACACGCGTAGAGGAGCTTCAGGCCTCGAATGAGCTCATTGGACACCTAGAGGAACTCGTCGAGGACTTGCAGACTGAGAGGACGCTGCTACAGGCACAAGTAGAGGCTCTTCAGGCACAACTTCATCTGTCACCGCCACCGTCGCCGCCTCCTTCGCCGCCGCCGCCACCACCACCGTCGCCGCCACCACTACCACCACCAGCTTATGATGATGATGATGAAGGAGGGGATGATGATGCTGAAGTAGAAGCGGTACAAGTGCATGAGGCTGAGGAAGAAGAGGACCCAGAAGAAGTGCTTATCTACGTCTCAAGTGATGATGGTTCGCCTGCGAGGAACACTCGTTCTAGCAAGCGCAGGCGCATGACCGCTCGACGGTATGTCGGTCTGTTCAACCAGGCGTAATTAGTTTGTCCTCCAATTAGAGCTTGATAGGATATCAATACTCGTGATAGGTTGATCATACCAAACTATGTCGTATGGCTATTAGATCGAAGGTTTTGAACTATTTTGTTTTCTATGAACTATTTAGGAAATTCGCAGGAATTTTTATCCTATTTTTCAAAAGTAATTTAAAGAGTTGTGCTTGCTTGTTTATTGCTTGAAAAGTGTTGTTTGTTCATGTATAGTATGGGTAGTTATTTCTCCTTAGTTCTATCTGTCTAAACTCAACTGTGCTATACTATAGATGCCTCCACGTCGCGACTCACGCAACAATGGGGAAAATGAGGACGATGAAGGGAACAATAACCAAATGCAGCAGATGATGGCAGCTCAGACTCAGTTGATGCAGATGATGACCCGGTTCTTAGCCAACAATAACAACAACAACAACAATCCGCCGCCACCACCACCACCACCCCAGGTGGATATGCTTACCTGCTTCATGAGGTTGAGGCCAGCGACGTTCACAAGTGCGCCAGAACCCATGATAGCTCTTGACTGGTTGCGCTCAGTAAACAAATCCTTGGTGACAGTTGGCTGTAGTGATGAAGAGAAGGTGAGATTTGCTGCTCATCTACTCGAAGGGAAAGCCGCTTCGTGGTGGGACAACTTCCAGATTACCCATCCTATTGCCGAAGTAACATGGGAGATGTTCGAGGAAGGATTCAAGAATGCTCACATCTCTGCTGGCGTGATGAGTCTGAAGAAGAGGGAGTTCCGCAACTTGCGCCAGTACCAGCGCAGTGTCACTGAGTATATTGATGAGTTCAACAATTTAGCTCGTTATGCACCTGAGGATGTGGATACCGATGCCAAACGGAGGGAGAGGTTCTTGGATGGACTAAATGATGATTTGGCTATTCAGTTGTCAGTAGTTCACATTACCAACTATCAGTCTCTCATAGACAAGGCCGTTATTCTGGAAGGGAAGTACAAGCAGGCTGAGAAGCGCAAGAGGAAGCATAACTTTGGCAGCCATAGCTCGGGATCGCATCAGAAAATCCTCACTCACCATGATAGTGCTGGAAACTCTGGACAACCTAGGCATGTGAGTAGTGGACACAACCACCAGCGAGGAGGAACTCAACACTCGCGAGGAAATGGTCACCACCACAATGGCCGTAAAATTAACAACAATAACCACTCTGGAGGGAATGGACACCATCGCCATGGTCACCAGACCATTAGGAAGGACCTCAGTCAGGTGCAATGCTTCAAGTGTAAGAAGATGGGACATTTTGCAGATACTTGTACTGAGAAGAAGGTTGATGATGGGCTCAAGATGAATCCATTCCAGAAGGCTACCGTCAACCACGTGGACGTGGAAGAGGTGCAGGATCAACCCAATCTCGTGCTTGGTAAGTTCTTGATTAATTCATGCTTGGCACTCGTATTATTTGACACCGGTGCATCGCATTCATTCATATCAAGGGCATTTGTGGATAGACACAACATACCAACACGCACACTCACGTGAATTATTAGAGTTAGCTCCCCTGGAGGGGAAATGGTAGCAACTGTGGGATGTTATCAATTGGCTCTCGATATTGGCACACATATTTTCCCCTCAGACCTCATAGTATTGAACTCACAAGGATTGGATATAATTTTGGGAATGGAATGGATTGGATGACCAACCATGAAGGACAGATAAATTGTGCACAGAGATCCATTACACTCACTACACCCGAAGGGAGGAAGATCAGATATAAGTCAACACTAGCATTTAATTCCACTAAGTTGAATTCTCTTAAGGGGGTTAGTTTGAATGATGTTCCCATAGCACGGGAGTACCCTGATGTGTTCCCGGATAAACTACCAGGAATGCCACCTGATAGGGACATCGAGTTTGTGATAGATTTAATGCCGGGAACAGGACCAATAGCCAAACGTCCTTACAAGATGGACAAGGATGAACTGAAGGAGCTGAACAAACAGCTTAATGAACAGTTAGACCTCGGTTTTATTCAGAGGAGCTCGTCGTCATGGGGAGCACCAGTTTTGTTTGATGAGAAAAAGGATAAAACGCAGCGTCTAGTTATGGATTATCGTTCTCTCGATGAGGTGACGATTAAGAACAAATACCCATTACCAAATATCAATGAGTTATTTGATCAGTTGAAAGGAGCTAGTGTGTTTTCTAAGATCGATCTACGATCAGGGTATCATCAGTTGAAGATTAAGAAGGAAGATATACCCAAGACCGCCTTTACAACAAGGTATGGACTATATGAGTATACTGTCATGTCCTTTGGGTTAACTAATGCGCCCGCATATTTTATGAGCATAATGAACAGCGTATTCATGGAATTCTTGGACAAGTTTGTTGTAGTGTTCATCGATGATATACTAGTGTATTCCAAGGATGACAAGGAACATGAGATACACTTGCGTCTAATATTAGAGAAGCTTAGAGAGCATAGACTATATGCTAAGTTTGAGAAGTGCGAGTTTTGGTTGAACACAGTGCGATTTCTAGGACACATAGTATCAGGCGAAGGGATAGCCGTCGATCCGTCCAAGGTTTCAGCGGTGATTGAGTGTGAATCACCACATAATGCGAAGGAGATCCGGAGTTTCTTAGGACTTGCAGGTTATTATCGAAGGTTCATTGAGAATTTCTCCAAAATTGCTAAACCGATGACAGAACTATTGAAGAAGGAGAACAAGTTTAAATGGACTGATGATTGTGAAGCTAGTTTCCAAGAGTTGAAAAAGAGACTCGTGTCAGCACCAGTTCTGTGTTTACTGAATCTTGAGAAGGATTTCCAAGTGTATTGCGACGCATCTCATCGAGGTCTTGGTAGTGTGCTGATGTAGGATGGAAGAGTGGTAGCTTACGCTTCGAGACAACCCAAGAATCACGAGAGGAATTACCCCACTCATGATTTAGAGCTAGCATCAGTTGTTCATGCATTGAGGAAATGGAGACATTATATTATGGGAAAGAAATGTGATATCTTCACTGATCATAAGAGTTTGAAATATATTTTCACTCAGAAGGAATTGAATATGAGGCAGCGAAGATGGTTGGAATTGATCAAAGACTACAATCTGAATCTTCAATACCATCCAGGTAAGGCTAATGTAGTTGCAGATGCGCTAAGTCGCAAGGGCTATGTAAATGGACTCACGGCAGGTGAGATACCAGCAGATTTGTGTGAGCAATTCAAGTTGCTCAGGTTAGAATTGGTAACAGGAAGCTACTTAGCATCCATGGAGGTTGTATCCACACTGAAGGACAAAATCAAGGAAGCGTAGAAGAAGGATAAGGAGATGATTGAGATACGAGAGAAGATGAGCGAAGGGAAGATGGTAGAGTTTCATGAGGATGAAGACGGTACGCTATGGTTCGGTAAGCGCATCTGTGTACCACAGGATTCCGCCATTAGGAAGTTGATATTCCAGGAAGCTCATGACTCACCATACTCAATTCATCTGGGAAACACCAAGATGTATATGGATTTGAAGGAAAGGTTTTGGTGGACAAACATGAAAAGAGACATAGCAGAGTACATTGCACACTGCGATGTCTGTAGCAGAGTTAAAGTAGAGCATCAGAAACCAGAAGGTTTACTACAACCGTTACCGATACCTGAATGGAAGTGGGACGCCATCGGTATGGATTTCATCACAGGTTTACCAAGGACTAAATCAGGATTTGATTCTATTTGGGTAGTGGTCGATCATTTGACCAAAGTGGCTCGTTTCATACCAGTGAAGACCACCTATACTAGTGCAAGGTTAGCAAAATTGTATATGAGCAAGATTGTGTGTTCACATGGAGTACCCAAGAGAATCGTGTCTAACAGAGGGACACAGTTCACGTCACATTTCTGGCGTCAACTGCATGAACGATTGGGAACTAGACTTGAATTTAGTACCGCGTTTCACCCGCAGACTGATGGTCAGACAGAGAGGGTGAATCAGATACTAGAAGACATGTTGAGAGCTTGTGCTCTTGATTATGGTTCGAGTTGGGATGAGAACCTACCGTATGCGGAATTCTCGTACAACAATAGCTACCAGACTAGCATAGAGATGGCACAATTTGAAGCTCTGTATGGCAAGAAGTGCAGGACACCACTGTTGTGGGATGGTGTTGGAGAGCGAAGTTTATTTGGACCAGACGTGATAAAGGAAGCAGAAGAGAAAGTGAGACTCATTCGTGATAGATTGAAGATTGCTCAGTCAAGGCAGAAAAGCTACGCCGGTTCCAAGCGAAGGGAGGTGATCTACGAAGTTGGTGATAGAGCTTATCTTAGAGTATCGCCACTACGTGGAGTTAAGCGTTTCGGGATCAAGGGAAAGTTAGCACCGCGATTTATTGGACCGTATAAGGTCTTGGCACGTAAAGGAGAAGTAGCTTATCAGCTAGAAATGCTAGAAGGGTTGTCCAACATTCACGACGTGTTTCACGTATCACAACTGAAGAAGTGCCACCCAGAGATGGCAGATACACCACTGAGAGATACTATACCACTGGAAGAGGTTCAGTTGGAGAGTGACCTCACATACGAGGAGAAACCAGTTAAGATTCTGGACACCGCAGAGAGGATGACACGTACGAAGACGATCAAATTTTGCAAGGTTCAATGGAATCATCATACCGAAGAGGAGGCAACATGGGAACGAGAAGAAGATCTTCGAGAAGATCACCCGCACCTATTTGCTAGCCATTCTGAGTCTCGAGGGCGAGACTCATCTTAAGGGGGTTAGTCCTGTAACATCCCAATTTTTTATTTGGATGTTTTGCATTAGAGCATTTGCATTGCATCATATAGTATTGCATTTCTTTGCATTGCATTTGAAATTAAAGAATAAACCCGATCACTTCAAAGATATTTAAACCAATTCAATGTATGTGTTTGTATGTGTGCATTATAAGCACCAAAACTATTTTTATTTTATTTTATTTTCATACATGACAAAGTAATACTATGTGGTACAAATTTCGAATTAATATTTATAGTCTTTTCTGAAAAAAAATTATTAGTCAATTTGGTGTTGTCTTCACACTTCATATAAGAAACCAGAGAAGAAATTAAAGAAGGAAAAAAAGGAATTAGAGGAGCTGCCGTACATGGTCCAGGAAAACCACCGAACCAACCTTGCTGTATCTCTGCCCACGTATTTCCTCTCTCCACATTCTATTCTCCTTCCTTTTTATTTTCTTTGTTTTTCTTTTATTTCCTAGCATGGGGAATCCACACAGCATAACCATCGGTTTCCTGGTACTGTACGTGCTCGGAACACCAACGAGTACGAGCTCGTTCCTGTAACAAACTGGGCCAGAAAAATCTCCTGATCCTACTCGAATACGTTTCCACTTGCCACACATGTTTAGCCTATAAATATCCCCGCACGACTTTTGCTCCGTTTTTCCGTCCTTTCCAAGCCCTAGCCGTCAGTTTGAGCTCGAATCCATCTTGCCGCCGGAGCTGCCATTGCCAATCTTCGGAGGTTCATGTCGCTGCAAACCGGACCACCCGGGACCATCTCTCTGTGTCTATTTTATTCGCCTTATTCTTATGCACCTCCTAAACCCATCTCTTTCACGAGTAGAGCACCGGAGCGAGCAGCTCGTACCGCCGGAGTTGGGACTACGGGACCTCGTCGTCGCCGTCGTTTGAACCTTCTAGAGACTCCTTCAAGACCACTCTGGATTTCGCCCGAAGGAGCTGCATCACCTAGTATTTCTCCTCGAGCTGCACGGCGACCAGAGTGACCCCAAACCCCATCGTCAAGCTCCCAGCCATTGGCTTCATCCACGTACAGGTAAACAGATGCTTCACGCTAGAGAAGAAACGCAGTAGCCGTCCGATCCGATTTTTGTGGCTCAGATTAGAAGGAAAACTGAAGAGGTATTCGCGAGTAGGAGCATGCCATGTGGCAAGTGATCCAGTCAGCGCCACGCCAGCGCATGGTCAGCGCGCCCAGCGAACCAGATGCCGCCATGTGGCGAATTAGCTGTAAAATCGCAGAAAGAGGCAGAGAAAATGCTAAACTTGCGAAATTCATAGAAAATAAAATATAAGTCCAAAAATTACGTTATTTATACCGTTGAGCTCAGAAAAATGTGTAGAACCTGATTCTGTAATAAAATCGCATGTTTACAGAACTTAAAAAAATAATTATTTGAAACACTATTTTGAGTATTTTCACCATATCTTTAATTCTATAAAACCAAATGGGATGGATCCAATTGTCCCTAGAAGATATTTTAATTGTCTATCTAGGGGTTTCGTCCATAAAAATTTATGACGTAATCTTGGACAGAAAAATAGCAGAACCTTATGTAACCCTCATAAATGTGTTTAACCGAGTATTTTAAATGTCATATTGCATTTAGTTTTGCATGCATTTTATGGTAGTAAAAAAATCAGAGAACTATTATTACCTATTGTTTGCAATATTAAAACATCATGCATCCATGTTTTGTTTTGTTGCATATTATGATTGTCTGTTATTTATTGTGTCCTGCTTACTACGTGTAGTTTCCGACGCCGGGGATTACTGCACTTGTGAAGAGTGTGTGTTTCCGAACTGCTATCAAGGCAAGTGGATTTTGGTCATGAACCCATTATTTTACTACTGCATCTTAGAGATTTTAATCATAGTATGCATGATAGGATTGTTTGAAGAAATAGCTAAGATAGAATTGTTTCACTAACACCCAAGTAAAATAGTTCATATGTGTCCATTAGACAACTCAACATAGACACCACCGTTGGTAGTATTCCTTAGCCATGCAAATTATTCGTGGTTGGGAATTATCATGTATTGTTATTTATATCTTATTTTAATTGTCTATAAAAACAACCTGATAATTCAATCAACCACTGGGTGGAACTTGGTCGATCGGATTATGCTGAGTGGCACCGTGGGTCATATTTATGCTCACCCGCGCGTCGTACACTTGTGGATGGCCACCCAGTATTCTGAGAATGATGTTTGGTTTCGTGTCAAGTAGCTATACCGTGCAACAAGGCGTCACATTGGTATGGGCCGTGGCGGAGTTGGATTGTGTGATTGCTCTACCCGCCGTGACCAGCTAATGTAGTGGATGTAGGAGTAAGGGTCCGGATTCGGGGCTGACGCGATCGCACGTGATGGCTCTGGCTTGAATCCATTTTCTCCCTACAAACATGGTGATACATGGTAGATGAGAGTGGATCGGGCAGCTGGGTAAAGTGCACTAGCCTCCGGAGTGTTAAGAACTAAGATCTTAGCCGTATTTCATTGGTTAGAAACAAATTAGCACTAGACTGGTGAATCATTACATTGTTCTTGTTCATTCTAATTTCTTAATTAAAATTTGAGGGATCAACAATTAACAGATTAGACACGTGCGTTGACCACGGTGTTCTATTTCCAATGGGTAGGAGCACATGCCTGAGGGCAGAGTGTCCAAAGTTATACTTATAAAAATTTATGTTTTATCAAAGGATAGGGAAACTATTGCTTTATGCAAATCAGCCTTGAAACATCCACCAGCCAAATAAGCATGTAGTATGTTAGGCTCTCCTATATTTATTTTGGTCCACTTGCCAGGTAATTACACGATTGTTCTGACCTCCTTCGTGGGGCTGCAAATTCCAACTTGCAGGTTGTTCAGACTCAGAGTGAGTTTATTACATAGGTTTCAAGACAACGGTCAACCTTTGTTCACCTGTGGCTTACAAACAAGAAGATTGGAGGTCTACCGTCGCTATTATTATTTCCGCTGCTCTTATTTGATATTTATTACTTTGAGAACCTTTGTGTCAGCTCTTGCTGTGCAATTTGTAATAATTTTACTCTGGATGATACGTTATACGAGATGCATTTGTTATATCTGTTTACCTATCTCGTTGTGTGTGCTGGTGAACGGTCCAGGGGCCAGTACTACACGCAACGTTACAGTATTTTATGGGTTGTAACACTACAAATGCATATAGAAAATAATGGGTAGTTGATGGTGTGTTACTTTCCTTGTTGGAGTTGGTGAAGAAATCACACTCTCTTCACAAAAGATCGTTGCTCTCCGTATAATCTATACCTTGAAAGCACAAACACAAAATAAACAAGCATCCTAGCCAACAAACATACAAGTGAAGAAACATACAAAGAAACAATCATGGCAAAAGGGATGTAACCAAGTTGGCTAGGACAAGGTCAAGGTTTGATTTTGAAATATTTATTCTTTCTAGGTTCCATGCTTGTTAAGGGATTGCCAAGAGTTTACTAAGAATGGTCTAGATTGAGTTTATAGAAAACCAATTTTATTATAACCATACTTGTCGAGGAAGTTCCAAGAGTTCACTAAGGGTGATCTATTATTTCAACTAAAGTAACACATAACAATGTGTAACACTTAGTCATTTTCATCAAGAAACTTGGGGTGATCTAAGTTAGTATTTCCACTTTGGTTAGGGTAGGTCTAAAATAAAATCAAGACAACAAAGCAAAAGAAATTCTAAGATGATGTCTTGGGATTTTCCATTTGGGTCAATGGTTGGACAAAAACAACTTATCTAAATCTTCAACTTGTATGGATTGCTCCAAGTCTTCACATGCTTTTATTCTTGAAGATCATCTTCATGCTTCTATTGTAGACTGGTTCCTTGGATGGATTCTTCTCTTGGTGTTGATAGATTCTTCATGGATTTCACTTCACTAATGGGTTTAGGTATGGGATGGGCACAAATACCACTAAGTCAAATAGGAAAAAGAAGAAATAGAAATGATAGAAGAGTGAGGAAGATGTTTTCTTCTTGATTTCTTCATATACTTGTGCTTCCTTGAGTTACTTCTAGTTGTTGTGGAGTCCAAGTCTTTCCTTCAATTTCTTCAATGATTATTCCTTGTAGCTCTTCATGTTGCCACCAAGTTGACAATGAAGCTTCCTTATTGTGCTTGAGTCTTGCTTCCTATTTTGCTAACTTGATGATTTCTTGAAGCAAGAATAGGGGAGTGGAGGAGTAGATAGAGAATTATGGTACTAGTATTTGAGGTTTACTATTTGGTATTTATATGTTTTACATATACTAGGGACTTGGTCTTGGCTCCAAAATTATCCATAACAACAAAGGTAACAAGGATAGAAACAAAATCTAATATATGGTAAAAATGGATGAAACACTATGTTGGGTTTTTGGTCAAAAACAAATGGCCATGGTCCAAGGGTGTCCTAAATGGTTGGCCAATGATTTCTCTAGTTCAAGGTTACCAAATGGAACAAATTAGAAAAAGGAACTATATTGGAAATATTTATTGAATTAAATCTATGTCAAAAAATACTCAAATGGCCATCCAAAATCTAAAATACTTCAAATAGGATTTTGGGCAGTGGGTACTGTTAGTACATATTCTAAGGAAACCAAAGAAATTTTGTTTGCTTAAATTGGATTTACAGAATTTGAATATGTCAAATTTTATCAAACAAGCATATTTGAATTTTAAGTATTTGTAAATGGTCAAAATTAAATTTGGCCAGTGCCAAAAGGTTCTACATATTGTGTTGATTTCAAAAAGTCCAAGATTGCTAAATTTGGCCTTATGGATAAAAAGATATGATGGTTCAAAGTTCTAGGGACTAAACTGCAAAATTACAATTCTATTTTATTCGGAAATTAATTCCAGAGACGGGCTAGGCTCAGATTGCTTATTTGCCGCGCGAGGCGACAGATAATTGCTGGGCCTGGGCCGGCTATGCGCTGCGTTGAGCGATGGATAGATTACTTAACGCGCGGGCTGACTGGGCTACCACTTGGCCATACGCTATTCGTGGATACCTCTTCACCAATTGATCTACTGAGAGCGGTTTGATTTAGATCCTAGGTCCTGAAATAGATTCATGGGAGAGGATGCTCACTAGGCGGTGGGATGGTCGGAAATGGCCGATGCGGCGGCCGACGACGCAAAATTCAACGATGGCGACGCTCCGGCTCAACGGAAGTGATGGCGATGTGTGGTGCAACACGGTGAAGTTGGTGGTGACCACGGCACACTCTCGGGGGCTCCGTGCGACGTCGTGGTGAAGCTCCACGTCGGCCGTCTCGGGTTCTCTCCGGTGAGCGCCGTTTCTGCAGAGAACAAATCGATGGAAGGTCTTATGAGGGGCGCTAGGATAAGAGGAATCAAACGGAGGGGGTATCGGGCTCTGGATCTTGCTCACCGTGTCAGAAAACAAGGAAGGACGGCGAAGGATAGGAGGTTCTCCGGCAAGCAATATCTACGGCATGGCTGCTTGAATTGGAGGAGAAGGAGAGGGGAAACGAGGAGAAAAGGATGGGCTTTAAGGGCAGGGATTCGGTGCATCAAATGGGAGTTTAATTATCCTGTAATCAAGAGGTTTGAATCCGGGAGTTTCAGATTCGGGAGAGGAAACTGAAGGTTGAAGGTGATGACGTCCTCCCTTTTTTTTCCCTTTTTTCTATTTCCTTAATATCTCCTGTTTTATAACTCCAATTAACCTAATTTAAATTTCTAAAATCTTGAAATATTATTAACTTTCCAACAATATCATTTTTGTAAACATTTCAACATATTTTATTTTTGAATTTTGAAAAATTGAAATAATTCCTTAATAGTGATTAATGTGATTTTTAATTTAGAAAATTATAAATTATAAATATTTGTCAAATAAAATTTCAGTAGCTTTATAATGATCAAATACTATTTTCCAAAACCAATTCAAAGTGTTTTCATCTTTTATAATTTTAAAATATGATTAAAACATGAATAGTCACTTAATAGAAAATTTTCATTATTTATTTGAATTGGGGTTTAATAAAAATAATGGGGTTTTATCAAATGAAGATGTTGTTTTCCCTATTGAAAACATTATTTTTCCAAGGTACTTTACTTTTTTTCATAACTTAAATAATTTATGTGACACTTTATAGATATAGATTGATAAAATCCTTGAATGGAAAAAATGTCGGGGGGTTACCCCCGAGTAGGGTAAAGGCAAGTGGTAAAGGCGTCTTACAGAAGAGAGGTTTGGTCGAGTAGCCGACTACCCGGTACTCGCTACCCGGTCGACTGCTACTCGGTCTCACCTCAAGATGACCAGAAGGAGATATCAATCAAGTTCTGTCCTTTCGAGTAGAGGAGTTGGCCCGAGTACAATTGGCGGGAACAATTGGCGGGAACCTACTCGGGCCAGAAAGTCAAAGGAGCCGTTCTGACACAGGATCCCGCGTATCCTGGGTCCGTACTTGACACTATTCGAACTACTATTCATCTGGGACCGGCCTGCCTGACAGTGACAGCATGGAAGCAGGCCGTGGCAGGATAAGGGGGGCCTACTTTGTGTTTAGGTACAGTGATACCAGTCTGTCCCCTTGTTTTGCCCAACGACTTTCCAGATGCAGCCAAGATTAGGAACCAAAGCTGTCAGCGGGAACCCGGAAGAAGGACGATGTGCACACTATGTCGACACTTGTCCATGTTTGGACGTATCCGGCTGGGCACCATGTATATAAGGTGCCCCGCCGCCTCCTGCGTGAGGATCGAACCCTAATTCTTGACCTAGTTCTTGACCTAGTTCATCATCTAGAGGAGAGGGGCTACTCGGTAGCAAGAACTTTGTACTGTGGCTACTCGGTGAGATACCAAAATACACAAAGAAAGGCAGGAGTAGGGGTTTTACCTCCTCACGAGGGCCCTGAACCTGGGTAGATCGTGTTGTTAGCAGTGTTTACTTCGTACCTCACGCGACTACTCGTCGCGTGATCCCTCCCCGAGCACCTCCAGCGTCCTTCGTCCCCACATCTTTAGCCATCCCATGGCATCTGCCGTGACACCACCACGACAGTTGGCGCCCACCGTGGGGCGACCAGCGGCGCTGGTTGGAGTTTCTGTTCGGACGGGATCTTCTTCAGCGGAGCGCGTGGTCTGTGGCCTTGTCCACAGATTCGGCTCCTTCGACTTCGTCACCGACAACGCCGGCGATTTCGGCGGCAGGGCCATGCCGGAGGGCGGCTCGGTGATCTCCTTCGGCTCTCACCTTGTCTACGTCGCCACCGTCGCCAACCACGCGTACCCCGAGCTGGTGCATGACGCGGAGGATCCTCCCGCGGTGATCGCTGCATGCGGAAAGCCCGCGTGCCGCTCTACGAACTGCGCTGAGGTGATGGTGACGGGCTTGGCGGCAAACACTGGCGCAGCCGCTACTGGCGCTGCGGCCGTCGTCGAGGAGATTGATGCACCGGCTGGTGGCAGGGTTCACCGGCCCTACGAGAAGGAGAGCAACTTGCCGCCTTCCACGTCTACGGTCATTCCCGCGTCAGCTACGCGGCCTGGCATGCCCACTCCCACCGACATCGAGCTCCTAGCCGTGAGGGAGCAGCTCGAGCGGCAGCGCCAGGAGCTGCTTGCCGAGCAGGCGGAGTTGGACAAGATCAGGCTTGAGCTGAGTCTAGATCAGCTCGAATACAACAAGGCTCACGGCTTCACGCCAGTCGCCAGGAGGCCTAGCAGAGTAGGCGCTACGCGGCGCAACTTGGGTGTCGAGATGGCAACGGTTGCGGAGGTTCCCGCTCAGTCCGCCACCGCGAACACCTTCACAAGGCCAAGGTATAGCACACCCGCCAAGACACTTAGAGCTGCAGAGGCTGTAGCTGCCGAGTTGCCTCGCCTGGATGGCGATGCGCGTCTTAGGCAGCAGGAAAGGCTCAACGAGTTGGTGTTGGAGGCTGCTAGGCAGAACGAGGAGTTCCGGAAGGCCAACCCGGGTGCTGGGGCTTCGCAGGTGGTTCACTCGCACGCGGCTAGATCTAACGATCAGGCCTCGTCTCCGCATCCTAGCCGCGAGAAGAGCCGCAGCGGGCGTTCGGGCAGAGATAGGCAAATGCAGGTGTATGACCCGGCTGCTGCCGCGAAACAGCTCGCTGTGCCGCAGCAGCCCGGGCAGGAACACAACGCTGCAAGAGCAGCCTCTCAAGCCCATCAAGCTCAAAGCCGTGCCCGAGATGCTGCGCGTCCAGGTCCTTCTCGGCAACCCGCAGCTCAGCCTACTCGGCAGAGGCAGCAGCCGCGTCCAGTGGCACCAGTCGCCAACCCGGTGGAGCAGCCTGCAGCTGTGCAGGTGGACAGGTATGATGATGGCTACTCGGCTATGGAGATGGCTGGCTATGATATTCATGACCGTCTTGGTGAGCGCGTGTTGGCGCCTGGAGATGCGAGGCATCAACTGGATCGTATCAGCTTGTCGGCGCGGCTGGAGAGCACGGGTCCTCCTGGCCCCGAGTGCTTTGGCCCGCGCATCATGAACGAGCCATCCGTGAAGAACTTCCAGCTTGCAAGAGGCACCAAGAGCTACAATGGCAGCACCAAGCCTGAAGATTGGCTCAATGACTATGTCACCGCGGTCCATATCGCGAATGGCAACAGAAGATGGGCTGTGCGCTATGTTCCACAGATGCTAGAGGGTCCAGCCCGCACTTGGCTCAACAACTTGCCCAAGAACAGCATCAACTGCTGGCTGGACTTCTCGGATGCCTTCATCAGCAACTTCACGAGCACATACAAGAGGCCGAATAGGCCACAGCAGCTATCAGCTTGCAGGCAGCGAGAAGACGAGACAGACCGCGAGTATCTTACTCGGTGGAGCACATTGAGGAACACCTGTGAGGGTGTGAATGAAGCACAGGCCATCACTTGGTTTGCGCAGGGATGCAGGCATGGCAGTATGTTGTGGCAGAGATTGCAGAGGGAGATGCCGAACACTCTGGCGGAGACCATCAAGATTGCGGATCAGTACGCACTCGGTGATCCTACTCAGCCACTGATGGACTCCTCTGAGCCGAGAAGAAACTTCAGCAACAGCAAGCGCAACGAGTTCCGCAACAAGCGCCGAGTAGATAATCGGTATGATCCCGAAGAGGTGAACGCAGTGACTGTTGGAGCTGGTGGCAGCCAGAGGCAGAAACCTGCTGGAGCCTACGGGCAGAACCAGAACCAGGGCCAAGGCAACAAGAAGCCATTTCGCACCTCTCAGTCGGGTAGCGGGAACTCCGAGCAGCCGAAGAAGTTTGTCTTTGATGACATGAAGGATGGCCCATGCAGTTTTCACACTCACCACCCCTCGAGGCCTGCTAACCACACTACTCGGCAGTGCGAGTGGTGGGAGGCGATCAAGAGGGATGGCTTGCCTCCTCCTCCTCCCCTGCCAGCAGCCAATGCCAATGTGCAGCCTACTCGCGCACCTGCAGCTCGGCCGCCAGTGTACCCGAGAAGAGAGAATGTAAACCAAGTGGCTTTAGGAGCCAACCAGAACTTCAACAATGAGAGATACCGCAACAACAACAACAACAACTACAACCGCAACAACAACAGAGGCAACAACAACAACTACCAGGGCAACAGCAACAATGGCAACGATGGGGGCAATGGCTCCAATCAGTACCAAGAGCACCACGAGAGTTACATGATCTTCACTTCTGAGCCAGTCGACAAGCAATCACAGCACAGGCGGGCCATGGAGGTCAATGCAGTGATTCCTGCGGTCCCTCACTACATGTATTGGTGTGACCAGGAGATCAGGTGGACCCGAGCAGATCATCACAAGGTGATGCCCAATCCGGGTAGCTATGCTTTGGTGCTGGATCCTACTTTCCTGGGTCCCGAGAAGAATGTGAGGTTCAGCAAGGTGCTAATCGACAACGGCAGCAGCATCAACATTGTGTACAAGGACACACTCGAGAAGCTTGGCCTGGCCGAGAACATGATGCTGCCTAGCAAGACCACTTTCCATGGCATTGTGCCCGGGATCTCGTGCAACCCGATTGGCCGAGTATGGATCGACGTGCTATTCGGTACCCGGGAGAACTGCCGCACAGAGCGCCTGCAGTTTGAGGTGGTGGATCATCAGAGCCCCTATCATGCTCTACTCGGCAGGCCTGCTCTGAGCAAGTTCATGGCCTCTACACATGTGGCATATCTGAAGATGAAGATCCCTGGTCCCAATGGCATCATCACCATCTCTGGAGATTACAAGAAGTCCATGGAGTGTGCCTCTGCTAGCTCCCAGTTGGCCGAGTCGATGGTGATTGCTGCCGAGAAGAAGAAGATGTACGAGGTGGTGGCCATGGCTCAGTCCGCACAAGCCGGTGCACAAGGTGTGCCGAGTACCCAGCATGGTACTGCTTTCCAAGCTGCCAAGGAGACAAAGAAGGTCCAGGTTGACCCCGAGTTCCCCGACCGCGTAGCCATCATTGGCTCCGGGTTGGCGGAGAAATAGGAAAGCGAGCTCATCCACTTCCTCCGTGAGAATCGGGATGTATTCGCCTGGTCCAATGAAGATCTACCAGGAGTCCCGAGGGAGTTGGTTGAGCACTCATTACATGTGCGTCCTGACGCCAAACCAGTGAAGCAGGCTATGCGCCGTTTCGGAGATGAGAGAAGGAAGGCCATTGGTGACCAGATCACCAAGTTACTGATAAGCAATTTCATCATGGAGGTGCTGCATCCGGATTGGCTAGCCAACCCGGTCATGGTCGAGAAGAAGAAGGAGGATCCCAAGGCTGCCACTGCATGGCGCATGTGCGTCGACTACACCGACTTGAACAAGGCATGCCCCAAGGATCCTTTCCCGCTACCTCGCATCGATCAGGTGATCGATTCCACTGCTGGTTGTGAACTGTTGTCTTTCATAGATGCCTACTCTGGTTTTCACCAGATTGCACTCAACCGTGCTGATCAAATAAAGACTGCTTTCATTACCCCGTACGGGGCTTATTGCTATCGTGTCATGTGTTTTGGCTTGAGGAATGCGGGTGCAACCTATCTGAGATGCATGCAGAAATGCTTGCACGACCAGCTCGGCAAGAATGTGCAGGTGTACGTAGATGACATTGTCATCAAAACGAATAAAACACATACTCTGCTTGCCGATCTGGAGGAAACCTTTGCTAACCTACGCAAGTACAAAATGAAACTGAATCCGATTAAGTGCACCTTTGGTGTACCGGCTGGAAAGCTACTCGGTTTTCTGGTTTCTAGTCGGGGCATTGAAGCCAATCCTTCAAAGATAAAAGCTATTGAGAGCATGTCTTTGCCGAGATCCTTGAAGGATGTGCAAAAATTCACAGGTTGTTTGGCATCTCTGAGTCGGTTTCTGGGCCGAATGGGCGAGAAGGCCCTGCCTTTATATCAGCTAATGAAGAAAAGTGACAAATTTGTCTGGACTCCGCAAGCGGACGTGGCATTCAATGAGCTGAAAGCAATGCTGGCTAGTGCTCCCATCTTCGCTAGTCCGCTACCCAAGGAGCCAATGCTGCTGTACATTGCTGCGACTAACCGAGTAGTCAGTGTGGTGATGGTGGTGGAACGAGAAGAAGGCAAGAGTGTGCAGCGCCCAGTATATTATCTCAGTGAAGTGCTGTCCAGTTCAAAGCAGAACTACCCGCATTACCAGAAGATGACCTACGGCGTGTACCTGGGCGCCAGGAAGCTGAAGCATTATTTCCAGGAGCACCCTATCACAGTTGTGAGCTCTGCTCCCATCTCGGATATCATGGGCAACAAGGAGGCGAGTGGAAGAGTAGCCAAGTGGGCAATCGAGCTAGCAGCATATGCTCCCGCATATACGAGAAGAGAAGCCATCAAGTCTCAGGTCCTGGCGGAATTTCTTGTGGACTGGGCCGAGGTGCAGTATGAACCTCCTGCTCCAGTTTCCAATTACTGGAAGATGCACTTTGATGGCTCAAAGGTGAAAGAAGGCCTTGGTGCTGGTGTTGTGCTTACGTCACCCAAGCGAGATCAGCTCAAGTATGTGTTGCAGATTCACTTCAAGGCATCCAACAATGTAGCAGAGTACGAGGCAGTGGTGCATGGTTTGCGGGTAGCAAAGGAGGTTGGCGTGCAGCGCATCATATGCTATGGAGATTCAGATCTGGTGGTGCAGCAAGTTTCGGGCACTTGGGATGCTTTGGATGCCAACATGGCATCGTATCGCTTCCTGGTGCAGTCTATGACTGGGTTCTTCGAAGGTTGTGAGTTCCAGCACATTCACCGAGCAGAGAACGAAGCAGCAGATGAGTTGTCCAAGTTGGGATCTTCTCGGCAATCCATCCCGGCGGGAATCGCCTTGGAGCATTTGAGGAAGCCATCCATCAAGCCTTCTCCCAACTCGGAGTCCATATTTGTTCCTTCTCTGCCAAGTGAGGAATCTAACCCAATGGAGATTGACTGGGAGAGTGCTGCAGGAAACCCGGGGACTGCCGTCCTCTACTCGGGGACTGCCACTCCTTACCCGGGGACTGCCACTCCTTACTCGGGGACTGCCACTCCTTACTCGGGGACTGCCGTCCTTAATCCAGAGGCTGTCGCACTCATTGAGGAGGTCCTTGCCAACCGATCAGGGCTACAGAGAAGCGCTCCTACTCCCCCTGAGCAACCACAAGAGCCTGTCCCAATGGAACTGGACGAATCAGTGTTTCCCACACGGGAGACACCGAGTTGGGCTATGCCCATATTATCATTTCTAAGGGACGGCACTCTACCTGAAGATGAGGTGACTGCAAGGCAGATTCAGAGAAGATCCAAGGGCTATACTATTGTCCGAGATGTACTGCACAAGAGGAGTGCCACTGGCGTGCTGCAACGTTGTGTGGATCCAGCAGAAGGAGAAGAGATCCTGATAGAAATACACCAAGGAGAATGCGGGCACCATGCCTCTTCTCGGGCGCTGGTCCAGAAAGCTTTCCGGCATGGATTCTATTGGCTCACAGCACTGCAGCAGGCTGAGGATATCGTGAGGAAGTGCACAGGCTGCCAGATGTTCGCAAGTAAGATTCACATGCCTGCTTCCGAGTTGAAAACAATTCCTATCACCTGGCCATTTGCTGTTTGGTGTTTGGACATGGTTGGGCCTTTCCAGCCGGCTAGAGGCAACATGACTCATATTTTGGTCATGGTGGACAAGTTCACCAAGTGGATTGAAGTGAAACCTATTCGGAGGTGTGATGGGGCCACAGCTGTGAAATTCGTGAAGGATATAATCCTGAGATATGGCTACCCGCACAGTATCATCACCGACAATGGCACAAACTTCACTGAGGGAACAATGGTGCGGTTCTGCAGAGATAAGCATATCCGACTAGACGTTGCGTCAGTCGTGCACCCTGCTTCCAATGGACAAGTTGAAAGAGCAAATGGTATGGTACTGGCAGGCATCAAGCCAAGGCTGATGGAGCCGCTGCTAAAAACACCTGGGTGTTGGTTAGACGAGTTGCCAGCGGTGTTGTGGAGTCTAAGGACTACCCCTAACCGGTCAACCGGCTACACGCCATTCTTCTTGGTATACGGGGCTGAGGCCGTGTTGCCAATAGACTTAGAGCATGACTCCCCCCGAGTAGCCCTCTACACTGAGGTGGAGGCGAGAGAAGCTCGAGAAAACGACGTTGACCTGCTTGAAGAAGCAAGAGAGCTGACTCTGTCACGTTCGGCTATCTACCAGCAAAACCTGCGGCGTTATCATAGCCGAAAGGTGAACCCAAGGGTTTTCCGAGAAGGAGACATGGTCCTTAGGCTTGTGCAGCGCACAGCCGGGATGCACAAGTTGTCGCCTCCATGGGAAGGGCCTTTCATTGTGAGCAAAGCGCTGCACAACGATGCTTACTATCTTGTAGATGTGCGCCCACCACAGGCGAACAGGGCAGATAAATCTGGAGAGGAAACCAAGCGCCCTTGGAATGTAGCTCTACTCCGTCGTTTTCATTCGTAAGCAAAGATGTGTATGTACCCTCTTATCCGAGTTGAAATTCTACTCTGCAATCTGAAATTGTTCTCGGGGACTGCCCTCGTCCAAAATTGCTCCAAGTGTTTTTACTCGGCTTTACCTTTTGTCTATTCGGTTGCTTCACTTCAGAACTCATAAGCGTATTGAGTACTGTGTCTAAACCTATATGCCAACTCTTCGACTCTGCTGCTGTCCGAAACCCGGCTTCATGGCAAGCAAGAGAACAAGCAAAAGGTCAATGAGCACACGAAAATCGCTAAGGAAGAAAAAGTGCAGGAACCGAGTAGAGTGTTTGTTACTTTTGTTCTCTGTTTCGTCTTTTCGGCTAAGTGGTGGGCTGCGTTACTATGATTGTTTCTAGTGGCTAAGTATTTGCAGCTCTGCTCTTTGACTCTTGTGACTCGAATACCAAAAAAGCAACAAGTTGCGGGTAGAGCAGAGATGAAAAGATAGGGTGAATAAGAAATGCAACTCGGGGACTCGCATGGAAACGCAACCCGGCATTGAGCCAGGGCTGCTCAAAATGATTAAATTGAAGATAACAAGTGGAAATAAAATTGAGTAGCAACGGAATAAAATAGTCTGATACATCTGCTCCCGGCATCCCGGGGATCTGATAAATGTTTAAGTAAAAAAGCTTGCAGGATAAGATCATGTCGAAGAGGCGGTGTTCTCGGTGCTCGCCTGGGTTGCTTCGCCTTCCTCAGTGGCCTTGGTGGCGTCCGCCTCTGCGCTGGCATCAGCAGTCTTTGATTGCTCGGCGTCAGGCTCGGTGGCGAGCTGCTCAGAGGTAGCAGTGGCCACCGAGATGGGCGCTGTCGCGGAAGCAGAGCCGGTCTCGGGGGCGTGGGGGCGCACCGTGTCGTCGAGTGCGGCTCCTGATGAAGTGCCGAAGTCGAGAGCGGCTGTGTCGATCTCCTCCATCTCTTCGTCGCTACTCGCGACGGCGACATTCTTCCCCTTCCCGGCCTTGCCTCTAGGCGAATCGAAGAAGCCGTCCAAGTCGGACTCTGTGTCTTCATCCGCTTCCTCGTCCTCCTCCACCTCGGTGTCGGGCTCGGGGAGGCCGTCGATGAAGACGTCCGTCTCAGCGCACTCCGCGACTTCGTACGCAATCAGCTTGCGCATGGCCACGCAGCTGGGGTCTGTCTCCCACTTGGAATCGTTGCGCTTCCCGCGGATGATCTCCATGTTCAGATTCTCGTACCAGGAAGCAATGCAGAGAAGCATCAAGTCAGCACCCGCCCGAGCTCCCGAGGCGCGCCATTTCTTCAGCTCGGCCTTAACATTCTGCAGCTTCAGAGCAAGGCCATCAATCGTTGTCGGCGCGGAATCTTCAGGCCAGAACAGCTTGTGGAGCGCGAAGCCGACGCGCACCAAGTCGGTGCCCACGCCGGCTAGGCGTTCGAAGTGCCCCTTCATCACCAGCAGGCTGTCCTCGATCTCGGCTCTGGTGTCCGAGGCCTCGCCCTTCTCAAGGCGAGCCGCTCGAGCCTTGGCCAAGGCTGGCGCGCAGGCGGACACGAGATCAGGGAAGATTTCTGCGTAGAAGCAAGGAAGGAATTCAGTCACGGGAACCGAGAAGAGGCAGAACCGAGAAGAAAAGATGCAGAAAGGAGGGAACTTACTGTGAAGCTCGTGGCGCAGCTGCTGCAACCGGATTTTCCACTCCTCCTCATTGGAAATGTGCTTCTCCTCGAGCAAGCGAAGTCCGTCCAACTGAGTGAAGTACCCAGCATTGGATTTTTTCAGCGTTTCGCATTCCTGCTCGAGGGCTTTGATCTTGGCATTGAAAGTTGTCTCAGCCTTGGCCTTCTCGGCGATAACTCTGTCCCTCTCGGCGCCAAGGTCGAGAGCATCTTGGAGGGCTTTCTGCAGCTGGAGTTGCAGCTGCTCCATCTCTGTAGTGTGGTCCTTCAGCAGCTCAACGGCCTGGTCGGACAGCCGCTGCTGCACTTCCTCAGGTTTGACACAGTCTTGGTGTTCTTCAACAAACAATTTATGGTCTTCTGAAAAGAGAAAAGCACGGTTAACAGAGAAGCAAAGGAAACAGGCACAAGGACTAACCGAGTAGACGGAGGTTTACCTTCAAGCTTCTTGATGGTGTTCTCGGCATTCGCAACAAAGGTGCGACAGTTCTCGTGCTCGTCAGCCAGGGCCTTTAGCTTCCCTGCAGAGTAGAAAAGGTTAGCGCAAGAAAGCAGAAGCGGGCGTAAACAAAAAACGCAAGAACCGCGCGGCTAGGAGCGTACCTTCCACCTCAGACAGTTTCAGAGTGTTATCCTTCGCATCCTTACCGTCTGCCTCCGCAGCTGCTTTCTCTCTTTCCAGTGCAGCAATTCGCCTCCTAGCGATAGCATGATTCCAGAGAAGCTGGCGATGCAGACTGGTACGCTTCAGAACGCTATCCTGAGAAGCGAAAAGAAAACAAGTTAGACAGAGAAGTGAAGATTCAACCCGAGAAGGCGGCTACTCGGAGAGCATCCGCCTACTCGGCCAGAATCTCGGGGACTGGGTGAGGGTAAAGGAAAATGAAGACGGATAGGAGAGAAGAAAAATGCTACTCGGAGAGGACAAGTTAAGACTTACCGCGTAAGACTTCTCGAGATCTTCTGCATTCTTGCGGTGCACGAACATCTTGGCAGCAAGAGTAGCGGTGCTGGAGGAGACGGTCATGGGTTGGTAGCCCAAGTCCACCTTGTTCCAGTCGACCCGCATATGATCGATGTCGCCCAGGCCAAGGCCGTGCCATTTCTCTGTGCCGAGAAGCTTGCTGTCCCACTTGGCATCGATGAAACCAACCAAGTCGAGTACCTGCTCGAGGCTCTGGGATGATATCGCCTGATCTTGAGCCCCCCGAGAAGCAATGGAGACGGGGGCCGGGGGCCTGGAGTCTGTCGCTACGGCCTTCCTTCCTGTTGTGAGAGCAATCTTCCGGTCCTCGACGGAAAGGCCAATCTGGCGCTGTTGGCTGACCTTCACCATGTAATCCAGGTAGAGGGGCTGATCAGCTATGTTAGCAGCAGCAGGAACCGCACTGGGGTTGCGGATAACAAGCTGCGTGGACTGGCCAGCTGATGTCGACGGCGGCTTGTCGGCAGCTTTCTTCTTGGCTGTCTCTTTCTGGGCAGGCGGCTTCCCGGAGGTTGGCTTCTCGGGCTTCTGAGCCTCGGCTGCCTTCTTCTCAGCCGCTGTCTTCTCGGCAGCTTCTTTCTCGGCTGCCCTCTTCTCGACCTCCTCCTTCAAAGCATCTAGGGCTCGCTGCCTGGCTTGGTTAGTTGGCGGCGCCAGGGGCGCGCTATCTGGCGCGCCAGTTGGCTGGGCGCTACTCGGTGCGGCGCCTGTTTGCGCATCACTCAGTGGATAATGGCCTGTCATGGTGGCATCCGTCATGGTGGCATCTTCCACCCGCTGCTCGGCAGCGGGATTCACTTGGCCTGCAGCGTCTGTGGTTGGCTGCTCCTGTTCAGCCTCTGGCCGCTCGAGGGCGGTGTTATCCTGCATCTCTTCGTCTTGGGTCTCCTCGGCAGTGTTGGCCGGAGGAGAAGGGGGTCTCTCCTGGTGGGCGGCAGTGTCCTGTGCTGCTGACTCCGCACGGGACTGCTTTTCAGAACCTGCTCCTTGAGCATCAGTGCTCTGTGCATTGGCGGCGTTATCCTCGTCATCGTCGAGGTTGATAAGTGGCGCTGCTGGCTTCTTAGCCTGGTCGGGCGCAAGAGCAGCGTTCGCGTCCATGGGAGGTCTGCGGAGAAAAAGAAATTCGGAAATTAGAAGAGGATTGGGGAAAATAACACAGTACGAGAAGGGAGACGACAGAGAAGAAACTTACGCGCTGGTGGAGGCGAGCTTTCGCCTTGGTCTCTTCACGACCTTCTTGGTCGCCTTCTCGATCAGTTTCTTCTTCTTGGCGGGGGGCTCTACGACATCGCTGCCAGTCCACTTGCGAGTAGCGGGTGCAGCGACAGAAAGAGGGTTGACGACAAGGGCTTTATCGCCCTCGTTCTCGTTCTCGTCTTCGTCCTCATCCTCGTTCTCTTCATCAACATCATCTGCGGATTCAGAAAAAGAAGAGGAGCAAATCAGAAACAACGAACAGTGGATTGGTGCTTCTCATGAACAAGCGAAGCAAGTGCGCAGTTACCTTCAAGTTCGTCCTCAGGCCAGTCGCGGAGAGACGTTTCCGCGTGCTGCTTCTCCATGGTGGGGGAACGAGGAAGGTTGATCTGGTCAGCGGTCTCAAAAGAGGCCTTGTCGTCCTCCTCACGGTCAGGAGACCAGTTGCCTTCAAAACGTTCACAGCTTTCCATACGCTGGCGATTGAGGACCTGAAGAGCGGAGAAGTGTCACAAGTTAGCCGAGTAGCAGGATGGTATCCTACTCGGATAGGCGTGCAAACACAAAGTACACTAAGCCTAAGTATTTTTACCGAATGTTCTACTCGGAAAGGCGTGCAGGCACAAAGCACACTAAGCCTATACAACTCTACTAAGTACTCTACTCGGTACAGACTACGATCGCTAGTCGCGACAAGAAGAGGAAGTTTTCTACTCGGAATCCGTACACAGAAAGCAGGGAAAGAAGAACGTACCCGCGGAATCGGCTTTGTACGGCTGAATGGGACGAACCCATACTGCCAATGCTCGGCGAGGCTCGTTGTCAGGATGGCCCTGGCGTGCTCGGGACCGTCTGCGTTGTCGAGCTCGATGGTGCTCGTCCTGGTGCAGTCACGGGGGCCTCCCATGTAACACATCAGGTGGCAGCGCTCTTGCAGAGGCAGAACGCGTCTCTTGATCCAGCACGCCACAGGATCGTCGCTCTTGAGGCCCTCGTCGATTAGAGCGCCGAGCCGCGCCTCAATCTCCTTCGCGTTGAGGTCGTTGGAGGGCTTCTCCTTCCAATTCTTCTGGGTGGGAGCACGGAGGCTCCAAGCGGGAAGGTTGATTCTATCAGTTACCTGTCCTGCTTCGGTGGCGGGGATGTTCTTGACGTAGAGGAACGTCTTCTGCCACATCCGGACGGACTCCAACCCCTTGATACGGGGGTGATTGGTCCCCGACCGCTGCACCATCATGGCGCAGCCGGTGTCGGTTGCCCGTGGCACACCCGTGCCTTCCTTCTTCCCGGTGGTCTGCTGGCGGAGGTGGAAGTACTTGAGCCAGGTGTCCGTTGTTGGATGGATGCCGAGGAAGGCCTCGCACACCACGGCGTGGTAGGCGAGGAAGACGACGGCATTGGGTGGCAGGTGATGCATTTGGAGGCCGAAGTGGTCGAGGAAGCGGCGGAGGAAGTCGGAGGCCGGCAGGCCGAAGCCGCGCTCGAAATGCGCCAAGAACACAACGTGCTCGCCCTCCTCCGGGGCAGGCACGAGCTCGCCCCTAGATGGCCGGCATTGAACACCAGGAGGAACCCTCCTAGTGTTCACAAGCCAGGCGCAGTCCTCGGCGGTGACGTGCGAGCCAGCCCAGCCGGCGCGAGACATGGTTGCGAGTAGGAGGGGTGGAAAGAATCGGAAGGATTTGATTGGCTGGATTGGATTCGCGGCGGCGCAAAAGATTGCGCGGCGGCGGAGAGCTCGGCGGCGGAGAATGAGAGAGAGATGAAAGAGGAAAAGTGCGAGGAAGGGGAAAAGGAAGTTACCGGCGGGGGTATTTATACCCTCGCCTCAGGCTACCGTTACCATCGGGGAAGTGGGATCGATCGTGGCGTGTGGTGGGATTTGTGGCCGGCTGGAAACGCACACAAGCGCGGGATGCGCGCGTAACGGCCGCAATTGATCCCACCACCAGATCGTGGCCTATTATTACTCTTGATGGGACGTGACGCGTGGTGGGCCCACTGCCTGGAAACCAGGCGCGTGGCACGTCGTGCCCTGGGCAACGAGACGACGGGGGCCTGGATGCTTGACACGTGTTCAGTTGCTGTGCGAAGGGCTGGATCGTGCTCTGCGCGGCAGAGGCTCAATTCAAGAAAATTCTCCAAGTCTTTTTAGTCGGTCGCAGAGTAGAAGTCATCTGCTATGCGGAGGAGAGGAAACTTAAGGTACTAATCAGAGAGCTACTCGGAGGTTCTACTCGGCATCTTGAGGTTCAAGGGCTGTGTTGCAAAGATTGGTTTTAAGCTGGCAGAGCCTAGTGAACGAGTTCGCAAGACTCAACCAGCTTCGGGGACTGCTGTCGGGGGGTTACCCCCGAGTAGGGTAAAGGCAAGTGGTAAAGGCGTCTTACAGAAGAGAGGTTTGGTCGAGTAGCCGACTACCCGGTACTCGCTACCCGGTCGACTGCTACTCGGTCTCACCTCAAGATGACCAGAAGGAGATATCAATCAAGTTCTGTCCTTTCGAGTAGAGGAGTTGGCCCGAGTACAATTGGCGGGAACCTACTCGGGCCAGAAAGTCAAAGGAGCCGTTCTGACACAGGATCCCGCGTATCCTGGGTCCGTACTTGGCACTATTCGAACTACTGTTCATCTGGGACCGGCCTGCCTGACAGTGACAGCATGGAAGCAGGCCGTGGCAGGATAAGGGGGGCCTACTTTGTGTTTAGGTACAGTGATACCAGTCTGTCCCCTTGTTTTGCCCAACGACTTTCCAGATGCAGCCAAGATTAGGAACCAAAGCTGTCAGCGGGAACCCGGAAGAAGGACGATGTGCACACTATGTCGACACTTGTCCATGTTTGGACGTATCCGGCTGGGCACCATGTATATAAGGTGCCCGCCGCCTCCTGCGTGAGGATCGAACCCTAATTCTTGACCTAGTTCTTGACCTAGTTCATCATCTAGAGGAGAGGGGCTACTCGGTAGCAAGAACTTTGTACTGTGGCTACTCGGTGAGATACCAAAATACACAAAGAAAGGCAGGAGTAGGGGTTTTACCTCCTCACGAGGGCCCTGAACCTGGGTAGATCGTGTTGTTAGCAGTGTTTACTTCGTACCTCACGCGACTACTCGTCGCGTGATCCCTCCCCGAGCACCTCCAGCGTCCTTCGTCCCCACATATTTAGCCATCCCATGGCATCTGCCGTGACACCACCACGACAAAAAAGAAACATTTTATTCATATGGCATAATTTTGGAGCCAAGGAGAAAATATTATAGATGGTAATTCTCTGGTTTTTATTTATCATAAATATTTTCATAGTTATAAATGGGTTGAAAACATATTTGTTAGGAGGTTTTCTTAGAAGAAATATTTTTCTTTATGGTAGAAATATTTATTTTGAAAGGGGCTTTAGGGTTTATGGAATAGAGGCATATTGGACTTTCATTTCCACATACATTGGAAACATGTATTGTTTTCCTTGGTTTCTTGCATAACATTTGGTTTTTGGGTGACTTCATAACATGAAAACAAAAGGTTTTAAATTTGTGTGATTTTTGAGTTTTCCAAAAAATCAGGGATGTTACGGCTCTAGAACCCTCCCGATCTCGGGATGAAGATGACGGTGGCTCCGATGTTTTCGGGACAAAGTGGTATATCTTTAGGGTTTACGTCTCAGGGGGGTATACCTAGGAGAAAGTCAAAGGCGGTGGAGGCCTGGGGGCCCACACCACCCCATGGCGCGGCCAGGGGCGCGTCGCCCTGTGGTGTGGCCTCCCTCCGGGTCTCTTCGGGACTCCGTGGAACCTTCGGGGATTTTAGGACCTCCGGACTTCGAATTTTCCAATTTCGAGAACAAGTTTTCTGAAACTAAAAACAGCAGAAAACAGGGAACTCGCTTTGTGGCATCTTGTCAATAGGTTAGTCCGGAAAATCGATAAAAATGACATAAAGTGTATAGCAAACATGTGGGAAACAACATGAAAACAACATGGAACATTAGAAATTAAGGATACGTTTATGACGTATCAGTGCCCGAAAACAAGTTAAAAGATTACATCTAGAAATTTGATTATACAAGGCATAATGAAGATCACTCCAAGAGGATTTATGGCAGTGACAAGTCACTGTTGGCTACCCCGACTGTAACGCGTAACAAAAAGCCATCACGATTGTTATTAGCAGAGGAAGTCATATATCATTATACTGTCAACTGGTTTTTCGAGTGTGGCGCAGTTTCAAGCTTCTAGACCAACCATTTGTAAAGACAATTGTGAGATGAGATCAAAGTACTCTAAACATAGGCATGATATATATAATTTCAACAATGTAAACTTAGCAACCATGTTGCAACATGAAAATTAACACAAAAAAAAGATCATGAATAATGATTTACTGAAAGATATATATTTGTTTCGAGCATAAAGAAAACATAGTAAAGTGGTATTCCGCTTGTCCTTAAAAGGGAAAAAACATAAATGCCAGGACACATTTAAAGTTCAAGTGGTGACTAGAAACAAGTAATTTGAGAACAAGTAATAACATATCATGAATCAATTAGTAATAAATCTTGGGACCGATGCACATTATACTCAGAATGACTACTATGCTCTCTTAATTGTGCATAAAGTTAGAAGATGAAGACTCAATATAAAAGTAAAAGAAAGGCCCTTCGTAGAGGGAAGCAGGGATTAACTCATGTGCTAGAGATTTTTATTTTATTAAAACAGAGGTATTGAAAACAATTTTTTTGAGAGAGGTGTATGCTTATGTCAACGAATAGCAAATAGACAATACAATACATCACAAGTTAACTAGACTTTACAAGAGCGGCTCCCATCGAAGGACGTTCTTTCTACGGGGGTCAGTAGATCATCCCTCTTCTCTTTTATTTACACAATTATGCATTAACTGATAAATCATGGAAAAAATGTGTAAAGAGAATTTATAGTAACCAAGTTTGGGTCTGGGCACCCCGTTGCCAGCTCTTCTATCAATTTGGACAAGCGGATGTGCCACTAGTCCAGGTGTGTAAATTCCAATCAACAAGTGAGATAAATACCGTCTACCTGCGTTCTCATGAGCTAAAATAGGGGCACAAAACGGGTATAATTTTGAAGGTTTCAAAGGTAGCACATGAGAAATTTACTTTGGAGTGGCAGTTAAATACCACATATAGGTAGGTATGGCGGACACAATGGCAAAGTTTTGGTTTTTGGGAGTTGGATGCACGAGTAGAGCTCATACTCAGTACATGTGAAGGCTAGCAGAAGACTGGGAGTGACAAATTAAGAGAGAAATAATGGCCATAATCATGAATAGCGACAAAACCTTATTTATCAAAGCATAAATGACATTACAATTCAAAAACTAAATGATCATAGAGGCTAAAGGTCACTGGTTTGTAGTCATAACATGGTGTAAGCATGCGCCAAGTCAACCAAATAAATCATTCGAAGGAGAATACCAAAATAGTATGCTTTGGTATGATAAAACAACTCATGATTTCTCTCAATGGCACATTAACCACTCTCAGATTTTTGATACAAATCATGCTTCATCAATAATTACTAAGCATTAAAATAACATCTAGCATGCCATTATAAAGTCTAAGCAACAGTCTAAACAAGCTTCTTTTTGCACTCTTATAAGCATGAAATATTTTATTACTTTCCAACACCAACAATTTATTTTAACAAAAACTCTCCATATAAGATATCAATGAAACAGGAGAGTACTACTACTCTACAAGAACTAACAACTCTGAATAAGAGATGCATGAAAAACTGGAGCTAAAAGGAGTTGGAATAGGTAGAAAACCCTAGGAGCTAAAAAAAATTAAGAATAGGAGTATTCATATGAAAAAGCGGAGCGTGTCTCTCTCGCACACAAGATTGCTAGGATCCAACCAAGTTGATTGCAGCAAGAAAAATAAAATAAAACCAAACAGACGCTTCAAGTAAAGTGCATATGATGTGACCGAATAAAAATATAGTTTCACTAGAAGTGACCTGATAACTTGCTGATGAAGAACGGGATGCCTTGGGCATCCCCAAGCTTAGATGCTTGAGTCTTCTTGGAATTTGCTGGGATGAACCATGGGGGAATCCCCAAACTTTTGCATTTCACTCTTCTCTATCACATTATATCATCCTCTTATCTTGACCCTTGAAAACTTCCTTCACACCAAACTCGAAGTAATTCTTATTAGAGGGTTAGTGCACAATCAAAAACTCACATGTTCTGCATGGAAAAAATCATTAATAATACTTTATAAACATTATCTACAACCACTGATGTTTTATGAAGCAAAGAATTCCACTCAACATAGTAAAAGAGAGAATGCAAAATAAAAAAGACAGAATCTGTCAAAACCAGAACAATCTGTAAAGACGAATTGTTTCGAGGCCCTTACGTTGCTCAAATCAGAAAACTCAGAACTAGAAAAGGTTTCGTAAATAGCTGAGGATTATGAAGACAAATTTTCAGGTCGTTTTGAATTTTCTGTAAATTTATACGAATTAAATAGTGGACAGTAAAAATCTGTTCCTGCGCAGAAATCCAAATCTAATACCAACTTTTCACTAGAGACTTTACTTGGCACAACAGTTCGAGAAAGTAAAGATACAAATGACTTGCTACAGAAGTGAAGAACACCTTGACTCAAATAAAATAGAATAAAAAATTGCAAAAATAAAACATGGGTTATCTCCCAAGAAGTGTTTTTCTTTAACGCCTTTCAGCTAGGCACAGAAAGAAAGAATAAAGTGTTTTCAAATGAAGAAGCATCCAAATCGTAACTTGTTCTAATGATATAATCAAAAGGCAACTTCATTCTATTTCTAGGAAAGTGTTCCATACCTTTCTGAGTGGGAATTGATATTTAATATTCCCTTCTCTCATATCAATAACAACACCAACAGTTCTAAGAGAAGGTTTTCCCAAAACAATAGGACAAGAAGCATTGCATTCAATATTCATAACAACAAAATCAATGGGGACAAGGTTATTGTTAACCATAATAAGAACATTATCAACTCTCCCTAAAGGTTTCTTTTTAGAATGATCAGCAAGATGAACATCCAAATAACAGTGTTCTAAATGTGGCAAATCAAGCATATCATAGAGTTTCATAGGCATAACACAAATACTAGCACCAAGATTGCATAAAGCATTACAATCAAAACCATTCAGCTTCATTTTTAATGATGGGATCCCAACCATCTTCTAGCTTTCTATGATAGAGGCTTCACGTTTTAACTTTTCTTCTCTAACTTTCATTAGAGCATTAGTAATATGTTTTGTAAAATCCATATTCATAGCACTAGCATTAGGACTTCCAGATAGATTTTGTCGGAACATAATTACTTCAGAAATATTGCAATCTTCAAAATCGAAATCATTATTATCAAAAGTAATGGAACCATTATCTCCCATATCTAAAAAAATCAGCAGTTTTATCAGAAACAGTTTTAGTGGTTTCAGAAAAAGTGGATACATTTCCAACACCAATTACTTTACCATTGATAGTAGGAGTTTTACTAGCATTAGAAACTTCAGCATTAGTAGTGGTGGTCATAGTAAAAAGTCTAGCTATATTATTGTTTCTAGCAATTTTATCTTCTCTTTCCCTCCTAGCATGCAATTCAGCTAACATGCTAACATTGTCATCAATTCTAACTTGAATGGTATTCAGAGTTTGCTTTCTTTAACATCATGAGGCATAACTTTTATTTTCAGAAGATCAACATCAAGAGCAAGGCTATCAACTTTAGAAGCAAGAACATCAATTTTGCCAAACTTTTCCTCAACAGATTTATTAAAAGTAGTTTGTGAACTAATAAAGTCCTTTAGCATGTTTTCAAGATTAGAGGGTACACTTCTATTGTTGTTGTAGGAGTTACCATAGGAATCGACATAACCATTACCATTATTAGAAGGATATGGCCTACAGTTGTTCCTACCAAAATTATTCCTATAAGAATTGTTGTTGAAATTATTGTTTTTAATGAAGTTCACAGCAATATGCTCTTCTTGATCAACCAAAGAGGCTAAAGGAACATTATTTATATCAACATGATCTTTACCATTCACAAGCATAGACATAATAGCATCAAGTCTATCACTCAAGGAAGAGGTTTCTTCAACAGAATTTACCTTGTTACCTTGTGGAGTTCTCTCGGTGTGCCATTCAGAATAATTTATCATCATATCATCAAGAAGCTTTGTTACAGCACCCAAAGTGATGGACATAAAGGTTCCTCCAGCAGCTTAATCCAGAAGGTTTTTTGAAGAAAAATTGAGACCTGCATAGAAGGTTTGGATGATCATCCAAGTAGTCAGTCCATGAGTGGGACAATTCTTTATCAAATATTTCATTCTCTCCCAAGCTTGAGCAACACGCTCAATATCAAATTGTTTAATGTTCATAATGCTACTTCTTAGAGATAGAATCTTAGTAGGAGGATAATATTTTCCAATGAAAGTGTCTTTACATTTAGTCCAAGAATCAATACTATTTCTAGGCAAATATAGCAACCATTCTTTAGCTCTTTCTCTCAAAGAGAAAGGAAATAATTTAAGTTTAATAATATCTCCATCTATATACTTATACTTTTGCATCTCACAAAGTTCAACAAAATTATTGAGGTGGGCAGAAGCATCATAAGTACTAACACCAGAAAATTGCTCGCTCATAACAAGATTTATCAAGGCGGGCTTAATTTCATAAAAAATCAGCATTAGGAGCAGGTGGAGCAATAGGTGTGCAAATAAAATCACTGTTGTTTGTGCTAGTAAAGTCACACAACTTAGTGTTCTCCGGATTACTCATTTTAGCAAGATTAAAAACACAATAAAAATAACAACTAGAATAAGAACTATTTTTTGTGTTTTTGATATAAAGAAGAAAACAAGAAGAAATAAAATAAATTAAGGAAAACAATAACAATGTAAAAAGATTGGAGGTGTGATACGTCATAAACGTATCCCTAATTTCTGATGTTCCAAGTTGTTTTCATGTTATTTCCCACTTGTTTTCTATACACTTTATGTCATTTTTATCGACTTTCCGAACTGACCTATTGACAAGATGCCACAGCGCCAGTTCCCTATTTCCTGCTGTTTTTAGTTTCAGAAAAGTTGTTCTGGAAATATTCTCGGAATTGGAAAATTCAAAAGCCAGAAGTCTTAAAAATCCTGGAAGCATCTAGAAGCCCCGAAGAGCCCCGGAGGGGGGCACAGGATGGCCACACCATAGGGTGGCGCGACCAGCCCCTGGTGGCGCCACCTAGTGGTGTGGCCCCCTGGCCACCCCCCGGCATCGCCCTTTCGCCTATTTATACTCCCCCGGGGGAAAACCCTAGGAGAATTGACGTTTTCCACAAAATACATGCGTAGCTCCGCCGCTGCTGCAGATAAGTTTCGGGGGACATATCTCAGTTCTGGCACCCTGCCGGGACGGGGAAGTGCCCCCGCAAACCATCTCCATCGACTCCACCACCATCTCCATCGACGTTGCTGTCTCCTGTGATGAGGAAGGAGTAGTTCTCCCCCGAGGCTGAGGGCTTTACCGATAGCTATGTGGTTCATCTCTCTCTCCCATGGTGTGATCTATATGTGATCGTGAGCTTTGTAATATAGTTGAATAAGTAGATGTTACTCTTCATCTTGTGCTACTCAAGTATTTTATTAATATGAACTTTGGATTCACCTTGTCCCGCGGTGTGAAGGTGACATTGTGCACATCGTGTGTGTCTCCTCTATGAATTGTGGTGTTTGTCTAGTACCTTCTAGGGCTCTCACAGTGACAGCATGGGGTTAACTAGACATGGGAATGTTTACTTTAAGGAATGCTTTTTGCAGCCCTATGCAATGATTAGTGTTCGTTATCCAACCGGAGAGGGTTAAAGAGTAGCATAGTGAAGGGAAGATATTTATTTATTCAATTATGTGATCACTATTGAGAGCGTCCACTAGTGAAAGTAGGATCCCTAGGCCTTGTTTCCAAGCATTGAAACACCATTTTCCGCCTGTTCTACTACATGTTTGCTTGTTGCCATATTTATTTCAGATTTCTATTATTACTTATAACCATCCATATTACTCGCAATTCACCATCTCTTCGCCGAACTAGTGCACCTATATACCTGACAATTATATTGGGTGTGTTGGGGACACAAGAGAATTCTTGTATCTTAATTGCAGGGTTGCTTGAGAGGGATATCTTTGACCTCTACCTCCCTGAGTTCGATAAACCTTGGGTGATCCACTTAAGGGAAACTTGCTGCTGGTCTACAAACCTCTACACTTGGAGGCCCAACATTGTATACAAGAATAGAAGCATGCGTAGACATCAAGCTCTTTTCTGGCGCCGTTGCCGGGGAGGTAAGGTAAAAGGTACTCACATCCTCGGGTGTGAGCGCTCGAAGTTATTTCCTTTAGATTCTGCAACTCTATCTTTTTGTTTTGTGTTTTTATTTTCACTAGTAAGGCTCAATGTAAAACAACAAAAATAGGAGATAGCTTTATAATATTTATCTTGAGATAGGACATGAAGTGTTTGAAGAGAAAATTAAAAAACCTATGGAACTTTATTTGCATGCTAATAGCAATGTTATTAGTATGAATTCTTTGAACACCATTATTGCCAATGCTATGGAAAAGTCTAAGCTTGGGGAAGCTAGTCTATATGAAAATGATCTTTTTAGTTCCCCAAGCATGGAGGAGAAAATTTTGGTTTGATGATGAGCCTATGCCTGTTACATATAGTAGTGATCATGATTGGGAAAAGCACACTACTTTTGATATTGAAAATGATGATATAGAAAGCTCCAAACTTGTGGATGATGTGTTTGAAAATTCTTTTGGTACTGATGATTATATGCTTGATAGATCTCCTCCTAGTAAAAATGATGATATTATTCTTCCTATATATGATGATTACAATGATGAATATGATATTTTGAGTCCACCTACTATTGAGGAGAAAATTTATCTTGATGATACTATGACTCCTATATTTGATGATTATGGTGATGAGAATAATAATGATAGCTATTTTGTTTAATTTTGTCCCACTACTATTAATAAGAATGACTATGCTTATGTGGAGAGTATTAATTCTTTTATGCATGTGGCTCGTGATAAGAATGTTTTATGTGATAGCTATATTGTTAATTTTATTAATGATGCTACTGAAGGTTATTATGAGAGAGGGAAACATAGTTTTATGCATCTCAACAATATTAAGTTTCCCATCTTTATGTTCAAATTTTTGAAGTTGCACTTATTTTGTGTTCCTATGATAGTCACTTTGTGCTTCGTTGACTTGTTTTTCTACAAGATTCTTTTCCATAGGAAGTGGGTTAGACTTAAATGTGTTTTACATTTTCTTATTGATGCTCTCTTATTGTGCTTCAACTCTTATTATTATGTGAGCATCTTTTAAAAATCATTGTGCGTAGCTGAAAGGCATTAAAAGAAAAGCGCTACCGGGAGACAACGCGTTATATTTCTCCATTTTCAACCCGTTTTCCGTCGTTTTATTTTGTTTTATTTGCACCTGGATGTTGTATATTTCCTTAACAACCCCTCTGTATCTTTTCTTTTGTGTCTTTGTTGATCCAAATAAAGCCTCTAGTGGAAAGTTGAAACTATATTTCGGATTTCTGCGCAGGAAACATATTTCTGCTATCCACTTATAAATTCGTATAAAATCACAGAAAATTCAAAATGACCTGATTTTTTGTGTGCGTAATCCTGGGATATATACGCAAATTTTCTTAGTTGACCACATTTTGATTTGAGAAACAGTGGATTTTCGAAAAAAAATCACCTTTACCTGCTGTTCTCTTTTGACAGATTTCTGCTAATAATTGCATTTGCATCTTAATCTCTTTCTTTTGGTGTTCTTTTGAGAAAACGAGTTTTAAAAGAAGTTGTGATAGTATATAATGTGTTTATTAGTGTTAGGATTATGTTGAAACTTAACCATGTGAATTTATTATTTCGATTGCACTAACGTTGCTAATGAAGATTGTGAGAAGTTTGGTGTGAAGGAAGTTTTCAAGGGTCAAGAGAAGAGGATGATATGACGTGATCAAGAAGAGTGAAAAGTCTAAGCTTGGGGATGCCCCGGAGGTACATCCCAAAAAATTCCAAGAAGACTCAAGCGTCTAAGCTTGCGGATGCCCAAGGCATCCCCTTCTTCATCGACAAATTATCAGGTCACTTCTAGTGAAACTAAATTTTTATTCGGTCACATCTTATGTGCTTTACTTGGAGCGTCTTCTATTTTTGCTTTAAGTTTGTTTAGTTTTCTTTGCTGTAGTTTATGGTTGGATCTTATCATACTTTTGTGGGAGAGAGACATGCTCCGTTTTCATTGCTTAGAACACTCTAGTTTTCATTCTTATTGTTGTGTGAGATTTCACTATTTTCTAGTACTGCGTTTAGCCTTTGTTTTCATGCATATCTTATTCAGAGCTGTTAAATTTAGTAGTGTTATGTGAGTTCTCTCATGTTTGCTTTCTGTATCATGTACAGTATTTTTGTTAAAACATATCTTGTATGGTGCTTGTTGGAAAAAAACTGCTGCTTGAAGTAGAATTTTTAATGGTGCAAGTAGAAGCTTGTATAGACTGTGGCTAGAACTTTTTCGTATCATGCTAGATGTTATTTTAGTTTTAAATCCTTGTGGTTATTGAGTAGCATGATTAGACTCAAATAGCCGAGAGTGTTTAATGTACCATTGAAAGATTCATGAGATGTTCTTGTCATACTAAAGCATAAATTTATGGTATTCTCTTTCGAATGTTTTATTTGGTTGACTTGGCGCATGCTCACACCATGTTTATGACTATGAATCAGTCACTAATAGCCTCTATGATCATTAGGTTTTGAACTTGTGATACCGCTTATTCTTTAATTAATGATGTTTATGTCGCTATGCATGATTATGGCTCTTATGCTCTCTTGATTTGTCGCTCTCAGTCTTTTGTTAGCCTCCACCTGTACTGAGTATGGAATTCAACTCGTGCATCCAACTCCCTAAAACCAAGTTTTCCCATTGTGTCCACCATACCTACCTACATGTGGTATTTAACTGGCACTCCAAGTAAATTGCTCATGTGTTACATTTAAAACCTTTAAAATTACTCCTGCTTTGTGTTCCTGTTTTTGCTCATGAGAACGTAAATAGAGAATCTTTATCTCACTTGTTTATTGGATTTCACACCCTGGACTAGTGGCTTCATCCGCTTATCTAATTGATAGAAGAGCTGGTAGCGGGGTGCCTAGCCCCAAATTAATACACACAAAATCTCTTCACTATTTTTGCCCTTGATTTATCAGTCAAAGCATAATTGTGTAAACAATAAAGAAAGAGGGATGACCTTCTATAACAGTTGCGTCCTTCATATGGGAGCCGCTCTTGTGAAATCTAGTTGGCTTGTGACGTACTGTATTTTATGTGTACCATTCGTTGACATTAGCATACATTTCCCAAAATATAGACACTCAGTGTCAAACCTTTAATACCTCAGTTTAATAAAATAAAAGCTCTAGCACATGAGTGATCCCTGCTTCCCTCTGCGAAGGGCCTTTCTTTTACTTTTATGTTGAGTCTCCATCTTCTAACTTTATGAACAGTTGAGAGAGCATTTTTTCCATTTTGAGTTTTATGTGCATTTGTCCCAGAAACATTATTAATTGATTCATGATGTGTTATTGTTTGTTCTCAAATTATTTGTTCTAGTCTTCCTCATGAACTTTGAAGGTGTCCTGACATTTATGTTCTGCCCCATTCTTAAGGACTAGCGAAATATCACTTTGCCATGATTTCTCTATACTTGAAACAAACGTATGTCTTTCTTTGCATTGTTATTCATGATCTTTTATTTGAGTTAATTCTCATGATACAAAGTTATTGCTATGCTTTATTATTAAAGTTCTATTTATAACTTTTGTGTTTAAAGTTCTATGATCTCAGCTTACATATGCTTTTACATTATTATGATCAAGATTGTGTGGTAGCATGTCACCTCAGAAATTATTTTGTTTTATCGTTTACCTAATCGAGGACGAGTAGGAACTAAGCTTGGGATGCTTGATACGTCATAAACGTATCCCTAGTTTCTGATGTTCCATGTTGTTTTCATGTTTTTTCCCACATGTTTGCTATACACTTTATGTCATTTTTATTGATTTTCCGGACTAACCTATTGACAATATGCCACAGAGCCAGTTCCATGTTTTCTGTTGTTTTTAGTTTCAGAAAAGTTGTTCTAGAAATATTCTCGGAATTGGAAAATTCAAAAGCCAGAAGTCTTAAAAAATCCCGGAAGCATCCAGAAGTCCCGAAGAGCCCCGGAGGGGGGCGACAGGGTGGCGCGGCCAGCCCCTGGTGGTGCCACCTGGTGGTGTGGCCCCCCTGGCCACCCCCTGGCATCGCCATTTCGCCTATTTATACTCCCCCGAGGGAAAACCCTAGGAGAATCAACCTTTTCCACGAAATAAATCCGTAGCTCCGCCGCCGCCGATGATGACAAGTTTCGGGGGACAAATCTCTGTTCTGGCAGCCTTCCGGGACAGGGAAGTGCCCCCGGAGGCCATCTCCATCGACTCCACCGCCATCTCCATCGGGGAAGACTAGCTTATGGTCACCCGTCTCCACGGGCGATTTCCGACAGTGCCTGTGCGCGTGAGGACGTCAGGTATTTAGTGATGTGGGGTCAAGTAACTAGTTCGTTTGGGTGCTGGTGAATCGCTCGTTCGGACTAACCGTGGAGACGGTCGTCCGGATAGGAGCTGCCCTGATCTCCATCGCCGTTGCTGTCTCCTATGATGAGGAGGGAGTAGTTCTCCCCCCGTGGCTAAGGTATTTACCGGTAGCTATGTGGTTCATCTCTCTCTCCCATGGTGTGATCTATATGTGATCGTGAGCTTTGTAATCTAGTTGAATAAGTAGATGTTACTCTTCATCTTGTGCTACTCAAGTGTTTTATTAATATGAACTTTGGAGTCACCTTGTCCCGCGGTGTGAAGGTGACAGTGTGCACATCGGGTGTGTCTCCTCTATGAATTGTGGTGTTTGTCTAGTACCTTCTAGGGCGCTCATAGTGACAGCATGGGGTTAACTAGACATGGGAGTGCTTACTTTAAGGAATGCTTTTTGCAGCCCTACGCAATGATTAGTGTTCGTTATCCAACCGGAGAGGGTTAAGGAGTAGCATAGTGAAGAGAAGATATTTAATTATTCAATGATGTGATCATTGTTGAGAGAATCCACTAGTGAAAGTAGGGGCCTTGTTTCCAAGCATTGAAACACCGTTTCCCGCTTGTTCTGCTACATGTTTGCTTGCTGCCATATTTATTTCAGATTGCTATTATTACTTATAACCATCAATATTACTCGCATTTCACTATCTCTTCGCCGAACTAGTGCACCTATATACCTGACAAGTATATTGGGTGTGTTGGGGACACAAGAGACTTCTTGTATCTTAATTGCAGGGTTGCTTGAGAGGGATATCTTTGACCTCTACCTCCCTGAGTTCGATAAACCATGGGTGATCCATTTAAGGGAAACTTGCTGCTGTTCTACAAACCTCTGCACTTGGAGGCCCAACACTATCTACAAGAATAGAAGCATGCGTAGACATCAAGGTGGGAGAATCCCCTTCCAGAAATCCTCTTCCTCCCCGACAACAGCGCGAGAAAAAGCTTGCTTGATGCGTGTGGACACACGTTTGTTGGGAGACCCCAAGAGAAGGTATGAAGAGTACAACAGGAAGATTTTTCCTGGGAAAGAAACCAAGGTTTAATCGAACTAGTAGGAGAAATAAATCACTTCTAAAGGTTGTTGAGGGCTGATGTTGGCAGGGTGCACTACCAGGATCAGCAGCAATGTGGAATCTGCACACAACACAACCAAGATACTTTGCCCCAACGAAATAGTGAGGTTGTCAACCTCACCGGTTTTGGTGAAAACAAAGGATTGGACGTATAGAGTGGAAAACAGTGCTTGTTCGCACTGAAGGAATAGAGAACAATGATTGGAATAAAAAGAACAGTGCTTGTAGTAGGTTGTATTATCAGTGTAAAAGAATGGACCAGAGTCCACAGTTCACTAGTGGTGTCTCTCCATAAAAGATAAATAACATGTTGGGTAAACAAATTAGAGATCGGTAATTGACAGAAATAAAGGCCGCATCGTAGTGCATATGCAAGACATGATGATTACTATGAGATTCATATGGGCATTACAACATAATACATAGACCGTAATCCAACAACATCTATGACTAATAATCTACCCTCAGAACGTAATCCAAGCAGATTTGGGTATTAAGTTGCAAGCAACAGATTATTGCATTAAGTAAAGTGCGTAATGTAAACACTAAAATTATCCTTGGAAAAAACATTGTTGTTTTCTCCCTAATGGCAACAACACATACCCCATCCGTCACCTTTCTGTCACTCGAGCACAAATGAAAGGGAGGCATGAACCCAATATCGAGCATAAATACTCCCTCTTGGAGTTACAAGCATCAACTTGGCCAGAGAATCTACTAGTAACGGAGAGCATGCAAGATCATAAATAACATAAACATGATAGATTAATAATCAACTTGACATAGCATTCAATATTCATCGGATCCCAGCAAACACAACATGTAGCATTACATATAGATAATCTTGATCATGTTAGGAAGCTCACAAGATCTAAACATGGTGGCATAAAGAGGAAAACACAACCATCTAGCTAATGCTATGGACCCGTAGTCCAAGGATGAACTACTCACACATCACTCCGGAGGCAGGCATGGTGATGTAGAGCCCTCCGGTGATGATTTCCCCTCCCGCTAGGGTGCCGTGGAGAGCTCCAGAACCCTCCTGAACGAGGGTTAACGATGACAACGACTACGGAACTTTTTATGGATGGAGGCTTGGGTATTTAGAGTTTTCCCGAGGAGGAGCTTAAATGGGCGAAAGGGTGATGTCGGTGGGTAGCCAGGGGGCCCACACCACCTGGTGGCGCAGCAAAGGGGGGAGGCACCGCCCTATTGTGTGGCCACTCTGTAACATCCCTAATTTTTGGAAAGTCCAAAAATCACTAAAAATTGAAACTTTTTGTTTTCATGTTATCCAAGTCACCAAAAAACAATTATAGGAAAGAAATAAAAGGAAACAATGCATAACTCAATGAAAATTGAAATTAAGAATCCATTATACCTCTATTTCATAAACCCTAAAAGCCCATTCAAAATAAATATTCATTAATCAAAGAAATTGTTTTCTCTTAGAAAACATTATTTTATAAAATGTTTTCAAATCAACTATTACTTTGAAAATGTTTTATAGCCTTTGCAACCAGAGAATTATTACCTCTTAACAGTTTATATGCCTCAAAAATTATTTTATGGGAATAACAAATATTTATATTGATATATAAGTGATACTCCAAGTTTTAAACATAAAGGAGTGAATATAAAATGCTTTGATTTGTAAATAACATAAAATAAGACTTATAAAACTATATTATGACTTGTGGGATTTCCCCAAATTTAATTAAGCCAGTTATATATTTATTTAATTTTCTATTTTTTTAAATGGCATTAGTGCTATTAGTAAATCACTCATATCTTAAAAATATAAAATATAAAAATGATGTGAATATGACTTTCAAAAATTATATTTGACATGTTTACTGTCTCTGAAATTTTATTTAATCAAAACCTCATTTTTATTATTTTTCTAATTTAAAATGTACATTTATCACTATTAGTGATTTATTTATATTTTCAAAAATATGAAAAGTGAAATGTGTTGAAAAGTTTATAAAAATGTTCTAAACAGAAAGATATTAATATTACAATTTTTTAGAAATTTAAATGGGGTCATTTGGATTATTAAATCAAGAGATATTAAAAACAGGAAAAAAGAAAAAGAAAAAAAGAAATGATGACGTCATCATGACGTCATCGTCATCAACCCTGGCGTTTCTCAATCTCTACCGTTTCTACATGGAATGAATTCCTTTGATTTCGCGAGATTAAGGCGATTAATCACAGCGCCGTTTCCTCTCTGTTATAGCCCTGCGCCCCCTCTCCATTTCCCCTCCCCAGCGTCGCGAAATCGTGCCCCCAATCCCTCTCAATCCATCACCGGAGTCAGCCGCATCCGCCGTCGTCGATCTCCATTTCCGGCAAGGTGAGCCAGTATCTGTGGCCTAGAACCCCGTAGTTCGTTTCCCCTGGTCCTCGCGCCCCTCCTCAACCCATCCCCCTATTGTTTCCTCTACAGGAGCAACGCGCCAGAAGCTCACCAGAGCCCCGACGAGCTCCATCCGCATTGCGCGGGCGAGCCACGACGCGGGAGTCCCCGCCATCAGCGCCATTCGTCCCGCCGTGCACCGCTGATCCCCTCCGTGGTCTCCCCGAGCCCGGAGACCCCCTGTAGCGTCGCCGCCGTCTGCAACCGAGCCCGCGCCGCCATCCCCGCCATCGCCGGCGACCAAATTCCGGCGGGAGGTAACCCTAACCCCCCCGTTTTAAATCTGCTCCGTTGGATCAACATTGTAGGGCTAGGATTAGATCCACCTAGCGAAGCGGTACGGGCCAATCAGAGGGCACCGCGTCAGCCTGCGCGTTATGATCTTATATGTCGCCCGACGCAGCGCAAAGCCGGCCCAAGCCCACCTATTATCCATCGCGCCGCGCGGCAAATAGCCATTTTCGGCCCAGCCTCTCTCTGGATTTAATTCCGAATAAAAATAGAATTGTGAATTTGCAGATTAGTCCCTAGAACTTAGAAACATCATATCTTTTTAACCATAAGCCCAAATTTAGCAAGATTGGACTTTTTGAAATCCCCTGGATCTGTAGAATCTTTTAGCACTGTTCAAATTCAAATTTGACAAACTTAAATTGGTTCAAATTTAAAAATGCTTATTTGATGATTTTTGGCATAATTCAAATTCTACAAATCCAAAAATTGCAAATAAAATATATTTGGAAACCTTAGAATGTGTACCTTCATACCCTCTGTCCCAAAATAATTTTTGGTCAAATTAAAATTGAATTTAGAATTAAGTTGTCTATTTGAGTATTTTTGACATAGAATTTATTCTATAAATATTTTCAATATAGTTCCCTTTACAAATTTGCTCCTTTTGGTAACCTTGAACCAGAGACATAAGTACCTAAACCTTTTGGAAAACCTTGAACAATTTCCTTGTAAGTTGGACCAAAAATCCATCTTAGTGAACCACTAGTTGATCATGTCTTAGATTTTGTTTCTATTCTTTCTACCATTGTTTGTTGTGGCCATTTTGAATCCAAGACCAAGTACCTAGTATGTAAACCATATAAGAGACCAAGTAGTGAAGCTAAAACACTAGTACCATAGTTTTCTATCTACTCCTCCTTTCCCCTATTCTTGCTTCAAGAATCCATCAACTTAGCAAAATGGAGATCAAGACTCAAGCACAAGAAGGAAACTTCATTTTCAACTTGGTGGCAACATGAAGAGCTACAAGGAAGATCATTGAAGAAATGACTTAGGATCCACAACAATCTGAAGCATACTCCATCAAGTTCAAGTACATGAAGAAATGAAGAAGAAGACCCACCTCTCCATTTCTATCCTCTTGTCTCATTTATCCTCTATTTTGACTTAGTGATATTTTCACATTTGTTAAATAAAACACTTAGTTGTGACCACACCACTTGGGAAACAACTGGTGAGAAAACCATGAAGACTATCAAGACCAAGAGAAGCACCACACCAAGGAAGGAAACAACTTAGATGGCATGATGATGATCTTCAAGAAGGCAATCACATGAGGACTAGAAACAATCCATACAAGTTGAAGAATACCAAGTTATTTTTGTCCAACCATTGACCCAAATGGAAAACCTAAGACTTAGTAATATCTTCCCTTTGATGATGAAGTTAGTAGACCTACCCTAACCATAATGGAAAATACTAACATAGTCACTCAAATATTTTTGAAGGTGAATATGACCAAGTGTTTGCATGTATTACTTTAGTTGAAGAAGTAATATGTTTATTCTAAGTGAACTCTTGGAACTTCCTCGACAAGTATGGTTATAATAAAGTTAGTTTTCTACAAACTCAACCTAGTCCATCCCAAGTAAACCCTTGGAATTTCCTTAACAAGTATTGAACTCAAATCTTGACCTCGTCCTAGCCAACTTGGTACAACCCCTTTTGTTATGTTAGTTGCTCTGTTTGTTTTCTTCACTTGTATGTTTGCTTATTTTGTTATTGTGTTTTAAATGAATAGATTGTACGGAGAGCAACGATCTTTTGTGAAGAGTGTGATATCTTCACCAACTTCAACAAGGCAAGTAACACCCCATCAACTACCTATTATTTTTATATGCATTATAGAGTTTTGAGTAGTATGCATGATAGAAAATTTTACTAAGTTATATTATGCTATGCTAATATCCCAAGTAGTGTGTAGCCATCCTTCTATATCCTTCTAGTATAGAAGACATTGAACTTAGTGGAATTGCTATGCTCTTCAAATGTTTTATTTGGATGTTAAGGATAAAACTACTAAGTTTAATGAATCACCTGGGTGGAAGTGGTAAGACTGTGTAACATCCCTGATTTTTGGAAAACTCAAAAATCACAAAAATTTGAAACTTTTTGTTTTCATGTTATACAAGTCACCAAGAACCAAATGAGAAGCAAGAAACAAAAGGGAATAATACATAATTCAATGAAAATGAGTTTACCAATCCAATTATGCCTTGTTCCTTAAACTCTAAAACCTTTTTATAAAGGGAATATCTTTTTATTAACAAACCTTTACCAAAAATGTTTACAACTCCAATATTAATCTGAAGATATTTTATGGCATCAAAAATCAAAGATTTATAACCCTTGATAAAGTTCTAGGCCTAAAAAGTATTTGATGAGAATAAAATTATTAATAATAATCTTTAGTTGTTATTCCAAGTTTTAAACATAAAGGGGTGAAAATAAAATGCATTGCTTGACAATAACATAAAAGAGGGTTTTGAAAACAATATTATGACTTGTATTTTTATTCTAAATTTTATTGATCAAAAATATTAATAATTTGATATGAACTAATTAAATAGCATTAAGTTACTATCAGTAAATCCTTCATATCCTAAAATTATAAAATGTGAGAATGGTTTAAAAATGACTCTCCAAAGATAATATATGACATGTAAAATGTCTCTGAAATTTTATTTAGACAATAACATAAATTTATTATTTTCTAAATTTTAAAATGGCCTTAAAGTCTATTAGTGTTTTATTTATATTTTCAAAATATAAAATTGTGAAAACAAGATGAAATGACTATCAAAATTTTGTTTTCAACATTTAGAATGTCATTAAAATTGTACTTGACCCATAACCATATTTTATAATTTTTTGAATTAAAATTCACATTAAGAGACTATTAAGAAATTATTCAAATTTCCAAAATTTCAAAAATAAAATATGTTGAATTGTTTTCAAAAGTGATATTGTTGGAAAGCATTTGAAATTTTAAGAATTTAGAAATTGGTTTCATGTTAATTGGATTTATAAAACAGAAGATATAATTAAAACAAATAAACAGGAATAAAAGAAAAATCATTGATGACGTCATCGTCTTCAACGTTCAAGAAACTGCCATGGCCGTTTCCATCCGAATTTTTGCGCGCTTGATTGCGGATGAATTAGGCCATCAATTGGAGCCACGAGCCCGCCTATTTGAAGCCCATGAGTCCCTTTCCGTTTCCCCCTCTGGTGCCTCCCTCAATCGTGCCCCGTGCACAGAGGATTTCCTCGCCGGAGTTGCTCACGGCCGTCGCCGATTTCGTCGAATTCCGGTGAGACAAGCACACGTCCGTGTCCGAGAGCACCCCCTTTTCCTCCCCGTACCCTTGCGCGCATTTTGACACCTCCTCCCGTATGCATGGTGCAGCGTAGCGGCGAGGGAGAGCTCGCCGGAGTCGAAGCCCGCACGTCCGCCTCGGGTCTGCACCGTGCCACCACGGGAGACCGCACCGGCCAGCACCAAGGACGCCAACGAGTTCCCCGTGTCGTGGCGCACCCCTGCGTCACCTCCTCTGAGCCCGTGTAGCACCGGAGCGTCGTCTTCGTCGATTTCCGAGCACAGCTCCGCCGTCCGAGCCATTTCCGGCGACCCCCCCGGCCAGGTGAGCTCCTCTCTTCTTCCCAGCCCTTGGATCTAGTTTGAACGAGCAGGATTAGATCTAGTAAACGAAGGGGTATGCCACCGTTGGATCTAGATCTAACGATCCAGATCCAGTGACTTAACCCAGTCAGCACAGCCCAGTCAGCATCCAGTCAGCGTCCAGTCAGCATATGCACCCAATCAGATCCAGCCACGGGGCTAGCCTTTTATTCAAATTTTCTCCCGGTAGAATTTTTGGCAGATTTGCAGAAAAGTCCCTGCAACTTCAAATCATCATATCTTTTCAACAACTTGGCCAAATTTAGCAATCTTGGACTTTTTGAAAAGCCCTTGACATCTAGAAACTTTTGGCACTGGCAAAACTCAAATTTGACAAACTTAAAATTGTTCAATTTAAAATATGCTTGTTTGATGAAATTTGGTATAATTCAAATTCTACAAATCCAAAAATTGTAAATAAAATATATTTGGAAACCTTAGGATGTGTACTTTCATAACCTCTGTCCCAAAATAATATTTGAACAAATTAAAATTGAATTTAGAATTTAGTTGTCTATTTGAGTATTTTTGACATAGATTAATTTCTATAAATATTTTCAATATAGTTCCTTTTGCAAAATTGTTCCATTTGAAAACCTTGGACCAGAAAAACCTTGCCCAACCATTTTGGACACCCTTGGACCATGACCATGTAATTTTAGCCAAACTTCCATCATAGTAGTCCACCTAGTTGGTTAAGTATTAGAGTTGTTTCTATCATTGTTTACCTTTGTTGTTATGGCTATTTTGGAGCCAAGACCAAGTACCTAGTATGTGTAAATCACATACAAGACCAAGTGGTAAACCTTAGACCCTAGTACCTTTGCTTTCTATCTACTTCTCCATTCCCCCATTCTTGCTTCAAGAATTCACCAAGTCAGCAAAATGGAGATCAAGACTCAAGCACAAGAAGGAGGGACTTCATTTTCAACTTGGTGGCAACATGAAGAGATATGAGGAATATCATTGAAGAAATTGAAGGAAGGGCTTAGACTCCACAACAACTAGAAGAAACTCCATAAAGTACAAGTGTGAAGAAATCCAGAAGAAAACATCTCCCTCTCTCTTTCTATCATTCTTCTTATATTCTTTCCAATTGACTTAGTGGTATTTGTGCCCATCCCATACCCAAACCAATTAGTGAAGTGAAAGCCATGAAGAATCTATCAAGACCAAGAGAAGAATCCATCCAAGGAACAAGTCTACAACAGAAGCATGAAGGTGATTTTCAAGAAGACAAGCATGTGAAGACTTGGAGCAATTTACACAAGTTGAAGAATAACAAGTTATTTTGTCCAACCATTGACCCAAATGGAAAACCCAAGACTCAGTAATATTTTCCCTTTGATGATGAAGTTAGTAGACCTACCCTAACCACAATGGAAAATACTAACATAGTCACTTTAAGATTTTTGAAGGTGAATATGACCAAGTGTTTGCATGTATTACTTTAGTTGAAGAAGTAATATGTTTATTCTTAGTGAACTCTTGGAACTTCCTCGACAAGTATGGTTATAATAAAGTTTGATCACTACAAACTCAACCTAGTCCATCCCAAGTAAACTCTTGGAAAATCCCTTAACAAGTATGGAACCAAGAAAGAATAAATATTTCAAACCTAGACCTTGTCCTAACCAACTTGGTTAAGCCCCTTTTGATATGTTAGTTGCTATGTATGTTTTCTACACTTGTATGTTTGTTTGTTAGGATGCTTGTTTATTTGGTTTTGTGTTGACAATGAATAGATTGTACGGAGAGCAACGATCTTTTGTGAAGAGAGTGTGATATCTTCACCAACTTCAACAAGGCAAGTAACACATCATCAACTACCCATTATTTTTCTATATGCATTAGTTGATTTTGAGTAGTATGCATTGATAGGAAATTTTACTAAGTTATATTATGCTATGCTATTATCCTAGTAGTGTGTAGCCATCTCTTTTATCCTTGTTATTTATAGCCTTAGAACTTGATAGATGCTATGCAATGAGACAAATGATTTTTACTTGATGTTGTGGAAAAATTCTAAGTAACAACTTCAATGAACCACCTGGGTGGATTTGGTTGTTTGGCTGATGAGAGTTGAGTGTCTCCCCGAGGGGTTGTTCACTTGAGGAATGCCACCCAGGAACAAAGTGATTATGGCGTTCCCCAAGTTTAGATTGCTTCCAGTGCAGCCTTTAGTCACATGGGCTCTGTCTTGATCAACTAAGTTGTGAGGGTTCAGCCCGGGCTTGACAAGCAGATGTAGCATAATTATAGGTGGAACGGGTCTTGCCATTGGGTTGGATTCTTGCTTCTGAAAGATCTCGTCTCAATCTTCTCCTTTCCTTAATGCACTCAGGGTGTATAGGATGTTTGGGTTGAGTTGGGTCTGAAGGTGAAAGTGCGCAAGCTCTGCAGAGTCAACAAACTAAGATCTTAGCCGTGTCCCCGGTTATGGACAATTATGAGCAGCTGGACAAGGAAGGACGGAAGAATCACATCACCATTTTCAATAAGTAAAATTTGACCAAGTGAACAGTAGTTGTGGTGCTTGGATCTTAATCCAATTTTGCCACCCTTTGAAAAGAAAAGTTTGTTTTACAAAAGTGATAGGAGAAAACTGGCTTTATGCAAACTTAGCCAAAACTCCACTCAGCCAAATGAGCATGTAGTATTAGTCTTGCCATTTATATCCACCATAGTGTTACTTGCCATTACATTAAATTGTATTGACTCCCTTGTGGCTGCATATTCCATATTGCAGATGTTTCTGAAGACGAGTGAGGATTTCGTTTAGGATCTCGAGACTATCGCCAACATGTTTTGCCTGTGGCACATGAAGAAGATGGACTCAATGTTGTACTATGTTTTCCGATGTATTTCTTTCTTTTCTGCTAGTCTTCTAAGACTATGCAAGTTGTAATCTTATTTTGTAAAGACTGGATCATGCGATGTAATATAATTTGATGCATTTGCATGATATTTCATTTTGTACTGTGGTGCTAGCAATTGATCCAGGGACTAGCACAATAACACAGGTGTCCTTACATTATTTAAATGTGGGAACGCTACAAAATGGTATCAGAGCATTGTGTTGCCTTTAGGATTCGAGACCCTTAGGTTTGGAAGCCATTTTTGATCATGTTATTATCTCCTTAGAGTATTTTGGATCCTAGCGGCATAGTGAGATGAAGCGGCCCGGACAACTCTACGTGTCCACGGACACGAGACCGTTCCTTGATTGGCTTGCGGGTGCATGTATCTCTCACTATAGTGAATATCCAATTTGCAACAAGTTGTTAATAACCCATTGATCACCCTAGGATTGAAAATTTTCTTTGTTCGAACTTTCTATAAACAAAACAATCATCTTAATTCTTCTCATATCCTCTCATCTACTATTCTCCTTCAAAATTTTCTAGATGACCTCCCTCCTCAATACCATAAGATAGGAATGTTGATGACCATACCATGAAGTCCAAGAAGTGTTTTCACCACATGAAGACCTACACTCAATACAATTGAAGAAACTTGGAGATATACCCAGACTTCACAACAATTAAGAACACCTCAAGGCATTGAGAGAAGAATCTGAAGAAAACTCAAGAAGATATAGATGAGACCACCAATCTAGATTACCTTGTTAGAACAACGTTAACGTGATAGCATATTGATCATACCAATGAGTGTGGTATGACAATATTGGAGTTTTTCTAAAAAGTTTGTTGTTTGGTGTGATGATTGTGTTGTTATGTGTTGTTTGTAAGATGAGTTTCCTTGATCTGCTATGTTTGGATAAGAACCTTCCTTAGCTATCTTTCTAAATCTCTACTCATCCCTACTAGACCAAACCCAACACCATACTCACTCACCAACCATAGTGAGAACCATTTAAAATCATACAACCTTTACCCTATTGATACACAAGCCATCCCATTTGAGGAATGCTAGTATAAAATTTCTTTCTTCTGTGTGAAGGAACAATCACATCCATGATCAATGCCAACTGCCTAATAAGGATCCAGCTAACCTTGCAGCTATCAAGCAATGGAAGTTTTCCTACCATGAGAGTTTCCTTAGAAATAGCATGGTGTTTGCCTTCAAGGATGACAACAACAGGATGAAAGATTTCCAAGGACATCAAAAGACCAAGTTGAGAGGAACCCAAAGACTTTTGGCTTGACCCAAAGAGTGACCCCTGAGTGTCAAAGGTATTTCAACAGATCTATGTTGGTCTACAGCTCTACCGCGAAGGAAAGTTCTACTCAAGCCAATCTCAAATCAATCTACACTCCAATCTAATGAAATTAGACTACCCACAAAAGTTTCTTTTAAGGGTGGTAGCCACCAAGTTTGTTCTGGAACCCAGTTACCCAATCTTTCTTTCTAACCTTCCCAAATCTCGGGACGAGATTTCTTTTAAGGGTGGTAGTCTGTAACATCCCTGATTTTTGGAAAACTCAAAAATCACAAAAATTTGAAACTTTTTGTTTTCATGTTATACAAGTCACCAAGAACCAAATGAGAAGCAAGAAACAAAAGGGAATAATACATAATTCAATGAAAATGAGTTTACCAATCCAATTATGCCTTGTTCCTTAAACTCTAAAACCTTTTTATAAAGGGAATATCTTTTTATTAACAAACCTTTACCAAAAATGTTTACAACTCCAATATTAATCTGAAGATATTTTATGGCATCAAAAATCAAAGATTTATAACCCTTAATAAAGTTCTAGGCCTAAAAAGTATTTGATGAGAATAAAATTATTAATAATAACCTTTAGTTGTTATTCCAAGTTTTAAACATAAAGGGGTGAAAATAAAATGCATTGCTTGACAATAACATAAAAGAGGGTTTTGAAAACAATATTATGACTTGTAGTTTTATTCTAAATTTTATTGATCAACAATATTAATAATTAGATGTGAACTAATTAAATAGCATTAAGTTACTATCATTAAATCCTTCATATCCTAAAATTATAAAATGTGAGAATGGTTTAAAAATGACTCTCCAAAGATAATATATGACATGTAAAATGTCTCTGAAATTTTATTTAGACAATAACATAAATTTATTATTTTCTAAATTTTAAAATGGCCTTAAAGTCTATTAGTGTTTTATTTATATTTTCAAAATATAAAATTGTGAAAACAAGATGAAATGACTTTCAAAATTTTGTTTTCAACATTTAGAATGTCATTAAAATTGTACTTGACCCATAACCATATTTTATAAATTTTTGAATTAAAATTCACATTAAGAGACTATTAAGAAATTATTCAAATTTCCAAAATTTCAAAAATAAAATATGTTGAATTGTTTTCAAAAGTGATATTATTGGAAAGCATTTGAAATTTTAAGAATTTAGAAATTGGTTTCATGTTAATTGGATTTATAAAACAGAAGATATAATTAAAACAAATAAACAGCAATAAAAGAAAAATCATTGATGACGTCATCAATGACGTCATCGTCTTCAACGTTCAAGAAACTGCCATGGCCGTTTCCATCCGAATTTTTGCGCGCTTGATTGCGGATGAATTAGGCCATCAATTGGAGCCACGAGCCCGCCTATTTGAAGCCCATGAGTCCCTTTCCGTTTCCCCCTCTGGTGCCTCCCTCAATCGTGCCCCGTGCACAGAGGATTTCCTCGCCGGAGTTGCTCACGGCCGTCGCCGATTTCGTCGAATTCCGGTGAGACAAGCACACGTCCGTGTCCGAGAGCACCCCCTTTTCCTCCCCGTACCCTTGCGCGCATTTTGACACCTCCTCCCGTATGCATGGTGCAGCGTAGCGGCGAGGGAGAGCTCGCCGGAGTCGAAGCCCGCACGTCCGCCTCGGGTCTGCACCGTGCCACCACGGGAGACCGCACCGGCCAGCACCAAGGACGCCAACGAGTTCCCCGTGTCGTGGCGCACCCCTGCGTCACCTCCTCTGAGCCCGTGTAGCACCGGAGCGTCGTCTTCGTCGATTTCCGAGCACAGCTCCGCCGTCCGAGCCATTTCCGGCGACCCCCCCGGCCAGGTGAGCTCCTCTCTTCTTCCCAGCCCTTGGATCTAGTTTGAACGAGCAGGATTAGATCTAGTAAACGAAGGGGTATGCCACCGTTGGATCTAGATCTAACGATCCAGATCCAGTGACTTAACCCAGTCAGCACAGCCCAGTCAGCATCCAGTCAGCGTCCAGTCAGCATATGCACCCAATCAGATCCAGCCACGGGGCTAGCCTTTTATTCAAATTTTCTCCCGGTAGAATTTTTGGCAGATTTGCAGAAAAGTCCCTGCAACTTCAAATCATCATATCTTTTCAACAACTTGGCCAAATTTAGCAATCTTGGACTTTTTGAAAAGCCCTTGACATCTAGAAACTTTTGGCACTGGCAAAACTCAAATTTGACAAACTTAAAATTGTTCAATTTAAAATATGCTTGTTTGATGAAATTTGGTATAATTCAAATTCTACAAATCCAAAAATTGTAAATAAAATATATTTGGAAACCTTAGGATGTGTACTTTCATAACCTCTGTCCCAAAATAATATTTGAACAAATTAAAATTGAATTTAGAATTTAGTTGTCTATTTGAGTATTTTTGACATAGATTAATTTCTATAAATATTTTCAATATAGTTCCTTTTGCAAAATTGTTCCATTTGAAAACCTTGGACCAGAAAAACCTTGCCCAACCATTTTGGACACCCTTGGACCATGACCATGTAATTTTAGCCAAACTTCCATCATAGTAGTCCACCTAGTTGGTTAAGTATTAGAGTTGTTTCTATCATTGTTTACCTTTGTTGTTATGGCTATTTTGGAGCCAAGACCAAGTACCTAGTATGTGTAAATCACATACAAGACCAAGTGGTAAACCTTAGACCCTAGTACCTTTGCTTTCTATCTACTTCTCCATTCCCCCATTCTTGCTTCAAGAATTCACCAAGTCAGCAAAATGGAGATCAAGACTCAAGCACAAGAAGGAGGGACTTCATTTTCAACTTGGTGGCAACATGAAGAGATATGAGGAATATCATTGAAGAAATTGAAGGAAGGGCTTAGACTCCACAACAACTAGAAGAAACTCCATAAAGTACAAGTGTGAAGAAATCCAGAAGAAAACATCTCCCTCTCTCTTTCTATCATTCTTCTTATATTCTTTCCAATTGACTTAGTGGTATTTGTGCCCATCCCATACCCAAACCAATTAGTGAAGTGAAAGCCATGAAGAATCTATCAAGACCAAGAGAAGAATCCATCCAAGGAACAAGTCTACAACAGAAGCATGAAGGTGATTTTCAAGAAGACAAGCATGTGAAGACTTGGAGCAATTCACACAAGTTGAAGAATAACAAGTTATTTTGTCCAACCATTGACCCAAATGGAAAACCCAAGACTCAGTAATATTTTCCCTTTGATGATGAAGTTAGTAGACCTACCCTAACCACAATGGAAAATACTAACATAGTCACTTTAAGATTTTTGAAGGTGAATATGACCAAGTGTTTGCATGTATTACTTTAGTTGAAGAAGTAATATGTTTATTCTTAGTGAACTCTTGGAACTTCCTCGACAAGTATGGTTATAATAAAGTTTGATCGCTACAAACTCAACCTAGTCCATCCCAAGTAAACTCTTGGAAAATCCCTTAACAAGTATGGAACCAAGAAAGAATAAATATTTCAAACCTAGACCTTGTCCTAACCAACTTGGTTAAGCCCCTTTTGATATGTTAGTTGCTATGTATGTTTTCTACACTTGTATGTTTGTTTGTTAGGATGCTTGTTTATTTGGTTTTGTGTTGACAATGAATAGATTGTACGGAGAGCAACGATCTTTTGTGAAGAGAGTGTGATATCTTCACCAACTTCAACAAGGAAAGTAACACATCATAAACTACCCATTATTTTTCTATATGCATTAGTTGATTTTGAGTAGTATGCATTGATAGGAAATTTTACTAAGTTATATTATGCTATGCTATTATCCTAGTAGTGTGTAGCCATCTCTTTTATCCTTGTTATTTATAGCCTTAGAACTTGATAGATGCTATGCAATGAGACAAATGATTTTTACTTGATGTCGTGGAAAAATTCTAAGTAACAACTTCAATGAACCACCTGGGTGGATTTGGTTGTTTGGCTGATGAGAGTTGAGTGTCTCCCCGAGGGGTTGTTCACTTGAGGAATGCCACCCAGGAACAAAGTGATTATGATGTTCCCCAAGTTTAGATTGCTTCCAGTGCAACCTTTAGTCATATGGGCTCTGTCTTGATCAACTAAGTTGTGAGGGTTCAGCCCGGGCTTGACAAGCAGATGTAGCATAATTATAGGTGGAACGGGTCTTGCCATTGGATTGGATTCTTGCTTCTGAAAGATCTCGTCTCGATTCTTCTCCTTTCCTTAATGCACTCGGGGTGTATAGGATGTTTGGGTTGAGTTGGGTCTGAAGGTGAAAGTGCACAAGCTCTGAAGAGTCAACAAACTAAGATCTTAGTCGTGTCCCCGGTTATGGACAATTTTGAGCAGCTGGACAAGGAAGGACGGAAGAATCACATCACCATTTTCAATAAGTAAAATTTGACCAAGTGAACAGTAGTTGTGGTGCTTGGATCTTAATCCAATTTTGCCACCCTTTGAAAAGAAAAGTTTGTTTTACAAAAGTGATAGGAGAAAACTGGCTTTATGCAAACTTAGCCAAAACTCCACTCAGCCAAATGAGCATGTAGTATTAGTCTTTCCATTTATATCCACCATAGTGTTACTTGCCATTACATTAAATTGTATTGACTCCCTTGTGGCTGCATATTCCATATTGCAGATGTTTCTGAAGACGAGTGAGGATTTCGTTTAGGATCTCGAGACTATCGCCAACATGTTTTGCCTGTGGCACATGAAGAAGATGGACTCAATGTTGTACTATGTTTTCCGATGTATTTCTTTCTTTTCTGCTAGTCTTCTAAGACTATGCAAGTTGTAATCTTATTTTGTAAAGATTGGATCATGCGATGTAATAGAATTTGATGCATTTGCATGATATTTCATTTTGTACTGTGGTGCTAGCAATTGATCCAGGGACAAGCACAATAACACAGGTGTCCTTACATTATTTAAATGTGGGAACGCTACAGACTGGTTTTTGTTGAGTGTTTCCTCAGGGCCCTTATCTAAGTGTTATTCCACTTGAGGTTGTCACTTGAGGATGGCCACCCAGGAACAAAGAGATTACCATGTCCCTCTAAGTTTAGTAGCTTCCTGTGCAGCCTTTGGTCATATGGGCTCTGTCTTTATCAACTAAGTTGAATGAACTCACCGGTGCTTGACTAGCAGATGTAGGGGGTATAGGTTGGAACGGGTCAAGCCTGACGGTGGTGGAATTTCTTCTGAAAGATCTCGTCTCAATCTTCTCCTTTCCTTAATGCACTCAGGGTGTATAGGATGTTTGGGCTGATTTGAGTCTAAAGGTGAAAGTGCACAATCTCTGCAGAGTCAACAAGCTAAGATCTTATCCGTGTCCCCGGTTATGGACAACTATGAGCATCTGGACAAGGATTGACGGAAGAATCTCATCATCAATTTCAATAAGTAAAATTTTGACCAAGTGAACAGTATTGTGGTACTTGGATCTTAATCCAATGTTGCCACCCTTTTGAAAAGAAAAGTTGGTTTTATAAGAGTGATAGGAGAAAACTGGCTTTATGCAAAACTTAGCCAAAACTCCACTCAGCCAAATAAGCATGTAGTATTAGTCTTGCCATTTATATCCACCATAGTGTTACTTGCCAATACATTAAATTGTATTGACTCCCTTGTGGCTGCATATTCCATATTGCAGATGTTTCTCAAGACGAGTGAGGATTTCGTTTAGGATCTCGAGACTATCGCCAACATGTTTTGCCTGTGGCACATGAAGAAGATGGGCTCAATGCCATTCATGTTTTCCGCTGTATATCTTAGTTTTCTGCTAGTCTTCTAAGACTATGCAAGTTGTAATACTATTTTGTAAAGACTGGATCATGCGATGTAATAGAATTTGATGCATTTGCATGATATTTCTTTTTGTACTGTGGTGCTAGCAATTGATCCAGGGACTAGCACAATAACACAGGTATTCCATCTTTATTAAAAGTTGGGATGCTACACACTCTGTGCCCCCTCCGGGTCTCCTTCGGACTCCGTGTACACGACAGAAAAATAGGACCCTGGGATATTGTTTCGTCCAATTCCGACAATATTTCCAGAACAACTTTTATGAAACCAAAAACAGCATAAAACAGGAACGAACGCTGTGGCATCTTCTTAATAGATTAGTCCCAGGAAATCTATAAAAATGCTATGAAGTGTTTAGAAAACATGTAGCAATTGCCATGAAAACAGCATGGAACATCAGAAATTATAGATACGTTTGAGACGTAACATTGAGGTTGATGTCGCTTGAATGCGTTGGCTCATCGGGTGAGATGGAGAAACGGGATTGCTGTGTGGTAGGCACCTGGCTTGGGTTGGCATAGTAGCGTGGGAAGACGGTTGATACGTCCAAAACGTATCTACTTTCTTGAACACATTTGCTGGTGTTTTCCTCTAAATTTGTGAGTTTTGGATACAACTAACATGTACTAATGACGTTTTCAGCATAATTTCCCCGGTGTCTCGTTTTTGTGCAGAAATTCAACTTTCCGGAAAATACCCGGAAAAGATCGCAAAGTCCCTATTTTACCCGAAGACTCACGGAGCCAAAAGACGAGACAAAGACGGGCCACGAGGGGCCCACACCATGTTGCGGCGCCCCCCTAGGTCGCGTCGTGGCATGGTGTGGCCGCCTCGGCCACCCCTTGTTCCCCTTTTCGACTACTTTAACCTCTTAACCTAAAAACGTGAGGGGGTTCGACATATTATAGAGAAACACACCCGAGCGCCGCCGCCTCCTGGAAACTCAATTCGGGGATCAGAAGTTCCTGTTCTAGCACCCTGCCGGGACGGGGTTTCAGAGGAGATCATCGTCATCGTCATCGCTACAAGACCGTTCCCTGATTGGCTAGCGGGTGCCAGTATGGCAGTATCTCTCACTATAGTGAATATCCAATTTGCAAAAAGTTGTTAATAACCCCTTGATCACCCTAGGATTGAAAACTTTCTATGTTCAAACTTTCTAGAAACAAAACAATCCTCTTAATCTTTCTCATATCCTCTCATCTATTATTCACCTTCAAAATTTTCTAGATGACCTCCCTCCTCAATACCATCAAGACAGGAATGTTGATGACCATACCATGAAGTGCAAGAAGTATTTTCACCACATGAAGACCTACACTCAAGACAATTGAAGAAAACTTGGAGATACACCAATACTTCCCAACAATCAAGAACACCTCAAGACATCGAGAGAAGAAATTGAAGAAAAAATCAAGAAGATATAGATGAGACCACCAATCTAGTTCCTTTGTTAGAACAATGTTAACGTGTTAGTGTATTGATCATATCAATGAGTGTGGTATGACAATATTAGTGTTTTCTAAAAACCATGTTGTTTGGTGTGATGAATGTATTGTTATGTGTTTGTTATGTGTTGATTGCAAGATGAGTTTCCTTGATCTACTGTGTTGGAGTAGGATCTTCCTTAGATCTTTCTAATCTCCATTCATGAATGCTAAACCAAACCCAACCCTATACCCATTTACCACCCATAGTGAGTTTCCAACTGGAGTGCACCAACTGACTTCATACCCAAGACCACCCTTTTGAGACACAAACAATTTAGGATTGCCAAAATGTTAGGATTTTGTTCTTTTGTGTGAAGGAACAATCACATCCATGATCAATGCCAACTACCTCATAAGGAGCATCAAGCCAATCAACAAGTGAAGATAGACAAGTGGACTCAAAGTTGCATGAGCTATGAAGAATGGGAGCTTACCACACCAGGAAGATAAGAGATGAAGAAAACTACAACAATTCAGAGCAACCCACTAGTTGAGAAATGATAGCTTTACTCAAGTTTGTCTTACAGTTTTGAAAAAAATTGTTAGATAAGTGAGGCGACCTAGTGTTATTAAGCAAGATTCAACAATCCAAGTACAAGGTAATGATTGAGTGCAACATGGATTGGCCCCCATGGTGACTACTCACATTATTTACTTTTGCTATGAGGAATGTTAAATCTGAGTGACATACCTATTAGAGAGACGACGATGTTAAACCTGAACCATAGCATGGTAGAATACAATAATGACCCTATGTTAGTATTACTGAAAAACGTACTATTTTCGGTGAGGATCAAGCCAACCTTGGAGCTATCAAGCAATGGAATATTTTGCCTACCATGAGAGTTTCTTTAGAAATAGCATGGTGTTTGCCTTCAAGGATGACAACAACAAGAGGGAAGATTGCCAAGGACATCAAAAGACCAAGTTGAGAGTGAACCAAAGACTTTTGATTGACCCAAAGAGTGACCCCTCGGTGTCAAAGGTAGTTCAACATACCTATGTTGGCCTACAGCTCTACCGCGAAGTAAAGTTCTACTCAAGCCAATATCAAAATCAATCTTTACCCCAATCTAATGAAAATAGACTACCCACAAAAGTTTCTTTTAAGGGTGGTAGCCCACCCAGTTGTTCTGGAACCCAGTTGTCCAAACCTATTCCTTTTTTCTAGCCTTCCCAAATCTCGGGACGAGATTTCTTTTAAGGGTGGTAGTCTGTAACATCCCTGATTTTTGGAAAGTCCAAAAATCACTAAAAATTGAAACTTTTTGTTTTCATGTTATCCAAGTCACCAAAAAACAATTAGAGGAAAGAAATAAAAGGAAACAATGCATAACTCAATGAAAATTGAAATTAAGAATCCATTATACCTCTATTTCATAAACCCTAAAAGCCCATTCAAAATAAATATTCATTAATCAAAGAAATTGTTTTCTCTTAGAAAACATTATTTTATAAAATGTTTTCAAATCAACTATTACTTTGAAATGTTTTATAGCCTTTGAAACCAGAGAATTATTACCTCTTAACAGTTTATATGCCTCAAAAATTATTTTATGGGAATAACAAATATTTATATTGATATATAAGTGATACTCCAAGTTTTAAACATAAAGGAGTGAATATAAAATGCTTTGATTTGTAAATGACATAAAATAAGACTTATAAAACAATATTATCACTTGTGGGATTTCCCCAAATTTAATTAAGCCAGTTATATATTTATTTAATTTTCTATTTTTTTAAATGGCATTAGTGCTATTAGTAAATCACTCATATCTTAAAAATATAAAATATAAAAATGATGTGAATATGACTTTCAAAAATTATATTTGACATGTTTAATGTCTCTGAAATTTATTTAATCAAAACCTCATTTTTATTATTTTTCTAATTTAAAATGTACATTTATCACTATTAGTGATTTATTTATATTTTCAAAAATATGAAAAGTGAAATGTGTTGAAAAGTTTATAAAAATGTTCTAAACAGAAAGATATTAATATTACAAATTTTTAGAAATTTAAATGGGGTCATTTGGATTATTAAATCAAGAGATATTAAAAACAGGAAAAAAGAAAAAGAAAAAAAGAAATGATGACGTCATCATGACATCATCGTCATAGACCCTGGCGTTTCTCTCTCTCTACCGTTTCTACATGGAATGAATTACTTTGATTTCGCGAGATTAAGGCGATTAACCACAGCGCCGTTCCCTCTCTGTTATAGCCCTGCGCCCCCTCTCCATTTCCCCTCCCCTGCGTCGCGAAATCGTGCCCCCAATACCTCTCAATCCATCGCCGGAGTCAGCCGCATCCGCCGCCGCCGATCTCCATTTCCGGCAAGGTGAGCCAGTATCTGTGGCCTAGAACCCCGTAGTTCGTTTCCCCTGGTCCTCGCGCCTCTCCTCAACCCCTCCCCCTACTGTTTCCTCTACATGAGCAACGCGCCGGAAGCTCACCGGAGGCCCGACGAGCTCCATCCGCATTGCGCGGGCGAGCCACGACGCGGGAGTCCCTGCCATCAGCGCCATTCGTCCCCCCGTGCACCGCTGAACCCCTCCGTGGTCTCCCCGAGCCCGGAGACCCCCTGTAGCGTCGCCGCCGTCTGCAACCGAGCCCGCGCCGCCGTCCCCGCCATCGCCGGCGACCAAATTCCGGCGGGAGGTAACCCTAACCCCCCCGTTTTAAATCTGCTCCGTTGGATCAACATTGTAGGGCTAGGATTAGATCCACCTAGCGAAGCGGTACGGGCCAATCAGAGGGCGTCGCGTCAGCCTGCGCGTTATGATCTTATATGTCGCCCGGCGCAGCGCAAAGCCGGCCCAAGCCCACCTATTATCCGTCGCGCCGCGCGGCAAATAGCCATTTTCGGCCCAGCCTCTCTCTGGATTTAATTCCGAATAAAAATAGAATTGTGAATTTGCAGATTAGTCCCTAGAACTTAGAAACATCATATCTTTTTAACCATAATCCCAAATTTAGAAAACTTGGACTTTTTGAAATCCCCTGGATCTGTAGAATCTTTTAGCACTGTTCAAATTCAAATTTGACAAAGTTAAATTGGTTCAAATTTAAAAATGCTTGTTTGATGATTTTTGGCATAATTCAAATTCTACAAATCAAAAAATTGCAAATAAAATATATTTGGAAACCTTAGAATGTGTACCTTCATACCTCTGTCCCAAAATAATTTTTGGTCAAATTAAAATTGAATTTAGAATTAAGTTGTCTATTTGAGTATTTGTGACATAGAATTTATTCTATAAATATTTTCAATATAGTTCCCTTTACAAATTTGCTCCTTTTGGTAACCTTGAACCAGAGACATCAGTACCTAAACCTTTTGGACAACCTTGAACAATTTCCTTGTAAGTTGGACCAAAAATCCATCTTAGTGAACCACTAGTTGATCATGTCTTAGATTTTGTTTCTATTCTTTCTACCATTGTTTGTTGTGGCCATTTTGAATCGAAGACCAAGTACCTAGTATGTAAACCATATAAGAGACCAAGTAGTGAAGCTAAAACACTAGTACCATAGTTTTCTATATACTCCTCCTTTCCCCTATTCTTGCTTCAAGAATCCATCAACTTAGCAAAATGGAGATCAAGACTCAAGCACAAGAAGGAAACTTCATTTTCAACTTGGTGGAAACATGAAGAGCTACAAGGAAGATCATTGAAGAAATGACTTAGGATCCACAACAATTTGAAGCATACTCCATCAAGTTCAAGTACATGAAGAAATGAAGAAGAAGACCCACCTCTCCATTTCTATCCTCTTGTCTCATTTATCCTGTATTTTGACTTAGTGATATTTCCACATTTGTTAAATAAAACACTTAGTTGTGACCACACCACTTGGGAAAAAACTGGTGGGAAAACCATGAAGACTATCAAGACCAAGAGAAGCACCACACCAAGGAAGGAAACAACTTAGATGGCATGATGATGATCTTCAAGAAGGCAATCACATGAGGACTAGAAACAATCCATACAAGTTGAAGAATAACAAGTTATTTTTGTCCAACCATTGACCCAAATGGAAAACCTAAGACTTAGTAATATCTTCCCTTTGATGATGAAGTTAGTAGACCTACCCTAACCACAATGGAAAATACTAACATAGTCACTCAAATATTTTTGAAGGTGAATATGACCAAGTGTTTGCATGTATTACTTTAGTTGAAGAAGTAATATGTTTATTCTAAGTGAACTCTTGGAACTTCCTCGACAAGTATGGTTATAATAAAGTTAGTTTTCTACAAACTCAACCTAGTCCATCCCAAGTAAACCCTTGGAATTTCCTTAACAGGTATTGAACTCAAATCTTGACCTTGTCCTAGCCAACTTGGTACAACCCCTTTTGTTATGTTAGTTGCTCTGTTTGTTTTCTTCACTTGTATGTTTGCTTGCTAGTATGTTTGCTTATTTTGTTATTGTGTTTTAAATGAATAGATTGTACGGAGAGCAACGATCTTTTGTGAAGAGTGTGATATCTTCACCAACTTCAACAAGGCAAGTAACACCCCATCAACTACCTATTATTTTTATATGCATTATAGAGTTTTGAGTAGTATGCATGATAGGAAATTTTACTAAGTTATATTATGCTATGCTAATATCCCAAGTAGTGTGTAGCCATCCTTCTATATCCTTCTAGTATAGAAGACATTGAACTTAGTGGAATTGCTATGCTCTTCAAATGTTTTATTTGGATGTTCAAGATAAAACTACTAAGTTTAATGAATCACCTGGGTGGAAGTGGTAAGACTGGTTTTTGTTGAGTGTTTCCTCAGGTCCCTTATCTAAGGGTTATTCCACTTGAGGTTGTCACTTGAGGATGGCCACCCAGGAACAAAGAGATTACCATGTCCCTCTAAGTTTAGTAGCTTCCTGTGCAGCCTTTGGTCATATGGGCTCTGTCTTTATCAACTAAGTTGAATGAACTCACCGGTGCTTGACTAGCAGATGTAGGGGGTATAGGTTGGAACGGGTCAAGCCTGACGGTGGTGGAATTTCTTCTGAAAGATCTCGTCTCAATCTTCTCCTTTCCTTAATGCACTCAGGGTGTATAGGATGTTTGGGCTGATTTGAGTCTAAAGGTGAAAGTGCACAATCTCTGCAGAGTCAACAAGCTAAGATCTTATCCGTGTCCCCGGTTATGGACAACTATGAGCATCTGGACAAGGATTGACGGAAGAATCTCATCATCAATTTCAATAAGTAAAATTTTGACCAAGTGAACAGTATTGTGGTACTTGGATCTTAATCCAATGTTGCCACCCTTTTGAAAAGAAAAGTTGGTTTTATAAGAGTGATAGGAGAAAACTGGCTTTATGCAAAACTTAGCCAAAACTCCACTCAGCCAAATAAGCATGTAGTATTAGTCTTGCCATTTATATCCACCATAGTGTTACTTGCCAATACATTAAATTGTATTGACTCCCTTGTGGCTGCATATTCCATATTGCAGATGTTTCTCAAGACGAGTGAGGATTTCGTTTAGGATCTCGAGACTATCGCCAACATGTTTTGCCTGTGGCACATGAAGAAGATGGGCTCAATGCCATTCATGTTTTCCGCTGTATATCTTAGTTTTCTGCTAGTCTTCTAAGACTATGCAAGTTGTAATACTATTTTGTAAAGACTGTATCATGCGATGTAATAGAATTTGATGCATTTGCATGATATTTCATTTTGTACTGTGGTGCTAGCAATTGATCCAGGGACTAGCACAATAACACAGGTATTCCATCTTTATTAAAAGTTGGGATGCTACACACTCTGTGCCCCCTCCGGATCTCCTTCGGACTCCGTGTACACGACAGAAAAATAGGACCCTGGGATATTGTTTCGTCCAATTCCGAGAATATTTCCAGAACAACTTTTATGAAACCAAAAACAACATAAAACAGGAACGACCGCTGTGGCATCTTCTTAATAGATTAGTCCCAGGAAATCTATAAAAATGCTATGAAGTGTTTAGAAAACATGTAGCAATTGCCATGAAAACAGCATGGAACATCAGAAATTATAGATACGTTTGAGACGTAACATTGAGGTTGATGTCGCTTGAATGCGTTGGCTCATCGGGTGAGATGGAGAAACGGGATTGCTGTGTGGTAGGCACCTGGCTTCGGTTGGCATAGTAGCGTGGGAAGACGGTTGATACGTCCAAAACGTATCTACTTTCTTGAACACATTTGCTGGTGTTTTCCTCTAAATTTGTGAGTTTTGGATACAACTAACATGTACTAATGACGTTTTCAGCATAATTGCCCCGGTGTCTCGTTTTTGTGCAGAAATTCAACTTTCCGGAAAATGCCCGGAAAAGATCGCAAAGTCCCTATTTTACCCGAAGACTCACGGAGCCAAAATACGAGACGAAGACGGGCCACGAGGGGCCCACACCACGTTGCGGCGCCCCCCTAGGTCGCGTCGTGGCATGGTGTGGCCGCCTCGGCCACCCCTTGTTCCCCTTTTCGACTACTTTAACCTCTTAACCTAAAAACGTGAGGGGGTTCGTCATATTATAGAGAAACACACCCGAGCGCCGCCGCCTCCTGGAAACTCAATTCGGGGATCAGAAGTTCCTGTTCTAGCACCCTGCCGGGACGGGGTTTCAGAGGAGATCATCGTCATCGTCATCGCTACCGCCTGTCCATCATCCATTAATGATTCCCCCATCCATGTGTGAGTAATCCCCGCTGTAGGCTAATAGGGATGGTAGGGATTGGATGAAATCGTTCATGTAATAATAGCCAGATTGTTAGGGCATGGTGCATAGTATCCGTTGTTAGTGCTATCTATCGTTGTTGCAACTTGTTATGCTTAATGCTTGACACTAGGGCCTGAGTGCCACGATTTCAGATATGAACATGTTATTGATTCATGAGGATAATTATTGTTTTTGATCTTGCCTGCAAGTTTCTTACACATATCGTTGTCCGGAACCCGAGGCCCCAAAGTGACAACAATTGGGATAATCGGAGGGGATGGCTGTGATATGAGGATCACATGTGTTCACGGAGTGTTAATGTTTTTCTCCGATGCTTTATTAAAAGGAGAACCTTAATTTCCAGTAGTTTACCTTGAGGCCCCGCTGCAAACGGGTTGGTAGGACAGAAGATGTTTTGCAAGTTTCTCACTGCGAGCACGTACGACTAAATACGTAACACATGCCTATGGTCACTTAGTACTTGGATGCTTTATCATTATTTACTTGTAATTTTCCTAGTCTTGATTATTATATAAACTATCTTATCCATGCAACGCCCGTTCATTCGTCCCTATGCCTACAGTATTTTAATCCTACTGTCTACTACAATTATTGATGTTGTCTTTATTTCATTCATGCTATTATTTCATTACTTCTACTGCTATAAAACTGTTGCTACTGATAAACTATTGCGAGCAAGTCTATTTCCAGGTCCAGCTGAACTGACAATTCATCTGTTAAGGCTTATAAATATTCTTTGGCTCCCCTGGTGTCAAATCAATAAATTTGGGTTTTACTTCCCACCAAGACTGTGGCGATCCCCTATACTTGTGGATCATCAAGACTATTTTCTGGTGCCGTTGCCAAGGAGGATAGCTTTATTTGTATGCTCACTTGAACGTGATATTGTTTGCTGCAAGTTATTCTTCATGGGTAAAACTCGTGATGAGTAAGTGTCTATATTTCCATCCACTACAAGGATAGGTACAACTCTGAATACCTTTGTTGCTCTTGATTCACCATCTGTAATGAGTAAACTTCTTACACCACCACATACCCATGCTACACATACTGATACTTTTGCTGAATCTGAAAATACTTCTGTTAATTTTGATGATGCTTCTACTATGCTTGATGAGAGTGGTTCATTAGGTCCTTTCCTAAATGCTACAATTGCTAGAGCTAAACAAATTGAAAACACTGAAATTCCTAATGAAAATCTTGGTACACCTGTTAGTTCACCCGAGTCTAGAGATAGTCCTAGTGATGATCTTGAGGAAACTTACATTGAACTTAATGATGAATTTATTGAAGAATGTCATGCTTCTAGTAGTGGAAGTGCTATTAAAAGTCTCCTTGCAAGACGTGTTGTTAGATATAAACTGTCTCCTGATGCTAAGCTTGCTACATCCCCATAAACATTAAAGATAATGGTTATGATTTCTCTCTATATTTATCGTATAAATATCTATTGTTGAGGAAGAACCTTTTTGTGGTACTTAAACTGAAAGTACTGTAGGACATATGAATGAGCTCTCATCTTTGAGTAGCTTATTTTCATATGATATTAAGAAACGTAGTTCCTTTGTCGCTAATTTTTTTTCCTTTCTCATTGAAATATGAAGCTAAAATTTGGTTTAATAATCTGTCACCTAGATCTATTGAAGGTCCTATTGGTTTGGTTAATTCTTTCTTTCACAAATATTTTCCTCCTAGTGCTCAACATACTGCTTTGCAGAGAATATTTAACTTTAAGCAAATTGAAGGAATGAAAATGCCTAAATCTTGGGCAAAATGTTGTTCTTTAATTAGAGATCGGCCTGGGCATCAATTAGCTAAAAATGAACTCCTCGATATATTCTATAATGGACTAACTATTGAATCTAGGACAAACCTGGATAGTTGTGTCGGTTGTGTTTTCAGGAAAAGAAATCCTGAAGAAGCCGAGGAATTACTGGCTAAAATAAGCCAAAATCATCATGATTGGACTATACCTAAATCGACCCCAACACCAACACCAACACCAAAGAAGAGGGGAATGATTGAATTAAATGATGAAGTGATGAGGGAAGCCGAGAAATCTCTTAAAGAGAATGGTATTAAATCTGAAGATGTGATGAATATACCACCTATAGAAGAATTATGTATGCCAATTCCTCACCCATCCACAATTGAGGTACATTGTCTCAAATTTTTGATAATAGAGATATTCCCTATTCTAAACCTCTTGATCAATGCTTTGATGAATTTGGTAATTATACTATTAAGCAAGATAACTTTAATTTGAGAGTGCAGAATCATCTAATGGAAAATTCTAGAGCTATTAATAATTTGCATGGTATTATGGAGAGAACCTATAATGATGTTAAAATTCTTATTACAAAATTCCATATGGTTCAAACTCAAATTGATCAACTCACTAAGGTGCTAAAATCTTTGCGAGTTAATTCTTCTAGAGAAAAACATGTTTATGAAATAAGCACTAGAAGTGGTGTTTCTACTCAGGATCCTTTGTATCCCGAGGGACATCCTAAAAGAATTGAACAAGATTCTCAACGAGCTAAAGACAATAGTACTCCTTCTAAGAAAAAGAAACATAAAACTGTTGTAGAATCTCCTGAACCTGCTATTCCTGTTGGTATATGTGAGGATGTTCCTGTTCAACTGGCTAATAACTATTTGATATTAACTGACTTTGGTGTGTTGGAAATGCCTGAAGATGATAATATGTCTATTATTCTTGGGAGACTTAACACTGCAGGGGCTGTTATTGCTTGCAAACCAAGGAAAATAGCTTTTAATGTTAATGACAAAAAGCACACAATTTTTTCCCATGAAGATTGATAATAAATAAGGTCTAAATTCAATTGAAAACATTGATACCATCAAGATTGGAGAATTCTATTGTCCTATTCCAATGCCCTAGAAAGAATATAAAATTGACATGATTGGGACTATGTCTATCAAAGTTGAGGTAACATAATCATTTAGTGAAATGCAAAGTTTTGCTACATGTAAAATTGTTTTGGTAAAAATACTTGAGCAACCTTGTTAACAAAGTGATTTTGAATGAAGAAAACAATGTTTTCACCATGGGTACTTTTGTTCACTCATGTTTTCACCATCCCCAATTATGCTTTCACTATATGTTCCTATGTTTCCATTGGTTCTTTGCATATTAGAGTGTCTTAGAACTTCTGTAGCTTTGGTTTTGAACTTTTTTTCCATCGTTCCATAATTGTTTTCATGGATAATAATCATTTATCAAATTCTTGAAATTCCCCGAAAATAAAGTTTCTCGAAAAATTACAAAAAATTTATATTAAATATTTACGCTGAAAATAGGGCAGAGAGGCACCTGGGGCAACCCATGGGGACCCACCATGCCACCACACCATGTGGTGCCGCAGGCACCCCCTAGGCCGCGCCATGGCATGGTGTGGGGCCCCTGATACATCATAAACGTATCCTTAATTTCTGATGTTCCATGTTGTTTTCTTATTGTTTACCACATGTTTGCTATACACTTTATGTCATTTTTATCGATTTTACGGACTAACCTATTGACAAGATGCCACAGAGCGAGTTCCCTTTTTCTGTTGTTTTTAGTTTCGGAAAAGTTGTTCTGGAAATATTCTCGGAATTGGAAAATTCAAAGCCCGGAAGTCTTAGAATTCCCGAAGAGAGCCGGAGGGGGGCCACAGGGGGGCCACACCATAGGGCAGCGCACCCCCGGCCACGCCATGGGGTGGTGTGGGGCCCCCTGGCCTCGACCGCCTTTGCCCTTTCGCCTATTTATACCCGCCGAGACGTAAACCCTAAAGAGATACCACTTCCTCCCGAAAAACACCTGAGGCTGCCGTCATCGTCATCCCAAGATCGGGAGGGTTCTGGATCTCTCCCTGGCACCCTGCCGGGAGGGGAATTCATCACCGGAGGGGTCTACACCACCATGCCCTAGTTCGAAGTGATGCGTGAGTAGTTCATCCCTAGAGTACGGGTCCATAGCAGTAGGTAGATGGTTGTTCTCTCCACTTTGTACTTCATGTTTAGATCTCGTGAGATGCCTCACAAGATCGAGATCAACTTCGTGTAATGCTACATGTTGTGTTTGCTGGGATCTGATGAATGTTGAATGTTATATCTCCTGATTATCAATCTATCATGTTATCTTCGTGCATATGTTATTTCTGATCTTGCATGCTCTCCGTTATTAATGGATGCTCTGGCCAAGTAGATGCTAGTAACTCCAAGAGGTAGTATTTATGCTCGATAGTGGGTTCAAGCCTCCTTTGCATCTGCGCTCGAGTGACAGAAACGTGACGGATGGAGGATTTGTTGTTGCCACAAGGGAGAAAAAAACGGTGTTTACTGATACGTCCATTTTGATCACTATTTTATATCATAATTTTCTGTTATTCATCAATATATTTCATGTTATGATGCATCCATTATGTTATTTTATCTTATTTCGCATGTTTTATAATTTTTGGAGAATAAACACCGGGACCAGAAATCTGATGGAGAAAGCACCATCCGGATACCATATTTCAGAAGATCAGAAGAAGAGTGGGACACGGGGGTGTCCTAAAAATTTAGAGGAGGAACCCAGCCAGAAGGAGAGCCATAGGGGGCCACCAGGGGCCCACACCATGAGGTGGCGCGCCCCCGAAGGGTACGTTGCGTAGAAAACAAAAAATTTCCTACGCGCGATAAACCCGAATGGCCAAGATCTAATCTAGGAGATGAAAGGTAATGGGGAGAAAGAGAGTCTTGAGATAACATACCCTCGAAGACTCAAAGTGGTACGTGAAAAATTCTCGTTGTTGGCATAGTCATACTCACGCCGATTCCGAGCGAGAAGACGTGCACCGCAATCCGGTGGTGCCTCCGTAATCAGTCACACGTTCAGCTCGATGAAGACATCCATTCCCTCGATCCAGCGGATTGCGGAAGTAGAGGATCCCCCGGAACTCCAGCAGCACGACGGCGTGGTGGTTGTGAAGAATCCCACGGTCAGGGCTTTGCCAAGACGGAGACCATGGAATGGAGCAGCGGGTGGAGGGAAAAGGAAGTGGACAAGTGTGTGGAGAAGAGGAGCTCTCACCCTCCTTTTACAGGGGAGGGGGAGGCAGCCCAAGAGGGGGGTGCGGCCAGCCATGGGGTGCCCCCACCTCTTCCCTCTTCATGTGAGTGGAAACCCCATACACACCCAATCATGCTCCCTTAATTTTCCACTTAGAAAATCCAAAGGTTTTTCTTTAATAAATAAATAAAACATTTATATTTCTTTATTTATATTTTTTAATTCCATTAACAAACATTTGCATGCAGCACCTTGAATCATTTGTTAATTCTATTAACAACCATTCGACGAAAAACCCCTTGAACTATTCCAATTTTCCCCGAAACAATTTTGGAGCTGCCCAAAATATTCTTCGGTATTCCGTATCCTCTCTAATGCTTCATTGAACCTTAAGTGTGTCACCCTACGGTTCCGCGAATAATATAGACATGATCGAGACTCCTCTCTGATCAATAATCAACACCGGGATCTGGAGATCCGTGATGACTCCTATATACTAAACGATGACTCTCGTGATCATGTGAACCTTTCAACGTCGTAACGATTTCCCTTTGTCTCGCGATATTTTACTTGTCCGAGATCCGATCATAGGTATCCACCATACCTTGTTTGATCTCGTTATCCGACAAGTACTCTTTTCTCACTCCCGTGATATAGCATCCTTGTGATCATATCACGTGCTTGCAAGCGGTGTTGATGTGATATCACCGAGAGGGCCCTGAGTATATCTCTCCGTCACATTGGATGGACATATCCCACTCTTGATCCATGCACTTCAACTAACACATTCTGAATACCTAACGCCACCTTTATAGTCACCCTGTTACGGTGTGACATTTGATGTCATCAAAGTATTCTTTCGGTATTAGTGATTAACATGATCTCATGGTCTAAGGAACAATGTTACTCCGAATGTAAGACATAACAACAAAACTAAATGACTTGATCGTATTGTTATACTTAGTTAGCGTCTAAGTTCATCACGTCATTCTACTAATGGCATGACCCCGTTATTAACAAAATCCAATGTCTATGATCAGGAAACCTTGATCATCTGTTAATCAACGAGCTAGTTAAAGGAGAGGCTTCACTAGGAACGTTGGTATGTTTATTAATCACACATGTATTAACATTTCCGGTTAATACAATTCTAGCATGAGAAATAAACATCCATCATAAACAAGGAATAACATAATAAACACTTTATTATTGCCTCTCGGGCATATTCCCTTCAGTCTCCCACTTGCACTAGGGGCAATAATCTATATTACATAGTAATGAATCTTACACCCATTGAGTTCTGGTGTTGATCATGTTTTGCCCTTGAGAGAGGTTTAGTCAACAGATCTGCCACATTCAGATCCGTATGTACTTTGCAAATCTTCACATCCCCATCTGTGACATGTTCACGGATGGGGTGAAAATGGCGCTTGATATTCTTGGAATTCTTGTGAGACCTTGGCTCCTTAGCATTTTCTATGGCACCATTGTTGTCACAATAGATAACCATTGATCCAACGCACTCGGAACCATGCCTAGATTGGATATGAACTCCTTCATCCAAACTGCTTCCTTTGTTGCCTCTGAGGCAGCAACATATCCTGCTTTTGTTGATGATCTCGCCACCACGGATTGCTTGGAACTTTTCCAGCTTATTGCTCCTCCATTCATAACAAATACGTATCCAGACTGAGACTTAGAGTCATCCGGATCAGTGTCGAAGCTAGCATCGACGTAACATCTTGCGACGACCTCTTCTTCACCGCCATATATGAGAAACATATCCTTAGTTCTTCTCAACTACTTAAAGATATTCTTGACCACCATACAGTGTTCCAAACCTGGATCGGATTGGTACCTACTAGTCAAACTAATAGCATGTGCCACATCCGGTCTTGTACATAGCATAGCATACATGATAGAACCTATGGCTGAAGCATAGGGAATCTTATTCATTTTCTCTCTATCTTCTGTTGTAGCTGGACATTGAGTCTTAATCAACGTTTTGCCTTGCAACATAGGTACGAACCCCTTCTTACTATCTTCCATTCTGAACTTCTTCAGAATCTTGTCAAGGTATGTACTTTGCGAAATTCCAATTAAGCGTCTTGATCTGTCCCTGTAGATTTTGATTCCTAATATATAAGCTGCTTCACCGAGGTCTTTCATCGAAAAACTACTGTTCAAATAACCTTTTACGCTTTTTAAAATTATATATCATTTCCAATCAACAATATGTCATCCACATATAGTACTAGAAATTCTACAGAGCTACCACTCACTTTATTGTAAATACAAGCTTCTCCGTATGTTTGGACAAATCCAAACCCTTTGATCACCTTATCAAAACGGAGGTTCCAACTCTTGGATGCTTGCTTCAGTCCATAAATGGAATGTTGAAGCTTGCACACCTTGTCAGTATCCATAGGATCAACAAAACCTTTGGGTTGCATCATATACAACTCTTCCTCAATGTCACCATTAAGGAACGTTGTTTTGACATCCATCTACCAGATTTCATAATCGAAAAATGCAGCAACAGCTAACATAAACCTAACCGACTTAAGCATCGCTACTGGTGAGAAAGTCTCATCGTAGTCAACTCCTTGAATTTGTTGGAAACCTTTTGCGACAAGTCGAGCTTTATAGACGGTCACATTACCATCAACGTCAGTTTTCTTTTTAAAGATCCATTTGTTCTCAACGGCCTTGCGGTCATCGGGTAAGTCCACCAAAGTCCAAACTTGGTTTTCGTACATGGATCCTATTTTGGATTTCATGGCTTCAAGCCATTTGTTGGAATCTGGGCTCATCATCGCTTCATCATACGTCGCAGGGTCACCACCTGCATCTACCATGAAGTTTAATACGGGATCTCCATACAGTTCAGGAGCTGTTCGTTCCCTAGTTGACCTGCGAGGTGCGGTAGTTTCCTCTTCTAGAGTTTCATGATCTTTATCATTAGCTCTCTCTTCAACTGACTGGGTCGGCACCGGAACAACTTCCGGCGCTGCGCTACTCGCCATTCCAAAAATAGAAGGTTCAATAACCTCGTCGAGTTCTACCTTCCTACGATTCATACCTTTCGAGAGAAACTCCTTCTCCAAAAGGGATCCATTATTGGCAACGAAAATCTTGCCTTCGGATCTGTGATAGAAGGTGTACCCTATTGTTTCTTTAGGGTATCCTATGAAGACGCATTTTTCCGCTTTGGGTTCGAGTTTATCAGGTTGAAGCTTCTTCACATAAACATCGCATCCCCAAACTTTTAGAAATGACATCTTAGGTTTGTTTCCAAACAATAATTCATACCGTGTCGTTTTAACGGATTTAGATGGTGCCCTATTTAAAGTGAATGCAGCGGTCACTAGTGCATAACCCCAAAACGATACTGGAAAATCTGTAAGAGACATCATAGATCGAACCATATCCAATAAAGTACGATTACAACATTCGGAAACACCATTAGCTGTGGTGTTCCGGCAGGTGTGAGTTGTGAAACTATTCCACATTGTTTCATATGCATGCCAAACTGGTAACTTAGATATTCACCTCCACGATCAGATCGTAGAAATTTAATCTTTCTGTTATGATGATTTTCAACTTCACACTGAAATTCTTTGAACTTTTCAAATGTCTCAGATTTGTGTTTCATTAAGTAAATATACCCATATCTACTCAAATCATCTGTGAAAGTGACAAAATAACGATATCCACCGCGCGCCGATACACTCATTGGTCCACATACATCAGTATGTATGATTTCCAGTAAGTCTGTCGCCTGTTCCATGGTTCCAGAAAACGGGTTTCTAGTCATCTTGACCATAAGGCATGGTTCACATGTTTCAAATGATTCATAATCAAGTGATTCTAGGAGTCCATCAGAATGGAGCTTCTTCATGCGTTTAACACCAATATGACCTAAGCGGCAATGCCACATGTAAGTAGCAATATCATCATTTAACTTAATTCTTTTGGCATTCACATTATGAATATGTGTATCAATACTATCAAGATTCAAAAGAAATAAACCATTCTTATCAGGTACATGACCATAAAAGATATTATACATATAATTAGAACAACCATTGTTCTCAGACTTAAAGGAATAACCATTCCGCATTAAGCAAGATCCAGAAACGATATTCATGCTTAATGCAGGCACCAAATAACAATTATTGAGGTTTATAACTAATCCCGATGGTAGACGTAGAGGTAGCGTCCCGACGGCGATCACATCAACTCTTGATCCATTGTCGACGCGCATCGTCACCTCATCCTTTGCTAGTGGTCGCTTATTCTGCAGCTCCTGTTTCGAGTTACATATGTGAGCAACTGAACCTGTATCAAATACCCAGGTGCTACTGCGAGTACTAGTAAGGTACACATCAATAACAAGTATATCATATATACCTTTGTTCACTTTGCCGGCCTTCTTATCTGCCAGATATTTGGGGCAATTATGCTCCTGGTTGCCAGTGCCTAAGCATTGAGAGAAGCTCAGGAAGAGACTTCTTCATGCCTTGCATATTATAGTTCATCACAAAGTTCTTGTTACTAGGTGGCAGAGATTCAAGAACACGATGTATCCCTAGCTCATTGGGGATCAACATTCCCAAAGCTATGAGTTTATCAGCGTACTCAGACATTCTGAATATGTGCTCACTAACGGAGTTGTTCTCTTCCATTATCCAGCTAAAGAACTTTCTGGAGCATCATAAATCTCCATTGCAACATGGGTATCAAAAATCAATTTCAATTCTCCCATTGTAGCATAGGCGTTGCTATTCTCGAAACGTTTTCGCAGCTCTGGCTCTAATCCATAAAGGATGCCGCAATGAACTATACTGTGGTCTTCCTGTTGAGTCAGATAAACATTTTTATCTTCACCAGAAGTATCATCAGAGGGATGGTCACCTAGCGGTGCATCAAGAACATAGAGCTTCTTGCAAGCGGTGAGGAGAATCCTCAGGTTAAGTGCCCAGTTGGTAAAGTTGCTTCCATTGTTCGTTAGTTTTTCTCTCTCCATGAACATATTAAAATTGAAGGTGGGTGGTGCCATGATCTACAACATATTTGCAAAGACTATTTAGACTATGTTTATGATAAATTAAGTTCAAGTTAATTCTAAAATTTTCCCATGAACTCCCACTCAAAAACAACATCCCTCTTAGTCGTCTTTAGTGATTACACGAACCAAATTCACTACACCGAAACCGATCATCACGTGAGACGGTGTAGTTGCAAAGGCGAACATCAACATGTTCATCATATCATCCATATGACTCATGCTTTACCTTTCGGTTACGTGTTCCAAGGCCATGTTTGTACATTCTAGGCTCGCCAAGTAGAACCGTAGTATTGCGTTTGTTTCAAGGCCATGTCTGTACATGCTAGGCTTGAAAACCCGTTGTATGCGAACGTTGAGTCTATCACACTCGATCATCACGTGGTGTCTCGAAACGACGAACTTTCTTAACGGTGCATACTTAAGGAAGAACACATTATTATCTTGATATTAAGTGAGAGGGATCATCTTATAATGCTACCGTCGCGATCTAAGCAAAATAAGATGCATAAATGGATAAACATCACATGCATGGATAATGTGATATGATATGGTCCTTCTTGCACTTGATCTCCATCTTGTGCATCATGGTATGATCTCCATCATTCCACCGGCGTGGCACCAAGGTTCGTGGCACCTCCATCTTGATTGTCCATTACAACATATCACATGGATATGATATACAGCACGCATGCCATAAAAATAAGACAACCATATGGCTCCAGCCGGTATGTCAATAATTTACAAAAGATATCATCTCATACATAACGTTTGTAACATTGACCATATCACATCACATGCCCTGCAAAAACAAGTTAGACGCCTATAATTTATTTTTGCATATTTTACGTGGCTTGGGCTTGCGAGGATAGAACCGTTCATACCTACGTACACGAGCCACAATGTTGATAAAACATTTTTTAACAACCCTTTGTAGATTAGATCTTAACTCTAGTAGGAGAAACGGACATCCCTTAGTCACAAGTGAGACAATTCTCGCGTACAAGTACACGTAAACTTAGTCTAGGGCAGCTTCATCCTACTATGCCACTAAGATCATAAAATACTCAAAGAGGTAAAACATGATCATCAGCGCCCACATACTCCTATGTGTTCTACCCGTACAAATCATCTATGTATAGATCCGGCTTTGATACCACTGAAGGGTACGTTGCATAGAAAACAAAAAATTTCCTACACGCGATAAACCCGAATGGCCAAGATCTAATCTAGGAGATGAAAGGAACGGGGAGAAAGAGAGTATTGATATAACATACCCTCGAATACTCAAAGTGGTACGAGAAAAATTCTCGTTGTTGGCGTAGTCGTACTCACGCCGATCCCGAGCGAGAAGAAGTGCACCGCAATCTGGCGGTGCCTCCGTAATCGGTCACACGTTCATCTCGATGAAGCCTTCTGTTCCCTCGATCCAGCGGGTAGCGGAAGTAGAGGATCCCCCGGAACTCCAACAGAACGGCGGCGTGGTGGTGGTGAAGAATCCCACGGTCAGGGCTTCGCCAAGCCGGAGACCATGGAATGGAGCAGCGGGTGGAGGGAAAAGGAAGTGGGCAAGTGTGTGGAGAAGAGGAGCTCTCACCCTCCTTTTATAGGAGAGGGGGAGGTACCCCAAGAGGGAGGTGCGGCCAGACATGGGGTTCCCCCACCTCTTCCCTCTTCATGTGAGTGGAAGCCCCACTCACACCCACTCATGCTCCCTTAATTTTCCACTTAGAAAATCCAAAGGTTTTTCTTTAATAAATAAATAAATAAAAATTATTTCTTTATTTATATTTGTTAATTCCATTAAGAAAAATTGCATGCAGCGCCTCGAATCATTTGTTAATTCTATTAACAACCATTCAACAAAAAACCCCTTGAACTATTTCAATTTTACCCGAAACAATTTCGGAGCTGCCCAAAATATTTTTCGGTATTCCGTATCCTCTCTAACGCTTCATAGAACCTTAAGTGTGTCACCCTACGGTTCACGAATAATATAGACATGATGGAGAGTCCTCTTCGATCAATAATCAACATCGGGATCTGGAGATCCGTGATGACTCCTACATATTCAACGATGACTCTCGTGATCGTGTGAACCTTTCAACGTCGTAACGATTTCCCTTTGTCTCACGATATTTTACTTGTCCGAGATCTGATCATCGGTATCCACCATACATTGTTCGATCTCGTTATCCGATAAGTACTCTTTTCTCGTTCCCGTGATATAACATCCTTGTGATCATATCACGTGCTTGCAAGCGGTGTTGATGTGATATCACCCAGAGGGCCCTGAGTATATCTCTCCGTCACATTGGATAGACAAATTCCACTCTTGATCCATGAGCTTCAACTAACACTATCTGAATACTTAATGCCACCTTTATAGTCACCCTGTTACAGTGTGACGTTTGATGTCATCAAAGTATTCTTTCGGTATTAGTGATTAACATGATCTCATGGTCTAAGGAACAATGTTACTCCGAATGTAAGACATAACAACAAAACTAAATAACTTGATCATATTATTATACTTAGTTAGGGACTAAGTTCATCACGTCATTCTCCTAATGACATGACCCTGTTATTAACAGAATCCAATGTATATGATCAGGAAACCTTGATCACCTGTTAATCAACGAGCTAGTTAAAAGAGGGGCTTCACTAGGAACGTTGGTTTGTTTATTAATCACACATGTATTAACGTTTACGGTTAATACAATTCTAGCATGAGAAATAAACATCTATCATAAACAAGGAATAACATAATAAACACTTTATTATTGCCTCTCGGGCATATTCCCTTCAGCCCCCCTGGCCGCGCCACCTAGGGGTGTGGCCACCCTGGCCCACCTCTGGGGGGGTATTTTTCGCGTGCTTGGCCCCCAGGGAACACTAAGCCTCATTCCATCGTCGAATAATTGTTCCGCTGCCACCTCGGGGCGGAAAACTCCCGAGAGAGAAAAGCTCTTTGGCAGGGAGAAATCCGCCAGGGAAATTCCTCTCCGGAGAGGGGAAATCACCGCCATCGTCACCGTCATCGCTCCAGGCATCATCAAGATCGTCATCATCATCATCAGCAGCACCAGAACCATCACCCTCATCATCGACCGTCATCCCTCTGTAACAATTAGGGGCCTCTATCGTTGTTTTGCATTAGATCTCTCTCCCGGTGTGGATTACTTGTTAGTAGTTGATGCTTGTGAGATTTATCGGTGTTTGCAATTTATGACCAGATTGTTCTCATCCATTATATCACCTATGATTATGATCCATATGTTGTCTTGTGAGTAGTTCGTGTTGTTCTTGAGGACAAGGGAGAATTCAAGTTGTTAGTAGTAAAGTAATGTTGAATAATATTTAATGACTGATATTTAAGTTGTGGTGTTATTCTCCTAGTGGTGTCATGTGAACGTCGACTACATGATACTTCACCATTTATGGGCCTAGGGGAATGCATCGTGTATTTGGCTACTAAATGTGGGGTTGCCGGAGTGACAGAAACCTAAACCCCTATTAGGAAACCATTTCACGAGGGAACGTAGGATCCCGGAGTTTAAAGTTGTGGTTAGATTTATTTCTTAATTACTTTCTTGTAGTTGCCGATGCTTACAAGGGGTACAATCACAAGTATGTATTAGTCTTGGATGGGACGGTACATTATCATAGGTTCACCCACACAACACTTATCAAAACACCTAACATTATTCACCTGCATGGAACAAAAGCACTTGACAGAAACCTCCCGTGTGTCCTCGAGAACGTTTGTTAATCATATGTAAACCCACCGGCTTGTCCTTTGCTGAAGAAAGGATTGGGCCACTTGCTGCAATTATTACTACTGCATTTTATTTACTCGCACTTTATTTATCTGCAATATCAAAAACCCCTACAAATCTATCTTTGTGTATTTACAGTTATTCCTTCATTGAAACCACTTTTCAACACCTTCTGCTCCTCGTTGGGTTCGACACTCTTATTTATCGAAAGTACTACAATACAAAACCTATACTTTTGGGTCATCAAGACTATTTTCTGGTGCCGTTTCTGGGGAGTGAAGCGCTATTGGGAAGTGGAATTGATAAAGGAAGCTTCTGTTGTAAGTTTTGTTTTTATTACTGTCTACTGCTTTATTACACTATGTATGGGTCTCCTTTTGAGTCCTTATTTGCAGGCACTGCTACCACTGCCAGGGTAGTAAGTGACCCACCTCCTGATGATTTGGATCCTTATAAAATACCTAGAAAGATTGTTAAACATGTTAGGGATAACTCCTATTCAGGTGATGGACTTGTCCATCCTGGTGATCATTTGCCCTTTTTACATGAATTATGCGAGTTGTTCAAGTGTGCTGGTATTACAACGAGCCAAGTGAAAAGGAAATTATTCTCTATATCATTGACAGGCCGAGTCGCTGAATGGTTCAAACTGCTGAAAAATAGCCAGACTATTGGATGGGAGGAAATTGTGCCTCTCTTTTATTCTAAATTCTATCCTCCCAGTGAAATTCATAGAGATCGGAATTATATATATAATTTTTGGCCTCATGACGGAGAGAGTATTTCCCAAGCATGGGGGAGACTGGAGTTACTAATGCTCAAATTCCCCGTTCATGAGCTCCCCAGTAATATTTTTATTAATAATTTTTATGCAACGCTTTCTCTTCATGATAAGTATTTATTGGATGCTTCTTGTTCTGGATCATTTACACGTATGAAAGATGAAGCTAAATGGGATCTTCTTGACCATATTCAAGAAAACATTGAAGGACGGGAAAATGACAAAGGTAGAAAGTCAGGTATAAATTATGACTATGAATGCATTAAAACTTTTATGTCATCCGATGATTTTCATAATGTTAGTATTGTTTATGGTCTTGATTCTCAAGTTGTTGCAAACTTATATAAGGCTTTTGCTTCCTATTTCGATATTCCTAAAAAGGAATGGGACAAGTACCATGCACCCTATAAAGATATTGTTGATTGTGTCCCTACTAGAGATATAGAAGTTCATACTGTTGATTCTATTGTGCTTGAACCTTATATTGAGAAAATGCCTTTCCCTGCTAAGGTAAAAGAACATTCTATGTTAGCTAGTGTGGTTATTAAAAGTGCAAGGAAACTTGTAGAACCTGAGGAACAAATAACTGTAGAACCTACAGTAGCAATAGTAAAGGACCTTATTTCTGAAAATGTAGAAGAGGGACACATTATATTTTGTGAAGATGCTTCTAATATTGTCTCGCATCCTGGTAAATATAGGAAACCCAGTGTTCCTATGCTATCTGTTAGGATAGGTGATCATTGCTATTATGGTTTGTGTGATATTGGTGCTAGCTCTAGTGCTATTCCTTATGAGCTTTATAAAGAAATCATGCATGAAATTGGTTCTTGTGAACTTGAAGACATTGATGTGATTATTCAACTTGATAATAGGGAAACTATTTATCCAATTGGTATTGTTAGAGATGTGGAGGTCTTATGTGGTAAAACTAAATATCCTGCTGATTTTCTAGTACTAGGCACTTCTGCTAGTGATACTTGTCCTATTATATTTGGTAGACCTTTCTTAAACACGAGTGGTGCTGTTATTGATTGTAAAAAGGAGAAAATGCTTACAAAGTTTGATGGAGAGTCTTATGAATTTTATTTCTCCAAATTTGCTAAAGCACCTTATGAAACTGAATTACCTAATGAGAATTATAGAGTTGAACAATTGGCTGCTATTTCTCTTGCTCCTAACAATCCTTTGCAGCAATACATGGAAGACCACAAAAGTGATGTCTTTATGGAAGAAAGGAATGAAATTGACGAGATTTTCTTACATCAGCCAGCGATGCTGAAACACAATTTACCGGTGGAAGACTTGGGTACCACATTACCACCCAAGGAGGATCCTTTTTTTTTATTTAAAGCCTTTGCCTGACAATCTTAAATATGCTCATATTGATGATAAGAAATTATATCATGTTATTATTAGTTCTAAACTTTCTGGTAAAAAAGAGGAGATATTATTGGGAATATTGAAGAAACATAGAGGTGCTATTGGTTATACTCTTGATGATTTGAAGGGGATTTCTCCTACTATATGTTAGCATGCTATTAATATTGAACCTGATGCAAAGCCAGTTGTTGAGCATCAACGCCGTTTAAATCCTAAGATGAAGGATGTGGTAAGAAATGAGGTATTAAAACTCCTTGATGTTGGCATTATTTATCCTATTGCTAATAGTAGATGGGTTAGCCCTATGCATTGTGTCCCTACGAAAGGAGGGATGATTGTTGTGCCAAATGAAAATAATGAACTTATCCCTCAAAGAGTAGTGGTTGGTTATAGGATGTGCCTTGATTTTAGGAAGGTTAACAAAGTTAATAAGAAATATCATTATCCTTTGCCTTTTATTGATCAAATGTTAGAGATGTTGTCTAAGAAAACTCACTTATGCTTTCTTGATGGTTATTCTAGGTTCTCTCAAATTGCTGTTAGAAAGCCCGATCAAGAGAAAACAACTGTCACTTGTCCTTTTGGAACCTATGCTTATAGACGTATGCCTTTTGGTTTATGTAATGCTCCTGCTACTTTCCAAAGATGTATGTTGCTATCTTTCATGGTTTTTGTGAAGAAATTGTGGAAGTCTTCATGGACGATTTCTCCGTCTATGGAACTTATTTTGATAATTGTTTGCAGAATCTTGATAAAGTTTTGCAGAGATGTGAGGAGAGTAATCTTGTTCTTAATTGGGAGAAATGCCATTTTATGGTTAATGAAGGAATTGTACTTGGACATAAAATCTCTGAAAGAGGTATGGAAGTTTATAGAGCTAAAGTTGAAGCTATTGAGAAAATGCCCTATCCCAGGGATGTTAAAGGTATTCGTAGTGTTCTTGGTCATGCTGGTTTCTATAGAAGGTTTATTAAAGATTTCTCTAAAATATCAAAGCCTCTTACTAATCTTCTTCAAAAATATGTACCGTTTGGTTTTGATGAAGATTGTAAAGACGCTTTTGAAATTTTAAAGAAGGCTTTAATATCTGCCCCTATTGTTCAACCACCTGATTGGAATTTACCATTTGAAATTATGTGTGATGCTAGTGATTATGTTGTAGGTGCTGTTCTTGGACAGCGAATAGATAACAAGTTAAATGTTATTCATTATGCTAGTAAAACTCTTGATGTTGCTCAAAATAATTATGCTACCACTGAGAAAGAGTTCCTAGCTGTAGTTTTTGCTTGTGATAAATTTAGGCAGTATATTGTTGATTCTAAAGTTACTATTCATACTGATCATGCTGCTATTGAGTACCTTATGGAAAAGAAGGATGCTAAGCCTAGGCTTATTAGATGGGTACTTCTCTTACAAGAGTTTGATCTACATATTGTGGATACGAAGGGTGCTGAAATCCTGTTGCTGATAATTTGTCTAGATTAGAAAATATCTCTAATGACCCTATTCCTGTTAATGATAGTTTTCCTAATGAACAGTTGGCTGGAATAAAAGTGAGCTCTCAAGAGAGCCCATGGTATGCTGATTATGCTAACTTTATTGTTTCAAAGTATTTGCCTCCTACCTTTACAGCTCAGCAGAGAAGAAAATTCTTCTATGATTTGAGGCATTATTTTTGGGATGACACACACTTATATAAAGAAGGTGTTGATGGTATTATGAGAAGATGTGTTCCTGAAAATGAACAACAAGAGATATTGAAGAAATGTCATAGTAGTGCTTATGGAGGACATCACGCTGGATATAGAACTGCACATAAAGTTCTAAAATCAGGTTTTTATTGGCCTACTCTCTTTAAAGATGCTAGAAAATTTGTTTTATTTTGTGATCAATGTCAAAGGGTTGGAAATATTTCTAGACGTAATGAAATGCCTATGAATTATTCTCTTGTTATTGAACCGTTTGATTGTTGGGGTTTTGACTTTATGGGTCATTTCCCTCCTTCAAAAGGCTACACTCATATTCTTGTTGCTGTTGATTATGTTACTAAATGGGTAGAAGCTATACCTACTAAAAGTGTTGATGATGAAAACTCATTAAAATTACTTAAAGACATTATTTTCCCTAGGTTTGGTGTACCTAGATATCTTATGACTGATGGGGGTTCTCATTTTATTCATGGTGGTTTTAGAAAAATCTTGCTAAATATCATGTTAATCATAGAATTGCCTCACCCTATCATCCTTAAACTAGTGGGCAATTAGAATTATATAATAGAGAAATCAAATCTATCTTGCAAAAGACTGTTAACAAATATAGAAAAAAATGGGCTAAGAAATTAAATGATGCTCTGTGGGCTTACAGATTTGCTTATAAAAATCCCATGGGCATGTCTCCTTATAAAATGGTTTATGGAAAATCTTGTCACCTGCCCTAGAATTAGAACACAAAGCTTATTGGGCAGTGAAAGACCTAAATTGAGATTTTAAACTTGCTGGTGAGAAAAGGTTGCTTGGCTTAAGTTCTTTAGATGAATGGAGGAGTGAAGAATATTAAAATGCTAAGCTCTTTAAAGAGAAAGTTAAAAGGTGGCATGATAAGAGAATTATTAAAAGAGAATTTCATGTTGGTGAGAAAGTGCTATTGTATAGGTCTCGCCTCCGATTTTTTGCAGGAAAATTACTCTCGAGATGGGAAGGACCTTTTGTTATCGAAGAGGTATATCGTTCGGGGGCAATTAAAATTATTTCCCTACAAAACAACTCCTCACAAGTGGTGAATGGCCAAAGACTCAAGCATTTTATTTCTGGAGATCCTTACAATGAAAATGTTGATTGTATTCGAGCCATGATCCCGGAGGAATTTATGAAGAAGCATATTCAGAAAATGCAGAGTCAGTTTTCTAATAGGTATTAGTTTTGGTAAGAAAACTTTCGCGAAACATCTTCCAACTTTTATTTTACTATTTTTGGAAAATATGAAAAATTATGAGCCGGAAACGAGGCGGAGACGGAGCCCGGAGTCTCCACACCATGGGGTGGCGCGGGCCCACCCCTGGCCGCGCCATCCTATGGTGTGGGCGCCCCGGAGCCCCTCTCTGACTCGTTTTCGACCTGGACTTTCCTTTTGTTATGAAACTTTTTGCTATATAATCCCCCGGACCCCCCGAGGTGCGTGTATCATTTTCTCGTCGTGTTTCTATTTCGAGATGTTTCTGCCAGATTACATCTTCAGATCTAGAGCAACATTGGTATCTCCTGGATCTCCCAAAGACAGTTTCTTTGAGAACGTCGTTAACCCGTACATGAACGAGTTGAAGATGCATACCAAGGAATTGCTTCTCAAGGACGGGAAGGTGCAGATTGAAGATGTTCGGGGACCTAGAGGAGAAGGCAGTCTCGAAGCTAGGATAGAAGAACTGGAGCAAGAAGTTTTTAGGTACAAGAAGATGGCGGAGCGTGACGTTGAGATCATCGACAGGATAAATACAGAACAGATCGCTGAATACAAGAGGGAGAATTTGAAGCTTTGGGGGGATATTCTCTCACTCACCAAGACCACCAATGATCTGCAAACACAACTCTATGACGTGCATAACCAGAACTGTGAGTATGAGAACATGTTTAAACGTATAAGCTCTGCTGCTAGTTTTAGGATGATGGTGACCAGGACGTCATTTGTGGATGGAGAGCCTTTACCTTGGAAGAACGAGGATGAGAAGGATTCACCACCACCGAAGAAATAATTCGTCATTGGTTTTGGCATCCCCTCAGCTTGTTCCAAGATTGGGGGGAGTGCCGCGGTATCACATCACTATCTTTCATCTTTTTACTTTTTCAGTAGACGCATATCATGAGTAGAGAATTTATCATATAGGATGGTTTGCAATATGGAAGTGTCTCTCCCTAGTTGGTTATCGTTGTATCCGTTGGTATGAGTTGCCGGTTTGAAATAATAATGAGAAGTTTCATCAGTTACCTTATCCACACATTATTTTAGTTTTCAATTTCTGTCATATGGTTGAGCTTGTTATTAGTATTTGGTATCACTCTAGAGATCATCAGTTAATCTAGTTGGTTTTGCCTAACTTAGCTTGGGTCATAAGAAATAATAATTTGAGTTGGCAGCATAAGAAAGAGAAATTTGCCTATTAGCTCATAAACTTAGTATTCACAAGTTAAGATCGCTTGGGATTTCAATGAAGATTGCATGATTGGTTTCATCATATATATATTTGTTTGTTTTCCTTCAACTCTTATGCTTGCTACCCAGCCTTGCTAGCCAAAAACCCTGTACTAAGAGGGAATGCTTCTCATGCATCCAAACCTTAAACCCCAAAACCTTTCCCTCTGTGTCCACCATACCTTCCTACATGTGGTATTTTACCACCACTCCAAGTGAATTGCTCATGTGCTACCTTTTAAACTTTCAAATTGTCCCTGTTTTGTGTTCCTGTTTTAGCTCACAAGGACGCAAATAGAGAATCTTTATCTCACTTGTTGATTGGACTCACACACCTAGACTAGTGGCTTCATCCTCTTATCCAAATGCTAGAAGAGCCGGCAGCGAGGTTCCCAGCCCCAAATAATAATACAAATTCTCTTCACTCTTTTGGCCCTGATTTATCAGTCAAAGCATAATTGTGTAAACAAAAGAGAAAGAGGGATGACCTTCTATACCAGTTGCGTCCTCCTATGGGAGCCGCTCTTGTGAGTCTAGTTAGCTTGTGACGTACTGTATTTTCTGTTTGCCATTCGTTGACATAAACATACACCTCTCAAAATTAGACACTCCTCCATGGTTTGTGATTGTTGGCAGGCACCCGAGGATTCGCTTAGCCATGGTTTGTGTAAGATGGATGGGAGGAGTGTCATGCATTTTATACCTCTGTTTATTAAAATAAAATCTCTAGCACATGAGTGGTCAATGCTTCCCTCTGCGAAGGGGCTATCTTTTACTTTTATGTTGAGTCTGTAAACCCACTTCCTTCTTTCTCTAGCAAGCATTTGAGTTGTTGTGATCTCATCATCTATATGTTGATTTATTCAATCATGTTTTCTATGCTTTTTTGTTTAGCACATGCTTTATTATCTGAATGAATATTACTTTGAAAGCTATGAATCACTAAGATAAGTATGATTTCATTAAATGTTCTCTGACCAAGAACGAATTTTGCCATTACCAATTTTGATTCTCTCTTTTGCATTTTTGTTTGTTACTCCCATTACTCGTTTCAAGTTGGGTCATATGAGAGGAAGTTGTTGTCTATGATGATTGGTGCGCAGATAGATGCGATGCTTCTTGTTTGTATTTTATTTATCGACTCTTCACTCCATAATCCTGTGGTCATGTTTTATGAGTTCATTTTCGCTTGGGGACAAGCGAGGTCTAAGCTTGGGGGGAGTTGATACGTCCATTTTGCATCACTATTTTATATCATATTTTTCTATTATTCATCGATATATTTCATGTTATGATGCATCCCGTATGTTATTTTATCTTATTTTGGATGTTTTACAATTTTTGGAGAATAAACACCGGGACTAGAAATCTGATGAAAAAAGCACCTGGGGGACCATATTTCAGAAGATCAGAAGAAGAAGTGGGACACCTGGGTGTCCTAAAATTTCAGAGGAGGAACCCAGCCAGAAGGAGAGCTAGAGGGGGGCCACCAGGGGCTCACACCATGAGGTGGCGCGCCCCCCTCGCCGCACCACCTAGGAGTGTGGCCACCCTGGCCCACCTCTAGGGGTATTTTTCGCGTGCTTGGCCCCCATGGAACCGTAAGCCTCATTCCATCATCGAAGAATTATTCCGCCGCCGCCTCAGGACGGAAAACACCCAAGAGAGAAAAGCTCTCTGGCAGGGAGAAATCTGCCGGGGAAATTCCTCTCCGGAGAGGGGAAATCACCACCATCGTCACCGTCATCGCTCCGGGCATCATCAAGATCATCATTATCATCATCGTCACCACCAGAACCATCACCCTCATCATCCACCTTCATCCCGCTGTAACAATTAGGGGCCTCTATCGTTGTTTTGCATTAGATCTCTCTCCCGGTATGGATTACTTGTTAGTAGTTGATGCTTGTGAGATTTATCGGTGTTTGCACTTTATGACCAGATTGTTATCATCCATTATATCACCTCTTATTATGATCCATATGATTTCTTGTGAGTAGTTCGTGTTGTTCTTGAGGACATGGGAGAAGTCAAGTTGTTAGTAGTGAAGTAATGTTGAATAATATTTAATGTTTGATATTTAAGTTGTGGTGTTATTCTCCTTGTGGTGTCATGTGAACATCGACTACATGATACTTCACCATTTATGGGCCTAGGGGAATGCATCATGTATTTGGCTACTAAATGTGGTGTTGCCGGAGTGATGGAAACCTAAACCCCCGTTAGGAAACCATTGCACGAGGGAGCGTAGGATCCCGAAGTTTAAAGTTGTGGTTAGATTTATTTCTTAATTACTTTCTTGTAGTTGCGGATGTTTGCAAGGGGTATAATCACAAGTATGTATTAGTCTTGGATGGCATGGTACATTAGCATAGGTTCACCCACACAACACTTATCAAAACACCTAACATTATTGACCTGCATGGAACAAAAACACTTGACAGAAACCTCCCGTGTGTCCTCGAGAACGTTTGTTAATCATAAGTAAACCCACCGTCTTGTCCTTTGCTGAAGACAGGATTGGGACACTTGATGCAATTATTACTACTGCATTTTATTTACTCGCACTTTATTTATCTACAATATCAAAAACCCCTACAAATCTATCTTTCAGTATTTACGGTTATTCCTTCATTGAAACCGCTTGTCAACACCTTATGCTCCTCGTTGGGTTCGACACTCTTATTTATCGAAAGTACTACGATACACCCCCTATACTTGTGGGTCATCATTTACCTAGTTTACATTGTTTACATTACACACTTTTCTTACGGCGATAATCTATTGCTAGCAACTTAATACCCAATGTATGTCCGGATGATATTCGGATGGTGGATTATTAGACATAGATGCAATTGGATGACGTTCTATGTATTTTGTTGTAATGCCCGCATGAATCACATAGTAATCTTTATGTATTGCATATGCACTATGGCGCAGCCTTCATTTCTGTCAATTTCCTAGTTGTAATTTGTTCACAACACATGTTATTTATATTTCACAGAGAGACACCACTAGTGAAATATGGACCCCGGTCCATTTTACTCATACTGATAAAACACCTAGTTCTTTCATACTGTTCCTACAGTTTTCGACACCATACGTTTAACCTCTTTGTGTTCAGCAAAACCGGTGAGATTGACAGCCTCACTGCTTCGTTAGGGGCAAAGTGATTTGATTGTGTTGTGTAGGTTCCACGTTGCTGCTGAACCGGTAGTGCGCCCTGCCATCTCCGCTGCATCAACCTTCTGAAGTTACTCCTCTCTCCTACTGGTCGATTCAACCTTGGTTTCTTTCTGAGGGAAATTGTTGCTGCACTCTTCATACCTTCCTCTTGGGGTCTCTCAACGAACGTTTGTTCACACGCAACAAGCACTTTTTTGGCGCCGTTGCCGGGGAGGAAGATAATTTCTGCAAGGGGAGTCTCTCACTTCCAATCTCTTTACTTTTTTTTGTGTTGCTTAGTTTATTTTATTTTGTCTTGTTTTCTTGTCTTTATCAAAAACACACAAAAAATAGTTCTTATTCTAGCTGTAGTTTTATTCCATTCTTTAGCCTTGTTAAAATGACTACTGCTAAGAACACTAAGTTGTGTGAATTTACTAGCACCAACAACAATGATTTCATTAGCACACCTATTGCTCCACCTGCTCCTACTGCTGATTTTTATAAGATAAAACCTGCCCTGTTAAACCTTGTTATGAGAGAGCAATTTTCTACTGTTAGTACTGATGATGCTGCTGCCCAGCTTAATAATTTTTTTGAACTATGTGAGAAGCAAAAGTATAAATATATATATGGAGATATTATTAAATTGAAATTGTTTCCTTTCTCTTTGAGAGGAAGAGCTAAAGAATGGTTGTTTTCTTTGCCTAGAAATAGTATTGATTCTTGGACTAAATGTAAAGATGCTTTCCTTGGAAAATATTATCCTCCTGCTACGATTATATATTTAAGAAGTAGCATTATGAGTTTTAAGCAACTTGATAATGAGCATGTTGCTAAAGCTTGGTAAAGAATGAAATCTTTGGTAAAAAATAGTCCCACTCATGGACTGACTACTTGGATGATCATCCAAACCTTTTATGCAGGTCTGAATTTTTCTTCAAGAAACCTTCTGGATTCAGCTGCTGGAGGAACCTTATGTCCATGACCGTGGGTGTAGCAACAAAGCTTCTTGATGATATGATGGTAAATTATTTTGAATGGCACACTAAGAGAGCTACAACTGGTAAGAAGGTAAATTCTGTTGAAGAAACGTCCTCTTTGAATGAAAGACTTGATGTTATTATGTCTATGCTTGTGAATGGCCATGCTCCTATTGATCCAAATAATGTTCCTTTAGCCTCTTTGGTTGCTCAAGAAGAGCATGTTGATGTGAGCTTCATTAAAAATAATAATTTCAACAACAATGCTTATAGGAATAATTTTGGTAGCAACAATTATAGGCCATATCCTCCCAAAAATAGCAATGCTTATGGTAATTCCTACAACAACAATAAAAGTGTACCCTCTGATCTTGAGAACGTGCTTAAAATATTTATTAGTACACAAACTGCTTTTAATAAATCTTTTGAGGAAAAGTTTGGCAAAATTGATGTTCTTGCTTCTAAAGTTGACAGCCTTGCTCTTGAAATTGATTTTCTGAAACTAAAGGTTATGCCTCATGATGTTAAAGAAAACAAAACTTTGAATGCTATTTAAATTTGAATTGATGATAATGTTAGCATGTTAGCTGAATTGCATGCTAGATGGGAAAGAGAAGATGAAATAGCTAGACAGAATAATATAGCTAATGTTTGCACCATTACCACCACTAGTAAAACTGAAGCTTCTCAATCTAGAAAACCTTCTACTATCAATGGTAAAGTAACTGGTGTTGGAAACACTCCCACTTCTGCTATTAAAAATGCAAAACTGCCTGAAACTGTTAAAATGTTCCTGATAAAAGTGTTGAAATTTTTAGAAACATGGGAGACAATGGTCCCATTATCTTTGATAAAAATGATCTTGAGTTTGATGATTGCAACACAACTGTAGTGATTAAATTCTTACAAAAGCTTGCTACTTGTCCTAATGCTAGTGCTATGAATATGGCTTTCACAAAAAAATATTACAAATGCTCTCATGCAAATTAGAGAGGATGAATTAAGATGTGAAGCCTCTATCCCTAGGAAGCTAGATGATGGTTGGGAACCTATTATTAAAATGAAAGTGAATGATTTTGATTTCAATTCTCTATGTGATCTTGGTGCTAGTATCTCTGTTATGCCCAAGAAACTCTATGGTATTCTTGATTTACCACCATTGGAACCTTGTTATTTGGACATTCGTCTTATTGATAATGTTAGAAAAAACCTTTGGGGAGAGTTGATGATGTTCTTATCATGGTTAATAATAATATTGTCCATGTTGATTTTGTTGTCTTGAATATTGAATCCAATGCTTCTTTTCCAATTGTTTGGGGAAGGCCTCTTCTTAGAACTGTCGGTGCTGTTATTCATATGAAAGAGGGGAATATTAAATTTCAGTTCCCACTCAAGAAAGTTGTGGAACACTTTACTAGAAAGATAATGAAGTTGCCTTTTGATTCCATTATTCGAACAAGTTACAATTTTAATGCTTCTTCACTTGAAAATACTTGATTCCACTTTTCTAGGCCTAGCTAAAAGGCGTCAAAGAAAATCACTTCTTGGGAGATAACCCATGGCTTTATTTTTGCTTTGTTTTTCTCTCTTTTCTTTGATTCGAGGGTTTGTATACTTCTGTAGCAACTCCTTTGTATCATTCTTTTCATGTTTTAGTAGTGCCAAGTAAGGTTTCTGACGAGAGTTGGAATTGGTTTTCGGATTTCATCGTAGGAAACAGATTTCTACTGTCCATCGTAAAAAATCGTATAAATCATAGAAAAATCAGAATGACCTGAAACATTTTGTGCTTATTCCTCGGCTGATTACGCAACTTTTTCGCTCTTTAAGTTTTTCGATTTGAGGAACGTAAGTGCCTCGACAAAATTCGTCTTTACACATTGTTCTGGTTTTGACTGATTCTGCCATTTTTCTTGCATTTGCTCTTTTGCGATGTCAAGTGGATTTCTTTGCTTCACGAAACATCAGTGGTTGTAGCTAATGTTTAAAAGTATCAATAGCACTTGTTCCATATAGAACCAATTTATTTTTAATTGTTCCATATTGACCCTAGCATTCTTTGTTTGGGAGAGAGACACGCTCCGCTTTTTCGTTTGAATACTTGCTACGCTAGTATTCTTAGTTTTTCTTCTAGTTGCTGCAAAACTTCCTATTTAGCTCTTATTTTCATTGCATCTCTTGTTTAGAGATGTTAGTTTTAGTATTGTTATATGTGAGTACTCTCATGTTTGCTTGCTGTAGCATTTAGAGAGTTTTTGTTAAAGCATGTTTTGTATGGTGCTTGTTGGGAAAAGAAACAGCTGTTTGAGGTAGAATTTTAACGGTGCAAGTAGAATCTTGTATAGACTATGGATAGACTTTTTCATATCATGCTAGATGTTACTTTAGTTCTAAAGCCTTGTGGTTATTTAGTAGCATTATTAGCCTCAAATAGCTGAGAGTGTTTAATGTTCCATTGAAAGAATCATGAGCTGTTCTTGTCATATTGAAGCATAAATTTGTGGTGTTCTCCTTTGATTGTTTTATTTGGTTGACTTGGCGCATGGACACACCATGTTTATGACTATGAACCAGTCACTTATAGCCTCTATGATCATTTAGTTTTTGAACTTGTGGTACCACTTATGCTTTGATTAATGATGTTTATGTCGCTATGCATGATTATGGCTCTTATGCTCTCTTTATTTGTCGCTCCCAGTCTTTTGCTAGCCTCCACCTGTACTGAGTATGAGCTCTACTCGTGCATCCAACTCCCAAAAAAACAAAAAACAAATCCCACTGTGTCCACCATACTTACCTACATGTGGTAATTAATCGCCACTCCAAAGTAAATTGTTCATGTGTTACATTTAAAATTTTCAAAATTACTCCTGTTTTGTGGTCCTGTTTTAGCTCATGAGGACGTAAATAGAGAATCTTTATCTCACTTGTTGATTGGACTTTCACACCCTGGACTAGTGGCTTCATCCGCTTATCCAATGAAAGAAGATCTGGCAGCGGGGTGCCCAGCCCCAAATTAATAACACGGATTCTCTACACTATTTTTGCCTCTGATTTATCAGTCAAAGCATAATTGTATAAACAAGAGAGAAAGAGGGATGACCTTCTACCCAGATGTGTCCTTCTATGTGAGACGCTCTTGTGAAGTCTATTTGGCTTGTGACGTACTATATTTTCTGTTTATCATTCGTTGACATAAGCATACACCTCTCTTGATATATAGACACTCCTCTACGGTATGTGATTGTTGGTAGGCCCCCGAGGATTCGGTTAGCCATGGTTTGTGTAAGATGGTTGGGAGTAGTGTCAAGTTTTTATACCTCTGTTTAATAAAATAAAAGCTCTAGCACATGAGTTGATCCCTGCTTCCCTCTGCGAAGGACCTTTCTTTTACTTTTATGTTGAGTCTCCATCTTCTAACTTTATGCACGGTTGAGAGAGCATAGTTGCCATTCTGAATTTTATGTGCATTTGTCCCAGAAAAATTATTAATTGATTCATGATGTGTTATTGCTTGTTCTCTAATTATTTGTTCTAGTCTTCCTCATGAACTTTGAAGGTGTCCTGGCATTTATGTTTTGCCCCACTCTTAAGGACTAGCGAAATATCACTTTGACATGTTTTCTCTATACTTGAAACAAACGTATATCTTTTGTTGCATTGTTATTCATGATCTTTTATTTGTGTTACTTATCATGATGCAAGATGATTTCTATGCTTTATTATTAAGATTCTATTTATCATGCTTGTGTTTAAGTTCTATGATCTCAGCTTACTTATGCTTTTACACTATTGATGATCAATTTTATGTTGGTAGCATGTCACCTCAGAAATTATGTGTTTTATCTACTCGTGGACGAGTAGGAACTAAGCTTGGGAATGTTGATACGTCATAAATGTATCCTTAATTTCTGATGTTCCATGTTGTTTTCTTATTGTTTCTGGCATGTTTGGTATACACTTTATGTCATTTTTGTTGATTTTTCGGACTAACCTATTGACTAGAAGCCACAGAGCCAGTTCCCTGTTTTCTGCTGTTTTTAGTTTCATAAAAGTTGTTCTCGAAATATTCTTGGAATTGGAAAATTCGAAGCCCGGAAGTCTTAGAATTCCCTAAGGTTCCACGGGGTCCCGAAGAGACCCGCAGGGGCCACAGGGTGCCCACACCATAGGGCGGCGCGACCCCCGTCCGCGCCATGGGGTGGTGTGGGCCCCCCGGCCTCCACTGCGCCCTTTCGCCTATTTATACCCCCCTAGACGTAAACCTTAAAGAGATACCACTTCGTCCCGAAAAACACCTGAGGTCGTCGTCATCGTCATCCCGAGATCGGGAGGGTTCTGGAGCTCTCCCCAGCACCCTGCCGGGAGGGGAATTCATCACCGGAGGGGACTACACCACCATGCCCTCCTCTGAAGTGATGCGTGAGTAGTTCATCCCTGGACTACGGGTCCATATCATTAGTTAGATGGTTGTTCTCTCCACTTTGTACCTCGTGTTTAGATCTCGTGAGCTGCCTCACATGATCGAGATCATCTTTATGTAATGCTACATGTTGTGTTTGTTGGGATCTTATGAATGTTGAATGGTATGTATTCTGATTATCAACCTATCATGTTATCTTCATGCATATGTTATTTATGATCTTGCATGATCTTCGTTATTAGTATATGCTCTGGCCAAGTAGATGCTAGTAACTCCAGGAGGGAGTATTAATGCTCGATAGTGGGTTCATGCCTCCTTTGCATCTGTGCTCGAGTGACAAAAACGTGACAGATGGAGGATGCGATGTTGCCATTTGGGAGAAAACAACGGTGTTTACCTAGTTTACATTGTTTACATTACACACTTTTCTTACGACGAAAACTTGTTGCTAGCAACTTAATACCCAACGTTTGTTCGGATGATATTCGGAGGGTGGATTATTAGACATAGATGCAGTTGGATGACGGTCTATGTATTTTGTTGTAATGCCCGCATGAATCACATAGTAATCTTTATGTCTTGCATATGCACTACGGTGCAACCTTCATTTCTGTCAATTGCCTAGCTGTAATTTGTTCACCACACATGTTATTTATCTTTCACGGATAGACACTACTAGTGAATTGTGGACCCCAGTCCATTTTCCTCATTCTGATAAAACAGCTACAACTTTCATACTTCTTTCATACTGTTCCTACTGTTTTCCACACCATATGTTTAACCTCTTTGTGTTCAGCAAAAACGGTGAGATTGACAACCTCACTGCTTTGTTGGGGCAAAGTGATTTGATTGTGTTGTGTAGGTTCTATGTTGCTGCTGAACCGGTAGTGTGTCCTGCCATCTCCGACGCATCAATCTTTTGAAGTTACTCCTTCCTCCTACTGGTCAATTCAACCTTGGTTTCTTTCTTAGGGAAACTTGCTGCTGCACTCTTCATACCTTCCTCTTGGGATCTCCCAACGAACATGTGTTCACACGCATCATCCCCCTCGCCCTCCACTTGCTCATCCACCTACCACTTCACTCTCTCTCCCGACCAAACACACCACCCCTGCTCAAACTCGTGTTCTTGCTGCTCTTTCTCGTGAGTTTTGATCTCCTTTCTCAGCCCATCTTTGCTGCTGAGATTTGGGGAATTTGTTCTCCGGTATGCGAGTCCTCCGATTATCCAAGTAGAATTTTGTTTAGTGGAGTATTTCTTGAGTATGTTGGTACTGTAGGTGAAAAGTTATGTGAGCTTGTATGCTTGTTCTATGTGTATATAATTTAGTTTTGATGCATATATAGTCCCCTTACAAGTCTCTATGGTAGTTTCTTTCATATAGTTATTTCAAAATCATTTTTATGATGCTTGTTAAAAAATTTAGAAAAGCAAGATGCATAATCACACTTTTGGAGAAATTTTTGAGAGAAATGCACCAAGGGTGGCAAGGCCTTCAAGATCAACTACTTGATTGAGGCCATCTTATAATGAAGATCTTATTGCACCAAGTATTGGTGATGAGGGGGATGATGGAGATGGACATCCATCTACCTTCCCTTGTGCTAACTTTTTGAGTGATGCAGGGATCCTAGATGATTTCTTCCTTCTTGTTAGGAGGGTTGGTTTGACTGAGTATATGAATGATGAAAGTAACCAATATGCTATGCTCACATAAACTTATTTTGAGAGCTTTACTTTTAGTTACTCCTCCTACAATCCATCTATTGCATTTAGAATTTATGATAGGCCTTTTACCATGACTTTGGTGAGATTTTGCAGTATCATAGGTATTTCTCCGTCTGGGACAGCGAAGAGGATTCAAGGTCGACCCACTGATTTGCTAGAACTTTACCGAGGGGTGAAAAATGGTGATGACCGCGCAACCCAGCATGGCAAGATAAGGAAAATTCAGCTCCCAGCCATTAGATACTTTGCTTATTATCTTGCCACTAGTGTTCTTGGTAGGGAAAACACAAGTAATATTTCTAATTATAATTTAGCTTTTATGGTTGTTGCACTTAACCATAATACTAGTTGCAACCTTGATTCTCTCATTCCTCGTCGTTTAGCTGCTAGAGGACCCATTTATGGGGGAATATTGCTACACATATTATAGCTGCTTTAGGCCTTTATGTTGATCCTAATGATGAGTTGTTAACCCCATACAGACTTGATCTTGCTGTTATGAAAGTCCATCATTTTGTTACTCCTAACTCTTGAGCGGGAAATCTACTTTATAGAGTTTTATGTACCGATGGGGACGAAAGGGAAGATCCCTTGCCGTAGCCTGGTTTGTTCGGTATTCGTAGGCGGCCGTGGTCGCGTTCAAAGGAGCAGTTGGAGAAGCAGCTAGGTTTGCTTGGCTTCCATGTGCAGCACGACCTCGAGTATCTAGCGGGTCACGAGGCACCCTCTGAGGACTACGCCGTGCATTACACCGGGGCGTCCTCGAGTTCATATCAGGATGATGTCCCTTCCTCGTCATAGTTTTGGGGCGCCACTTCTTAGCCCTCTTGGGATTGATCTTCACTTAGGCCAAAAGCTTAAGCATGGGGGAGGTATACCGCATCACACTCATTTACATATCATAATTCTGTCGGTACTTTGTATATCCATGTTTCTATTTCTTTATTTTCCATTTTTGTTCTTGTTTAGTTTCTTCTTTCCAAAACACAAAAAGACAAAAAATATTTATGTTGTTTCTCTTTATTTGTTTCTTTAGTTTATATTATTAGTTTGCTTTACTTTCTAGTTTCTGTTTGTTATTCAAAAATCCAAAAGGATTTAGCTTTGTTTGCTTGTTTCTTTCTGTTCTTGTTTTAAATTCAAAAAACGAAAAATATTTGTAATTCTTCTTCGGTTTTGTAAATTTTGCTGTAGAGTTCAACAGTCTTCCGTGAATACATTGGAGCTTGGTTATCATTTCATATCTTTCAAGCCACACAAGTGTAAAGCAATAATGACGATTTATGACAATTCAAGTGTTGGCGACAGGCTGGTATGTAATCTATTTGTTTTTATTTTTGTACATATACTCATCCATGTGGACATGCTTAGTTTGTTCGTGTAAGGTGTATGTTATTTAATGGATGCTTAGTAGTCCGTGCTCTCTTATGATCAGTTCCACCCTACTAATAGTAGATAGCATGTCGTATAAATGTTTGCTTGCATTGCTGTATTCATAAAAGGGTATGACATTGAGGTATCCTGCTCTGAATGTTTCCTTTGAATTGACTTGGCACATTCTCATGCATGCATATGACTGAAAACAAAAAATCAATTAAGCCTTGATGATTTCTTTCGCCTCAGAGTTCTTGTATCACTTTTATGCCCTCTGTTAATTATGTTCTGTCGCAACCATGATTATGACGGTTACTGCTCTCTTGATTGTCGCTTCCCAGTCTATTGCTAGCCTTCACTTGTACTGAGCAGGAATGCTGTTCGTGCTTCCAAATCACTGAAAACCAAATCATTCCAAAGAGTCCATTATAAATTCCTATGCATGGTATTTCAAGCCATTCCAAGTAAATTTTCATGTGCTACCTTTAAAACCTTCAAAATACTTCTCATTTTGTGAGACAATTTAGCTGACGAGGAAGTAGTAGTTGGGTTTGTTATCTTCCATACTAAATTAAGTAACCCCCTTACTTGCATGCTTCATCTGCTTTTCACTAATTTTGCAAAGAGCGCTTTAGTCCATATAACATCCAAAAAGTAAAGAAAGTTAAATAGGCACTCTTCCATGGTCTGTGGTTGTTGGCAGTCACCCGAGGATTCGGTTAGCCATGGTTTGTGATAAGAAAAGGTTGGGGGGAGTGTCAAACTATATATAAAAGTGCATACTATAAATGCCTAATATCAATAACATGGAACCGCTCCCAACTTGTTTAGTATGGAAGATAACAAGAGCTCTATTACCAGTCGTTGACATAAACAACCACCTCCCAAAATTATTTTACTTCTGTTTTTTTAAGCTCTAGCGCATGTTTATCCCTGCTTACCTCTGCAAAGGGCCAATCTTTTACTTTATTGTTGAGTCGCCATCTTTTTCTTTGAGCACCTTCTCGAGAGCATAACTGTCATTTTTAGTGTAATGTGCTTGTCCGAGAACACGGTTAATTGTGGTATAAATTTGATACTTTTATCTTTGATACATCTACTTTTAATCTTCACTTGAACTTCAGAGGTGCCCTGGCATTTATGTTTTGCTCCACAATTAAGGGCAAGCGAGATACCACCTTACCATATCTTATTATTAACATTGCAATCTTGCAAATAGATATACTTCATGTTGCTTATTATTAGTGTGTTGGAATCTCTTCATGTTTTGCATAACTATTAGGTGGCTTTATTTGCATACTTCTTATTATGAATTTCCTAAGTACTTGATCATATAGTGAGAATATATACATCATATGAAGCAAATGTGTTCGTAAAAGTTCTTTTATCGCACTCAGTTGTTAACTGAATTGTTTGAGGACAAGCAATAAGCTAAGAATGCGGGACTTGATACGTCCAAAAAGTATATACTTTCCCGAACACTTTTGCTGCTGTTTTTTGTCTGAACTTGTGAGTTTTGGATACAACTAACACGGACTAACACTATTTTCAGCAAAATTTCCCTGGTGTCTTGTTTTTTGTGCAGAAATTCAACTTTCACGAAAATGCTCGGAAAAGATCGCAAAGTCCCTATTTTACCCGAAGACTCAAGGAGGCAGAATACGAGATGGAGGCGGTCCACTGATGTCTACGCACGCTTCTATTCTTGTAGACAATGTTGGGCCTCCAAGTGCAAAGGTTTGTAGAACAGTAGCAAGTTTCCCTTAAGTGGATCACCCAAGGTTTATCGAACTCAGGGAGGTAGAGGTCAAAGATATCCCTCTCAAGCAACCCTGCAATTAAGATACAAGAAGTCTCTTGTGTCCCCAACACACTCAATATACTTGTTAGGTATATAGGTGCACTAGTTCGGCGAAGAGAGAGTAAAATACAAGTAGTATGGATGATTATAAGTGATAATAACAATCTGAAATAAAAATGGCAGCAAGCAAACATGTAGTAGAACATGCGGAAAACGATGTTTAAATGCTTGGAAACAAGTCCTAGGGCTCCTACTTTCACTGGAGGACACTCTCAACAATGCTCACATAATTGAATGCATAAATATCATTTCTTCACTATGCTACTCCGAACCACTCTCCGGTTGAATAACGAACACTAATCATTGCGTAGGGCTTTAACAACACTCCTTAAGTCTATATTCCCTATCTAGGGCACCCCAATGTCACTACGAGCGCCATACATTAGTACTAAACAAACGCCACAATTTCATAGTTTCACCTTCCAACACAAGATATAAATATCATGCTAAACCACACGGAGCACACACTGTCACCTTTACCCCGTGATCAAAGTGTTTACGGAGATAACAAAACCACTTGAGTAGCATAACAGATTAAGATCCATCTACATATTCAACTAGATTACAAAGCTCATGATCACATAAAGATCACACCATGAAGAGAGAGATGAACCACATAGCTACCGGTAGAGCCCTCAGCCTCGGGGGAGAACTACTCCCTCCTCATCATAGGAGACAGCAACATCGATGGAGATGGCGGTGGAGTTGGTGGAGATGACTTCCGGGGGGCACTTCCCATCACGGCAGGGTGCCAGAACAGAGATGTGTCCCCCGAAACTTGTCGGCAGCGGCGGCGGAGCTACGGATGTATTTTGTGGAAAAGGTCGATTCTTTTAGGGTTTATGCCTCGGGGAGTATATATAGGCGAAAGGGCGATGCAGGGGGGTGGCCAGGGGGCCCACACCCCTAGGTGGGACGGACAGGGGGACCCGCGCCACCCCATGGTGTGGCCACCCTGTGGCCCCCCTCCGGGGCTTTTCGGGACTTCTGGATGCTTCCGGGACTTCTAAGACTTCTGGTTTTCGAATCGTCAAATTCCGACAATATTTCCAGAACAACTTTTCTGAAACTAAAAACAACAGACTACAGGGAACTGGCACTTGGCATCTTGTTAATAGTTTAGTCCCGGAAAATTGATAAAAATGACATAAAGAAGGCAGAAAACATGTAGCAATTGTCATAATATCAACATGGAACATCAGAAATTATAGATACGTTGGAGACGTATCAACCACGAGGGGCCCACACCACGTGGTGCCCCCCACCCTTAGGCCGCGTCGTGGCATGCTGTGGCCGCCTCGGCCACCCCCTTGTGTCCCCCTTTCGACTACTTAAGCCCCTTAACCTAAAAACATGATGGGGTTCGTCATATTCCAGAGAAACACACCCGAGTGTCGCCGCCTCGTTGATACGTCCAAAACGTATATCCTTTTTCGAACACTTTTCTTATTGTTTTCCTCTACACTTATGAGTTTTGGATACCACTAACACGGACTAACGCTGTTTCAACAGAATTACCTTGGTGTCTCGTTTTTGTGCAGAAAAATCAACTTTCGGGAAATTGCCTAGAAAAGACCCTATTGAGCTTATATCACCAGAGGACCCCGGGAGCCAGAAGGACACCTAGAGGGGGGCCGGTAAAGTGCACTATGGTCAACTAGAGGGGGGTGAATAGGTTGACTACCAATTTTTCTTCTTTTCCTTTTAATTATGGCTAAGCAAGATAAAGTAAGGTTCTCTAGATGTGCAACTAGGTGAGCAACCTAAGTGATACAAGAGAAGATAACGGAAGTAAAACGAAAGGCAACGAGATAAACCACAAGTGTAAACAAGGAGACAAGGATATGTTTCCCGTAGTTCCTTCTCAAGAGAAGTACGTCTACGTTGGAGAGGTGGGGAGCCACCTAGGCGCTCCTCAATAGCACGGTTGTGCACACCTTATTCTCCTTGAGCTTCTCCGATGAGGTAGATTCTCGTTTCCACTATGAGGTCGACTTGAAGGTGTTGACCAAACCCTTACATGAGCTCGAGGTCACTCCACAAGATGGATGGAGGCTCTCAAGCAATCCGAAGCGTCTTGCAACAAGGTCGAAGCTACAAGCACAAGATCTACTAAGGTTTCTAGGCCTCGAGTAGGATTCTAGATCTACTAGGATGTGGTGAATGGATTTGAAATTCCTTTGGTGGAAGTGTGGATCTAGGTCTCCTCTAGCTCTCCACAAAGTATGGGAGTGTTTAGGTGGTTGGAGAGGGAGATCTAGAAGGTTGAAGCTTTCATTAATGGCTAGGAGAGAGAGTGGGAAAAGCTTGGCATTTATGAGGTATGGGAAGGGGTATTTATAGCCCTTCCCAAAAGTGGTCGTTGAGCAGTCCGAGCAGCACCGGAGGCTCCGGTGGTTTCACCGGAGGCTCCAGTGGTCTTCGTATGCGCGCAGCTGCGCAGCCCAAATCCCTTTGCGCTGAGACCAGAGGGGTGGAGGGTCCGGTGGCTTTGGCGGAGGCTCCGCCCACCGGAGGTTCCGGTGGAGCCTCCGCTCTTATCCACCAGAGCCCCATTTTAGCGGAGCAACCACCATAGGCCAACCCCCCAGTGCGCCAGTGGAGAGCACGGAGGCTCTGGTGGTTTCACCGGAGGTTCCGCCCACCGGAAGCGCACCGGAGGTTCCGCTGGAGGATCCGCTCTTATCCAAGAGAGCACCATTTTGGCGGATCCTCCACCGGAGATGCCACCGGACGCCAGACCCCCAGTGAGCCAGTGGAGAGGGCGGAGGCTCCGGTGGTTTCACCAGAGGCTCCGCCCACCGGATGTCCACCGGAGGCTCCGCCCTGGCCTCCGCTCGTATGCACCCGAGCGCAGTTTTGGCGGACCCCACACCGGAGCCACACCGGAGGACCGTGCCTGGGGAGTGCAGGAGAAAGGGCTGGGGCGGAGGTTCCAGTGGTTTTACCGGAGCCTCCGCTCCATGCAAAAACCACTTCCCAGCTTTGTCATTTTGAGTTGTTTTCAATCCCAATAAAATTGTAACCCATACAGATTGTATCTTTGATGAACCTGGGCATTTTCATGTATAACAAGTAAACGTTAGACCAATAGGTATGTTGTCATTTAATTCTCAGAACGGAAGATGATCTTTCATTCTCCCCCTTTTTGGTAATTGATGACAACATCCCTTTTTGGTAATTGATGACAACATCCCTATTTGCATCATTAAATAGACAACATGAACGGAGCTCCCCCTAAAGATATGCTCCCTTCATGTTGAGAGAATTTAAACGCAATGGATATATAAACATATGAATAATAGTGAGCACACAACACATAAGATAATAAGTTCACGAGCTCACAATGCATAATACGAGGTTCACAGCACATAAGAATTTAAACAATCGAAGTTTACAAATGAAAGACTAACTCTCTCAAGCAAGAGAAAGATGCAAATCGAAAAACATGCTTGAGAGAGACCCATGCAAATACCCGCTCCTAATAGATAGATATCTCTCCCCCTTTTGCATCAAGATACCAAAAGAGGGAGAAACCGATGCTAACGCCCCGAAGATCACTTGGAGGAGATATCCAGGCTCGGAGGACGAGCACGACGGCGAGAACTGGTGACTCCTTCTCCCTCTTCCTCGTCAGCCACTCAATGAGCTTCTCGGCGGACTCCTTGGCCTGCCACTTGTCCCAGTTAGTGATGCTAGGTAGCATCGAGGACTCCACTGAATCGCCACCATCACGACAAAGCTGGCGCTCTGCATTAGCTGCCTTGCGGTGCTTGAGCTCCTTATCATAGTGGGCTTCCCATTGACGCTGCTCAATCTTCTTGTTCAATTTGAACACCTTCTTGAGTGCCCTTGCCATCCACTTGAAAGCATTGTCAGAAGGAGGAGGGCGAGAGGGACCTGCCTCTTCTTCTTCCTCCTCATCAATGATAACACGTGGTTTGGCCTTGTTTTTGCGAGGAGCCAGTGTAGGATGCAGAATGGGCTCGGTGTGGTCCTTGATGAGAAGTTTCTTCTCCATGTGAGGGGTCCAATTAGCATCATCAAAAGGTTCTTCCGGGAACTTGTCCGCCCACACATGCAAGATGATCTTCATAATAAAGGGCCCAAAGCAGGCATTCTTGCGGTTGATAACCACGTGCCATGGATCATTCCACAGATAATCTAGCACATCGAGCTTCTGAGTTGAATCGGCAAGCCGCTTCTCATGAGTGCAAAGCATAAGATTCTTGAGGAAGCCTTGGATATCATCGACATTCCCCGCCTTTGGGTTGATGGTCTCGCGATAGATACGGAGCATGATATCATAAGTGGAGTAGAGACCCTTGACGAACCCAACAGCAAATTTCTTCCAGTGATACAGAGGGGTGAGTTGATCCTTGGAGAGAGATTGAGTGTTGATGGCATGAATCCGGAACCACCCATTGTCAAACTCCTCCCCTCCGGCAAACGGTCCATGATCCGGGTATCCTCCAAGAAGAGTTCCAAATTCAGACCACTTGATGGTTAGATGCTGTCCCTTGGTCATCCAAGTAAGATGACGCTCTGTCTCATTGGCGAGATGCACTGTGGCCAAGAACTGACAAACTAAATCTTCATCATAATCTTGTTGAACACTCATGATGGGAGCAAGTCCAAATGTATCAACAATCTCTAGTGCCTCCCCAAAATACTTGGGATTCCTCTCCAGATGCCCAAAATTAATAGCATGTTGAGGATCAACATTCTCCTTGGGCTTCCTAATCAATATCTCATGATAGATTTGGCTCTGAAAGATAGTGTGGAATCGAGGGTCCTTACCCCGGAACTGTGGCATCGAACGGCCGTGGTCAATGACATATGGGTTCTCGCGGCGTTCTTTCACGAACACCCCCTCAGACATATGGGAAGCAAACTTCTCCCTTCGTGGGCATGTCTTCTCGGTAGCCGGGAACCTCTTGCGCTTGGGCTGAGATGGGTCTAGAGTTTCCTCAATTTCATCGACCCTAGGAGCCTTGCGACGAGCCATGCTCTTGGAACGAGTGCCCTTGCCTTTGGAGCCGGATGAATCTATGAGAGAAATAGCAAGAATAGCATGAAGAAAAGGTAATGCTCAAGTCATAGGAGACGCACAAATCCAAGGAACAAAGATATGAATGGTATTAGGGTTGAATAACAAGGGTTAGGGCATATGAACAAATCCACCCTAAGAACCGTAGCGATTCAAGCCTAATACTCACTATCTAGGTTGCTAGGGTTTGTACTCGTGATCTTCTACTCCCAAAATCCAAATCCACACATATAGATGTTAAGAACATGGAACTCCTATGCATCCCCATCCATCAACTAGATGAGAGAGAGAGCAAACATACCCGCACCATCCATGGTGGAAGGAAAGGAGGAAGAAGATCCTGGGGTGGTCCAAGGCAAGGAGGAGGGCTCCCGGCGGTGGAGCACCCGATTCCGGCGGCGGAGACCTTGGGGGCGGCGGCGGTTGTGAGGGAGAAGACGGAGGGAGAGTGGGGGAAAATGAGATTGGATCTTGTTGACCCCCGCTCGCCCTGGAACTTATCCCGCAAAAACGCCACGGGCGGAGCCTACGGTGGTTTCACCGGAGCCTCCGCTCCCACTCCAGCGGAGCCTCGAGTGGTTTCACCGGAGCCTCCGCCCCCTGTCCACACAGTACCCCACTATGCGGTCCGCTGGACAATTTGCACCAGCGGAGGTTCCGGTGGACATGAGCAGCGGAGCCTCCGGTGGTTTCACCGGAGCCTCCGCCATACCAAGTTTACACGCGCCAAAATCAGAAAAACAAGAGCATTACGAATGGAATAATGTTTTGGGCAAAGGAGGCTTGGGTTGGAAACTAGTAACTGATGTACGAGAGACATTACTCGACGGGGTTCGCAAGATGCAAAGAGATAAAAGGCCGAACCCGCACAAGTTGTCAAGGGGAGATAAGATATTCGGGAAAGATCCAAAAAGAAACATAAAAACAAATCCGAGAGGAGGAGGTTGGTGGCCGAAGCCACCATGTTTGAATGTGTACTTTGGCACCGCGAAGATATATCTTGGGTCCAAGAGTGCTACTCACAATTAAGCACAATAAGCCACAAATTGACTAGATATGCAATGATGAATTGATTTTTGCATAATAAGAGGAGTGTACACTCATGAGTTGAGTGACGCTCCCCCTATGTCCATGCCTACATCCAAGCCTAATAGCACGTATAATGAAGGTACATATGCAAGGTTTCAAGTGAAGTTGGAAGAATCGATGACATTTAGTTCATTCCTCAAAGCTCGAAACCTTGGTTCATCAAGGGCCTTCGTAAAGATATCGGCAAGTTAATCCTTGGTGGACACATATGAGAGATCAATATCACCTTTCTCAACATGATCCCGAATGAAATGATGACGGATCTCAATGTGCTTCGTCTTGGAGTGGAGAACGGGGTTGTAGGCGATCTTGATAGCACTCTCATTGTCCCAAAGAAGAGGCACCTTATAAAAATGAATACCATAATCCTTCAAGGTTTTCCTCATCCAAAGCAATTTGGCACAACAACTTGCCACGGAGATATACTCGGCCTCGGTGGTGGAGAGAGAAATACAGTTCTACTTCTTTGAAGACCAACATACTAGGGAGCAGCCAAGGAATTGGCAACCCTCGGATGTGGACTTCCTATCCGTCTTCTCTCCCACATAATCCGCATCCGAATATCCAATGAGTTGAAAGCTTGAACCCTTGGGATACCAAAGACCAAAATTTGGGGTATGAACTAAATATCGAAAGATTCGTTTCACCGCTTCCAAATGACTTTGCCTCGGGGAGGCTTGAAACCTTGCACATTTACCTACACTATACATGATATCCGGTCTAGATGCACAAAGGTAGAGCAAAGAACCAATCATGGAGCGGTATACCTTTTGATCTACCTCTTTACCGTTGGGGTCGGGTTTCAAGTTAGTGGTTGTGGACATGGGAGTCTTCATAGGCTTGGCATCATGCATATTGAATCTCTTGAGCAAGTATTGAGTGTATTTGGCTTGTTTGATGAAGGTTCCTTCATGATATTAATTCACTTCAAAGCCAAGGAAAAACTCCAACTCTCCCATCATAGACATCTCAAACCTATCGGTCATAAGCTTGCAAAACTCATCATTGAACAAGGTGTTAGTAGACCCCAAAAAATGTCATCCACATAGAGTTGGCATATGAACAAGTCACCTCCAACCGTCTTGGTAAAGAGGGTGGGATCGATTAAACCAACATTAAACCCCCGATCCACTAAAAACTCTTTAAGGTGCTCGTACCACGCACGTGGAGCTTGTTTAAGTCCATAGAGCGCCTTATCGAGTTTATAGACATGATCAGGGTGGTTGGGATCCTCAAAACCCGGAGGTTGCTTGACATATACTAACTCATTAATGGGACCGTTTAGGAAATCACTCTTAACATCCATTTGTTGTAACTTGAAATTATGATGAGATGCATAAGAAATTAAGATGCGAATGGATTCAAGACGAGCTACGGGGGCAAAGGATTCACCAAAGTCAATACCTTCGACTTGAGAAAAACCTTGAGCCACCAATCTTGCCTTGTTGCAAATGACGATACCATCTTTATCTTGTTTTTTCTTGAATACCCATTTGGCGTCAATGACATTTTTGCAATCCTTGGGTCTTGACACTAATTTCCACACCTTGTTGCGCTCGAAGTTATTGAGTTCATCATGCATGGCTTCAAGCCAATCTTGATCTTCGAGTGCTTCATAGACCTTCTTGGGTTCAATGAAAGAGACAAAATCATGAGCCTTGCTAAAATCCGCCAATTGCCTCCTAGTGAGCACCCTTCCACGAACTTGCCCAAGAATCTTGTCCTCCGTGTGACCCGCTCGTTCAAGATTTTCTATACTTCTCTTTGCTCTACATTCTAGCATATCCTCCAAAGATTCCGTGGATATAGATTGGGAATCACCTTCTTCATCGGAGACATGTCCATCTTCGTTTCGTCCTTGATCAATAATGGGTGAAGGATCACCCCTAGGTTGAGCTCTCTCAATAATGATGGAACCTTGATCATGATTAAGATGGGTATCTTGGCCTTGATCATTAGCTTGGCCTTGATTGCTCGTTTGACCTTGATTATTAGCTTGAGGGCTTGGTGCATCTTGTTGAATAGCTTAATCAATGGATGTAGTCAATGGCTCCACTTGAGTGGGGCATAGTCCTTCTCCCTCCGTCATCCAGTAACCCTCAATGTGGATTATTTCACCAATCCCCATTCTTGTTATGACGATGGGAGGAATTGCATCTCCTACAACACCATGATCTATACGCCCCCCTTCGGAGTCGTTATCCTCATCAAACACCACGTCTATAGCTTCTTCAACTTGTCCGGTGGACTTGTTGTAGACTCTATAGGCGTGAGCGTTTGTGGCATAGCCAACAAACATACCCTCATAAGATTTGGTCTCAAATTTTGACAACCGTTTACCTTTATTGCGAATGAAGCACTTGCAACCGAAGACCTTGAAATAAGATACATCCGGTTTCTTGCCCGTGAGAATTTCATAGGGAGTCTTGTTCAAGATCTTTCGAAGATATAATCGGTTGGTAGCATGACATGCGGTGGAGACGGCTACGGCCCAAAAATTATAGGGAGAAGAGAACTCCGCAATCATGGTCCTAGCCGCATCCATCAAGGTCCAATTCTTTCTCTCCACAACACCATTTTGTTGAGGGTCATAAGGAGTGGAATATTGATGAGCAATGCCCTCTTCACTAAGAAAACCCTCAACGGTGTAGTTCTTGAACTCCGAGCCATTATCACTCCGGATGGCCAATATGGAAGCATTGTGTTGGCGCTCCACTAGAGTGATGAACTCGATGACTCTCTTTTGAGTTTCACTTTTCCTTTTGAAGAAATACACCCAACAATATCTTGAATAATCATCCACAATCACTAAGCAATACTTCTCTCCTCCGAGACAATCATAAGATAGTGGACCAAAGAGATCTAAGTGAATGAGCTCGAGAATTCTTGTGGTGGAGATAGTGGTCTTGGTTGGGTGAAGTTCTCCGTGTTGCTTCCCAAGGGCACAAGAGCTACACACATGATCTTTAGCAAACTTAGCCTTGTTTAGTCCTAGAACATGATTACCACTTTGAAGGTCATGCAACATTTTCATATTGGTGTGGGCTAACCGGCGATGCCAAAGCCAACCCACATCAACTTTAGCCATTAGGCATGTCGCGGCGCACATGTCTCCTTTAGAGAACGTGTCTCCTTTAGAGAAGTCCACTACATACATGCCGTTCTCGACAAACCCAACAAAGGCTACTTTAAGAGTTGTTTCCCAAGTGATAATTGCATTCTCTTTATTAAATAAAGAGGTAAAGCCTCAATTCACAAGTTGAAGAACGGACATCAAGTTATAGCCAAGAGACTCAACAAGGAGAACATTCTCAATTGATAAATCATTTGAGATAGCCACCTTGCCTCATCCCAATACCTTAATCTCGGACTTGTCACCAATAGTAACACAATTGTGGTGAGGTAATGGAGGTTCAATATTGCTCATTGCATCATCGCTTCCGGTCATATGTTGGGATGCACCACTATCCAATGTCCATCTACCCGCACCGGAAGCACTTCCCTACAAGAGATCAATTTCTTGATTTAGGTACCCATTCTTCAATGGGTCCTCTTTTTTTAGTAACAAGGGTCTTAGGAACCCAAATAGTCCAATTATAATCATCACCATAAGAAGTACCAACGTATTTAGCATAAACATGCCCATCTCTAGATTTCATAAGAACATAAGATGAGTTATATATTTTCGGCTAAATCATTGTGAGTGATGCTCCCCCCTAGAGGTATCACCACCCACAATGGCGTTGGTATCCTTCTCCTTGGTCACCTCTCCCTCTTTCACGAAGACAACATTTTGAGAGGAGGAAGTGACACTCTTGGATTTCTTCTTTGACTTGGCAACAAAGCCAAGTCCTTCTTTCCCTTTCTTGGTTCCTTGAGAACTTATGGCATAATTGTGAACTTTCTCTCTTCCTACAATATTAGTCGTAGTACAAGAGGTAGGCATGATAACAATGCTATTAGATGAAGATGTAACTTGCTTATTAGAGTGTTGAGCTAGAAGCTTATTTCGAGACTTGGTGAGTTTGTCATGAATTTCTTTAAGAGACATGAACTCCTTTTCTAGTTTTTCATGATTCTCAACAAGTTTATCATGAGATATTCCTAGCTTCAACTCTTCTTCTTCAAATATATTAAGTAAGGCAAGAGATTTTTCATTATCTTCCTAAGTTTGGAAACACTAATAGCATAAGTCTCTTCTTTTCAAGAGCTTTTACAAGCTCATCGTCATGGTTCTCGTGGCTACCACCATGGCTCTCCAAAGTCATGATGATTTCCTCCTTCTCATATATTAGAGAGTTAGCATCATCAAGTTTCCTCAAAAGGGCCTTTACCTTTTCCCTAGTTTCACCTTCAAGACTACATAACCAAGAGCCTAGATTCTTGGCCTCCTCATCATCAACAATGTTTTCAACACAATCCAATAATGAGGGAGAACTAGTGGCAATAGACTTGGAGGTGGAAGATATTACCGCGGTGGCTTTTGCCATGAGACATGTAGGTCGGATTGATGCCTTCTCATTGGGGGATTCAAATAGAGAGACCGATGAAGAGGAAGTCGTAGCTATGGCAACGTGGGCAACACCTACGGCTTCATCTTCTCCTTCATCTCCGGAGTAGTATGTTTCCAATGTGGGGCCTTCTTGAACATATAGAGCCCTTGGGACTCTCTTAGCAAGATTCTTGTTTTGTGGAGCTTTGTTCTTGTCCTTGCGAACAAGCTTCCCTTCATTTTCTTCTCTTGGCTCAAATGGACATTCCTTGACGAAATGGTTTGCACTTCCACAATTGAAGCATGTCCTTGGCCGCTCCCCCTTCTTCCTAAAAATCTTGTTTCTTGAAGGTCTAGGAGCACCGGCCTTGTGAGCCTCCTATCTCTTCCAATAATCATGCATGGCAAGAGCGATACACTTATGAGCACCTTTGTATGTGTCTTCATAGTCCTCATCATCCTCATCCTCCTCGTCCACTTCTTCTATCTTAGCAATCGCCTTAGACTTCAAGGCAAGGTTTGGATACTTTCCAACTCCTCTTGAGCGAGCGAGAGCATCATCCGCGCTCTTGTGAGATAGGGATATGGCTATGACCTCACTAAGAACACCAATGGAGTTGAGAGATTTGTAGTCGGATCTTGTTCGAATGTTAGTGGAGAGGTTCTTCTCGAACGGAGTTATGGCCTTGACAAACTTTCTCTTGATCCACTCATCTAAGATTTCCTCTTTTCCAAAGTCCCTTAATTTATTGCCAAGGGTGACAACTCTTCTATATAGATCCTCGGGACGTTCGTCTTCAAGCATAACAAAGTTCTCGGACTTGTTAAGAGCAACATCATACTTGGATGATTGGATGCTAGCATTGCCTTGGAACAAGGTGTCAAGTTTATCCCAAGCCTCCTTGGCGGTCTTGATACCGCGCATGTGCTCAAGATGTTCTCTTGGGAGAGCCTTTTGGATAGTGACAAGAGCGATCTTGTTGAGTTGGAATTCCACGTCTTCTCTTGGAGTCAAGTTGCTTGGATAATGAGGGTGGAATCCATGGAGTATGATTTTCCACAAAGCGGTGCAATATCCTGAAATATGAGACTCCATATCGAACTTCCAAGATGAAAATTCATTAGTGTTAAGCATGGGAGGAACTCCAACATTAACCATGTGTGGCATTGTGGCAATGTGATGGATAGAATCATAATTGGGAGGTGGTGGAACTTTAGAGTGAGACCCCGAACCGTTAGCCGATTGAGACTTGGAGCCTTCGGAGCTCCCACCGCTCTTAGCCTTTTTATCGGCTTTAGCTTTGGCTTTCGCCTTGGCTAAAGCAATGTTAGCTTCCATTTCGGCGATGTCCGGAATGGACTCTTCATCCGAGCTAACCTCATCGGCGGTGAGAGGTGGTTCCTCAAGCTCCTTGGTTTTCCCCATCATGGCCTCCAACATTTTCTTTATGCTAGAAACCTCCAAACTAACACTAGAGATAACCTTGGACAATTCGGTTTGGAGAGTTCCAACCGTTTCTTGTAGGTTAGTTATAGTGTCGGTCATTTTGGCGATTTCCGCATTAGAACCTTCGGGCGCATTCTCATTGACCATTATACTCTTAGGCGGTTAAGTCCTTAGCAAGAGCCGAGGCTCTGATACCAATTGAAAGTGCACTATGGTCAACTAGAGGGGGTGAATTGGTTGACTACCAATTTTTCTTCTTTTCCTTTTAATTATGGCTAAGCAAGATAAAGTAAGGTTCTCTAGATGTGCAACTAGGTGAGCAACCTAAGTGATACAAGATAAGATACGCAACGGAAGTAAAACGAAAGGCAACGAGATAAACCACAAGTGAAACAAGGATATGTTTCCCGTAGTTCCTTCTCAAGAGAAGTACGTCTACATTGGAGAGGTGGGGAGCCACCTAGGCGCTCCTCAATAGCACGGTTGTGCACACCTGATTCTCCTTGAGCTTCTACGGTGAGGGAGATTCTCGTTTCCACTGTGAGGTTGACTTGAAGGCGCTGACCAAACACTTAGATGAGCTCGAGGTCACTCCACAAGATGGATGAAGGCTCTCAAGCAATCCGAATCTTCTTGCAACAAGGTGGAAGCTACAAGCACAAGATCTACTAAGGTTTCTAGGCCTCAAGTAGGATTCTAGATCTACTAGTATGTGGTGGATGGATTTGAAATTCCTTTGGTGGAGGTGTGGATCTAGGTCTCCTCTAGCTCTCCACAAAGTATGGGAGTGTTTGGGTGGTTGGAGAGGGAGATCTAGAAGGTTGAAGCTTTCATTAATGGCCGTTTGATCAGTCCCAGCAGCACCGGAGGCTCCGGTGGTCTTCGTATGCACGCAGCCGCGCAGCCCAAATACCTTTGCGCTGAGACCAGAGGGGCGGAGGGTCCGGTGGCTTTGGCGGAGGCTCCGCCCACCGGAGGTTCCGGTGGAGCCTCCGCTCTTATCCACCAGAGCCCCATTTTGGCGGAGCCACCACCAGAGGCGCCACTAGAGGCCAACCCCCAGTGTGCCAGTGGGGAGGGCGGAGACTCCGGTGGTTTCACCGGAGGTTCCGCCCACCAGAAGCGCACTGGAGGTTCCACTGGAGGATCCGCTCTTATCCAACAGAGCACTATTTTGGCGGATCCTCCACTGGATATGCCACTGGAGGCCAGACCCCAAGTGAGCCAGTGGAGAGGGCGGAGGCTCCGGTGGTTTCACCGGAGGCTCCACCCATCGGATGTCCACCGGAGGCTCCGCCCTGGCCTCCGCTCGTATGCACCCGAGCGCATTTTTGGCGGACCCCACACTGGAGCCGCACCGGAGGCCCGCGCCTGGGCAGTGCAGGAGAAAGGGTTGGGGAAGAGGTTCCGGTGGTTTCACCGGAGCCTCTGCTCCATGCAAAAACCACTTCCCATCTTTGTCATTTTGAGATCTTTTCAATCCCAATAAAATTGTAACCCATACAGATTGTATTTTTGATGAACCTGGGTATTTTCATGTATAACAAGTAAACGTTAGACCAATAGGTATGCTGTCATTTAATTATCAAAACGGAAGACGATCTTTCAGCCGGGATGGGCCCAGACCACCCCTGGGCGCCCCCCTAGGCCGCGCCTCTAGGTGGTCTGAGGGCCACCTCCACCCCCCTCCGTAAACCTAAAACGCGGGGGGGGGTCATCATATTCCATAGAAACACAATAAAGCGCCGCCGCCGAGTCGAAACCCAATTCAGGGATCAGAAGTTCCTGTTCTGGCGCCCTGCCGGGATGGGGATTTGAAGGAGATCATCGCCATCGACACTGCCACCTCTTCTCCATCAACCATCCATGATTCCCCCGTCCATGTGTGAGTAAACACCGCTGTAGACTGAGTGGGATGGAAGATATTGGATGAGATCGATCATGTAATAATGCCAGATTGTTAGGGCATAGTGCCTAGTATCCATTGTTAGTGTTTTCTACCGTTATTGCAACTGGTTATGCTTAATGCTTGTCACTAGGGCCCGATTGCCATGATTTCAGATCTAAACCTGTTATTGTTTCATGAGTATAATTATGTTTCTTGATCATACCTGCAAGCTGTTTACACACGTTGTTGTCCGGAACCGAAGGTCCGAAAGTGACAGAAATTGGGACAACCGGAGGGGATGGTTGTGATGTGAGGATCACATGTGTTCACGGAGTGTTAATGCTTTGCTCCGGTGCTTTATTAAAAGGAGCACCTTAATTACCAGTAGTTTCCCTAGAGACCCCGCTGCCACGGGCTGGTAGGACAAAAGATGTTGTGCAAGTTTCTCATTGTGAGCATGTACAACTAAATTGGAACACATGCCCATGGTTAGCCTAGAACTTGGATGCTTTATTATTATTATCTGCAATGCCCATGTTTAGATTATTACATGACCCATGTTATCCATGCAATGCCCGTTCATCCATTCCCTCTATGCCTACGGTATTTTCATCCTGCTGTTTTCACAATTGCTACTGCTGTTTTCACGATTGCTACTGTTGTTACTATTTTACTACTGATGTTATTTCACTATTGCTGCTGCTATAAAACTGTTACTACTGATAAATTGTTGCGATCAAGTCTACTTTCAGGTGCAGCTGAATTGAAAACTCAGTTGTTAAGGCTAATAAATATTCTTTGGCTCCCCTTGTGTCGAATCAATAAATTTAGGTTTTTACTTCCCTCGAAGACTGTTGCGATCCCCTATACTTGTGGGTTATCAAGATCATTTTCTGGCGCCGTTGCTGGGGAGCATAGCTTTATTTATTTGCTCACTTGATCATGATATTGTTCGCTGCAAGCCTTTCATCATGGGCAAGACTCGTGATGGAAAAGTTCCTATATTACCATCCACTACAAGAAGAGGTACAACTCTGAACACCTCTGTTGCTCTTGATTCACCGTCTGTTATGAGTAAGCTGCTTACACCACCACATGCTACACGTACTGTTACTTCTGCTGAGTCTGAAAATGCCTCTGATACTTTTGATGATGCTACTTCTGTGCTTGATGATACTAGTTCTCTAGGCCCTTTCCTAGATGCTAAAATTGCTAAATCCAAACAAATTGAAAGTGCTGAAATTCTTGTTGAAAATATTAGTACACCTGTTATTTCACCTGAGTTTATTGATGATCTTGATGAAAACAATATTGAACTTAATGATGACTTTATTGAAGAAGCTCGGGCTACTACTAGTGCAAGTGCTCTTAAGAGTCTTCTTGCGAGACATGTTGTCAAATATAAATCTTCTCTTGATGGTAAGTTTGCCACATCTCCCATACACGTTAGAGACAAGGATTATGATTTCTCTCTAGATTTATCTTATATATTTATTGTTGAGAAGGAACCTTTTTGTGGAACTGAAAGTAAAAGTGCCATGGAACACATGAATGAGCTTTCATCTTTGAGTAGTTTATTTTCTGATGATACTAAATTGTTTACTTATTTTGTTACCAACATCTTCCCTTTCTCATTGAAAGATGAATCTAAAACTTGGGATAAAAATCTGTCACCTGTATCTATTACTAGTCCTATGGATTTGGTTAATGCTTTCTTTAAAAAATATTTTCCTGCTAGTGCCCAACATGCTGCTGTGCAGGACATCTTTAACTTTGAGCAAATTGAAGGAGAGGAATTGTTTGAATCTTGGAAAAGGTTTTGTTCTTTAATAAGAGCTAGCCCTGGCTATCCATTACCTATAAATGAGCTCCTATATATATTATAATGGACTAATTGTTGAATCTAGGACATGCCTCGATAGTTGTGCTGGTTGTGTTTTTAGGAAAAGAACTCTAGAAGAAGCTGAGGAATTAATGGCTAAAATAGCCAACAATAGTGATGATTGGAATATAACTGAGCCTACACTAGAACCAACACCAATCCCAACACCCAAGAAGAGAGGGATGATTTAATTAAATGATGAAGTGATGAAGGAAGCCAAGAAATCTCTTAAAGAGAGGGGTATTAAATCTGAAGATGTGAAGAATTTACCTCCTATAAAAGAATTATGTAAGCCTATTCCTCATCCATCAACAATTGAGTTACACTCTCTCCAATACTTTGATAACAGAGATATTACCTACTCTAAACCACCTGATCAATGCTTAGATGAATTTAATAATTATGTTGTTAAGCAAGATAACTTTAATATGAGAGTGCAAAATCACCTTATGAAAAAGTCTAGAGCTATTGATAATTTGCATGGTATTATTGAGAGAACCTCTAATGATGTTAAAATGCTTGTTAAACATTTCATATGGTTCAAACTCAAATTGACAAACTTATTAAAGTGCAAAATGATATGCTAGCTAATGCCTCTAGAGAGAAACATGTTTGTGAAATAATTACTAGAAGTGGTATTTCTACTCAGGATCCCTAGTATCCAGAAGGACATCCTAAAAGAATTGAACATAGTTCTCAGCAACCTAAAAACAATAGTTCTCCTTCTAAAAAAAATAAGAAGAGACATAAAACTGTTGTAGAATCTCCTGAACCTGCTAAATATCCTAATAGTATATCTATTTCTAATGCTGAAACTGAAAGTGGTAATGATAAAAGTGATGCTTATGATAAAGAAGAAACTATAGATGAACCTGAAAAGCAAACTAAAACTGTGAAGTATACTAAGGAGGATTTTATTGCTAATAAACATGGTAATGAAAGAAAGCCTTGGGTGCAAAAAGCAATGCCTTTTCCTAATAAGAAACATAAATCAAAGGAAGAAGAACATCATAACAAGTTTTGTGAGTGGATGAAAACTCTGTTTTTGCAAATCCCTTTGACTGATACTATTAAACTGCCTCCTTATTCTAATATATGAAAGATATTGTCTCTAACAAAAGTAAGATTCCTAATGAGGAAATTTCCACTATGCTTGCAAATTACTCTTTCAATGGAAAGGTTCCAAAAAAGCTTGGAGATCCTAGTAATCCTACCCTTGCTCTATTAAAAATAATTATGTTAGAACTGCTTTATGTGACTTGGGAGCTGGAGTTAGTGTTATTCCTTTCTCTCTTTATAAGAGACTCTCTCTTGAAAAAATGATACACAGTGATATATTTTTGCAAATGGCTGATAAGTCTAGTACTATTCCTGTTGGTATATGTGAGAATGTTCTTGTTCAATTTGTTACTAGTTGTTTGATATTAACTGACTTTGTTGTGTTGAAATGCCTGAAGATGATAATATGTCTATTATTTTGGGAGACTTTTTCTTAACACTGTAGGGGCTGTTATTGATTGCAATCAAGGAAAAGTAACTTTTAATGTTAATGATAAAGAGCATACTGTTTATTTTCCCAAGAAGATTGAGAGAAGATATGGTTTAAATTCAATTGAAAATATTGAGACCATCAAGATTGGAGAATTTTATTGTCCCATTCCAATACCACCGAAAGAATATGAAATTATTATGATTGGGACTATGTCTATCAAGGTTGAGGTAACATAATTATTTAGTGATATGCAAAGTTTTTCTTCATATAAAAATTGTTCTGGTAACAAGACTTCATCACCCTTGTTAAAAAAATGATTTTGAATGAAGAGGACAATGTTTTCACCTTCCCAATTATGTTTTCACCATGTTTACTTCTGTTATAACCTTGCTACTTTAGTATGATCCTGTTTTCATTCATCCATATTCATGTTTTCCTCATGTTTTCACCCTGATTACTGTGGTTATGCATGTTTTCACCATCCATATTTTTGTTTTCACCACTTCCACCTTTGTTTTCTTTGGTTATTTGCCTTTTGGAGTGTCATAGAACCTCTGTAGTTCTGGTTTTGGTTTTGTTTTCCAACTTTCCACATTTGTTTTCTCTGTTTTCTTTGAGTAAAGGGGTTGTATGCTTCTTTAGAAACTCCTTTGTATCTTTATTTTCATGTTTTAGTTGTGCCAAGTAAATTTTCTAGTGAAAGTTGGAGTTGGTTTTGGATTTCTGCGCAGAAAACAGATTTCTGCTGTCCACCGTAAAAAATCGTATAATTCACAGAAAGTTCAAAGTGATCTAAAACTTTTTGTTCTTATTCCTCAGCTAATTCCGAAACTTTTTATTTCTTTACGTTTTTCGATCTGAGCAACTTAAGTGCCCTTAAAAAAATCCGCCTTTACAAACTATTCTGGTTTTGGCAGATTCTTCCATTTTTCTTGCATTTGCTCTTTTACTATGTCGAGTGGATTTCTTTGCTTCGTGAAACATCGGCGGCTGTAGCTAATGTTTAAAAGTATCAATAGCACTTGTGCCCTTGCAGAACCCATGAATTTTTTATCATGCACTAACCCTCTAATGCGAATTACTTTGAGTGTGGTGTGAAGGAAGTTTTCAAGGGTCAAGAGAAGAGGGTGATATAATGTAATAAAGAAGAGGCCAAAATCCTAAGCTTGGGGGGAGGTACACCGACATCACACTCATCTTTATATCATGTTTCTGTCGGTTCTTTGTATATCGATGTTCTCGTTTTCTTTGTTTGTTTTCGTTTTCTTTCGTTTTTTGTTTCTTTTTATTTTTATCGTTTTGTTCTTGCTTTCCAAAACACAAAAAGACCAAAAATATTTCTCTTGTTTCTATTTACTTGCTTATTTAGTTTATTTTGTTGGTTCTCTTTCTTTTCTAGTTTCGGTTTAGTATTCAAAAATCCAAAAATATTTTGCTTTGTTTGCTTGTTTCTTTTTGTTCTTATCTTAATTCGAAAACCCAAAAATATGTGTTGTTCTTCTTTGGTTTTGTAAAGTTCGTTGCAGAGTTCACCGGACTTCCGTGTCTCCTTTGGAGCTTGGTTATCATTCTATATTATTCAATCCATAAGTGAAGAGCAACAATGACGATTTACGACAATCCAAGTTGTGGTGAGAGGCTCGTATGAACTCTATTTGTTTTATTTTTGTACATATATTCATCCATGTGAACATGCTTAGTTCGTTCATGTAAGGTGTATGTTATTTAATTGATGTTTTTAGTTCGTGCTCTCACGTGTTTAGTTCCAACTTATTAATATAAGATAGCATGTCGTGTGAATGTTCGCTTGCATTGTTTTATTCATAGAAGGGTATGACATTGTGGTATCTCCCTCTGATTGTTTCGCTTCAATCGACTTGGCACATGCTCACACATGCATATGACTGAACAAAAGTCAATTTAGACTTGATGGTTTATTTGGCCTCAGAGTATTTGTATCACTTTTATGCCCTTGTTAATTTTGTTTTCTCGCAAGCATGATTATGGCAGTTGTTGCTCTCTTGATTATCGCTCCTCGCTATTGCTAGCCTTCACCTGTACTGAGTATGAGCTCTACTCGTGCATCCAACTCCCAAAAACCAAAGTTTGACAAATGTGTCCACCATACCTACCTATATATGTGGTATTTAACCGCCACTCCAAGTAAATTTATCGTGTGCTACCTTCAAAACCTTCGAAAAATTATTCCTGTTGTATGCCCTTGTTTAGCTCATGAGGACGTAAATAGGGAATCTTTATCTCACTTGTTGATTGGATTTCACACCCTGGATCAGTGTCTTCATCCGCTTATCCAAAAGATAGAAGAGCTGGCAGCGGGGTGCCCAACCCCAAATTAATACAACAAAATATCTTCACTAATTTTGCCCCTAATTTATCAGTCAAAGCATAATTGTGTAAACAAAAGAGAAAGAGGGATGACCTTCTACCCAGATGCGTCCTTCTATGGGAGCCGCTCTTGTGAAGTCTAGTTGGCTTGTGACATACTGTATTGTCTATTTACCATTTGTTGACATAAGCAGACACCTTTCTTAAAAATGCTTTCAATACGTCTGTTTAATAAAATAAAAAGCTCTAGCACATGAGTTAATCCGTGCTTCCCTCCGCGAAGGGCATTTCTTTTACTTTTATGTTGAGTCTGCACCTTCTCACTTTATGCACCTTCTTGAGAGAATATCATTCATTCTTAGTGTAATGTGCTTGTCCCAAAATACGGTTGATTGTGGTATAACTTTGATGCTTGTATCTTTGATATCTTTATTTCTAGTCTTCATTTGAACTTCAGAGGTGCCCTGGCATTTATGTTTTGCTCCATTATTAAGGGCAAGCGAGTACACTTTATCATACCCTATTATGAGCATTGCAATCCTGCAGATTGATATACTTCATGTTGTTTATTATTAGTTTGTTGGAATCTCTTCATGGTTTGCATAACTGCCAGGTGACTTTTATATTGCATACATCTTATTATGAATTGCCTCAGCACTTGATAATATAGTGAGTATATTTACATCATATGAAACAAATGTGTTCGTAAAAGTCTTTTATCGCACTCAGTTGTCACTGAATTGCTTGAGGACAAGCAATAAGCTAAGCTTGGGGGGAGTTGATACGTCCAAAATGTATCTCCTTTTCCTAACACTTTTCTTATTGTTTTCCTCTAAACTTGTGAGTTTTGGATACCACTAACACGGACTAACGCTGTTTTCAGTAGAATTACCTTGGTGTCTAGTTTGTGTGCAGAAAAATCAACTTTAGGGAAATTGCCCAGAAAAGACCCCATTGAGCATATATCACCAGAGGACCCCGGGAGCCAGAAGGACACTTGGAGGGGGGCCAGGAGGAGCGTAGACCACACCTGGGAGCGCCCCCCTAGGCCACGTCGCCTGGTGGTGTGGGGGCCACCTCCACCCCCTCGGGCTCCCCTTTCGACTACATATGCCCTGTAAACCTAAAACGCGAGGGGTTCGTCATATTCCACAGAAACACAACATAGCACTTATGTCTACGCATTCTTCTATTCTTGTAGACTGTGTTGGGCCTCCAAGTGCAGAGTTTTGTAGAACAGCAACAAGTTTCCCTTAAGTGGATCACCAAAGATTTATCGAACTCATGGAGGAAGAGGCCAAATATATCCCTCTCAAGCAACCCTGCAATTATGATACAAGAAGTCTCTTGTGTTCCCAACACACCAAATACAATTGTCAGTTGTATAGGTGCACTAGTTCAGTGAAGAGAGAGTGAAATACAAGTAATATGGATGATTATAAGTGATAACAGCAATCTGAAATAAAAATGGCAGCAAGCAAACATGTAGCAGAACTGATTGTAAATGGTGTTTCAATACTTAGAAACAAGGCCTAGGGATCCTACTTTCACTAGTGGACACTCTCAACAATGATAACATAATTGAATGCATAAATATCTCTCTTCACTATGCTACTCTGAACCACTCTCCGGTCGGATAACAAACACCAATTCATTGCGTAGGGCTACAAAGCGCATCTCAAAGTTGCATTCCCATGTCTAGTTAACCCCACACTGTCAACTTGAGCGCCCTACAAGGTACTAGACAAACACCACAATTTTATAGGGTCATCCAACACAACATATAAATATCACGCGAAACCACACAGTGCACACACTGTCACCTTTACACCATGATCAAAGTTTCTACGGAGATCTCATAACAAAACCACTCAAGTAGCATAACATATGAAGAGTAACATCTACTAATTCAACTAGATTACAAAGCTCACGATCACATAAAGATCACAACATGAAAGAAAGAGATAAAACACATAGCTACCGGTAGAGCCCTCGGCACCGGGGGCGAACTACTCCCTCCTCAGCATAGGAGATAGAAACGGCGATGAATATGGTGGTGGAGTCATGGAGATGGCTCTGGGGGCACTTCCCCATCCCTGCAGGGTGTCGGAACAGAGATTTCTGTCCCCCGAAACTTTTCGGCGGCGACGGCGGAGCTACAGAACTTTTCGTGGAAAAAGGCTGATATATTTAGGTTTTATGCTTCGGGGGGGCATATATAGGCAAAAGGGAGATAGCGGTGGGGGGTCCGGGGCCCCTCTCCGGGTCTCCTTTGGACTTCCTTGACCCTTCGGGACTTCTAAGACTTCTGTCTTTTGAATCGTCCAATTCCGAGAATATTTCAAGAACAACTTTTCTGAAACTAAAACAACAGAAAATAGGAACTGGCTCTGTGGCATCTTGTCAATAGGTTAGTCCCGGGAAATCGATAAAATGACATAAAGTGTAAGGAAAACATGTAGCATAAGGCATGAAAACAACATGGACCATCGGAAATTATAGATACGTTTATGACGTATCAACATCCTTAAGCTTAGTTCCTACTCGTCCTCGAGTAGGTAAACGACAAAACAAATAATTTCTTAGGTGACATGCTACCAACATAAACTTGATCATCATAGTAATGTAAAGCATGCAAACTAGGATCAAATGAATAAAGGTTGTGGTTTATAGTTGATATCAAAGTAATCATTAGGAAAAACAAAGTAAAACCTTTCAATGAATCAATACTAAAAGACAATCCACTGTGCAAAGTATATTAAAGATGATTTAAGCTTCAAGAACAACAATATAATCATCCAAGGCATCAAACTCTCGCAGCAACTCCTATTAGGATCAAGTCAAGTGACAACAATATGCACATAGGAAAATCATTCAAATAATTGTGCACTAAAAACAAGCAAGCATTTTGTATTGGTTCGTGGCACCATGATGTTATGGATAAAATAACATTATGGGGGGTTTGGATGTTTAATGTAAGAAAGTCTCACACAACTGAAAGTGATCATTAGACAAGAGGAAGTCTTATAATCAAAGTTATGCAAGCAGTAGTGATTTCCACACAATGGATGCACATAGATCTATAAGTGTATGAAAGCTCTCCAATGGAACTAGTGGGGTGCATCCAACCTGCTTGCTCACGAAGACCTAGAGCTCTTTTGATGAGGCTCATCATTGGAATATACAAGCCAAGTTATATAACGTAAGTTCCCCACATAGTTATGCAAGTCATAATATGAAAACTCTCTCCAAACTGAAGTAATGATGCTAAACAAAGCACAAGTGTGGAATAAATGATAGTAATGATGCCCCCTCTATCTTTTGCCTCTTTTTTCTCTTTTTGGTTTTTTCTCTTTTTTTTATTTTTTTGATATATAACCTCACCGGTAGGGGAAACACTCTATTTTACAATGAATCAACACACTTTTAGTACTCATAACTCAAAGTGAAATATCTCTGAGGTATAAAACTAAATTCTCCTGCCAGTGTAGCAGTATGCAAAATAACAATGAAGCATGACAAGTAACATAATGATGATGGATGTTTTATGGTAATATATCTTGGAATGGCTATGGAAATGCCATGGTAGGTAGGTATGGTGGCTGTTTTGAGGAAGATAAATTTTGGCTTATGTGTAGAAGAACAAAGTTCTCCCACGGAGTTTGGATGTCCTGGCGAAGAATGCACCAACTCTCAATGTGAGAGTGAGCAATGCACAGTACCGAAGAGGCTAGCAAATATGGATGGTAGAAGTGCTAGAAAACCGCAACATAGAACTCACAATTTAAAAGATGAAAATAAAATCATGATATAATAAGTCATAATGAAAATCACTCCAAGAGGGTCTGGGGTAGTGACAGGTCACTGTTAGCTACCCCGACCGCAGCGCGTATCAAAAATCCAATACGATTCCTATCAGCAAAGGAAGTCATACCATTATCCTATCAACTGGTTATTTGAGTGTGGCATAGTTTCAAGCTTCTAGACCAACCATTAATTGTTTTTACTCTACTAAACCAACAAGTTTACCATTAAGCAAATTAATATCTCAAAACAACAACAAATAATCAAGTGAACCAGTTTAATGATCTACAAGAATATGCAAGCTTTTTTTGTTATACCATCTACCACACGTAGCATTTTCTACCAAACACCAAACAACAAAAACTCTCCAACAGATATAGCAATTAAGCAAGAGAGTACTAACATAACTCTACTAAAACTAACAGCTCTGAATAAGAGATGCATGAAAACAGGAGCTAAAGGCAGTACTAGCAAAAAGTGAACACTCACAAAACAATAAGAGTGAAAACTAGAGTGTTCTAAGCAATGAAAACGGAGCGTGTCTCTGTCCCACACAAGTATGATAGGTTCCGGTGATGTTTATTGCAGCAAGGAAACAAAATAAAACAAAAGAAAACATACGGAAAATAAAAGTCGCTCCAAGTAAACTTCACATGATGTGACTGAATAAAAATATAGTTTCACTAGAAGTGACCTGATAAATTGTTAATGAATAAAGGGATGCCTTGGGCATCCCCAAGCTTAGGGCATCTCCAGTCGTTGCGCCCCCCCCCCCAGGACGCAAAAACCCTCGCTTTTTTTGCGCCGCGGCGCGAAACGGCGCTATTCTCGGAGCTGGGGGGGCGCGTTTCCCAGCCGTGAACCCAGGCCGCCCCCCCAGCGGCGACTCGGCCAAATTTAGGCAATCAAAAAAATTCCACCAAATAAATAGATTGTTGCACACAAATAAATAGAGTTTGGCCACACAAATAAATAGTTCAACAATTTTAAAAAAAAAAACACTAGTCATTGTCCTCAACATTGCCATTCCCCTTTCGCGCCCACAAATGTTGCACCAGGTCATCCTGCAGAGCATGATGTGTTGCAGCGTGTCGAATCTCCTGTCGCTTGGTGAGGAAGTCTGTCCATGATGCCGGCACCTGGTGATCAACATCTGCAAGAGGACCCTGCCGGTAGTATGGGCGGCGACGGCGAGGCGAGCGAGGGGAAAAGACGGTTCGGGGGTGGAGAAAGTGGGAAAAGAGCTCTCCCTCACCGACAGCGCTGGCCCACGAGCGCTTTTCCTATCGCCGCCCCCCCAGGCCGAACCCAACAGGCTGGGTTCCGCCTGGGGGCGGCGGCGCTAATTTCCGCCGAAACGGCGCTTTTTCAGGTCCTGGGGGGTCGACTGGTGAAAAAACGGCGCTTTTCGCCCAAAACGGCGCTAATTTGCGTCCTGGGGGGCTCTGGGGGGGGACGACTGGAGATGCCCTTAGATGCTTGAGTCTTCTTAGAATTTACTGGGATGAACCACGAGGGCATCCCCAAGCTTTGACTTTGCACTCTTATTGATCACATTATATCACCCTATTCTCTTGACCCTTGAAAACTTCCTCTCTCCTTTTACTTCCCTTCTTCTTCTGCTTCCTCTCTATAGGAGGGAGAGGCTTGAAAGGAAACTTCTCCACATACCCTGGTTTATTGTAAGAAACCATAGAACAAACTTTGGAGGATTCCTCCTCTTCATTAATACAATGAAAACAAATATTAGCCATGTCATATTTTGGTAAAGTCTCCTCTTTAATAATATTTTTTATGTAAGTATTTGCATGGCAGTTATTAACACAATAAACATGACAACCATGTAGGACACTATTCATGCCAAGAGCACTCATATCTACCAATGAAGTTTTTCTTGATAAATCTTCACACCCCAAAAATAATATAAGTTCATCATGCTGATTAGGAGTGATCATGTCATCACAATACAAACTTGCAGTATTCGAATAGCTATTACAGCCTGAGTATTCAAAATTGAAATGACCCACTTACAGCAAAGTTCACAAATAAAAGGATAGAGGGCACAAATTTTTTCACCAAGATCATCTAAAGCCTTGTACCACATTCTAGTTTTTTCATTCCTATGATGGATGCAATATTCTTCTTCAATTTGATTCTTTTCACAATTTCTAAGTGCTCCACGAAAATTAACATGCTTATAAGAAATAGTACTTTCAAAGTTTGAGCATGTTCATTGCAATCATTAATAACAATTTCATTTTTCATGCAAGTGTCTTTAAAAGGTTCATGATATATGTCCCCATTTGCTTTAGGAACATTAATATAAGAAGCAAAGGATCTATACCAACTAACAATCATTTCAAGATCACGACCATATTTAGCACTAAGCTCTTGAAAATCAGCAGTTTCGACAAAAGACTTAATGCAATCATACTCGTAGTTTATACCCGAATCTTTACCTTTGTCGTTATTCCAATCTTCATTATTGGTTTGGATTGTTTCAAGAAGATCCCATTTAGCTTCAACCTTCTTACTTGAGAAATAACCCTCTGAACAGGCATCTAGATAACCCCTGTAATGTCCTGAAAACCTTGCATAAAAATTAGTAACAATTATTTCCTTAGGAAGATCATGGTTAGGAATATTTGAGTATTAATGTTTCCAGTCTTCCCCAAGCTTGAGCAATGCTTTCTCCATCACGAGGCCAAAAATTATAAATGTAATTCCTATCTAAATATAGTTCATGGGACGAATAAAATTTAGAATAAAATAGATATTCAAGCTCCTTCCACTCCAAATGATGAGGATCATCTAGTACCTCATACCACTCCCTTGATTTGTCCTTAAGTGACAAAGAGAATAGCCTCGTCTTAACTTTCTCCATTGAAATACCTTCACACTTGAACAACCCATATAATTCATGTATAAAGAGCAAATGATCACAAGGATGGACAATATCATCTCCAAAATAGCAGTTATTCATGACATGTTCAACAATTTTCATATGTATTTTAAAAGGAACACTTTCAGCAGGAGGATTTAAAATATCACAAGCATCATTAGATTTATCACATATGGGAGATAAAGTATCATCAGAAAAAAAATTGTCCTCTAAAGCTGGGGAACTAAAAAAATTATAGAAACTAGCTTCCCCAAGCTTAGACTTTTCCATAGTATTATAAATAACGGTATCCAAATAATTAATGCTAATAACATTGCTACTAGTGTGCAAACAAGGCTCTCTCTCATATTTTTGTTGTTTTCGATTAAGACTACCTAGTAAAAATAAAAACAAGGAACGAGTAAAAATAAGCCTAACAAGTGAAAACAAGAAACAAAATGATAGAATTGCAGAATCTAAAGGAAATAACTTCGAGCACTCACACCCGAGGATGTGAGTACCATTTACCTTGCCTCCCCAGCAATGACGCCAGAAAAGATCTTGGTGTCTATGCACGCTTCTATTCTTGTAGACTGTGTTGGGCCTCCAAGTACAGAGGTTTGTAGAACAGCAACAAGTTTCCCTTAAGTGTATCACCCAAGGTTTATCTAACTTAGGGAGGAAGAGGTCAAAGACATCCCTCTCAAGCAACCCTGAAATTATGATACAAGAAGTGTCTTGTGTCCCCAACACACCTAATACAATTTTTAGTTGTATAGGTGCACTAGTTCGGCGAAGAGAGAGTGAAATACAAGTAATATAGATGATTATAAGTGATAATAGCAATCTGAAATAAAAATGGAAGCAAGAAAACAGGTAGCAGAACTGATTGTAAATGGTGTTTCAATGCTTAGAAACAAGGCCTAGGGATCCTACTTGCACTAGTGGACACTGTCAACAATGATAACATAATTGAATGCATAAATATCTCTCTTCATTATGCTACTCCGAACCACTCTCCGGTCAGATAACAAACACCAATTCAATGCATAGGGCTACAAAAAACACCTCAAAGTTGTATTCCCATGCGTAGTTAACCCCACACTGTCAACTTGAGCGCTCTAGAAGGTACTAGAAAAACACCACAATTTCATAGGGTCATCCAACACAAGATATAAATATCATGCCAAACAACATGGTGCACACATTGTCACCTTTACACCCTGATAAAATTGTTTACGGAGATCTCATAACAAAACCAGTCGAGTAGCATAACAGATGAAGAGTAACATCTACTAATTCAACTAGATTACAAAGCTCACAACCACATAAAGATCACACCATGGGAGAGAGAGATGAGACACATAGCTACCGGTAGACCCCTCAGCCCCGGGGGACAACTATTCCCTCTTCATCATAGGAGACAACAACGGTAATGAAGATGGCGGTGGAGTCGATGGAGATGGCTCCGGGGACACTTCCCCGCCCCGGCAGGGTGTTGGAACAGAGATTTATGTCCCTCGAAACTTGTCGGCGGCGAAGGAGGAGCTACGGAACTTTTCATGGAAAAAGGTTGATATATTTAGGGTTTATGCATCGGGGGGCATATATAGGCGAAAGGGCGATGGCGATCAGCGCCCGAGGGGCCCACCCCACCCCTAGGCGCGGCCAGGGGGCCACCCGCGCCTAGGCATGGTGAGGGGGCTCCGGGTCCCCCCCTCCGGGTCTCCTTTGGACTTCCTTGACCCTCCGGGACTTCTAAAACTTCTGTCTTTTGAATCGTCCATTTCTGAGAATATTTCGAAAACAACTTTTCTGAAACTCAAAACATCAGAAAACAGGAACTGGCTCTGTGGCATCTTGTCAATAGGTTAGTCCCGGTAAGTCGATAAAAATGATATAAAGTGTAAGGAAAACATGTAGCATAAGGCATGAAAACAACATGGAACATCAGAAATTATAGATACATTCATGACGTATCAAGCGCCGCCGCCGCCTCGAAACCCGATTCGGGGATCACAAGTTCCTGTTCTGGAGCCCTGCTGGGACGGGGATTCGAAGGAGATCACCGCCATCAACACCGCCACCTCTTCTCCATCAACCATCCATGATTCCCCCGTCCATGTGTGAGTATACACCACTATAGGCTGAGAGGGATGGACGGGATTGGATGAGATCGATCATGTAATAATGCCAAATTGTTAGGGCATAGTTCCTAGTATCCATTGTTAGTGTTTTCTACCGTTGTTCAACTTGTTATGCTTAATGCTTGTCACTAGGGCCGAGTGCCATGATCTCATATATGAACCTGATATTGTTTCATGAGTATAATTATGTTTCTTGATCATACCTGCAAGTTGTTTACACATGTTGTTGTCCGGAACTCGAGGCCCCAAAGTGACAGAAATTATGACAACCGGAGGGGATGGTTGTGATGTGAGGATCACATGTGTTCACGGAGTGTTAATGCTTTGCTCTGGTGCTTTATTAAGACGAGCACCTTAATTACAAGTAGTTTCCCTAGAGGCCCCGCTGCCACGGGCTGGTAGGACAAAAGATGTTGTGTCAGTTTCTCATTGCGAGCACGTACGACTTAATTGGAACACATGCCTATGGTTAGCCTAGAACTTGGATGCTTTATTATTATTATATGCAATGCCCATGTTTAGATTATTACATGACCCACGTTATCCATGCAACGCTCATTCATCCAATCCCTCTATGCCTACGGTATTTTCATCCTGCTATTTTCACAATTCCTACTGCTGTTATTTCAATATTGTTGTTGCTATTAAACTGTTACCATTGATAAATTGTTGCGAGCAAGTCTACTTTCAGGTGAAGCTGAATTGACAACTCAGTTGTTAAGGCTAATAAATATTATTTGACTCCCCTTGTGTTGAATCAATAAATTTGCGTTTTACTTCCCTCAAAGACTGTTGCGACCCCCTATACTTGTGGGTTATCACTCCTCGAAACTCAACTCGGGGATCAGAAGTTCCTATTCTGGCACCCTGCCGGGACGGAGATTCGGAGGAGATCATCGCCATCTTCACCGCTACCGCCTCTCAGTCAACCATTCATGATTCCCCATCCACGTGTTAGTAATCCCTGCTATAGGCTGAGAGGGATGGTAGGGATTGGATGAGATTATTCATGTAATAAATGCCAGATTGTTAGGGCGTGGTGCCTAGTATCCGTTGTTAGTGCTATCTATCGTTGTTGCAACTTGTTATGCTTAATGCTCGATGATACGTCATAAACGTATCCTTAATTTCTGATGTTCCATGTTGTTTCCTACATGTTTTCTAAACACTTTATGTCATTTTTATCGATTTTCCGGACTAACCAATTGACAAGATGCCACAGAGCCAGTACCCTGTTTTCTGCGGTTTTTAGTTTCAGAAAAGTTGTTCTAGAAATATTCTCAGAATTGGAAAATTCGAAGTCCGGAGGTCCTAGAATTCCCGAAGGTTCCACGGAGTTCCAAAGAGGCCCGGAGGGGGGCCACACCATAGGGCGGCGCGCCCCTGGCCGCGCCATGGGGTGGTGTGGGGCCCCAGGCCTCCACCACCTTTGCCCTTTCGCCTTTTTATAACCCCCAGCATATCAACCCTAAAAATATACCACTTCGTCCCGAGAAACACCCGAAGCCGCCGTCATCGTCATACCGAGACCGGGAGGGTTCTGGAGCTCTTCCCGGCACCCTGTCGGGAGGGAATTCATCACCGGAGGGGTGTCCACTGCCATCCCCTCCTCCGAAGTGATGCGTGAGTAGTTCATCCTTGGACTACGGGTCCATAGCAGTAGCTAGATGGTTGTTCTCTCCACTTTGTACCTCATGTTTAGATCTTGTGAGCTACCTCACATGATCGAGATCACCTTTATGTAATACTACATGTTGTGTTTGCAAAGATCTGATAAATGTTGAATGCTATGTCTTATGATTATCAATCTATCATGTTATCTTCATGCATATGTTATTTATGAACTTGTATGCTATCCGTTATTAGTAGATGCTCTAGCCAAGTAGATGCTAGTAACTCCAAGAGGGAGTATTTATGCTCGATAGTGGGTTCATGCCTCCTTTGCATCTGTGCTCGAGTGAAAGAAACGTGACGGATGGAGGATGTGTTGTTGCCATTAGGGAGAAAAAAACGGTGTTTACCTAGTTTACATTGTTGAAGTTACACACTTTGCTTACTGTGATAATCTGTTTCTTGCAACTTAATACCCAACGTTTGTTCGGATGATATTCGGAGGGTGGATTATTAGACATAGATGCAGTTGGATGACAGTCTATGTATTTTGTTGTAATGCCCGCATGAATCATATAGTAATGTTTATTCCTTGCATATGCACTACGGTGCAGCCTTCATTTCTGTCAATTTCCCAGCTGTAATTTGTTCACCACACATGTTATTTACCTTTCACGGAGAGACACCACTAGTGAACTTTGGACCCCGGTCCATTTTCTCATACTGATAATACACACACTACTTTCATACTGCTGCTACTGCTTTCATACTGTTTTCCACACCATATGTTTAACCTCTTTGTGTTCAGCAAAACCGATCAGATTGACAACCTCACTTCTTCGTTGGGGCAAAGTGCTTTGATTGTGTTGTGTAGGTTCCACGTTGCTTCTTAACCAGTAGTGCGCCCTGCCATCTCAGCTGCTTCAACCTTCTAAAGTTACTCCTTCCTCCTACTGGTCGATTCAACCTTGGTTTCTTACTGAGGGAAAACTGCTGATGTGCTCATCATACCTTCATCTTAGGGTCTCCCAACGATTGCAAGATCTGCACCATCAAGCTAATTTATGGCGCCGTTGCCAGGGAGGAAGAGAATTTCTACAAGGGGAGTCTCTCACTTCCAATCTATTTACATTTTTTTGTTTTTCTTAGTTTATTTTTTTTCGCCTTGTTTGCTTCTCTTTATAAAAACACACACAAAAAAGTTAGTTCTTATTCTAGTTGTAGTTTTATTCCTGTTTTTAGTCTTGTTAAAATGACTACTCTTGAGAACAGTAAGTTGTGTGACTTTGCTAGCACCAACAACAATGATTTCATTACCACACCTATTGCTCCACCTGCTCCTACTGTTGATCTTTATGAGATAAAGCCTTCCCAGTTAAACCTTGTTATGAGAGAGCAATTTTCTGGTGTTAGTACTGATGATGCTGCTGCCCATCTTAATAATTTTGTTGAACTTTGTGAGATGCCAAAATATAAATATGTAGATGGAGATATTATTAAACTGAAATCGTTTCATTTCTCTTTGAGAGGAAGAGCTAAAGAATAGTTGTCGTCTTTGCCTAGAAGTAGTATTTATTCTTGGACTAAGTGTAAAGATGCTATTATTGGAAAATATTATCCACCTGCTAAGATTATATCTTTAATAAGTAGCATTATGAATTTTAAGCAACTTGATAATGAGCATGTTGCTAAAGCTTGGGACAGAATGAAATCTTTAGTAAAGAATTATCCCACTCATGGACTCGCTACTTGGATGATCATCCAAACCATTTATGTAGGTCTAATTTTTCTTCAAAAAACCTTGTGGATTCAGCTGCTAGAGGAACCTTTTGGTCCATTTTCTTGGGGTCAGCAACAAAGCTTCTTGATGATATGATGGTGAATTATTCTAAATGGCACACTGAGAGAGCTACAACCGGTAAGAAGGTAAATTCTGTTGAAGAAACCTCCTGTTTGAGTGATAGACTTGATGCTATTGTGTCTATGCTTGTGAATGGCCATGCTCCTATTGATCCAAATAATGTTCCTTTAGCCTCTTTGGTTGCTCAAGAAGAGCATGTTGATTTGAACTTCATTAAAAATAATAATTTCAATACCAATGCTTATAGGAATAATTTTGGTAGCAACAATTATAGGCCATATCCTCCCAATAATAGCAATTCTTATGGTAATTCCTACAACAACAACAAAAGTGCACCCTCTGATCTTGAGAACATGCTTAAGAATTTTATCAGTACACAAACTGCTTTCAATAAATCCGTTGAGGAAAAAATTGGCAAAATTGATGTTCTTGCTTCTAAAGTTGATAGCCTTGCTCTTGATGTGATTTTACGAAACTAATGGTTATGAATCATGGTTTTAAATAAAGTAAAACTTTGAATGCTATCCAAATTCGAATTGATGAAAATGTTAGGATGTTAGATGAATTGCATGCTAGATGGGAAAGAGAAGATGAATTAGCTAGAAATAATAATATAGCTAATGTTTGCACCATTACCACCACTAGTAAAACTGAAGTTTCTCATGCTATAAAACCTTCTACTATCAATGGTAAAGTAATTGGTGTTGGAAATACTCCCACTTCTACTATTAAAAATGCAAAACTGCCTGAAACTGCTAAAAATGTTCCTGATAAAAAAGTGCTATTTTTTTTAGAAATATGGGAGACAATGGTCTTATTACCTTTGATAAAAATGATCTTGACTTTGATGATTGAAACATAACTAAAGTTATTAAGTTCTTGCAAAATCTTGCTAGTTGTCCTAATGCTAGTGCTATGAATATGGCTTTCACAAAACATATTACAAATGCTCTCATGCAAATTAGAGAGGATGAATTAAGGTGTGAAGCCTCTATCCATAGGAAGCTAGATGATGGCTGGGAACCCATTATTAAAATAAAAGTGAATTATTTTTATTGCAATGCTCTGTGTGATCTTGGGGCTAGTATCTCTGTTATACCCAAGAAACTCTATGATATTCCTGATTTACCACCATTGGAACCCTGTTATTTGGATGTTCGTCTTATTGATAATGTTAGAAAGAAACCTTTCGGGTTATTTGATGATGTTCTTATCATGGTCAATAATAATTTTGTCCCCGTTGATTTTGTTGTCTTGAATATTGAATTCAATGCTTCTTGTCCAATTGTTTTGGGAAGACCTTTTCTCAGAAATGTTGGTGTTGTTATTGATATGAAAGAGGGGTATATTAAATTTCAGTTCCCACTCAAGAAAGGTATGGAAAACTTTCCTAGAAAGATAATGAAGTTTTCTTTTGATTATATTATTTGAATAAATTACAATTTGGATGCTTCTTCACTTCAAAACACTTGCTTCCACTTTTCTGGGCCTAGCTAAAAGGCGTTAAAGAAAAGGACTTCTTGGGAGATAACCCATGGTTTTATTTTTCCTTTGTTTTTCTCTATTTTATTTGAGTCAAGGGGTTGTATACTTCTGTAGCAACTCCTTTGTATCTTTATTTTCATGTTTTTAGTTGTGCCAAGTAAAGTTTCTTACGAGAGTTGGAGTTGGTTTTTGGATTTCTACGGAGGAACCAGATTTCTGCTGTCCACCGTAAAAAGTCGTATAATTCATAGAAAAATTAGAATGAACTGAAATGTTTTGTGATTATTCCTAGGATAATTCTGCAACTTTTTAGTTCTTTAAGTTTTTCGATCGGAGCAACGTAAGTGCCCCAAAAAAATCCGTCTTTATAAATTGTTATGGTTTTGACAGATTCTGCCATTTTTCTTGCATTTGCTCTTTTACAATGTCAAGTGGATTTCTTTGCTTTGTAAAACATCAGTGGTTGTAGCTAATGTTTAAAAGTATCAATAGCACTTGTCCCCTTATAGAACCCATGGATTTTTTTGATTGTTTCACTAACCCTCTAATACGAATTACTCTTTGAGTGTGGTGTGAAGGAAGTTTTCAAGGGTCAAGAGAAGAGGGTGATATATGTGATCAAGAAGAGTGCAAGTTCAAAGCTTGGGGATTCCCCCGTGGTTCATTCAAGCATATTTTAATAATACTCAAGCATCTAATCTTTGGGATGCCCAAGGCATCCCTTTCTTCATCAACAATCTATCAGGTCACTTCTAGTGAAACTATATTTTTATTTGGTCACATCGTATGAAGTTTACTTGGAGCATCTGCTTGTTTTTCTTTTGTTTTCTTTTGTTTTATCTTGTTTTCTTTTGTTTTCCTTGCTGCAATAATATAGTTTGACCCTAGCATTCCTTGTTTGGGAGAGAGACACGCTCCGCTTTTTTGTTTAAATAGTTGCTATGCTAGTATTCTTAGTTTTTCTTCTAGCTCCTGCAAAATTCTTGTTTAGCTCTTGTTTTCATTGCATCTCTTGTTCAGAGCTGTTAGTTTTAGTAGTGTTATGTGAGTACTCTCATGTTTTCTTTCTGTAGCATCTAGAGAGTTTTTGTTAAAGCATGTTTTGCATGGTGCTTGTTGGGAAAAGAAATTGTTGCTTGTAGTAGAATTTATAACGGTGCAAGTAGAAGCTTGTATAGACTGTGGCTAGACGTTTTCATATCATGCTAGATGTTATTTTAATTCTAAAGCCTAGAGGTTATTTAGTAGCATGATTAGCCTCAAATATCCGAGAGTGTTTAATGTGCCATTGAAAGAATCATGAGTTGTTCTTGTCATATTGAAGCATAATTTTTGGTGTTCTCCTTCGAATGTTTTATTTGGTTGACTTGGTGCATGATCACACCATGTTTATGACTATGAACCAGTCACTTATAGCCTCTATGATCATTTGGTTTTTGAACTTGTGGTGCCACTTATTCTTTGATGAATGATGTTTATGTCCCTATGCATGATTATGGCTCTTATGCTCTCTTGATTTGTCGCTCCCAGTCTTTTGATAGCCTCCACTTGTACTGAGTATGAGCTCTACTCGTGCATCCAACTCCCCAAAACCAAAGTTTTCCCATTGTGTCCACCATACCTACTGATACATCATAAATGTATCCTTAATTTCTGATGTTCCATGTTGTTTTCTTATTATTTCCCACATGTTTGCTATACACTTTATGTCATTTTTATCGATTTTCCGGACTAACCTATTGACAAGATGCCACAAAGCCAGTTTTCTGCTATTTTATTTTCAGAAAAGTTGTTCTAGAAATATTCTCGAAATTGGAAAATTCGAAGCCCGGAAGTCTTAGAATTCCCGAAGGTTCCACGGAGTCCCGAAGAGACCCGGAGGGGGGCCTCAGGGGGCCCACACCATAGGGAGGCGCCCCCCCTTGGCCGTGCCGGGGGGTGGTGTGGGGCCCCCAGGCCTCCACCGCCTCTGCCCTTTCGCCTATTTAATCCCCCGAGAAGTAAACCCTAAAGGGATCCCACTTTTTCCAGAGAAACACCGAGGTTGCCGTCACCGTCATCCCGAGATCGTGAGGGTTCTGGAGCTCTTCCCGACACCCTGTCGGAGGGGGAAATCATCACCGGAGGGGTCTACACCATCATGCCCTCCTCCGAAGTGATGCGTGAGTAGTTCATCCCTGGACTACGGGTCCATAGCAGTAGCTAGATGGTTGTTCTCTCCACTTTGTACCTCATGTTTAGATCTTGTGAGCTGCCTATCATGATCAAGATCATCTTTATGTAATGCTACATGTTTTGTTTGCTGGGATCTGATGAATGTTGAATGCTATGTCTTCTTATTATCAATCTATCATGTTATGTTCATGCTTATGTTATTTATGATCTTGCATGATCTCTGTTATTAGTAGATGCTCTGGCCAAGTAGATGCTAGTAACTCCGAGAGGGAGTATTTATGCTCGATAGTGGGTTCATGCCTCCTTTTCATCTGTGCTCGAGTGACAGTATCGTGACGGATGGAGGATGTGTTGTTGCCATTAGGGAGAAAACAACAATGTTGTGTCTAAGTATGATGTTATTGTTTACATTACACACTTTGCTTACTGTGATTATCTGTTGCTTGCAACTTAATACCCAATGTTTGTTCGGATGATATTCGGAGGGTGGATTTTTAGTCATAGATGCAGTTGGATAACGGTCTATGTATTTTGTTGTAATGCCCGCATGAATCACATAGTAATCTTTATGTCTTGCATATTCACTACGGTGCAGCCCTCATTTCTGTCAATTGCCGAGCTATAATTTGTTCACCACACATGTTATTTATCTTTCACGGAGAGACACCACTAGTGAACTGTGGACCCCGGTCCTTATTCCTCATACTGGTAAAACAACTACTGCTTTCATATTGTTCCTACTGTTTTCCTACTATTTTCCGCACCATACGTTTAACCTCTTTGTGTTCAGCAAAACCGATGAGATTGACAACCTCATTGCTTCGTTGGGGCAAAGTGATTTGATTATGTTGTGTAGGTTCCACGTTGCTTCTAAACCGGTAGTGCGCCCTGCCATCTCATCTGCTTCAACCTTCTGAAGTTACTCCTTCCTCCTACCGGTCGATTAAACCTTGGTTTCTTTCTGAGGGAAACTTGCTGCTGCGCTCTTCATACCTTCCTCTTGGGGTCTCCCAACGAACATGTGTTCACACGCGTCAAAGCATTTTCTTGTGCCGTTGCCGGGGAGGAAGAGAATTTCTGCAAGGGGAGTCTCCCACTTCCAATATCTGTACTTTTTTTTTTCTTAGTTTAATTTATTTTGTCTTGTTTGCTTCTCTTTATAAAAAACACACACAAAAAATAGTTCTTATTCTAGTTGTGGTTTTATTCCTGTTTTTAGTCTTGTTAAAATGACTACTCTTGAGAACACTAAGTTGTGTGACTTTACTAGCACCAACAATAATGATTTCATTAGCACACCTAATGCTCCACCTGCTCCTACTGCTGATTTTTATGAGATAAAGCCTGCCCTGGTAAACCTTGTTATGAGAGAGCAATTTTCTGGTCTTAGTACTGTTGATGCTGCTACCCATCTTAACAATTTTATTGAAATATGTCAGATGCAAAAATATAAAGATGTATATGGAGAAATTATTAAACTGAAATTGTTTCCTTTCTCTTTGAGAGGAAGAGCTAAAGAATGGTTGTTGTCTTTGCTTAGAAATAGTATTGATTCTTGGACTAAGTGCAAAGATGCTTTCATTGGAAAATATTATCCTCCTACTAAGATTATATCTTTAAGAAGTAGCGTTATTAATTTTATGCAACTTGATAATGAGAATGTTGCTAAAGCTTGGGAAAGAATGAAACTTTAGTAAAGAATTGTCCCACTCATGGACTGACTACTAGGATGATCATCCAAACCTTTTATGCAGGTCTGAATTTTTCTTCAAGAAACCTTCTGGATTCAGCTGCTGGAGGAACCTTTATGTCCATGACCTTGGGGTTAGCAACAAAGCTTCTTGATGATATGCTGGTAAATTATTCTGAGTGGCACACTGAGAGAGCTACAACTGGTAAGAAGGTAAATTCTGTTGAAGAAACCTCCTCTTTGAATGAGAGACTTGATACTGTTATGTCTATGCTTGTGAATGTCCATGCTCCTATTGATCCAAATAATGTTCCTTTAGCCTCTTTCGTTGCTCAAGAAGAGCATGTTGATGTGAACTTCATTAAAAATAATAATTTCAACACCAATGCTTATAGGAATAATTTTGGTAGCAATAATTATAGGCCATATCCTCCCAATAATAGAAATGCTTATGTTTATTCTTATGGTAATTCCTACCTCAACTATAAAAGTGTACCCTCTGATCTTGAGAACATGCTTAAGAATTTTATTAGTACACAAACTGCTTTTAATAAATCTGTTGAGGAAAAATTTGGCAAAATTGATGTTCTTGCTTCTAAAGTTGATAGCCTTGCTCTTGATGTTGATTTTCTTAAACTAAAGGTTATTCCTCATTATGTTAAAGAAATTAAAACTTTGAATGCCATCCAAATTCGAATTGATGATAATGTTAGAATGTTAGCTGAATTGCATGCTAGATGGGAAAGAGAAGATAAAATAGCTAGAAAGAATAATATAGCTAATGTTTGCACCATTACCAACACTAGTAAAACTGAAGCTTCTCAATCTATAAAACCTTCTACTATCAATGTTAAAGTAATTGGTGTTGGAAACACTCCCACTTCTGCTAGTAAAAATGCAAAACTGCCTGAAACTGCTAAAAATGATCTTGATAAAAGTGCTGAAATTTTTAGAAACATGGGAGACAATGGTCCCATTATCTTTGATAAAAATGATCTTGAATTTGATGATTGAAACATAACATAAGTGATTAACTTCTTACAAAAGCTTGCTTGTTTTCCTAATGCTAGTGCTATGAATGTGGCTGTCACAAAACATATTACAAATGCTCTCATGCAAATTAGAGAAGATGAATTAAGATGTGAAGCCTTTATCCCTAGGAATCTATATGATGGTTGGGAACCTACTATTAAATGAAATTTAATGATTTTGATTGCAATTCTCTATTTGATCTTGGTGCTAGTATCTCTGTTATGCCCAAGAAACTCTATGATATTCTTGATTTACCACCATTGGAACCTTGTTATTTGGATATTCGTCTTAATGATAATGTTAGAAAAAACCTTTGGGGGGAGTTTATGATTTTCTTATCTTGTTTAATAATACTCTTTTCCCCGTTGATTTTGTTGTCTTGAATAATGAATGCAATGCTTCTTGTCCAATTGTTTTAGGAATACCTTTTCTTAGAACTGTTGGTTCTGTTATTGATATGAAGGAAGGGAATATTAAATTTCGGTTCCCACTCAAGAAAGGTATGGACCAGTTTCCTAGAAAGAGAATGAAGTTTCCTTTTGATTACGTTATTCGAACAAGTTACAATTTGGATGCTTCTTCACTTGAAAATACTAGATTCCACTTTTCTGGGCCTAGCTAAAAGGCGTTAAAGAAAAAAACTTCTTGGGCGATAACTCATGGTTTTATTTTTGCTTTGTTTTTATCTGTTTTCTTTGAGTCAAGGGATTGCATACTTCTGTAGAAACTCCTTTGTATCTTTATTTTCATTTTTTAGTAGTGCCAATTAAGGTTTCTGACGAGAGTTGGAGTTGGTTTTCGGATTTCTGCGCAGGAAACAGATTTCTGCTATCCACCGTCAAAAATCGTATAAAATACAGGAAGATCAGAATGATCTGAAATTTTTTGTGCTTATTCCTCGGCTAATTCTGCAACTTTTTCGTTCTTTAATTTTTTTGATCTGAGCAACGTAAGTGCCTCCAAAAAAATCCGTCCTTAGAAATTGTTCTAGTTTTGATAGATTCTGCCATTTTTCTTGCATTTGCTCTTTTGCGATGTCAAGTGGATTTCTTTGCTTCACGAAACATTAGTTGGCTGTAGATAATGTTTAAAAGTATCAATAGCACTTGTTCCATACAGAACCAATGGATTTTTAATTGTTGCACTAACCCTCTAATGCGAATTACAGTTTGAGTGTGGTGTGAAGAAAGTTTTCAAGGGTCAAGAGAAGAGGTGATATATGTGATCAACAAGAGTGCAAGTCAAAGCTTGGGGATTCCCCCGTGGTTCATCCAAGAATATTTTTAGAAGACACAAGCAACAAATCTTGGGAATGCCCAAGGAATCCCCTTTTTCATCAACTATCTATCAGGTCACTTCTCGTGAAACTATATTTTTGTTCGGTCACATCATATGAAGTTTACTTGGAGCGTCTGTTTGTTTGTATTTTGTTTTATTTTGTTTTCCTTGCTTAAATAATATATTTGTATCCTAGAAATTTTTTTTGTGAGAGAGACACGCTCCGCTTTTTCGTTTGAATACTTGCTATGCTAGTATTCTTAGTTTTTCTTCTAGTTGCTACAAAAATTCTTGTTTAGCTCTTGTTTTATTTGCATCTCTTATTCAGAGCTGTTAGTTTTAGTAGTGTTATGTAATTCCTCTCATGTTTTCTTGCTGTAGAATTTATAGAGTTTTTTTTAAAGCATGATTTGTATGGTGCTTGTTGGGAAAAGAAACTGCTGCTTGAGGTAGAATTTTTAACGGTGCAAGTAGAAGCTTGTATAGACTGTGGCTAGACTTTTTCATATCATGCTAGATGTTATTTTAGTTCTAAATCCTTGTGATTATTGAGTAGCATGATTAGCCTCAAATAGCCGAGAGTGTTTAATGTGCCATTGAAAGAATCATGAGTTGGTCTTGTCATATTGAAGCATAAATTTGTTGTGTTCTCCCTTGAATGTTTTATTTGGTTGACTTGGCGCATGCTCACACCATGTTTATGACTATGAACCAGTCACAAATAGTCTATATGATCATTTAGTTTTAGAACTCGTGGTACCACTTATGCTTTGATTAATGATGTTTATGTCGCTATGAATGATTATGGCTCTCATGCTCTCTTGATTTGTCGCTCCCAGTCTTTTGCTAGCCTCCACCTGTACTGAGTATGAGCTCTACTCGTGCATCCAACTCCCAAAAACCAAAGTTTTCCCATTGTTTCCACCATACCTACCTACGTGTGGTATTTAACCGCCACTCCAAAGTAAATTGCTCATGTGTTACCTTTAAAACTTTCAAAATTACTCTTGTTTTGTGCTCCTGTTTTAGCTCATGAGCACGTAAATAGAGAATCTTTATCTCAGTTGTTGATTGGACTTTCACACCCTAGACTAGTGGCTTCATCGGCTTATCCAATGATAGAATAGCTAGCAACAGGGTGCCCAGCCCCAAATTAATAACACAAATTTTCTTCACTATTTTTGCCCCTGATTTATCAGTCAAAGCATAATTGTGTAAAGGGATGACCTTCTACCAGATGCGTCCTTCTATGGGAGCCACTCTTGTAAAGTCTAGTTGGCTTGTGACGTACTATATTTTATGTTTACCATTTGTTGACATAAGCATACACCTCTCTTAAAATATAGACACTCCTCCACGGTATGTGATTGTTGGCAGGCACCCGAGGATCCGGTTAATCATGGTTTGTGAAAAATGGTTCGGAGGAGTGTCAAGTTTTCAATACCTCTGTTTAATAAAATAAAAGCTCTAGCACATGAGTGATCCATGCTTCCCTTTGCGAAGGGCCTTTCTTTGACTTTTATGTTGAGTCTCTATCTTCTAACTTTATGCACAGTTGATAGAGCATTTTTTGCCATTCTGAGTTTTATGTGCATTTGTCCCAGAAACATTATTAATTGATTCATTATGTGTTATTGCTTGTTATCTAATTATTTGTTCTAGTCTTCCTCATGAACTTTGAAGGTGTCCTAGCATTTATGTTTTGCCCCACTCTTAAGGACTAGCGAAATATGACTTTGACATGTTCTCTCTATACTTGAAACAAACATATATCTTTCGTTGCATTGTTATACATGATCTTTTATTTGAGTTCTTCTCATGATGAAAGGTGATTGCTATGCTTTATTATTGAAGTTCTTTTTATCATGCTTGTGTTAAACTTCTATGATCTCAGCTTACTTATGATTTTACATTATTGATGATCAAGTTTATGTTGGTAGCATGTCACCTTCGAAATTATTGTGTTTTTATCGTTTACCTACTAGAGTACGAGTAGGAACTAAGCTTGCGGATGTTGATACGTCATAAACATATCCTTAAGTTCTGATGTTCCATGTTGTTTTGTTATTGTTTCCCACATGTTTGCTATACACTTTATGTCATTTTTATCGATTTTCTGGACTAACCTATTGACAAGATGCCACAGTGCCAGTTCCCTGTTTTCTGTTGTTTTTAGTTTTAGAAAAGTTGTTCTGGAAATATTCTCGGAATTGGAAAATTCGAAGCCCGGAAGTCTTAGAATTTCCCTAGCCCGGAAGTCTTCGATGCACGAGTAAAGCTCATACGCAGTACATGTGGAGGCTAGCGAAAGACTGGTAGCGACAAATCAAGAGAGCATAAGAGCCATAATCGTGCATAGCGACATAAACATCATTAATCAAAGCATAAGTGGTACCACAAATTGAAAAACTAAATGATCCTAGAGGCTATAAGTGACTGGTTCATAGTCATAAACATGGTGTGAGCATGCGCCAAGTCAACTAAATAAAACATTCAAAGGAGAACACCACAAATTTATGCTTCAATATGACAAGAACAACTCATGATTCTTTCAATGGCACATTAAACACTCTCAGATATTTGAGACTAATCATTCTACTCAATAACCACTAGGATTTAGAATTAAAATAACATCTATCATGATATGAAAAAGTCTAGCCACAGTCTATACAAGCTTATACTTGTACCGTTATAAATTCTACTTCAAGCAGCAGTTTCTTTTCCCAACAAGCACCATACAAAATATGATTTAACAAAAAATCTCTAAATGTTACAGCAAGAAAACATGAGAATACTCACACAACACTACTAAAACTAATAGATCTGAATAAGAGATGCAATGAAAACAAGAGCTAAACAGGAATTTTGGCAGCAGGTAGAAGAAAAACTAGAATACTAGCATAGCAAGTATTGAAACAAAAAAGCGGAGCATGTCTCTCTCCCAAACAAGGAATTCTAGGGTCCAAATATATTATTGAAGCAAGAAAAATAAAAGAAAATGAGATAAAACAAAATAAAGACAAACAAACGCTCCAAGTAAACTTCATACGATGTGACCGAATAAAAGTATAGTTTCACTAGAAGTGACCTGATAGATTGTTGATGAAGAAGGGGATGTATTGGGAATACCCAAGCTTATATGTTTGAGTCTTCTTAAAATTTTGTTGGATGAACCAGGGGGCATCCCCAAGCTTTGACATTGCACTCTTCTTGATCAGATATATCACTCTCTTCTCTTAACCCTTGAAAACTTCCTTCACACCACACTCAAAGAGTAATTCGCATTAGAGGGTTAGTGCAACAATAAAAAATCCATGGGTTCTGTATGGGAACAAGTGCTATTGATACTTTTAAACATGAGATACAGCCACTGAAGTTTCGTGAAGCAAAAAAATCCACTTGACATCGTAAAAGAGCAAATGCAAGAAAATGACAGCAGTCAAAACCAGAACATTCTGTAAATACGATTTTTTTCCGGGCACTTACGTTGCTCAGATAGAAAAACTTAAAGAACAAAAAATTTGCGGAATTAGCTGAGGAATAAGCGCAAGAAATTTTAGGTCATTCCGATTTTCCTGTGAATTGTGCGATTTTTTACGATGGACAGCAGAAATTTGTTTCCTGTGCAGAAATCCAAAACCAACTCCAACTCTCGTCAGGAACTTTACTTGGCACAACTAAAACATGAAAATAAATATACGAAGTAGTTTCTACAGAAGTATACAACCCCTTGACTCAAACAAAACATATAAAAACAAAGCAAAAAAAAACATGGGTTATCTCCCAAGAAGTGCTTTTCTTTAACACCTTTTAGCTAGGCCCAGAAAAGTGGAATCAAGTATTTTCAAGTGAAGAAGATGCTCACATAAGAAATATGAATTGAGAAAAAGAGAGCATCAAGAAGAAATTATAAAACAAATTTAAGTCTAACCCACTTCCTATGCATAGGAATCTTGTAAATAAATAAATTAAAGAAGCTCAAACTAGAAATCATGGAAAGGTAGAATAAGAGCAACTTCAAAACTTTCAACAAAAAGAGAGGTGTTTTAGTAACATGAAAATTCCTAAAGCCATGTTTTCCTTTCTCTTAATAATTTTCAGTAGCATTATGAACAAACTCAATAACATAATTATCACATAAAGCATTTTGTCATGGCCTAAAAGCACACAATTCATATCAAGCTCCAAAACAGTGGGATCATAATTTAAAACCAACTCCTCTTTTTTCCCACTTTTAGCAATAGCAAAACAAGATAATTGGTCACTCTTAAAAGGTACATGACACATTATAGCAATCCTATTTTCAGTAGCATTATAATTTATAACATCAAGTAACATAGGACCATCATCAAGAGCATTATCATAAGATTTATGCAAGCAGCATGGATTATCATAAATAACAGTAGCAATATCATTCTCACAAGTTTCATTCATAGTAGTATCAAGGTCACAAGTATAGAAGATATCAATTTCATCAAATAATGTATGAGTTAAAGAGTTACTATCATTGGGAGGTAGACATGGGTAGCTCCATTCTTCCTCCTCTTGATCATCACTCTCCTCTTCTTTTTCATCCAATGAGCTTCCAGATTCACCAGTTTCTTCTTCCATAGGTTCCTGCAAGGCATTAGTCTCTCCCTTTGGGGGAGATAATTGATTAATATATTGAAGTATATAGTAATTATAATCCTTGTAATTATCAAAGCATTATTCAAGTATATCATAAATCTCATATTTATAAGGTGCATCATCAATACTTTCAAGAAAATAGGCAATTTTGAATGCACCCTTTCAAGCAATAAATTCCTAAATTTGTTCCACATTATCAAATTCATAATTTCCTTTAACATAAGAAGATATGGTAACATCATCATTACACTCACTGTGACGCCCCGAGATCGGGCACTATGCAGATTTCAGCAGTTCCGCCAAAATCCACATAATAACCGATTTCAGGTTGCCACTTGTGATAACATTACAACAGTTCACGAATATTCCGCAACAACAACAGAAAAGATATATACAAGACGACTCAAACGAGTCAAGGATACAACTGATACAATACAAAGATCCAAAATGACAGCAGAAGAAACAACATAGCGTCCGACTACGGACAAGATGCAAATTGGACTAAGAGTCCTGAAGATAACCGATGGCGTCCAATCCCTGCCCAGGCCAAGCCGGAGGGATTCCCAAGCTAACGTCGTCGGACTTCAAACCTGTTGACTGCAATGTGGAATATGCAGCCATGAAAAGGATTCGTGGGTCAGTACGGTTAAGTACTGGCAAGGGGATAAACCATACTCACGAGATACCAGCGTAACCAATCATCACAAGATACAAATACTTTGGGTACAACGGAAAGAAGGGATTATTGCAACGAAGCGGCAGCGGGCTGCACTAACTAACTACGGAGACTCGCTACAACATCCGGCTAAAAGAAAGGGACAAGATAGCGTATTAGAACCAACTACAACTACTCACCAAACAATACCCATCCAATGTTACCCCCTACTAAGGAAGCAACCCAAGGAAACTCACACGGTTGATTAAGGTGACATTCATTTTTATGGTGGAGGTAATCTATATTACTAGTCAAGTTATCATCGTTAAGTGTAAGTTGTCTGAGTACTTGTTAGCCAGCACTTTCACCAAGTCATCCATAACTGCGGACAACACGGCTTCTCGAGAAGATTTAACCCTGCAGGGATGCACCAATTTGGCCGTACACGTAAGAATAACCCGCCAGACGGGGGATCAACCCACCAAGCGAGGTACTCAACACAACCCAACTCTTCTTCGCATCAAGCCCAAAGAACCCCGTGCAGTTGAGCGCACGGCTAATCAAGCCCCACGAAGAAAAGGGGACCCTCATAGCACTCTAAGAACGTGTCTCCCTAAATGCCGACTACAAAAGTTCCACCCTGGCGCCAAGGGTTCGCACCTGCATATGCATGCGGCAAATGTAAAACCCAAACTAAATGAGGCGATTTGGACGAGATGCGAATCGAATCAGAATTGCGGGGGGGGGGGGGGGCGCCCATACTCGCTTCCCACATGCGGTTAGTGCGCTCATCATGGATCAATGGACAAGACCCTTTTCCTAATTAGGGTCGACACTAGCAGGCCTCAAAACCACGCCGGGCTTCCTGCCGGTGCCTTATCATCAAATTATTATTACCCAAAACATTAACATGTTGTTGATTCAATTGAAACCCAACTATCAAACTAAACAGGTGATAAGACGGACAACAAGACTTGAGCACAAACAGCACTAAGCATGCAACTACGACACGAGGGCCGACAAGGTAAACAAACAACAGTTAATAGGAAGTGGGAGGAAGGCTATATCATGGCTGCAAGGTAACATATGATAGGATTGAGACACAAGCATCGAATCATAAGGCTAGAATAAGAACAACGGAAAGAATCGGTAACAAGTGATGAAAGGCAGCCATAGGCAGCAAGTGAGTATACTTGCCTGGAATCCAGCAAGTAGAGGTACATCCGAAGAACTTGTCGTTGCTCACATCATCTCAACGTCCTATCCGCGAAGAAGCAACGAACCTCGAACAAACACCGGATGCAACAATTACTACTACGGCAAAAGATCCAGCATGATCAAGATATGGATGCATGACAAGTTTAAGGATGCATCAAAGATAAACTAGTTGACATGGTAAACATATTTAAATGGGCCCATATGCAATTTGGATTGCATATGGAAAAGCCCATGAATTTATGGTGAATTAAATGATCTACAAATAACCATCATGTGAAAGTTGATTAGAATGATGCATGGATGAAGAAAACAATGAGAAAACAACAATAGCTTCAATTTGAAAAGGTGTTTACCCAGTTTGGAAATTTATTTATTAAGTTATGAAATTTGGCTTCTTAAATGAGTTACACAAGCATTTGTTGTTTTCACCCATTTTAATTGTTCAAAATAGATAACAAAATTCATATTTGGAAAGAACACCAAATTTTAGATGGAATACATATTTCATTTGTTGAAAATGGATTTTAGATGAGCAAGTTATTAATTTGACAATTTTAAATGCATTAATTAAGAAACAATTGTTTTCAGCAATTTAAATTATTCAAAACAGAAAACAAAGTTGATATTTGCAAAGTTCATGAAAAATGGGATGGAAAACATATTTTACACGTTGGAATTGGATTTGAATTGCCCAAGTTATGAATTTTGCAATTTAAAAGGGTTTAATTAAAGCATTGAATTATTGCACCACTTTTAATTAGGAAAAACAGTAATCAAATTGCATTGAAAAGGTTGAAAACATGTAGCAAATGTTTCACTGAACATTTTGAGCTATTAAACATAATTTTTGGGTTATTATTGAATTTATTATGCAATTTTTCATAAGCATTCTTATTCTGCCCTTTTTAGTAAACAGAAGGAAACATGCTCAAAATTAATTCAATTGTGACCAAATAAAATACCAAAGTGTAGAGTTTGTTAAGACAATTTTTTAGAGCCCATGTTTGCTCAAATTGGATGAACAGATCTCAAGTTATGAAATTCCAAAGTTTCACATTTTTATTGCATTTTCTGTATTTAATTATTTAGTGCAAACATTATTACAGAAACATGTTGCAAACTTGACATTAACAGAAAGAGCACAAAATTATGAATCCACAGAAACTTGAATCATTGAAATTGGATCAAAATTCAATTTGTTATGGATTTTACAATTAAAGAATTCAGATCTATTTTCTGGAATTCGGGAAAATAAAAGAAAAAGGAGTAAAAAAGGGGGTGGCTTTGCGCCTTGGGGGGGGGGGGGGGATCGAACCCAGGATGTCCAGCGCGCGCGCACGGGGCACAAACCACTGGGCTGCTGAACTGCTTTTGATAGGTACTGCTGCGAATGGTTTTTGAGGTGGATCCCTGCGGAAATAACTGAAACTGCACGAACGCATCTGCACGTACAGCTATGACGGACCACAAACGACGGCGGCCAAACGGGTCAGCGCTGCTCGATGGCGAGCTTCACAGAGCAGGGGGGAAGGAAGGGAGGAGGAGGAGAAAGGCAGGGCGATGGGGAGGTGCTCACCTCGAGGTCGAGGAGGGGCCGGGCTCGACGATGACGCCCTGGGCCTGACGGAGACGGCCTCAGGTACAGTAGCTCGCCGGGGAAGAAGGCCTCGACGGCGCCGTCTCCCTGTGGCCTCCCAGAGCCGGGCGAAGGAGCGGGGACGGAGAGGGAACCCAGGGGGTTCCATTCCCGCGGACGGCGAGGCGAGGCGGTGACCATGGCGGCCGCGCCATGCCCCCAAAGTGGCGGCCATGGAGGCACCTCCGAAAATTCAGTAACAGACATGAATTTCAGAGAGGAAATTGGGGAATGGGGGAGGAAGAGGAAGGCGGCGGCGATGGAGGAAGGAGAAGGGTGGAGGAGGGCTAGGGTTTGGGAAGGAGGGTAGATAAGGGGGGAGGGAGAGGGAGCAGGTGCACATGGGGGGGAGCTCGCTTTCCACCTGTGCTCGTACGAACAGAGGTAGGGGAAGGGGGGTAGCAGGCCAGACAGAGAGGGAGGTGGGCTGGATGTTGGGCCTGGCTGCCTCCCCCTTTGGGTTTTTTTGTTTTATTTTTTCTGTTTACCTTTTTTTTTGTAGGAAAGAATAAGAGAGAAAAGAAATAGGTTTTTAGGGTTTTATTTTATGCAATAATTTTTGTTGAAATACCTAACAGCAAGATCGAATGTTTGTTAACTTTATTTTCAAAAATTTCAAATTGCCAAATTGATTTGAATTTGCCATTTTAATTTCAATTAGTGTTTCATAAAGAAATGTTTTTTGAAATAACCAAGCAAAATTAATTCCAATCAACTTATATTGAAAAACAATTTGAGTTTGAAAAACACAGGTGCATTGTTTGAAAAAATTTAAATGGATTTGAATTTTTGTTTTGTTTTTGAATTGGTTTGCAAACAATGTGCAGATGATGCATGTGATGCAATGCCAAAAAAGAAAACAACCAACTTTCTATCTTAGGGTAAACACCCCAGATGTTACACTCACATTGAAAAGGGAGGTGTTTATACCTCCTACAGCAACATGATTTATCAAATCAATAAGTAAGATTATAAGTGGAGCACAAGTTTTTAGCATAGTCATGAAATTTATTAATTTGCTCCCATAAGTGTATACTTTTGTGTGACAAGTGGTGTTCCTTATAATATTTTTGTTGTTCATTCGTGAACCCACCTTGCCTAAAAGATCTAGTTTCAAAGACATCAAACATTGATAGCAAGCATGATAAAGCAAAAATAACAACTAGAATAAGAACTAATTTTTTGTGTTTTTTGGTAAAAAGAAGCAAACAAGACAAAATAAAATAAACTAAGAAAAACAAAACAAAGAAAAGAGATTGGAAGTGAGAGGCTCCCCTTGCAGAAATTCTCTTCCTCCCCGGCAACGGCGCCAGAAAAGTGTCTTGATGGTGGAGATCTTGCACTCGTTGGGACACCCCAAGAGAAAGGTATGATGAGCACATCAGCAGTTTTCCCTCAGTACGAAACTAAGTTTTAATCGACCAGTAGGAGGAAGGAATAACTTCAGAAGGTTGAAGCAGCTGAGATGGCAGGGCGCACTACCGGTTCAGAAGCAATGTGGAACCTACACAACACAATCAAATCACTTTGCCCAAACGAAGCAGTGAAGTTGTCAATCTCACCGGTTTTGCTGAACACAAAGAGGTTAAACATATGGTGTGGAAAACAGTAAAGAACAGTATGAAAGCAGTAGCAGCAATAGGAAAACAGTGGAAGCAGTGTGTGTATTATAAGTATGAGAAAATGGACCGGGGTCCACAGTTCACTAGTGATGTCTCTCCGTGAAAGATAAATAACATTTGTGGTGAAAAAATTACAGCTGGGCAATTGACAGAAATGAAGGCTGCACCATAGTGCATATGCAAGAAATAAATATTAATATGTGATTCATGTCGGCATTACAACAAAATACATAGACCTTCATCCAACAGTATCTATGACTAATAATCCACCCTCCGAATATCATCCGAACAAACGTTAGTTATTAAGTTGCAAGCAACAGATTATAGCAGTAAACAAAGTGTGTAATGTAAACAATGTAAACTAAGTAAACACTGTTGTTTTCTCCCTAATGGCAACAACACATCCTCCATCCGTCACGTTTCTGTCACTCGAGCACAGATGCAATTAAGTCATGAACCCACTATCGAGCATAAATACCCCCTCTTGGAGTTACTAGCATCTACTTGGCCAGATCATCTACTAATAACGGAGAGCATGCAAGATCATAAATAACATATGCATGAATATGACATGATAGATTGATAATAAGAAGACATAACATTCAACATTCATCAGATCCCAGCAAACACAACATGTAGCATTACATAAAGATGATCTCGGTCATGTAGGGCAGCTCATGAGATCTAAACATGAGGTACAAAGTGGAGAAGACAACCATCTAGCTACTTCTATGGACCCGTAGTCCAGGGATGAACTACTCACGCATCACTTCAGAGGAGGGCATGGTGGTGTAGACCCCTCCGGGGATGAATTCCCCTCGCGGCAGGGTGCCGGGGAGAGCTCCAGAACCCTCCTAATCTCGGGATGACGTTGACGGAGGCCTCGAGTGTTTCTCGGGACGAAGTGGTATATCTTTAAGGTTGACATATCGGGGGGGGGTATAAATAGGCGAAAGGGCAAAGACGGTGGATTCCCGAGGGGCCCACACCACCCCATGGCGTGGCCAGGGGCGCGCCGCCCTATGGTGTGGCCCCCCTATGGTCCTCTTCGGGACTTCGTGGAACCTTTGGGAATTCTAAGACTTACGGACTTCGAATTTTCCAATTCCGAGAATATTTCTAGAACAAATTTTGTGAAACTAAAAACAACAGAAAATAGGGAACTGTCTCTATGGCATCTTGTCAATAGGTTAGTCCGAAAAATCGATAAAAATGACATAGGTGTATAGCAAACATGTAGGAAACAGCATGAAAACAACATGGAACATCAGAAATTAGGGATACGTTTATGATGTATCAACCCTCTAATGAGAATTACATTGAGTTTGGTGTGAAGGAGGTTTTCAAGGCTCAAGAGAAGAGGGTGATATAATGTGATCAAGAAGAGTGCAAAGCCAAAACTTGGGGATGCCCCCGTGGTTCATCCCAGAAAATTCTAAGAATACTGAAGCGTCTAAGCTTGGGGATTCCCAAGGCATCCCCTTCTTCATCAACAATTTACCAGGTCACTTTCTAGTGAAACTATATTTTATTTGGTCACATCATATGCATTTTACTTGGAGCGTCTGTTTGTTTTTTGTTTTGTTTTCTTTTGTGTTCTTTGTTGCAATAAATATAGTTTGAACCCAACATTCTTGGGATAGAGACATGCTCCTCTTTTTCATATGCATACTCGTTTTCTTCCATGCTCGTATTCTTAGTTTTTCTTCTAGCTCCTGCAAATACTTTTAGCTCCTGCTTTTCATGCATCTCCTATTCAAAACTGTTAGTTCTAAAAGAGTCATGTTAGTACTCTCTTGTTTCATTGCTATATTAGATGGAGAGATTTTTTGTTTGGTGTTTGATGGAAATACAAAATGCTACATGTGGTAGATGGTATGTTGGAAACGATTTGCATGCTCTAGTAGGTCATTAAGCTGTTTCACTTGATTATTTGTTGTTGTTTTGAGATATTAATATGCTTAATGGTAAACATTCTGGTCTAGTAAAGTAAAAAAACAATTAAGTGTTGGTATAGAAGCTTGAAACTGTGCCACACTCGGAAAACCAGTTGACAGTATAATGGTATATGACTTCCTCTGCTGATAACAATTATGATGGCTTTTTGTTACGCGCTACGGTCGGGGTAGCCAACAGTGACTTGTCACTGCCATAGACCCTCTTGGAGTGATCTTCATTATGCCTTGTATACTAAAATTTCTAGATGTAATCTTTTAACTTGTGAGTTCTAAGTTGCGGTTTTCTGGCACTTCCACCATCCATATTTGCTAACCTCTTCGGTACTGTGCATTGCCCATTCTCACATTGAGAGTTGGTGGAAACTTCGCGAGTGCATCCAAACCTCGTGGGAGGACTTTGTTCTTCTACACATAAGCCCAAAATATCTTCCTCAAAACAGCCACCATACCTACCTATCATGATATTTCCATAGCCATTCCGAGATATATTGCCATATAACATCCGTCATCATTATGTTACTTGTTACATGTCCCATTGTTATTTTGCATACTGCTACACTAGCAGGAGCATTTAGTTTTATACATCAGAGATATTTCAGTTTCAGTTATGAGTACTAAAAGTGTGATGATTCATTGTAAAATAGAGTGTTGCCCCTACCAGTGAGGTTATATAAAAAAACAGAAAAATCCCAAAATGAAAAAAACATGCGGGCAAAAGAGAGATAATAAAGAGAGACGGGGCATCACTACTATCATTTATTCCACACTTGTGCTTATTTAGCACCAATACTTCAGTTTGGAGAGAGTTTTCATTTTATGACTTCCATAACTATGTGGGGAAATTACATTATAGAACTTGGCTTGTATATTCCAATGATGAGCCTCCTCAAAAGTTCTCTAGGTCTTCGTGAGCAAGCAAGTTGGATGCACCCCCACTAGATCCATTTGATAGCTTTCATAAACTTATAGCTCTATGTGCATCCGTTGTGTGGCAATCACTATTCCTTGCATAGCTTCGATTATAAGACTTCCTGTTGTCTAATGAAAACTTTCAGCTGCGTGAGACTTTCTTCCATTGACCTTCCAAACCCCCCATAATGTTCTTTTAGCCATAACATCATGGTGCTAGAATCAATATAGAACGCTTGCTTGTTTTAAGTGCCCAAATAGTTTGGTGATTTTTCCATGTGAGTATTGTTGTCATTTGACTTGATCCTAACAGGAGTTATTGTGAGAGTTGGATGCTTAGGATGATTATATTGTTGTTCTTGAAGCTTAAATCATCTTTAATATACTTTGCACAATGGATTGTTTTTAGTATTGATTCGTTAAAAAGTTTTACTTTGTTTTTCCTAATGGTTTATACATTACTCTATATCAACTATAAACCACAACCTTTATTCATTTGATCTTAGTTTACACGCTTTGCATTATGATGATCAAGTTTATGTTGGTAGCATGTCACCTCAAAAATTATTTGCTTTTATCGTTTACCTACTCGAGGACGAGTAGGAACTAAGCTTGGGGATGCTTGATACGTCTCAAACGTATCCATAATTTATGATATTCCATGTTGTTTTCATGATTTTTGCTACATGTTTCTTGTACACTTTATGTCATTTTTATGGATTTTCTTGGACTAGCCTATTGACAAGATGCCACACAGCTAGTTCTTGTTTTCTGCTGTTTTTAGTTTCAGAAAATTTGTTGTAGAAATATTCTCGGAATTGGATGAAACAAAACCCAGAAGTCTTAGTAAGTCGTCACGTACAGGGAGTCCGGAGGGGACCCGGAGGGGGGCCTCAGGGGACCCACACCATGAGGCGGCGCGTCCCCTCTCTGGCCGCGCCCAGGGGTGGTGTGGGCCCCCTGGCTGCCCACCGACGTTGCCCTCTCGCCTATTTATACCTATCGAAGGGTTAAACCTATATATACGAGCCTTTTCCACCAAAAACATCCGCAACCACCGTGATCATCAACCCTAGCTCGGGAGGGTTCTGGAGCTCTCCCCGGCACCCTGTCGGGAGAGGGAATCATCACCGGAGGGCTCTTCATCACCATGCCTGCCTCCGGAGTGATGCGTGAGTAGTTCATCCCTGGACTATGGGTCCATAGCCGTAACTAGATGGTTGTTCTCTCCTCTTTATGCCTCATGTTTAGATCTTGTGAGATGCCTAACATGATCAAGATCATCTTATTGTAATGCTACATGTTGTGTTCGCTAGGATCTGATGAATATTGAATTATATGTCCAATGATTATCAATCTATCATGTTCTTTTCATGTGTATGTTATTTATGATCTTGCATGCTCTCCGTTACTAGTAGATGCTCTGGCCAAGTTGATGCTTGTAACCCCAAGAGGGAGTATTTATGCTCGATAGTGGGTTCATGCCTCCCTTTCACTCATGCTCGAGTGACAGAAATGTAACGGGTGCGGGATGTGTTGTTGCCATTAGGGAGAAAACAACAATGCTCTGTCTAAGGATGATTTTGTTGTTTACATTACACACTTTTCTTAATGCAATTATCTATTGCTTGCAACTTAATACCCAAGGTTTGCTCGGATGTCACTCCGAGGGTGGATTATTAGTCATAGATGTAGTTGGATAACGGTCTAGGTATCTTGTTGTAATGCTCGCATGAATCACATAGTAATCATCATGTCATGCATATGCACTACAGTGTATCCTTTATATCTGTCAATTGCCCAGTTGTAATTTGTTTACCCAACATGTTATCTATCTATTTTGGAGAGACACTTCTAGTGAACTATGGACCCAGTCCATTTCTTTACACTGATATACAACCACGGCAACCACTGTTTTGCTACTGCTTTCCTACTACAATTATTGTTCTCTTTCATCTACTGCAAACAAATACTATTTTCCACATTGTACGTCTAATCCTTTGTTTCAGCAAAACCGGTGAGATTGACAACCTCACTGCTTCGTTGGGGCAAAGTATTTTGATTATGTTGTGTAGATTCTATGTTGCTGCTGAACCGGTAGTGCGCCCTGCCAACATCAACTGCATCAACCTTCGGAAGTTATTTCTATCTCCTACTGGTCGATTCAACCTTGGTTTCATTCTGAGGGAAAACTTGCCGTTGCACTCTCCACAGCTTGCGCTTGGGGTCTCCCAACGAGTGTGTATCTACACTCCATCATGCGCCACCACCGTCGAGGATGGAAGCCGAGCCGATGATGTCATCGAGCACACGTGGAACATAAGGCCAATTAATTCATAAATAGTTTGCATTTGGATAACAAAAGGCCGATTCTACATTATTATGTCCTAGATCTCAAATCCAGAAACCTCGAGATTTCCTTTCATCTCAAATGTGTCCCTTTCCATTTTCTCAGATACTTCCGGAGCTATATACGACTTTTGAAAGACACTTCTTGATTGCTACTCATAGTTTCCTTTAAGGCACTGAGATACTAGTTAATCCTTTCTTTGGGTTTTAATCCTTGGACTTGAACCGAAGGTCCCGGATTGTGCTGAATTACAGTGGCTTGAATGACGTGGTTCCTTGACCATGTGATGTTCATGCTATTAGTATATTATGCCGACCTTTAACTCAAGATCCATTTCGTTAACCCCTGAGGAAATTTTTCTAACTCGGGATGACTAGGTAACCTTAGCTTTCATAGCCATGGGATTTCTCATGGAATCAAAACGGATCACAACAAGAGTGATCCATATGAGTCTCACATCTATTTTCTCGGCTCCTCCATACCTCTCTTTTTAGCACAGGCTTTCTCTTGGAATCAAAAGGGATAACAAGGAATGAAGGGTGCCTCCTCGGAGATGCCGAGAGGGGTGATTCTTGTACCATGCGTTGCTGGAAATGATGTTGGTGGAATGAAAAGATGATGATTTAAGTAGTTGAGTCGCTTTCTCATTTGTTTAACTCCATGAGACGTGTTATTCCTTCCTCGATTTGGAACACGAATATTGCTTTACGCAAATTAATCTCCATAAACCCTTTTCGAAACAACACAAATACAATAGGTTAATTAAGTCTTGTTGAGTACTTCCAGTACGCAGGTTTGCTTCAACTTGGTTCAGGTGAAGTTCTTCTCACATTCGTGGTGGTTTCTACGTGGACATCGACGAGTAGTTTGGTGTTTCCCAGTTAGCAGTCTGGAATCTATGGGCTGGGACACCGCCTTATGTTGCGGCCTCTTAGGCCTTTTGGTATCTTGTTGATTAGAAACATAATTTTCCTTCCGTTATCTGATGTAATGCTAGGCCATGTGACCTCTGTGTAAAGCTATACTCTAGTAATACCTGTTTAATACAACTTCATGTCTAGAGTTGCTGTTTTGATCGATTGTTGGTTTTGAGCTCAGTGTTTGTGTTGACGGTCGCAATCGGGGAGTTTTGGTGTTGATGATACATTCTGAGCACGACTGCCTACGATCGGTAACCCCAATAACTCTGGACATGTGTAGCACTTCCTGTGACACATAGTATCTCCATATAGCTTTGGTCCCGTCCCGACAGTTTCATTAGATTCTTGGATTATTTGATATGTATACTTGGTTATGACTAGCATGGACATGAGGAGCAGTAGGACCTATGTTTCCGGCCTATGTACCGATGATTCTGGTCTATCTGCTGTTGTGTGTTACAGCCGGGGCTGGTAACCTTGAAGCCTTTGCGGGTCCATGACTAGTAGCACATAACACTTATGTATATCCCTGGGTTCGGGGTCGCAACACAACACTAGTGAAACTATGCCCCCGGTCCTATTATCCTCATGGATTACAACATTGTTTACTTGCTTTTCGTTATCACTTGCTCGATGTTCCATTTTCATTTAATTTTTTCCAACCATTCAATACAATTAATTCTCTGATTTTCAGTAAGACGGGAATATTGACAACCTTCGCGAAAAGTTGGCAGAAAGAGAGAGTTTGTGTTTGTGTGTAGGTCCACGCTTGTTGAAGAGCCAGACAATAAGCAACCTACTGAGATACTTTGAAGTCCTACTGGATTGATAACCCTGGTTCCATAACTGGGGGGGGGGGGGAAATAAGGCTACGCTGCATCATACCTTCCTCTTGGGGTCTCCCAATGAACGCGTGGTCCACATCAACAAGCAGCAACCTATAGGCGAAGAGAGGTGCCTAGCGGAGGCCTCGTGGACCCAAGCGACCCTAGGACGCGGGTCTAGATGAGGACTCCCCCGGTCCCGATTGGCCATCTGGTGGCCTTCCTCCGGGTAATTTTTGGACCCCGTCTTCATTTCGCAAAAGTATTGGGTTTCCTATTTTTTCTGGATTTTTCTTCGAGCTTTTTTGCGGGGATTTTCTGACATACAAATAGAGCATTTTTTTCGGCACCGGATATCTTGTCAATAGGCTAGTCCAGGAAAATGCCATAACATGATATAAAACTAAAATAAAAACATATAGTAACGATATAAAATAAGCATGGATCAATAAAAAATTATAAATACATTTTGGACGTATCATGGAAACCAGAGACTAGGAGGAGAGCAGGAGTGGTCGACATCGTTGGAGGGACCGATGGCGAGAAGGTGGACGCCGGGACCAGAGTGCCGACGACGTGATCTGGGGGAGATGGATTTTTTGCCTCTACAAGGCCCTATTTCTATTGGTTCTTAACTATGTTAATTAAAGACAAATCTAATGATCAAAAGTGTGTAAGTAGGCCAACAGATGTGAGCATGTGATGATGAGATGGCCATAGGGTGACGACTCTTGGCGGAGGCTAGGGACCAAGCGAGATGACTTTCAGTCTTCACAAACTTCATAAGACTGGTTATAGGGGAGAGTAATGATACGTCTCAAACGTATCTATAATTTCTGATTCTCCATGATAATATTATACCAATTGCTACATGTTTTCTCCCCTTTTTATAGCATTTTTACACGTTTTCCGGGACTAACCTATTAACAAGATGCCAAGTGCCAATTCCCTGTTTTCTGCTGTTTTTTATTTCAGAAAAGTTGTTCTCGAAATATTCTCGGAATTGGACCCCACAAAGCCCGAAGTGCCTATTTTTCCGTAAGCATCCAGAAGACCGAAGAGGAGTCGAAGACGGGCACCAGGGGGGCCACACCATGGGGTGGCGCACCCCCCTTGGCCGCGCCAGCTGGTGGTGTGTCCCCCGGGCTCCACCGCCTCTGCCCTTTCATCTATTTATTCCCCCCGGATGGAAAACCCTAGGCACCTGATCAAATATCCCCGAAAGGTTCCGCAGCTGCCGTTGTCGTCAACCTTAGATGAGTGGGTTCTGAAGCTATCTCCCGGCACCCTGCCGGAGAGGAGATCATCACCGGAGGCCTCTTCGTCACCATGCCTGCCTCCAGAGTGATGCGTGAGTAGTTCATCCTTGGACTATGGGTCCATAGCAGTAGCTAGATGGTTGTCTTCTCCTCATATGCCTCCATGTTTAGATCTCGTGAGCTGCCTAACATGATCGAGATTGTTCTTATGTAACTCTATGTGTTGTGTTTGCTGGGATCCGATGAATATTGAACTTATGCCAAGTTGATTATAGTCTTTATTGCATATGCTATTTGTGATCTTACATGCTTTTCGTTGCTAGTGGTTGCTCTGGCCAAATAGTTGCTAGTGACTCCAAGAGGGAGTATTTATGCTCGATAGTGGGTTCATGCCTCCTTTTCGCCTGTGCTCGAGTGACACAAACGTGACGGGGGAGGATGTGTTGTTGCCACTAGGGAGAAAATAGCGGTGTGAGTGCCCGCGTGTACAATCATTGCTTACTTTACACACTTTGTTTAATGCGATTATTTGTTGCTTGCAACTTAATACCTAAGGGTGTTCGGATGATAACCTGTGTGTGAATTATTAGTCATAGATGCAGTTAGATTACGGTCTATGTATATTGTTGTAATGACCGCACTAAATATCATAGTAGTCATCATGTCATGAATGTGCACTACGGTGCAACCTTTATTTGTCAATTGCCCGGCTGTAATTTGTTCACCCAGCATGCTATCTTTTATGGAGAGACACCACTAGTGAACCTATGAACCCCGGTCCATTTTCTTACATTGTTAAATAAACCACTACAATTTCTTGTTTTCTTTACTTACTGCAAGCATACACTATTTTCCATACTGTATGTCTAATCTTTGTTTTCAGCAAGACCGGTGAGATTGACAACCTCATTGTACCGTTGGGACAAAGTATTTTGGTTGTGTCATGTGCAGATTCCGCGTTGTTGCTGACACCGGTGAGGCTTTATCACCACCGTCAGTGGCATCAACCTTCCAAAGATCCTCTTCCTCCTACTGGATTGATAACCTTGGTTCTTAACTGAGGAAAATTCTTACCGCTGCACTCATCACACCCTCCTCTTGGGGTTCCCAATACACAGGAATTTCTGTAAGGAATTTCTGTAGCCATTGTCAGCATCAAGGAATTTCTGGCGCCGTTGCCGGGGACTTAAAATTCATCATCATCAAGAAGTCTCCCCGTCAAGGCACCATCAAGACTTAGCAAGTAACTTAGACTAGTAACATGCATATGTTACTAACTCCATAGAGCAAAGTAATATAAATGTATCGTTATAGATGGTCACATTTATTAGTTTGTAGACTTATTTTCTTTTGAATATGTATGAGATGGTAACATAGTATGTTATTCTATTTGGTTCTCACCTATTTAATTAGCTGACACATTATCCTTTTTTTTCCTAACGTGGCATTGATGTTACTAATTATGTTACTCTCACTATGGGTAGCCCAAGGAACACAACATCCTTGGTTGCTCCCACCCTCTCCTGGGACTCTGCCGACCGTCTAGGCTACACCCAACATACAAAAGAAATAAGGCAACAAATGATTGTAGATAAACACAACAAAGTCTTGTTCTTAATATTTACATCTTTTCAAACCTCACAAATTTCCTACCAAGGATCTAGTCTTGTGTGCCTCTAGATGGGTAACAACTTCTCATATTTCTGGATTTCAAATGAGCAAAGAGTCGGCAGTGAAAGATGTGGTGTGGAGGCTTACATAAATATAGCACACACCCTAGATACAACCATTTGAGTTGCTTTAGAATCTCACCATGATTAGCCCAAATAGCATTGGACAAACATGTGATTCAAATACAATGATAAAATGTCTGACGTGTCACTTTGCCATATGCTTCGGGTTTATCTCGTCTCGGACGATTCAAAGATGATCCTAGGCACTTTGGACAGTGCCCCTTAGTCTTATCTCATTTCATTTCGGACTATTCTCGAAAATAATCTTGGTCGGTCATGTATGTTTCCCAAATTTTTGTCCTGGCTGCAATTCGGACCTTCCTGGTATTAACCGTGACACCGCGAGATTTGACTTGCTTCATGTTTAGTTAACATAGAGCGCCCCCCCCCCCCTCCCCAATTAAGATTAAGCTCAATGTTTTGATGCATTTGACGAAAAAAAGGGTCGAGCACTTTGTCACCATCATTTCTTTCCTTTAAAATTAGCATGGATGGTAAAAATGCAAATACTAACATTTTAGAATCACACACCGATATTCAAACTATGGCAGCCAAATATATACAAACCTTGAAATTGCCAACGGCTACAACCGACCAAACTGATCCAACCTCTAAGATTTCCCTGGTCCGAAGCCAGATATTGGTGGAAGGTCATCCGAGAACATATCCAAGACGGCTATAATTTGTAAAAAAAAAAGTGCCCAAGTTAATCATAACTTGCAGTGTATATATGATGGTTGAGACATGGGATAAAACAAAAGTAACATATACTACGTGGGATCCAGAATTACTTGAAAAAAATCATCGATTTTGCACCTACTCAAGGATTACCAACCGAAAGGGAAACAACCCAAAATGGGAATTGAAGCAAACTGGCAAGGTCGTCGCTTTCCATGCCGTAGAGCAGGCCCACTCTAAGCTCACCACTCTCGTCCACTTTCTATATGCTAAATCTTCTTCTCTCTGGCTATCTCATTTCTTTGTAAATTTGTCCGATTAGTTTTTCTCGTCGCTTTCCATGCCGTACAGCAGGCCCACTCTAAGATCACAACCATATGCTGCATCCTCCTCCTCTCTCTAGCTTTAGGTTGGGGATGTGCAGGGAACGTTACCCTACGTCTAGGTTGGGTAATTTTTTGTGGATAACTAACTATATATAGCCTGAGCACTATATATTCTCGAGTCTCGATCAAGCCTTGCGTCCTGCTCATCCGTCCATGTCTTCCATCCTCTGATGTCAAATTTGTCCGATTAGTTTTTGGCCAAAGTCTGTCCATGTGCATATATGCGCTCGTACGCAGTACAGGTACCTACTAATATGTCGACTTGATGCTATGTTAACCTACGTACGCTACATGACCACACTACGTGCTCCTTTTCTTCTAAGGAAGGGGTGCAGTGCAGGTCACGCGATCAAATCATGGAGATTATCATAGCCACGAGAGAGTACTAAGAGCATCTCCAACGTGCCGCCGAGGCATTTGGTCCGTTCGCGTCCAGATATGTGTGTGTGTGTGTGTGGAGAGGGGGGAGGGAGGGGGAACATAATCCAACGCGCGCGACTCACCGGCCCAAATTTGGAATGGATTTGCGTCGCCACGGATGCGACTCGGGCGCGCGTGGAACAACCTCATGTCCCGTCCCTGCCCCCGCATGTCATCCTCTTCCAACGGTCATCGTTCTCATTTAATGTGGGCGGTGGAGCTCTTTATATGGCCACCGACGGGCCAAACCGTAGCTCCATCGAAAACCTAGCCCCGGCATTCATCTTCTAGCCATAGCCGCCACCCGAAACAATAGATTCAACGGTCGGAATGGATTCCCGACAGGACCTCATCGATCAGATCCACCGCGCGTGACACAGCTCGAGGGGGCGGTATTGCGACAGCTTCTCTCGGCGCATGGTGACAAGCCCGGCGTGGGACAGAATCATTCTGCATCCGCCGCGCCCCGGGATGCCGGAGCAGCTGCGTCGGACCTTGCAGGTGGCATACACAGACGAGTACGACCTCGAGGAGGAAGCCTATGCCGCAGGGGTCGCGACAGGTTCCGTCGATCCAGCGGCCGGCCCTGCCCAAGCGCCGCCTCCACCTCCCCGGCCCGCACATGCTCCTGCACCGGCGCTAGAGCCAGTGCCTCCTGCTTCCCCCGTCGCCGCTACACCCGCCTGGTTGGACGACATCAACCGGAGCAGAAGCGACAAGGACAGTTTCACCTACACCGACGACGAGGCTACCTGAGATGAGGCCGCTCTCGAGGCGGCCAACGTCTACCTGAACACTCAGAGGGCGGCACAGTCCATGGATCTGCGGGGGAGGAGGCCACCCATAAGCGCATGCGCGACGCCAAGGAGGCTGGACCGAGTGGCGGAAACTGAGGTGTCGTACCTCCGTCGGCGGCGCTGTCCATGGGCGGCCAAGCACCTCCCTACTAGCACTCAGATTTAAATTGTAGCGTGTTCGAATTCAAATGTAAAACCGTGATGTTCCATGAAAAAATGTTTCGAAAATGTGAAATGGGGAATGTCCGAAGCAAATGCGTCGGCTCGTTGGGTTTAGTGGCCAGAAATGACCAGACAGGAGACGGTCATCTTTCCTTTTGGCGAGCCAAATGAATAGAAACTGACAGAAATGCGTTGGCGCGTGGGAAATGCTCTAATAACCCGGTTAAACCCACCACCATACCTAGTCTATATATGTGTGACGACCCCAAAAGGAGGTAAGTATATTGTTCCAGAACTACTGAAATATAATATTGTCCACCAGCTGGTGGCAACGGAGTGGGAAATGAAAAATGTTCAGATTTTTTACTTACATGGTAATTAGTACGTGTGTGCTGAACAAGATGGAAGAAGAAAAATGAGTGGCAGAGGAAGATGGGGAAAAGGAAAGAAAAGCACATTTACAGTATACAGCGGCGTGTAGCCGTCAGCGGAAACGTCAGGCGACTACGTGCGTATTGGTGTGAACTGTGAAGTGAATCTGACGCGCTCAGAGCCGCAGAAAGATGGGGAAAGTGGTGGCATGCGGAGCTGTCGAGCGCGGACTGCTTGCCGCATCTAGCTGCAGTTAATTACGAGACTGGTGAGAGCGCGAATATATTCGTCACAGTGGTATCCAGTTTCCTATTTTTCTTTTTTGCAGTATCTTGCAGGCCAGTAGTATTCAGTTACAAAGGACTACTTTTCCTTTTAGGTTTTTTTTTTTTTTTTTGCATGTAACTTATTAATGTGCTTACACATTTTATACCGTCATTTTTTCCATCCTTAGCATTAAAAAAATATAGTACGACAAGTAATTCCGGACGGAGGTAGTAACATATTAGTGTCGAGCTTTCGGCATATGCAACAACAGTGCGGAGCCAACAGGGATAGATAGCCTGGGAAAATTTCAAACTAAATTGTTCATTAGTTTCTTAATTAATGGTATAACATAATGGAGGATCATGGGCAAATTATTAAAAGGAGATAAAGTGTGACAAATTCACTAAAAAAAATGAGAACCATCCTTTGGAGCATATGGACTTTGAGAAAAGTTCTCCGAAAGCAACGACGCGCAAACGACGCTATCGCCTCATCCAACCTCTGAGCGCTTGATCAAGTGTTTTCACTTCGGAGCAAGTCCAAGCAATGGCTCAACAACAGAACATTGCGTAACCATGGACATTCCGAGGTAAAACTAAATGAGGTCTAACCTACCACGAAAATTAAAATAAAATATCTCAAGTCTGCGTATAGGCTCACGAAACTTAAATATCATGGAAGGCTTCTTTGACTTGAAGGATACAAAATAATAGGACTGGCTATTTGATAATTAGTTGCTTTCATATGGTCTTATTTTTTCTTCAACGTGCAATCTTGATCCTACGGCCAAGAATGCTTTTCCACCTCCCCGATCCGAACCATCTCTTTCTCCAAACCGCTTTCGTAAACGAACCTTTGACTTCTTCCTTATCCTCTCGTTGCACTAATATCACTTCAGCCATCCCCAAAAAAATTGTACCTCGGACGATACCTCATCCTCCTACTTGCTACAACCATGTCTTGATTTTTTCCATGGACTCCGACGATACCCCTAATTTTAACCATAACCCACTGTCAAATCCTCCTTCGCCTTACCTCTAATGTTGTCACTCCATTTGTTTCATCATCTGCACTAGCTCGAATAAAGAATAGTCACCACAGACTCTAATCTGAAACGATTCTCACTTCATTAGGTGCCATTGTTGGCTCTAGCTTGGGGGATACTAAGAAGGGAGAGAATCACAATCTTACTGGAAATAAAACAAGTGTAAGGCAATTAAAAACAATCAAACATATGTTATTAGGACCATGAAAAGTTCCACTATGATCTTTTATGTAGATAACATTTACCAATTGAACACATGGCTCATGTGTGGAGGCATGTCTCCACCATAGGGTTTGAAGCTATCTGCTCGTCCTAGTTGTCGAGTAGGCTCGTCAAAGCTGGTGCCTCCATGGCAGTGGGGGATAGAGAGAGGGGGTGGGTGGGTGCGAGGAGGGGCTCTTCTTGGTGTGGTCCGTGATGCCGAATCTATCATAGGAGAATTGAGAGCGAGAATGGGAGGGGAAGAGGGGATCAGGACTCGGGATGTGCTGTAGGGAGAGGGAAGGGTGAAATGAAAGGTTTTGAAGGGGAGTTATTTTATGCTATTAGGTTGAAATATGAGATTTTTTAGCCAGAATTTTTTTATTGACGAGTGCAAATTCCAGCCCATCCATGGTTCAATGTACCCTATTGATGACCAAGACTTTAGGGTTGATCCATAGTTAAGCATGCTAGTGGTATAGTCACTACTATTTGGCCCAATAATTGTTCCTGAGTATTATAGAGTCATCACTGTTGTCTGGCTGCCCCAGCGACTGCGTCGGTCAATGTTCTCTCTTAGGAAATAGTCTTCCTTAGAAATATAATTACTATTTTTTTTCCTTGTACGAGTTGCTGCCTTCTTTTTAGCCGGACATTTCTAGTTTAAACCTAATAATTCTATAATTATATAAGCATGCAAACATTGACGGTTAGACATAACATTAAAATATGACCCGGTGTGTAACATATTTTTCAGATGACATGCAATAAATAATCACCTCATCAAACATATTAACGAGGGAATTAATTAACCTCTTTGGCCCAAGTGATATGGCTAGCTTGCCTTGTATACCCAAATGGAGGGAGTACTATGATGGGGTTTACTTATAGAAGAAGACGAGGAACCAGGAAAAACGGGGATGGTGCGAAGAGCAATTTAGAAAGGGAGGAGAGAGTAGAGATCGAGTGGTGGCCTGGGCTGGACTGTGTTTGGATTCGACCGTACGAGGTGCAGACACATCACACATGGTGACGATGTGGAGGAGTAAAACCTGCCCTGCCATTTTTTATCTTCTCCCTACTACTACTACAAGCAGTGGTACTAATAACACAATAAGGAAAGAGAGAGACTGAGGTGGTGGGGCAAGCTTGGCTGCGCGAGCCAATAAGCGCTCGACAGCAACCGAGCCACACTGGATCGCTTCCCCCAATTACACCGGAAACCAATCCGCCATCACCCATCCTCTTCCTCTTCGCCTTCCTCCTTTAAAGCCGCATCCCATCTCCCCTCACCGCCGCGGCGACCATCTCCGGCCAATTTCCTAGCTAGCTAGATCGAAGATCAGGATGGGTCGCGGCAAGGTGCAGCTGAAGCGGATAGAGAACAAGATAAACCGGCAGGTGACCTTCTCGAAGCGCCGCAACGGGCTGCTCAAGAAGGCGCACGAGATCTCCGTCCTATGCGACGCCGAGGTCGCCGTCATCGTCTTCTCCCCAAAAGGGAAGCTCTACGAGTACGCCTCTGACTCCAGGTGTGTATTACTTTCCTTATCTCGATCCATTTCCGGTTCTCTGTACCATGCTGCTGCTGCTGCTGATGCATCATACACACCGTGCCGTGCGTGGGCTCATTCTTCCTCCTCTCCTCCTGCATCATTAGTTTTTATTTATTTTTTAGCCGTTTCCGAGCTTGAGGCCATGCCGCCGGAAAAGCTCCCTGTCGGTTTTGCCATTTCTGGCCATCGATCCACCTCTCCCATGTGCTCAGCAGGTTGGTGTCCGTACCGCATGTGCTTGCCTTGTTTCCAGCTAGCCACTCTCAGTTGAGTTTATGTGCTACAGCTGATGATTTTATGCTGCAGGCGGCTGCTTGCTTATTTTCGGAAAGGATTTCATCTCTCTTCTTCACTGGCTAGCTCGTCTTCTCCGATTTCCTTTCTCGTGCTCCCTGCTTTTGCCTTTTCCTCTTGCCTCCGACTCACCGATCCTTTCCTTTTTTGGGGATCCACGACCGCCTTTCCTTCTTTAATTCACATTCACCTATAGCCACCGCTCCATGTGGCAACACACGACTAGATTAGATTACGCAAGCTGCAAAATTAGATCAGCAGCTGATAATCCCTGCAGTACGTTCCTTCATCCTGCTGCTGCTGCTTCAGGACTCGCTCGGTTGTACTACTGCAAGCAGGAGTGCTTTATGTTCCAAGTGATTTAATTTCCTTCTGATCCATGCGTGTTTTGTTTCCCACTTCTCCAAAAAATAATTAAAAACAACAATAACACTAGCTCACACAGCTTCCGAGGAGTGAGCTGGGCGGTGTGACATGCATGTAACCGATTGAGCTCGATTAATTAATTAATTTCCCGTTCGCATATTCTTCAAGCTTCCTGCGGGGACTGCTATTTATGCATGCTATGCCTTCACTACGTAAGTAAGTCTTGCTTAAACTGCATACAGAAATTCCTCTTAACTCGGAGATGGATCTGGCTCTAGCTTCATCCTCTTTTTTCCTTTTTGTTCTTTCCTTTTTTTGCTTCTTCTCTCGTCCCTCTCCTCCTCTTTGACGCCCCATATTCCCCTCTAGGTCAATCTTTGGTAGCTCGGTTTTTTTTGGTAAAAAACAATACCAGCTTGGTAGCTACATAGAGCTAGTAGTAGTAGTAGTAGATCTTTTGCTTGTGTTCCATTGAAGACAAAAATAAAGGTGTACGGTGTACTGCCTAGCTTAGCTAGTAGCTCGCTAAGGATGGATGGATCCAGCCGTAAGACAGCCCTACACTTCAGTAACGCGTCCCCTCCATTCTGTGTACAACAGTTTTGTGTTGTACACTACTAACTTGTACGTACAACGACAGTACGTACTTGTAATGCCCGCTTTTGGGGTTAATTAATTTGGAGTTTTTCCTCCACATATATGTCCATTCCATCTCATCTTTTTCTTTCCTCTTTGAGATATATGCTCTGCAAGGCTTTCCTTCTTTTTACCTGATGGTCTATATATTGCACGAGTACATACTATACAATAGGAGTCTCTCTCTTTCTCTGAATAAATGCTTCAGGCTTCAAGAAACCCCTTCACAGTTTAGATAAATAGGTTACACGTACGAAAATCAATTGGACATCTTTATATACCCATAGGTAAAATTTTATATTGAAAACAAATGTCATGTATGTATTCTATTTTCACGTGTGATAAACAGTAATAAGGTTAAAGATGGTTTTATTTAATTTGTTCCTGTCACATACTCGTGAGGATTGTGTTGTCCGTACGAACAGCAGGACAAATCGAGAGTTATTTTGTTCTTTGTAGCATGTTCTCTATGTCTGAAACTACGAAGGGGTGCAAAAGTAGCCCAGCTCTACAAGGGTCATGCATCCACAAGTGTTCAGTTCATGAACACAACCCAGTTTGTGTGGTACAGCCAGCCTTCCACTCAACTCTTTGTTCAGACGTTTTTTCTGCTACAGCTCCATGCAAGTTCGGGAATTAATGGCTCGAGTCATTACTCATAAACCTTGATATCACATGTGTGCTATATGTGTTTTTTTTTATATCGTGGCCTCATGCATGGTTACATACCGTGTCATTGCTTTCTTCAACTTAGATCATATATGCTGGAGATACATATGATTTTTATGTGCGCTGTTATGAAGGAGGCATGCTGCTTCCAAAGGTATCAAACTAGATTGATACTGCTGCACTTTGAACAGTAAATGAGCACTAATGCCAATCCCTGAAGACGTTCCAACAGTTTTTAATTGCACACTAATGCAAATACTTTATTTTCTCGGGAATCTAGATATATTGATATTGCTACGCACGTTGAACAGTAAGTGAGCACTGTCAGTCTCAACAGTGCTTTCAGATCAAGACTTAGCTGTAAATTTCGATGCTTTGGGTCATGGTAAACGTTTTTTTTTATTGCACACTAATGCAAACTGATATTGTATTTGCTTGAGAATCTAGCTTGCATACTGGCCTACTGCTGCTTCTTAGTGGTTGTTTTTTCGAAATAGAAGGATGTCCACTATTTTCCAGCATTATCCTAATTATTCCTTGCAATGGATTGGGGTATGAAGCACATATATTTCAGAGGGGACTGATATGGTGTGATTTTTTCTCGCAGCATGGACAAAATTCTAGAACGTTACGAGCGCTACTCTTATGCTGAAAAGGCTCTAATTTCAGCTGAATCGGAGAGTGAGGTATGAATAATTTGCTGTGATAGTGCTATTCTTTCCTTATTATGCAGATTATTTTACGTCAAAAAAAAATTATGCAAATTATTCTTGTGTTTTCCATATTTTTTGAATTGGGGATGTTTCTCCCCATATATTGCGCAAGCATTACAACATTTTCGATTCATTCACAAAAAAAAATCTGAATCTTGTTGTTGTTGCATTTTACAAACAGAATAATTAATTATAAATAATAAAAATGTTGGAGACTTCGAATCACATTTGTTCGGTAACACTCCGCGTGTGAAACATCTAATTAACGAGGCTTGGTTAAGCATTTCCTTTAGATTTGGCGGGACCTCTTTCTTTCTCCCTTTTGCAGCGAGATTTGTTTTCATCGTGATGGCCACCAGCTAAAATAACAATTCTTATAAAGTATCGGCTATGAAAATAAATTAAAATTTCCCACTGTCAATCGAATTTGTGTCTTACCTAGACAACTTTTAAGGTGAACAATCTTCATTGAGAGGCCTGTTACGGTAAGATATAGCATAAAAAAGTTTTGGCATTGCGCGTTCAGTTTTACCGCTCCCGTTCAGTCTTTTCATAAGGAAGAAGTGGTTTGATGTGGGATAAAGCTAACAATACCAGTTTGAAGGTACACGTCCTCAAGTAGTAATTGTACTCGTAAATATGGATGAAATTAGCAGAATACTTGTACATTTAGCCAACTAATTTTTTTTTGACGTGCTAATAATGGCACGTGCGAAATTAGTCTTCTGTGGACACGACACAAATAAATTGTAACCCGGTCTTTGCATGCATGCAGTCATGAGATTCCTTTTAGTTTTTAAAATTTAAAATGTTTTATCTCTCGGACCGTAAGTCAAAATTTTAAAATGATTTTCATAGTTGGATTTTAAAATTATCGAAAATAAATTGATATGTATTGACAGTTTTTTTTAACCATAGTTCTGATTATAGTCACTTGGTCACCATATTATAGTCAAAACATTTTAAAATGAGATCTTATTATAAAGTCCTCGGCAAGAGGAGCCAAGTCACATCGTTAATTGGATTAACGGTTTAAAAGATAATTCATTTTAAATTTTCAGATTGTGGATTTCCTTTCATGAAGGCGTTGGTCCCTCTGCCCTTATAGGACCGGACGCTAACTCCCAGATGACCGGACTAGTTCCGTGGACACATGCACATGTTAGAAAAATAAAAGATTTTTAGCAAGCATGAAAAGAGCCGCGAGTACCATAAGGGTTTTCTAAGTATGGTACCGAAAATCGATCACCTAACCTTTGTTTCTAGTAAGTTTTGTAGTCTAGATAAATTAGGAATGCAAATGAATGAAGAGATCATCAATGGACAAACATTCTTTGTACCATGTCTTGGGGGATCGAACAATGACTTGCAATGGTTCTTCTTGCATATGTATCATGGGATCTGCGAATTCCATGCACTGTCCTTATCATAACAATACAATATACAATATGTTTGTGTAGGAGTTTGTTAAGTTAATGATAAATATTCCGTAGATGACCCTTATTTTCTAGATTTAATATGACACATCACTATCCGTAATTTGAAATGCAAATTCTCGTATAAAATAAGTAATATATGCATATATACATTAGGTTACTACCTAACTCATCATTTAAAACATTTGATTTTTTTTGTATGGTCAATTATTTTGGTAAAGGCACTATATTAATACCAAGATGATCAATTACACCCGACTCTTTACCAACACGATATGAGGAGCTTTTGAAAACATGGAGAATTCATAAGGCCAGATTATTACAAAAAGGAAAGGAAAAAATTGCGATCAACAAAACGAATAAAGCAAACTTTAGCATCAAGTGCCAACGATAGGAACTTGAAGTTAACACGAGAGGTGCTCCAACAAGAGAGCTTTCAAGATGCAAACACACGATGCCAACATTGTTGGATGCGACTATGGATGAGTTTTCAATTGAAGAGAAAAATGATAAACTTCATGGAATGCCTTCAACAAGGAAACACTGGGTGAACACCACCATTTCGAGCTTCAACCAATAAAGATCGTACCTAGAGCTTTTGCCCCTCAAAGTTGAGACCTAGCACTCAGAGAGTGCCACCACACAGAAGTCTCCGTTTCCACCACCTGCTAATACACCATCGCATAACGGCGTACACATGGGCCTCGAGGGGCAAGCGAAGCAAATGCAACCATGCGCATGTGCCATGTCGCTGTGCCTACGTTAGCCCTACATCAAAACCGATCTCTTGATGCCGAAAGTCCACCCATGTAGAGCCAATAGGCCAATGCCGTGTGGTGTGTTGGACAAGGTCTGATCTCATGTATCGATCAAGCAACGAATAGTCATTAGATTTTTCATTGCAGATGCCTTCATGGGCATTGTCGAGCAATCCTAGCCCAGCACCGAGTGGGGGACAATAATCACTAGAGCGTGCAGTTGGGAAGCTCCATCGGAGGTTGAAACCTACAGACCTGTGTTCCATTTAGACCGTGCCTCCAGGCAGGAGCTGGGAAGATTCGTCATCGTCGCCCTCGGGCAAGGACTGTCGACGCCAAGACTGGTTGCCATCCTACCCCTGCAGCCATAGTGGCACAACCACCACCAAGGGCGTGTTTCGTTGTGTGTGGGCTTTCATTTTTCACTGTTAGTTTGGGCCTCTTTAGTTGTCTTCTCTAGGTCTCGTCTCGTATCTGCATGATCCTCAAAACAGCAAAAATGGCTGCAGGGCCATCAGGCCATCTCCTGTTCCGCTAAAACAGCCCATTTGGGTGGTGTCATTTGGCTTGCGTGGTACCTGAGCTTTTGCTCTGCTCACCTCGCTTAAACTCCTTCACTTAGTGACTCTTAAATCTAGCCAAATACAATTCGACTCAAGATAATGTGTACTTAAAAAATATGTGTGCCGACGAGTAGGTTCCATTCCCGTGCTCGGTGTAGAGTAAAGTGCGCTCTTCAAGGGCTGTCACCGCGCCGCTGCTGCTGCTAGACTGTCGCTGCTATTCCTACTAGGCCGTCGTCGCTGCTGCTGCTACTAGGCCGTCGTCGCTGCTGCTACTAGACTGTCGCCGCTCCTGCTACTAGACCATGCTAGTGTATGGTGTGTTCTTCAACCACCTCTGTCACCACGCCGCTACTATGCTGTTGACGCTGATGTTACTAGGCTGTCGTCGCTGCTGCTACTAGACTGCTGCTACTAGGCCGTGCTAGTGTACAGTGTGTTCTTCAACCTCTGTCAGCTGCGCTGCTATCAACTTCGTCGGTACCAGTGTAATTCCTACCGCTACCTCACCCGTGGCATCATCGTTGTGTCGCCCCGTTGTTCGTCTCGCCTCGCTCCATGGTGGTGTCACATGGCGTAGTGGTGTGAGGTAAGATCACCATGTAGGCAAGAGGTTAGAGTACACGAAACACACGTTTAAACCAAACATTGGGTTCTTCGAAATTTATATCATGCCGGACATGCCTGCATATCACTTTGTGGGCAACCAAATCATGTGCACAACGTAGCTCCATTCCCGTTTTCAGTGGGCATGGCTCTGGGAGCCTGGCTCTAGAACTCATGCAAGTTTGCCGAATTTCATTTTTAGAAATGGAAGCCTTTGAGGCCCCAGCCTCTGCGTCGAATCGTTGCACACAGCCGGTCTTTATTAAAAAAGTACATAAAAATATCTGGTTTATAATTCACGGATCACTCAAGATGGCTAAAAAGATCAACCACTCAAATATCACAGCTTTATGCATCTATCTTGCTAGCATTAAGCCACCGAATTTCATGCGGGCAACCAAACACACCCCAAGAGAATCGGGGGTTGTCGTCCCTCGTCCAAGATGCCCATTCGGGCTACCACCGGTAGCTCCCCATCCGAGGAACCCTCTGCCAAGCACCGACAAGAGCCGATTTTGAAGGAGGAGCATGGGTAATCTAATCGCGCAACGTCGTGGCGACAACGACAACAAGCAACCCCCCACAGGCCCACACGATGGCTGACTTCCAAGCCGCCGCGCGAGGAGCCACGAGATGAGATCCCTGCATCCCCCATCATAGGCGCCATGTTGTTGTTCCGGCAGCACGCAGCAAGGAGAGGGAGGGAGGGGGTGGTGGCGACCGGACGATTAGACTTCCCCATTCGCGCAAGATGGTCACACGAGATGTAGGATTGAGAATTTTTATGTGTGTCTCCCCCATAGATGCCCAAATATACAAAAATAGCAATCTGAGAATTTCTTACACTAACTAACTCATTTTAAGCAATTTTTCACTCTACTACGTATCAAACTTTCATGTTTATTTTTATGTTTGTGAAAATTAAATTAGTTTTAATTAAATATTATCTTTGTTCCAAAATGATTAAACTTCTAGTTTTATCCTAAGTCAAACTTCTCTAAGTTTGACCGGATTTATTAAAAATATGTTTACATCTACAACATCAAATCTATATAGTATGGGAATATATTTTATGAAGAATCAATGAACCTAAATTAGCGTTGATACGTTTTTTTAATAAATTTTGTCAAACTCAAGTAATTAGACTTCAGACAAATCTAGAACTTCAGTTATTTTGAAGATTGAGTATCGACAAGTGTGAGCAAATTCTTACCATATTTTGTTCTGCTATCAACAATTATTTAGATACGTTAAGAGATTTACCTTAAATAAAAACAATATTTTCTTAGAAAGTGCTTACATAGCTGATAGGGGGTGTTTTTTTTTTGCTGTCAAATTGTTATACGATTTCCGAGTATTTTGCTGTTAGTACCTCGGATCTCCATGCGGATTCCCGATTTGCTTCACCTAATTTTTTATCCTTCCATTGAACCCAAAAATAGTTTTAGAATTTTTTTATTCGAAATGGGAGCTTAGCCCCAGACTCTACATAGAATCGATGCACACAGCTGTAATAGTTTTAGTAAATGATGCAACGATTAAAAGCCTAGGACTCATTTGGTAGATGACCCCGCTTACTGAATATTTGGAAACATCTTTTAGTTATTAATGCACTACAACAATTGAAACTTGCGTAATCATGAATATCTTTTTGTATTTTCCTGCTTTTCTTACGGTCATGCTCTACTAGTCTTATTTCTGATGAAAAATGCAACAAGCTGTGTTCATAAAAAAAATACAAGTGTGAGCGACCGAAGTAAGATGGATGAACTTCTCATAACACAAGATGCCTTAATTATGTAATTGTCATATTCAGTTTGCTGTTCTTTTTCGGTTTCCTTGATGTCTAGGCATCTTGACAGTGATATTTGCCTGCAGTGGGAAAATATGTGCTTATTTCATAAAACGGAACATCCATTCCTGTAGTAGCTTCCTTCTGACAAATAATAATTTTCCTGTACAGGGGAATTGGTGCCACGAATACAGGAAACTGAAGGCGAAGATTGAGACCATACAAAGATGTCACAAGTAATAATGAGTATACGATAGTGCTTCAGATCATGATTAATTTTGGAACTAGCATATGATTATGCAATATGAGCTGCTTAAGTAAGATATGTATATCCTGTAGGCACCTCATGGGAGAGGATCTGGACTCCCTGAACCTGAAAGAGCTTCAACAGCTAGAGCAGCAGCTGGAGAGTTCATTGAAGCACATCAGATCGAGAAAGGTTGTTATTTTCTCGACTTTGGTACCCCACCTGAAATGTTTTCCTAATTAACTGGAAGATTGATCATGTCTGCATTACAACTGTACATATGGTCCCTGAATGCTGTGGCAGAATTAGAAATATTTATACCCGGGGTATAATTATGAATTTGGTCAAGTTTCAGGCTACAAGCATGGGTGTAGACTCATTAACTTTGGACATGGTAGTGTGTCATCAGAAGTGTAGCAAAATATCTCTTCCAAATCATTGGCTAGCTTTAACATTGCCTGTATTTGCAGAGCCACCTTATGATGGAGTCCATTTCTGAGCTACAGAAGAAGGTAACGTTCATTGCATATGATCGTCAACCCAGCTTATGTATGCATCATGATCTAGTTTCAGACATTGTTCAATTCATACTTTCGTTGCTTATGCTGCAGGAGAGGTCACTGCAGGAAGAGAACAAGGCTCTACAGAAGGAAGTAATTAAGCTGCCAAACTCTTCATGTATAAATTACTTTTCCGCTGTGTTTGTTGTTGATCTGATCCTTTAATTTGGTGCAGCTGGTGGAGAGGCAGAAGTCCGCCAGGCAGCAACAGCAGCAGCAAGTGCAGTGGGATCACCAGACTCAAACCCAACATGCCCAAAACCCACCTCAAGCCCAGATGAGCTCATCATCTTCCTCCTTCATGATGAGGGATCAGCAGGCACATGCTCAACAAAACATCTGGTATAATTCATACTGTATATAACCAATTCATTAGCTACTAGGCAGTACACATGCATGTAATAACATTGTTAATCTTGTGTACGCCCTAGTTACCCGCCTGTGACAATGGTCGGGGAGGCAGCCGCGGCGCCAGGGCAGCAGGGGCAGCTTCGCATCGGAGGCCTGCCGCCATGGATGCTGAGCCACCTGAACGCTTGAGGAAGAAAGAGGATTAATTGGCGAAGCAGCTGCAACTGCATCAATCATACAGTCTAGCAATTAAGCTGCTATGGTTATGTTTGGTCTAGAGAGGCGACTAGAGAGGCGACTAGAGAGGCGACTAGAGAGGCGACTACGGCGATGACGCCGGCGATGACGCCGGTAGCCGCTGTCGTTGGTCTCCCCGTCGATCCACCGCTAGGGTCTACCTCTCTGCGCTCGTCGGCGCCGCTGGGAGGACGATTTTGGTGCCTCTCCCCGGATGCATCCGATGTGGAAGAGAACTCAACTACGCGCAAAGGTACGATTTTTACGAATTCTGATCGCTATCTTCTGGACTGCAGAACACCAGAGGTGGATCTTGATCGGGACCTAGCATCGGGAGGGAAGAAGGCTAGGAAGAAGGCTTCACGTCGTTTGAAGAAGGCAGCGGCGCGGAAGGAGTTCCTCTCCTTCAACCTTGCTGCTACTCCAACCAAGTTTAGGGTACCAAAACTCCCTTTGATGGAATCATCTTTCTTTGTGGAAGAAGACCTCATTGAGAGCGAGTGGACCGTGGTCAGTAGGAAGAGATCGCCGGTGCGGGTCGCTGCTCATCGGCGATCCGGAACTAACGCTGTTTCAAATTTTCAGTTACAAAATGGTTTGGGCCTTCGGAGGGCCAATGGATCAGTGGGGACCACTAGGCCTTTTGTGGGCCAGGGTCTACCGAATGCTACAGATACGATTAACGACGTCCGATCACATAATGCCCTAGGGTTACGTTCTCTTCTGAAGGGTTTCTGGTCTCGTGTGGAACCTCAGCCGCCGGCCATGGCTTTCAGAGGGGACGGTCGAGGGAACGGCCCTAACCGTGGGGGATACAACAACTGGAATAATGGAGGGAGGTACAATCAGGAGGGTTTCAATGCTGGCTACAATGGCTTCTCTAGCTTTGAGGAAGGGGGGCCGAGTGGTACCGCGGGTGGAGGATTTGATCAAGGACCTGGTTTCAATGCAGGTAATGGTTTTCCCAACCGGCAGCGAGGAGGTTATAATGCTGGGCGGGGTCGAAGGCCTTTCGACGCTCGTGGCCGTGGTGATTCTAATGCCTTCGTGGCGGGAAGAAACACGGCGGCTTTCTCTCAGAACCAAGGAAACTTTCAGAACCAAGGGCCTAGGTATAATGCGTATGATCACAGAGGTGTTAGGGGTCGCTACGGTGATTCTCGGTTTTCTGGCAGAGGTGCTTTCAACCAAGTAGGGGGTACTTCTTCGACCCCTGTTGCATCAGCTGCCGTGGCGCAACCGGTGGCAGTTGCAACGGTGATTCCTACTGTGCAGCAGGCAGTGCCTACGTCCTCTACTACGAGTGCAGCGGTTGTTGCTATACCGGCTGCTCCTCCTACTACTATAAATAACACTTGTATGCCTGATCTCACATTCTCACTGATAAGATTTTAATGCTTTCCGTAAAGGTTTGAAATTGGGATAAGTTTAGATGTTTACGTGATAGGCGAGTCACCCGGATGGTTTGAGATTCCTCAAACTAGGGTTTGTTTTTGGGGTAGTGGCCCAAATTGTTACCAATAGGTATATTGATTCGATTTGAGAATTGAAAATGATGAGACTAAGTTGTCAAAAATCTTGTTATCGAAAGAAAAGGGTATTCCTTTTTTTTCAATGTAAGATTGAAGAATGGACTCCACGAAGAAATATTAAGACCTCATAATTATCATACATCTTATTTACCTACATACACTGAAGTAAGGACTACTTATTCGAGCGACAATCATATTAAATAGGCCGATCCAAAATTAATTATGACACCACATGTACAACCTTCGTTTTTTATACAAAGGAGCTATATGCACTAGAGATCTCACAACTTGTCAAATTAGTCCCATAAGTTGAAAAATTGGGTATCATAGCCCTACAACTTGTATTACAGGAGAAAATAGGTCCAAAATTACGCAAGGAAGGACATGTGACATTGTAATTTTTGCAAGCAGAACCCTTTATATTTTGTATTTGTCATGTGTGGTCGTAGTACTGTTTTATATGTGATCCCACCCGTCAGTTGCGGTGCGAAAGGAGACATCACAACTAAATGTGCTTAGGTGGGATTCAAACACAGGATCGGAAGCTACGCTCTCGCAGGCGCACGACACTGCAGCTCGAAACTCTTTGTGTATTATGCTAGGACCGGTGGAAATATGCCCTAGAGGCAATAATAAAGTAATGTTATTATCACATTTGCATGTTCATGATAAAATTTTATACTCCATGCTAGAAATGTATTAACTAGAAACATAATACATGTGTGGTTTTATAAACAACAATGTGTCCCTAGTAAAACTCTACTAGACTAACTCGTTGATTAATGGATGGTTACGGTTTCCTAACCATGGACATGAGTTGTCAATTAATAACGATGTCATGTCATTGGAGACTGACGTGGTGGACAGACCCAACCTAAACATAACAGTTGATCGTGTCACATAGTTTAAATTGCAGTGTCTATTATTTTCAAGTATTCTAATTCTTAGACCATGAGATAATGTTACACCCGGGTAATGGAAGAATGCTTTGGGGACATCAACCGTCACATCATAACTGGGTGATCATAAAGGTGTCTTACAGGTATCTCTGAAAATATCTATTGAGTTGCATGTATCAAGATTGAGATTTGTCCCTCCATGTGGCGGAGAGATATATTCCAGGCCCACTCGGTGACACACATCGGTAACGCTTGCAAGCACGTGATTAAGGAGTTAGTCACAGAGAATGGTGTGTTACGGAACGAGTAAAGAATACTTACCTCAGGCGAGATTGAACTAGGTATGGTGATACCGACGACCGAATCTCGGTTAAGTAAAATATCGCGAGACAAAGGAAACATAATATGGTTTATGACATAGTGGTTCAGCCGATAAAGATCATCTTGAACATATGGGAGTAATCAAGGACATCCAGTTCCCTTTGATGATTATTTATCAAAGAGGAGTCTCAATCATGTCTGCATGTTCTGAAACCCGCAGTGTCACACACTTAGTGTACGGTAACGCTAGGGTAGAACTGGGATATTTTGACGGTGAGAAGAATTTTGTTCGGAGTGTCAAATGTGATCCGAGATATCATGAGGAGATCTGGAAGGGTCCGGAGATTAAGTTTCATATAAGGAAAGTTGTTTCTGGGTTTCGGAAAAAGTTTAGGAATTTTCCGGTAGAGTACCGGGAATGTTCTAGGAGGTTCCAGGGGGTCCCACCAGTGGACCCCATGACACGGGAGTTGCCACATGGGCCTGGGGGATGCATCAGCCCCTAATGGGCAGGCCACACCCAGCCCCAAACGCCCATGCACCTAGAAAGAGGGAGGGCCAAGGAAACCCTAGAGGAAACTTGGGGGCAAGTTTCCCCCAAGCCCCCTTTGGCCGCCAACCCTAGGAGAGCCTCCTTGGCCACCCCCTCTCCCCTCCCTATATAAAGATAGGTGAGGCGCACCAAGCCTCCCCACCTTGAAACCGTAGATGCCCCAGCTGCTGCTTCTCCCTCCTATCTTCTGTAGTCACTTGGCGAAGCCCTGCCGGAACTCTACCATGCTTCCATCACCACACCACTGCTGGAATTGATCCCATGTATCTCTCCGCTGTACTTGCTGGATCAAGAAGGAGGAGACGTTGTCGTGTCGTACATGTGCACATCTAGGAGGCACCATTCGTTGCGGTGCTGACCGACTGGATCGCAGGACGGATGTCATCGACCTAGTACGACTACACCGGGCTGCGTTGAAATAGCACATTCAACACATTCGCTCTAGCACTCTCCCTCTCGTTGCTAGTATCTCCTAGACTGGATCTTGGTTTTTGTAGACTGGATCTCAATTTTCATTTGCATCTCGTAGAAATTTTTTCTTTTCTATGCTACGAATACCATCAAGGACACCTGACTAATACACAATTACACACAAGAGGACACACTATTACCTTTAATATTGATTTTCTGTGTGTCTGCACTCGTTATACTAATCACAGATCCAGTCGGACTACCGATTCTAATATACACTATTACGTAGAAGGGACTAATATAAAGTTGTAATATTTGTATTAAAAACGTGTGCTAGATTAATTTATGGTTTCACTAAGTGGGCCCCAAACCTCTCCTATTCCTTATGTTGAGAATCAAGTCTCAAGGAAAGTCATGCGTACTGGCTTCCATCTGTATCTCCTTTATTTGTTGAGAGAACATGGACCACTAATTTACTAGGCCACAGCCTTTTATCTTCAAGCTTGTGTACTAATAATGGTGTCTCGTGACACTAGGAAAGACTGGTACTTGGATGCTTGTAGAATCACTAGAGTATATGAGGCACTGGGCTCAATACCGGTTTACTAGGTTGCGGACTTCTTTTTGTCAACCTCATATTCAACTCAGTGTCTCAAGTATATAAGATATGTGATTATGCGGTTAACCAAATACGATGTTGCGCATGAAGAAACAATCATAGATATTTTTCGAGTAATTATCATAATTCTCTAACTCTCTATGCATAAGATTATGATCATGGGACACTATCCTCAACACATGGTTACTAGGCTGAGGCAATTCGTCCCCCTGTGTTGAAACTACTCTCTCAAGCTATTAATGCAGGCTCATAATATGAGAGTTTTTTCCAACGGAACTCTTGTATGAGTGAGTATTATGAATTAGCATGTGCAACTTCCATTTTAACCTTGAATATATATCCACCTTGATAGTAAGATTTTTCTATAAGACTCAAAGTTATAAAAATATAACTATGTCTTGAGGCCTCATTACGAGTCTTCAACTGTGCTGGATGAACTCTCTATTCAAAATTTGCAATGTGTAGCCCTTGTCTGTGCGGTCTTCAAGCGGTGTTGTTTTTAAGGCGATATTGCGCACCCTGGAACACTCGATGAGTGTGGTGACTTGGATGTAATTGTAGATGTTGCTTCAAGTAGCACATGATAGGATATTGAGCTAGGTAAGTAAGGCGTGTCTGTTACTTGAGGTAATAGTAGATGTTGTTTACAACATTGTCTTCTTGGAGATACTCAAGAACTTTCTTGTTGTTTACAACATTGTGTTTGTGTGCAGGTCCATGCTTGTTGAAGAGTTAGACAACAAGCAACCTACTACGAGACTTTGAAGTCCTACTGGATTGATCACCTTGGTTCCTTAACCGCGGTAAATTCGCTTCTTCACTCCATCATACCTTCCTCTTGGGGTCTCCTAACGGGTGTGTGATTTCACGCCAACAAGCACATAATTTCTGGCGCTGTTGCTGGGACTTCAAGCTTTCAGCTAGGGAATTTACACACTTTCACTTTTTCTCTTTTGTCTTTGTCGAAGAGTCGTGTCGACAAATCCCTCGGATGAGCCGGTAGGGTTTCGAGTAGAGGAACGATGTACACGCTGGTGACCTCGACGGCTAACAAGGAGAAAGATTTACCCATGTTCGGGGCCCTCGTAGAGGTAAAACCCTTACTCCTGCTTGTCTGATCTGTATTATGACGAGATAGTCGAGCTGTTACAATGGCGATGCCATGGTGAGGCATACGGGGTATCCCGTGTATTGCCTAGTCTAGTTGTGGCTTGTATCTTCCTCTCTCTAGATTGAATCCCTAGATTTGTTCCAGATTGGATGATGTCTTTCTCTCCTCCCTCCTCGCTTTATATATGCAGCCAGGAGGGGGTTACATGAGTCCTAGTAGATTACGTATAGGAGTTCTTGTCTTGACCCGCAAGTTTTGCGGGTGGGCTTCTGTTGGGCCTTCTAGAATACTCCAAGGGTTTCCCTTCTTGGGCCTTAACGTCGGGCCTGAGACGGGGTGTCCTTACCCGCAGGGTCTAAGATCCATTCCTTCGTCAGTAGCCCCTGAGCGTTTACTCGATTGAGAATCTGTCGGGTAGACGCTCAAAGTCCGTTCTTGATATCTTCGATTGGTTATTCAATCGTCTGGTTGTGAGGGTGTATAACCTGTGTGCGATGCGCTTTCCCATACTCGAGTATCGAGTGGTAAATGTGCCTGGTGTTGGCTGTTTTCGCAGAAGGATGTGGCTCAGTCGCTTGGCTCTCCCGAAAGACCAGGGCCAATTAATTGCATCTAGGGCAAAAACGGTTCTGGCCTACACGAATTTGAGACCTCCGACTCGAATCCGGCGAGGTGATCATTGCGATTGGACCGTGGAGGTCTTACCGAGTCGAAATTAACCTAAAGGGGTACCCGGCGCGTCCGCTAGGATTTTTCTTCGTGTTGTTGACACGGAAATTTACCGGAGGACGCAGCTTGAGTGCGATTCCAGGCCCTCAAGAGAGATCTTTTGGGTCTTACCTTCGTACTCGAGGGAATACGGCATCCGGATGTGCCTAGTCGGCCGAACGATGCAGGATAAGGATGTGTAAATACATCGTGTGGTAGAGTTGCGGGAGCCACACACTCGCGATTTTTCCTTAATCATGTTCTGCAATTCTTCGGGTGAATAGATCTTCCTTCTTGATCTTGTGCGAAAGAGATTTCGCGTTATGAAGTTTTCGCGAGAGAAATTTTGTCTTGATGTGCCCATACGAAAGAGATTTCATGTCGGGGTGACTATGCGAACGAAATTTCGCGTCTTGATGTGCCCATACGAAAGAGATTTCGTGTCAGGGTGACTATGCGAAAGAAATTTCGCGTCTTGATATGCCCATACGAAAGAGATTTCGTGTTATGAGGTGCGCAATGACGTAATTATGCGGTGGAGATGTACTCGACACGTCGGATAGAGTCGACGCGGTGAAGGTGTACTCAACACGGCGGATAGAGTCGACGCGGTAGAGGTGTACTCAACACGGCGGATAGAGTCGACGCGGTGGAGGTGTACTCAACACGGCGGAGGGAGTCGACGCGGTGGAGATGTACTCGACACGGCGGACAGAGTCGACGAGGAAGTCGTGTAGTCGACGAGGCGGATGACGTCGACGCGGTGGAGGTGTACTCGACACGGCGGACGGAGCCGACGAGGAAGTCGTGTAGTTGACGCGGACGTGGCGGAGTCGCACGACGACGTGGAAGTCGTGCAGTTGACGCGGACGCCCAGCCACCTAGTCCACACAAGAAGATGGACCCGAAAAGTCTTCAATATGTTCTGATTTCGCGAATTGGCCCGCGTTATCTTATGCGTCTCGTCGAGGCGAACAAGTTTGATGTTTTGCTTTTCTTCATCCGAGTTAATATGCGGTTTGTACGACCACAATAAGGACCTGGACGAAGAAATCTGACAGAGCTCCTCAGATACGCGGCCAGCGTGTTAGATGCTTCCGACGTGGTAGTACGTCGAGTGAGCGTGTAGCGTTCGTCGATTGCGCGACCAGCACTCCTGATGGGAGTAGCCCCCGAGTCTATGTGCGATTATTTGTAATCGGGCTTAGACTCAAAGATCTTCCAACGTTGCTTCTTCGATTTATCGGGTGCACGACAGTGCTCCCGATGGGAGTAGCCCCCGAGTCTATGCTTGACTCGCATAGTCGGGCATAGGCTCAAGTTGTTCTGAAGCTAACCCCTTGTGCTTGTCTTCTGTTGGCTCGCGGAGGCGAACATGCGTCGACTCCCGGAGGAGGATATGTGTCGACTGTCGAAGTTGCAGCCGACGTTGTGTTTCCTGCGTTGCAGTTGCAGCCATATAATCGGATGTGGTTAAATAATGTAACGGTAGTGCTGTGTCTAGCAAAATGTACATAACACATTATTGCTCAGGTTATCTTGGTTGTGAACCAACAATTTATCGACTCGCAGAGTCGAGTATGCCCTGTTGATCATACGCGACACTTTTACATCGTACGCTGTGCCCTTTCGTTAGCCTGACAACAATTGTCTATGCTCCTTGCCGACCTGTCAGTTGCTGCTGCAAACCGGGTCGGAGTCAAGGGTCGACGTCAGGCAGTATCAGCTACTCGGGTTGTAGCGTGTCAATATGGTAGTGTAACGCGCAAAATGATGGGTGTCGAGTATACATGTAGTTTACGGCGCGCAGCCCCCGAGTGTTAGGTGTAATTTCACAGTAGATTAGAAACACATAAAAAAAGGTAAATATGTCGACTCGTACGAGAGGAACTTATCTTTGTATGTCAATGCCGTAGTCGACGAGGCGGTGTCGAGTGATATCGCCGGAATCGATGAACCGGACTCGTGTGTCGAGTGCGGCTGTTTCGCGCCTCAGCCCCCGAGTGTCGAGTGCGGCTGCGGCAAATTCTCGAGTGCGTCTACTTTGCAGCATAGCCCCCAAGCAACGAGTGTGGCTGCGGCAAAGGACAGCCCCCCGAGATGCTTAGTCGAGAGGATTCGATGTAGCGGAGTTGTGCGGCGGAGTCGTGATGTTTCCCGAAAGGACCCGACGAGGCGGAGTCGCGATGCTTCCCGAAGGACTCGACGCAACGGACCGAGTCGACGCGACGGAGTCGCGATGTTTGTCTGAAGGACTCAACGCGGCGGACCGAGTCGACGCGGCGGAGTCGCGATGTTTGTCCGAAGGACTCGACTCGGCGGACCGAGTCGGCGCGGCGGAGTTGCGATGCTTCCCGAAGGACTCGACGCGGCGGACCGAATCGGCGCGGCGGAGTCGCGATGCTTCCCGAAGAACTAGACGCCGCGGATCGAGTCGACGCGGCGGAATCGCGATGTTTGCCCGAATGACTCGACGCGGCGGACCGAGACGACGCGGCGGAGTCGTGATACTTCCCGAAGGACTCGACGCAGCGGACCGAGACGACGCGCCGGAGTCGCGATGTTTGTCCGAAAGACTCGCCGCGGCGGACCGAGTCGACGCGGCGTAGTCGCGATGTTTGTCCGAAGGACTCGACGCGGCGGACCGAGTCGGCGCGCCGGAGTCGCGATGTTTGTCCGGAAGGACTCGATGCGGCGGACCGAGTCGACGCGACGGAGTCGCGATGTTTGCCCGAAGGACTCGACGCGGCGGAGTCGCGAGGATTTGTTGTGTGTACACGGAGGGCAATGTTGATGTCGAGCCTCCGAGCACTAGTATCGCGAGTCTCCATCTTTTGTTGACGTTGTTTGGTCTTTGTGTTGACTCGCAAGTTGCCGAAATAGGATCCGGATTCGCGATTTGAATTCGCGAACTCGCAGAGATCCAAAACGTGTCGCAGTGCGTGAGCCGCTGACGGAGATCTAACCGTTGGAATTGGCTCAAAACCGACGGAGTGGTGCGGGATTGTATTCCCCAGCTTTTCAACGGTGTGATCTTCGAATTGATGTCCGAGTCGACTGTGAGAATTGTTTTCCCAAAGTCGCACGGAGTTCCGTCAGATTTTGACAGGGCTTCAGTGTTCGGGTCATCCACGGAGATCTAACCGTCGGAATTCGCCGATTCTTTTTGGAGCCGGTAGATAATTTGATTTAGCATCTTTCCACCGAAGGAATTTCTCTAGATGAGTTTTGAACCGCCGTTGATGACGTCTGAAATATGTATGTTGCTGCTGTTCTGCAATCTGCGCGTGAAGAACGATGTCGATTTTCGATTGTAGATGATGAAGGCCGTGCGCGAGGCCGGCGAGTGCTCGATGAAGTTGAAGGAGCCGAAGTAGATGCAATCCATGGGGTCGAGGACCCAAAGCTTGATATAGATTAGGCCGGCGAGACCGTAGATCCAGCGCGTGTCGTTCCCACAGACGGCGCCAATTGTCGAAGAGTCGTGTCGACAAATCCCTCGGATGAGCCGGTAGGGTTTCGAGTAGAGGAACGATGTACGCGCTGGTGACCTCGACGGCTAACAAGGAGAAAGATTTACCCAGGTTCGGGGCCCTCGTAGAGGTAAAACACTTACTCCTGCTTGTCTGGTCTGTATTATGACGAGATAGTCGAGCTGTTACAATGGCGATGCCATGGTGAGGCATACGGGGTATCCCGTGTATTGCCTAGTCTAGTTGTGGCTTGTATCTTCCTCTCTCTAGATTGAATCCCTAGATTGGTTCCAGATTGGATGATGTCTTTCTCTCCTCCCTCCTCGCTTTATATATGCAGCCAGGAGGGGGTTACATGAGTCCTAGTAGATTACGTATAGGAGTTCTTGTCTTGACCCGCAAGTCTTGCGGGTGGGCTTCTGTTGGGCCTTCTAGAATACTCCAAGGGTTTCCCTTCTTGGGCCTTAACGTCGGGTCTGAGACGGGGTGTCCTTACCCGCAGGGTCTAAGATCCATTCCTTCGTCAGTCTTGTTCTTTCTTTGTTTAATTTTATTTATCTTTGTTTTCCTTATATCAAAAATCCAAAAAAAAATAGTTTTCTAGTTTCTAGTCTTTTATTTGTTTTGTTAGTTTGTTTTTGCGTTTACCTTGTTTCGATGTCTAAAACAATAGAAAACAAAAATATACTTAAAGTAAAAAAACTTATGAGTTTGCTTTGTAATCCCTCTCTTGATTGGCTTTTCAAAGGAGTTACACATCCCGATCCAATAGCTAATGATGAAGAAACTATAGAAAGAGAAGCTATTGGAGTTTTCTCATTGAAAGGAAAATATGATTAGAGTAAACATTATAAAGTTTATGAATCAAGTGATGAAGATGATACATTTAATGAATGTGTGCTTTTTATGGTGATAATGTGTCTATAAACACCATGAAGGATGAGTGCTATATTGATGAACGCGATGGTCCTATGGATTCTTATGAAATACCCATGTTTGATGAACTTGATACTTGATACAGAGGTAACAAATTTCAAGACTCAAATAAGAAAAACAAAGAAACAAAACTTTATACTTCACCTAATGTTAATTATGATAATCCTTGCTATTTTGATAAATCTTGTGATAATCCTCCATGTGTTCCTATTATTGATATGTATGATAATGCCTTAGATGATGGTCCTATGTTACTAGATGATATGAATTATAATGATACTGAAAATGGGATTGGAGAGGTCTTGACTTTAGCTAGAAGGAGTCCCATACCCTTGGAGAGCGATCAATCTTCTTGTTACAATATTGTTAAAACTAGATTTGGAGAGGTCGTGATTTTAAATTTTGATCCTACTATTTTGTAGATTGATATAAATTTTGTGCTTGTAGATCATGAAAAACATGCTTTGTATGATACTTATATTGTTTATTTTATTCATGATGCTACTGAAAATTATTATGAGACAGGAAATATGGTTTTAGGAATTTTCATGTTACTAAAACACCTCTGTTTTTGTTGATTGTTTTGAAGTTTTTTTTTGTTTTACCTTCCTATATTTGCTACTTTATGCTTCTTTGATTTATTTATTTACAAGATTCCTATGCATAGAAAAGTGGGTTAGACTTAAATGTGTTTCATATTTGCTTCTCGATGCTCTCTTTTGTTTCAGTTCTTTCTCCTATGGGAGCATCCTTTGAAAATTACTTTTACTACCTAAAAGGCATTAAAGAAAAGCTCTTGTAGGAGGCAACCCATTTTATTTTTTGCTTTTAGTTTTCCATTTTCTTTTGGAAGTTGCTACCTCCATAACAAACTCTCCTTATCCTTTTCATTTTGCTTGCTGATACCACTGTTCTAAATATCATCCGATATGCCGATTTATCGCTTATCGGGTAGTGACCGATATGATAAATGAATATCGGTGGAGTTTATCATTCGGGTCATTTTATCGGTCTTACAAGCGGTTTATCAGTCGATATGCCAATAAATCAGCCGATATATCAATTTTCCAGCACTGGAACATATGATAGATGACATTCATCATAGAATTTTTAGAATTATTGAATAAAATATATTTATATATCATAATTTAGAGTTTTTAATGCCAATATGATATATTTGAATATCATATTTTAGTGGTACAATTTGGGATTTACAAGAAAAATGGCCGATAAATAGTCGACCGATAAAATCGATTTATCGGCCGATAAGCCGATATATCTCTTATCATGGGCCGACCGATAAGTTAACGATAAGCGATATCCTGAACATTGGCTGATACGTCGAAAACGTATCTCCTTTTCCGAACACTTTTCTTATTGTTTTCCTCTAAACTTGTGTGTTTTGGATACAACTAACACGGACTAACGTTGTTTTCAGCAGAATTACTTTGGTGTCTTGTTTTTGTGCAGAAAAACAACTTTCGGGAAAATGCCCAGAAAAGATCCCATTGATGTTTTCACCCCGGCAGACCCCGGAAGCCAGAAGGGGGCCAGGAGAGGAGCCACAGGGTGGCCACCCCCCCGACGCGGGTCCCCCTGGCCGCGCCAGCATAGGGTGTGGGCCCCCAGAGCCCCCCTCGGACTCACCTTTCGACTACAAGTAGCCTCCAACCCTAAAACCCGAGGGGGTTGGTCATATTCCACAGAAACACAACAGAGCACCGCCGCCGTCCCGACCTCGATTCGGGGATCAGAAGTTCCTGTTCTGGCACCCTGCCGGGATGGGGAAGTGGAGGAGATCATCGCCATCGTAATCACCAACGCCTCTCCATCGACCATCCATGTTTCCCCGATCCATGTGCGAGTAATTCCCCGCTGTAGGCTGAAGGGGATGGTAGAGATTGGATGAGATCGTTCATGTAATAATGACGTGATTGTTAGGGCATAGTGCCTAGTGTCCTCTATTAGTGCTATTGACATTGTTGCAACTTGTTATGCTTAATGCTTGCCACTTTGGGCCCGAGTGCCATGATCTCAGATATGAACATGTTATTGAATCATACTGATAATTATTGTTTCTTGATCATACCTGCAAGTTGTTTACACATATCGTTGTTCAGAAGCCGAGGCCCCGAAGTGACAGAAATTGGGATAACCGGAGGGGATCGCTGCAATGTGAGGATCACATGTGTTCACAGAGTGTTAATGCTTTGCTCCGGTGTTCTATTAAAAGAAACACCTTAATTACTAGTAGTTCCCTTGAGGCCCCGCTGAAAACGGTCTGGTAGGACAAAAGTTGTTATGCAAGTTCTCATTGCGAGCACGTACGACTATTTATGGAACACATGCATATGGTTACTTAGTGCTTGGATGCTTTATCTTATTTATCTGCAATGCCCCTGACATGATCATTATTAGAACTTTCTCATTCATGCAACGCCCGTTCATCCATCCCTATTCCTACAGTATTTAATCCGCTGTTTACTTCAAACACTACTGCTTCTATTATTTCACTACGGCTGCTACTATAAAAATGTTACTACTGATAAACCACTGCGAACAAAATTACTTTCAGGTCCAGGTGAATTGACAACTCACTTGTTAAGGCTCACAAATATTCTTTGGCTCCCCTTGTGTCGAATCAATAAATTTGGGTTTTTACTTCCCTCGAAGACTGTTGCGATCCCCTATACTTGTGGGTCATCAAGACTATTTTCTGGCGCTGTTGCCGAGGAACATAGCTTTATTTGCGAGCTCACCGGAGAGTATTATTATCTACTGCCAATCATTCATCATGGGTAAGTATCGTGATGGAAGAGTTCCTATATTACCATCCACTACAAGAAGAGGTACAACTCTGAACACCTCTGTTGCTCTTGATTCACCGTCTGTTATGAGTAAGCTGCTTACACCACCACATGCCACACATGCTATTTCTACTGAATCTTAAAATGCTTCTGATACTTTTGATGATGCTTCTACTGTGCTTGATGAGAGTGGTTCTCTTGGTCCTTTCTTAGATGCTACTATTGCTAAAGCTAAAAATATTGCAAACACTGAAACTCCTGATAAAAATCTGGTTACTCCTGCTTTTTCACCCGAGTTTAGAGAGAATCCTAGTGATGATTTTCATGATGCCTATATTGACCTGAGTGATGATCTTGTTGATGAAATACATGCTTTGAAGGATAAAGATGCTGCTATACGTCTTATGGAAAGTCGTGCTGTTAAATATAAATTATCTCCTGATGCTAAGTTTGCCACTTCTCCTATCAATATTAGGGATAAGGATTATGATTTCTCTCTTGATTTATGTTATATATCTATTGTTGAGAAAGAACCTTTTGTGGAATTGAAAATGAAAGTGCTATGAAACATATGAATGAGCTCTCCTCTTTGAGTAGTTTATTCTCTGATGATCTTAAGGAACATAGCTACTTTGTTGCTAAAATATTCCCTTTCATTAAAGGATGAAGCTAAAACTTGGTTTAACAATTTGTCTCCTGGATCTATTGATAGTCCTATTGGTTTGGTTAATGCTTTCTTTCAGAAATATTTTCCTGCTAGTGCTCAACATGCTGCTTTACAAAATATATTTAATTACAAGCAATTGGAAGAAGAGAAATTGCATGTATCTTGGGCAAGGTTCTGTTCTTTAGTTAGGGCTACACCTGGGCATAAGCTAGAAGATACTAAACTTCTTGATATATTCTATAATGGACTAACTGTTGAATCTAGGAAATACCTGGATAGTTGTGTTTTCAGGCAAAGAACTCCAGAAGAAGCTGAGGAATTAATGGCTAAAATAAGACAAAATCATGATGATTGGACTATGGTTGAGCCTGAGCCGACCCGTACTCCAATACCTGCACCAACACCAACACCGAAGAAGAGGGGAATGATTGAACTAAATGATGAAGTGATGAGAGAAGCCAAGAAATCTCTTAAAGAGAGGGGTATTAAATCTGAAGATGTGAAGAATCTTAAATATTGCTAAAGTGAAAAAATATTTGCTAGTTAATGCTTCTAAAGAAAAACATGCTTATGAGATAAGAACTAGAAGTGGTATTGGTACACAAGATCCTTTATATCCTGAGGGACATCCTAAAAGAATTGAACAAGATTCTCAGCAAACTAATGATAATTTTATTCATACTAAGAAGAAAAAGAAGAAGAAACATAAAACTATTGTAGAATCCTCTGAACTTGCTAAAGATCCTAATAGTATATCTATCTCTGATGCTGAAACTGAAAGTGGTAATGAAAAGAATGATGCTTCTGATAAAGAAGAACCTGTAGCTGAACCTGAAAATCAAACTAAAACTGCAAAGTATACTAAGGAAGATTTCATTGCTAATAAACATGGTAATGAGAGAGAACCTTGGGTACAAAAACCAATGCCTTTCCCTGGTAAGAAACACAAATCTAAGGAAGAAGAACACTATAATAAGTTTTGTGAATGGATGAAACCTTTGTTCTTGCAAATTCCTTTAGCTGATGCTATTAAATTTCCTCCTTATGCAAAATATATGAAAGATATTGTATCTAACAAAAGGAAGATTCCTAATGAGGAGATTTCCACTATGCTTGCTAATTTCTCTTTTAATGGCAAGGTTCCTGAGAAGCTTGGATATCCTGGTATACCTACTATTCCCTGTTCTATTAAAAATAATTATGTTAGAACTGCTTTGTGTGATTTGGGAGCTGGAGTTAGTGTCATGCCTTTTACTCTCTATAAAAGACCCCTCCTAGAAAAATTGATACCAACTGATATATCTTTGCAAATGGCTGATAAGTCTACTGCTATTCCTGTGGGTATATGTGAGAATGTTCATGTTCAAGTTGCTAATAATTGTCTGATATTAACTGACTTTGTTGTGTTGGAAATGCCTGAAGATTATAATATGTCTATTATTCTTGGAAGACCTTTTCTTAATACTGCAGGGGCTGTTATTGATTGCAATCAAGGCAAAGTTACTTTTAATGTTAATGATAAAGAGCACACTGTTTATTTTCCCAAGAAGATTGATAGAAAATATGGTCTAAATTCCATTGAAAATATTGAGACCATCAAGATTGGAGAATTTTATTGTCCTATTCCAAATCCACCCAAAGAATATGAAATTATTATGATTGGTACTATGCCTATCAAGGTTGAGTTAACATGAGTATTTAGTGAGAAACAAATTTTTGTTTCATATAAAATTATTTTGGTAGCAAGACTTGATCACCCTTGTTAACAAAATGATTTTAAATGAAATGGACAATGTTTTCACCTTCCCCATTATGTTTTCACCATGTTTACTTCGGTTATCACATTATTACTTGAGTACAATCATGTTTTCCACCATCCTTATGCATGTTTTCCTGATGTTTTCACTCTGATTACTAAAGTTATGCATGTTTTCACCACCCATACTTTTGTTTTCACCACTACCACCTTTATTTTCTTTGGTTATTCTTTCATTGGAGTGTCTTAGAACCTCTGTAGTTCTGGTTTTGGTTTTGTTTTCCACGTTTTCATTTTCGTTTTCCTGGCTTTTATTAATTATTAAAATTCTGAAAATACCTCAAAAATAAAGTTTCTCGAAAAATTCCAGAAAAATTATAAAAAAATTTATGTCAAAAATGAGGCAGAAAGCCACCTGGGAGACCCCAGGGGGACCCACCAGGCAGGCACACCCCAAGGTGGGCGGCCAGCCCCTGGTGGCGCCAGCACATGGTGTGGGGCCCCCTGGCCCTCCACTTACTCTCTCCACTGCCAAAGTCTTCTCTCTCACGCCCAAAGCTGAAATTTTTTCCTGGAACCCGTATTCTTTCTATTCTTCCTCTGGATTTTCGATCTCCTTCTTCCGCCCATCATTTGTGCTAATTTTTGGTGTGTTTGATCTCCGGTATGTGACTCCTCCGATGATCCAAGTAGAATTTTATTTAGTGAAGTATTTATTGAATATGTTGGTACTGTAGGTGACAGATTATGTGAGTTTGCATGCTTTATTTGAGTAGAAATAATATAGTTTTAATGTATGTTTAGCTCTCATATAAGTCCCTATGGTAGTTTCCACCTTATAGTTGCTTGAATTAATTTTTATGATGATTGTTGAAAAATTTCAGAGATGGATAGTTACAAGTTTGGTGAGATATTTAGGAGTGATGCTCCTAGAAGGACAAGTCCATCATATAATGAAGACGTTATTGCGTCAACTATTGATGATGCACAAGATGATGGTATCATTCACCCATCTAGTTTTCCGTGTCGTACATTTTAAGAAGTGCAGGTCTTTTAGATGATTTTCTTATGCTTATTAAGAGAGTTGGTCTCACCAACTTTATGGAGGATGAAAGCCCTCAGTATGCCACGCTCACAAAAGCTTTTGTTAAGAGCTTTAAATTTCAGAACACTCAATATGGTCCAACTGTTGCATTCAAGTTATATAGTAGTCATGTGTCTTTGTCCTTGGTGGAATTTTGTGCTATTATAGGTATCAACGCCACCGGGACGGCGAGAAGGATTCAAGATAGACCAGCAGACCTCCAAGGGATCTACCGAGAGATCACCAACGATGACGGTCGCTCATCCCAGCGTGGAAGATAACGAACATTCAACTTCATGCTCTTAGATACTTTACTAACTATATTGGTACTAGTATTCTTGGTAGGGAGAACACTAGCAATGTTTCTAGTTATCACCTTGCTTTCATTGATGCTGCACTGAACCGTAGCACAAAGTATAACCTTGGTGCACTTGTTGCACGCCGCCTTGCCGCTGCTGGGCCTATTTTTGGTGACATTATTGCTACACGTGTCGCAGCGGCTTTACATGTTTCTATTGACCCTAATGATGAAATTATTGCTCCACATAGGCTTATGTTGGGAATATGCCCTAGAGGAAATCATGTATGATGTAATTCCCAATGTATAAAGTTATTAAGTTGTCCTTGTTTTGAACATCTGATATATGTCATTGAATATGTGATTCGATTGTGGAACTATATATCCATGTTGTTCATACTAGATTGTCCTTGGTCATTTAGGTTGTGCTGGACACACACCCTAGACTAATGTGAGTGTTGGCTGATGACACGGTTCCACTTGTCATGGGCATGGTGATGCCATTCCAACGTTCACGAACTTGGCTAAAGAGTTTAGCAAGTCGGACTGACCCATATTGAGATGCAACGAGCAAGTCGTCATTTGCATGTCTCAATCAATATAATCCTTAGACCTGAGGTTGTCGCACAATCCGAGTTGTGGATCACCGACTTAGGTTCTGTCAAACGTTGTTCTGTGACAAGGCAACTATAAAGGCAGAGTTCGGGTCGAATGAGAAGCAAGCTGCGTGATGTGGACAATCAAGATGGGATTTTGCCCCTCCGAATGGAGAGATATTCTCTGGGCCCTCTCGAGTGATATGATTCAGGAAGCATGGCCATGCGCGACTCAGTTAAGTGTTAACTGTGTCGATTGACTAAGAGTTAGTCAGACGAATCATGTATCACGGATCGAGAAGAGAGTTGAACTATTTAAGGGATGACGATAAAATCGCCTATAGTTTGACAAGGTATGTCGTGAGGAAAAAGGGACTAAGATGAATATCACATTGAAAGGTATGTCGTCATGACTCAATGGTACTTGGGAGTCGGCACGTTCTGCTAGGAGCCGCTACCGATTGATCGATTGAGAGTCGGACTCCAATCGTGTCCAAGTAGCCATGAGCCTGCAGGGTCGCACACTTAAGAGCGGGAGCAAGTATTGATTGGGTTGGACCCGAACCGGAAATGGAATGATTTTGTGAGTCGGACTCACAGAGGGAATGGGCCACAAGTGTTGTGCAGCCCACTACCATACACTATATAAAGAGGGGCGCAGGTTGCCCAGCGGGCACGTTAGTCCACTCTCCCATGCGTTGGGAACCCTAGCCCCACTCAGTCCAGCCGTCGCACCAGACCTAGCAGTCTGCCGCCGGAGCTCCTCCTCGTACGTGTGGATACCGGCAGAGGTGATGTACATTCAGCACTTCGACGTTCGAGGGATTGGATCGGCCGGACCGGATCGTGGGACTGCACTGCCCCGACGCGCTTCACCGATAATCCGCAACCGCGCGTCTAGTGGTAATCATCGTGGCCTTCTACCTCGGCTAGATCTTGGAAGTACTGCGTAGGAAAAGTTTTTGTTTATCTCTACGCGTTCCAACAGTGGTATCAGAGCGGTAGCTTCTGGTATTTGGCCCGAGATCCGTACATATGTGATATGTAGTTAGCGTTAGATGTGATCTAATTGCTATTTTGGTGGTCGGTCTATGAGATAAATCGGTTTTTACAAGGTTGATTGGATCAATCGTACTCGGGGTCAATGGATGATCAAGTTTCCGTGATCATACTGCTAAGGTCGTGGAACAACTTACCCCTACCGGTCGGTTTCCGCCATCGGGGTATACCGTGACACATAAATCCAGTTGCGGTGATCGTAGATCAAAGAGTTTGTTCGAATCGGAATACGGATCAGATTCGGGTAAAATAGTTTTATCCGATGAAGAAATCCATGATCGGAATGCAGATGAGATCTGCGTTTTCCGAAATCGTCGGACCGCCGGCTTCGCCCTGTCGTAGCGCCTTAGATGTCGTTGCGAGTTCACAATGCCGGTATATATCGTATCTATGCATAACTTGTTTTTGCAGGAAGTTGTGAATGGTATGGCTTATGTGCATGTGATGTGTGTAATCCATACATGATCTGCGTATCATGTTTTTGTCAGCCGGCTGGAGCCTAGGTGCTGTCATTTTTATTGTATACCGTCCTGCGTGTCGGATTCTCTATGTAAATTTTGATTTACTAGCTAGTGTAGCTTGTTGGAGAACCCGGTGGCATGCAAGTCGATGTACAAGTCGGCTACATGGAGTAAGATGGCACGTGACAAGAGTTGGCACGAGTCGACTTACAAGCTTCATGGAGATGGAGATCACCATGAAGAGAGCCATATCATTTCACATTATAATTGCTTTATTTGTGTTATTGTTATGTCTCTATTTACCTCTATTTAGATAGTTGTTAGATTCTTTAATCCCTCAAAGAAGGTCTAGTCGGTCGCCCCGCCAGTGCTGCACCATCACAAGTCGGACATTCTTGGTAGTGGGCTCATAAAATTGAGGTGCTACCAATTCTTTCCGGTTATGTGGGTTTGAGTCGGACTCTTACAAGCAGAAGCACTTGGTAATCTAGACGAGTCCATCACAACGGTTGTGGGGCTCGGGGCTCGGTAGGTTGGGAGCCGGGGCATGTGATGCCACCCAACTAACAGGAGTCGTATAGGGATACGATTGGCAAGGTGTTGCCTACCTAGATCACTTGACGGCTAGCAGTGATGCTAAAGCTCACTAGTCGGCTTGCTTATTTAGGGTCTTGAATCACTTAGCAACCATCGGATGGATGTTGGTTCTAGTGGGAGCATAAGTATTAAAGCGTTTAATATGCCTGCTCTTTTATGAATACATGTCTTAAGTGTTTTTGCGTATTTTCTGTTGTAGATCAATGGCACCTAGCAACCTTCCTCAGTTGTCCGCGTTTGCGTTGAGGTCAATCCTAGAGAAAGATAAGCTTAATGGAACTAATTTCACCAACTGGTATCGTAATCTGAGGATAGTCCTCAAACATGACAAGAAACAACATGTTCTAGAAACTCCACTTCCAGAAGAGCCTGATGATGATGCGACTGTCGCTGTCACAAATGCCTACCGTAAGACTAGAGATGAGTCTACGGAAATTAGCTGTCTTATGCTTGCAGACATGGAACCGGAGTTGCAGCAGCAGTTCGAGAATGTTGAGGCCTACGATATGATCGAAAGCCTCAAAAGTATGTTCCAGGCTCAAGCAAAGATTGAGAGGTATCAAGTCTCTCAAGCTTTGCTTGGCTGTAAGCTGAAAGACGGTGATCCACTGAGTCCGCATGTAATCAAGATGATTGGTTACATTCAGTCTCTGGATCGGCTGGGCATCCCAATTAATGAAGAGTTCGCTACTGATATAATTCTGAACTCTCTTCCTAGTGCGTATGGTTCGTTCATCTCGAACTACCATATGCATGGTATGGATAAGAGTATCACTGAATTACATGGGATGCTCAAAACGGCAGAGGCTGATATCAAGAAAGGCGCCAGTCAAGTGTTGATGGTGCAGAATAAGGCTAAGTTCAAGAAGAGTTCTTGGACTAAGAAGAAGAAGGATAAGTCAGGAGGTAGCACCCATGGCCCTGTCCAGAGTGCTCCCTCAAAGACTAAACCTTCTCCTACAGCCAGAGCCAACTGCTTCTATTGCAAGCAAGATGGCCACTGGAAGAGGAACTGCACCAAGTATTTGGCTGATAGAGCCAAGAGTGGAGGTGTGACTTCCAACTCAGGTACGCTTGTGTGCAATGTTATAGACATTTATCTTGCTGATGCGCCTAATAGTTCTTGGGTATATGATACCGGATCAGTTATTCACATATGCAACTCGTTGCAGGGACTGGTAAGAACTAGGAGCGTGGCAAGAGGAGAGGTTGACATTCGGGTCGGCAACAAGGCGAGAGTCACTGCGTTGGAAGTCGGCACGATGCAACTTCATTTACCTTCAGGATTTATTTTGGAACTAAATAATTGTTATTATGTTCCAGCGCTTAGTCGAAACATTATTTCCGCCTCATGTTTGATGAGACAAGGTTATGAGTCAAATATTAAGAATAATGGTTGTTCTTTATATTTGAAAGATATGTTTCATGGCTTTGCACCCGTAATGAACGGGTTATTTATTTTAAATCTTGATAGTGAATCGGTCTATAACATAAATATTAAAAGGTTGAAACCAAATGATCTGAATATGACTTACTTTTGGCACTGTCGGCTTGGTCATATAAGTTGGAAGCGCATGAAGAAGCTCCATGATGATGGACTTCTAACTTCGTTTGACTTAGAGTCATTCGAGACATGCGAATCATGCCTACTAGGCAAGATGACCAAGACACCTTTTGCAAGGAGTTGTGAAAGGGCGTCCGACTTGTTGGAACTAATACATAGTGATGTATGTGGTCCAATGAGCACGACAGCCAGAGGTGGTTATGAGTACTTCATTACCTTCACTGATGATTTGAGTAGGTATGGATATATCTATTTAATGAAACACAAGTCGGAAGCCTTTGAAAAGTTCAAGGAATTCCAGAGTGAGGTACAAAATCAGCTCGGCAAGAAAATAAAGTTTCTATGGTCGGACCGTGGAGGTGAGTACATGAGCCATGAGTTTGATGACCATCTAAAGAGTTGTGGAATAGTTCCTCAACTCACTCCGCCGGGTACACCGCAGAGAAACGGTGTATCGGAACGGAGAAATCGGACCTTGTTGGACATGGTACGATCAATGATGAGTCGGACAGATCTACCTTTATCATTTTGGGGTTATTGTCTAGAAACTACAGCTTTCACACTAAACAGAGTACCATCAAAGTCAGTAGAGAAGACACCACATGAGATGTGGACTGGTAAAAAGCCAAGTTTGTCTTTTCTTAAGATTTGGGGTTGTGAAGCATTTGTCAAGCGACTTCAGTCGGACAAGCTCACGCCCAAGTCGGATAAGTGTATTTTCGTGGGGTATCCGAGGGAAACCTTGGGGTACTACTTCTACAACCGGGAAGAGGGCAAAGTGTTTGTCGCTCGGAATGGTGTCTTCCTTGAGAAAGAGTTTCTCAGTCGGGAAGTCAGTGGGAGCACAGTGCAACTCGAAGAAATTCGAGAGGAACCGGCTAGGGGCGAGTCGGCGAACGCCTTAGAGGCTGAGCCGGTCGTGGTACCTACACCGGTAACAGCACCTGAACCACGGAGATCTGCCAGATTACAAAATGCTCGTGATGTTTTACTGTTAGACAGTAATGAGCCGGCAACTTATTCGGAAGCGATGGTGGGATCTGATTCCGAGTCATGGCTTGGAGCCATGAGATCCGAGTTAAAGTCCATGGATGAAAACCAAGTTTGGAATTTGGTTGATCTGCCTGACGGTGCAAGACCTGTCGAGTGCAAATGGGTCTTTAAGAAGAAAATTGACATGGATGGAAATATTTCCGTCTATAAAGCACGACTTGTCGCGAAGGGGTTCCGACAAGTTCAAGGAGTTGACTACGACGAGACCTTCTCGCCCGTAGCGATGCTTAAATCAATTCGGATCATGTTAGCCATAGCAGCCTATTTTGACTATGAGATATGGCAGATGGATGTCAAGACGGCTTTCCTGAATGGAAATTTAACTGAGGATGTGTATATGATACAGCCCGAAGGTTTTGTCGATCCAGCTAATGCTGACAAGGTATGCAAACTTCAGAAATCCATTTATGGGTTGAAGCAAGCATCTCGGAGTTGGAACATTCGCTTTGATGAGGTAGTCAAATCGTTTGGCTTCATCAAGAGCGATCATGATTCTTGTTTATACAAGAAGTTTAGTGGGAGCAAAGTAAACTTTCTAATCTTATATGTGGATGACATATTGCTGATTGGAAATGATGTCATGATGTTGCAAGAAACTAAAGAGTCATTGGAAAGGAGTTTCTCAATGAAGGATTTGGGTGAGGCAACTTACATATTAGGAATCAGGATCTATAGAGATAGATCCAGGCGGCTCATTGGATTGAGTCAGAGTACATATCTGGACAAAATTTTGAAGAAATTCAAAATGGAAGAGTCCAAGAAGGGATTCTTACCAATGTCCCATGGCATAAAACTTAGCAAGACTCAGTGTCCTTCGACGACTGATGAGCGAAGTCGGATGAGTGTGATCCCGTATGCTTCGGCAATCGGATCCATCATGTATGCCATGATTTGTACTAGGCCAGATGTTTCCTATGCTCTAAGTGTTACGAGCAGATACCAGGCTGACCCTGGCGAAGCCCACTGGGCAGCGGTTAAAAACATTCTTAAGTATTTGAGAAATACTAAGGAAATGTTCCTAGTTTATGGAGGTGATGAGGAATTCAGTGTAAAGGGTTACACGGATGCAAGTTATCTCACCGACTCAGATGATTCTCGTTCGCAATCGGGATACGTGTTCGTAATGAACGGAGGAGCTGTGAGCTGGAAGAGTTCCAAGCAAGATACGGTGTCTGCATCTACAACAGAGGCTGAGTATATTGCTGCCTCAGAGGCGGTAAAGGAAGCTGTTTGGATCAGGAACCTCCTGATGGATCTTGGTGTGGTTCAGGGCGCGTCCAATCCTTTGGACGTATATTGTGACAACAATGGTGCTATAGCACAAGCCAAGGAACCTAGACAACACCAGAAGAACAAACATATACTCATGCGGTACCACCTCATTCGCCAGTTTGTCGAACAAGGTGATATCAAGTTATGCAAAGTACACACGGATGCAAACATTGCAGATCCGTTGACAAAGGCGCTACCACATCCTAAGCATGAGGCGCACACAAGAGGTATGGGCATTAGACGCCTAGGCATATGATGCCAAGATGATTGACTCTAGTGCAAGTGGGAGACTGTTGGGAATATGCCCTAGAGGCAATCATGTATGATGTAATTCCCAATGTATTCATAAAGTTATTAAGTTGTCCTTGTTTTGAACATCTGATATATGTCATTGAATATGTGATTCGATTGTGGAACTATATATTCATGTTGTTCATACTAGATTGTCCTTGGTCATTTAGGTTGTGTTGGACACACACCCTAGACTAATGTGAGTGTTGGCTGATGACACGGTTCCACTTGTCATGGGCATGGTGATGCCATTCCAACGTTCACGGACTTGGCTAAAGAGTTTCGCAAGTCGGACTGACCCATATTGAGATGCAACGAGCAAGTCGTCATTTGCATATCTCAATCAATGTAATCCTTAGACCTGAGGTTGTCGCACAATCCGAGTTGTGGATCACCGACTTAGGTTCTGTCAAACGTTGTTCTGTGACAAGGCAACTATAAAGGCAGAGTTCGGGTCGAATGAGAAGCAAGCTGCGTGATGTGGACAATCAAGATGGGATTTTGCCCCTCCGAATGGAGAGATATTCTCTGGGCCCTCTCGAGTGATATGATTCAGGAAGCATGGCCATGCGCGACTCAGTTAAGTGTTAACTGTGTCGATTGACTAAGAGTTAGTCAGACGAATCATGTATCACAGATCGAGAAGAGAGTTGAACTATTTAAGGGATGACGATAAATGTCGCACCAAGACTTCTAAAGGATACTCGTCGTTCCATTGAACAGTAGTAGATTGGATTACGGGGCTTACCGGCACCCGCGTCCTCTTACGAGTAGGCCAACACACGTATGTGTGACAACCAACCCCTATCTGTTCAGCGTCGACGTAAACTATCCCATAGAAATCAGGACACTACCATTGACGTACTTCATACCATACACACATGGTACGTCAGCAGCTTGTAACAGAATGATAGCACAACATATCTCTAAGACACAAAAGATTGAAATAAGTTGTAAATGGCTCTCACTAGAGCAGAGATAGCAAATACAATCATCCAGAGGACACATGTCCCAACATAACATCATTACATCTCAGCGGAAGCATTCAAAGGGTCTGAGTACAGACAAATCCAAATAGGCTTAAGAAGCCGGGAACTGAAAGAAAGACGGAGCCCATCCACGTAGTCTCGGATCCTGCCCGGGTCCGCTACCTACTCGTCAGCAGCCTCGTCAAACTCCACGTAGTAGCCGTCACTGGGATCCTCGTAAGCGTAGTCTACGGAAACCACAGCCCCAAAGGGCTCAGTACTTAAACGTACTGGCAAGCAAGACTCACAGTTCACCAAAGTGTAGCCCGTCAACACCAAGCACAGATGCCTTGGGTTCAACGGAAGAAAGGGGATCTAAAGGATGCTGCAACTGGCTGCGCTAACCAACTACAGAGATTCTACCACTTCCGGCTAACAGAAAGAAGATAAGATATCATATCGTAACCAACTATAATTAACCACCAAACAAACCCATCCTGGATCTCGCCCCTTATCCAAAGAAGCAATCCGAGGATAACTCACACAGTTGGATTAATGAATAATGGATCAAGTTGTTGTGTCAATAAGCCTATTACTAGTCAGGTAGCATTAGTTAGATGTAAGTTGTTCTGAGTACTTGTTAGCCAGTACTTTCACCAAGTCAACCATACCCGCAGGAAAACACGGCTTCTCGAGAAGATTTATCCCTGCAGGGGTGCACCAATTTGGCCGTACACGTAAGAATAACCCGCCAGATGGTATGCCTCCCACCAAGCGGGGCACTCAACACAACTCAATTCTTCTTCGCATCAAGCCCAAAGCACCTTGGGCGCACGGCTAATCGAGCCCCGAAGAAAGGGGACCCTCATAGCACTCTAAGAACGTGTCCCCCTATATGCCGACTACAAAAGTTCCACCCTGCGCTGGACTCGCAAAAACATGCATGCGGCAAATAGAAAACACGAACTAAATGAGGTGATTTGGACGAGATGCGAATCGAATCAAATTGAGGGGGGCGCCCATACACGCTTCCCACATGCGGATAGTGCGCTCATCATGGATCAGTAGACAAGACCCTTTTCCTATTAGGGTCGACACTAGCAGGCCTCAAAACCACACAGGGCCTCCTGCCGGTGCCTTATCAGCATATTATTATTAATAGGTTGATTGATTAACATCGAGCCCCCAGAACATAATAGAAAATATAGTAACAGAAATTAACGGGTAACAGACTCGAGCAAAACAACCTAGGCATGCTAGTAAGACTCTGGCTCAAACAATGGGGTTGTAGGAGTGGAGGTGAGGCAATATCAGGGTTAAGGGATTCATGTGATAGGTTCGTAACAGAAGCAACGATACATATGGCTAGCATAAATAGACAACGGAAAGTATCGGTAACCAATGTTGAAAGGAACACAGTGGTTCATGTGAGTGATAACTTGCCTGCAAACTCAGCAGCCTGGTACTGAGCTAGATCCTCAGAAGGGGTGTCGTAAGTATCGTCTGTCTCAACGTCGTCGTCTATTCGAGAAGAAGCAAACAAACAATGCAGAAAGATAAACAATCAATATCATGGCATAGTGCACAATCATGGGATGATGCATGTCAAGTTAAATGGATGCATCAAAATAAACTAGTGGACTTGGTAACTCAATTTAAATGGACCCATATGCAATTTTGAGTTGCATATAAAAACCCAAGAATTTTGGTTGAAACAATTGTTTTCCAATTAACCAACAGGTGAAAGTGGATTAGTATGGTGCATGGATGAGGAAAACAACAAAATAACAACAATAGAACCAATTGGAAATAAGGTTTACCAATTTAGAAATTTTATTTATTAAGTTAGGGAATTTTTTGGTTCCTTAAAGGAATTACACAAATAGTTGTTGTTTTCACCAATTTAAATTGTGCAAAATAAATAACAAAATTCATATTTGAAAAGGATACAAAATTTTAGTTGGATTACATGTTTCAAATATTGAAAAAGGTGTTAGGATGAATTTATTATGACTTAAACAAGATTAAACAAATTTTAAATGAATTTAAAACAAGTTTGAAAATTATTTGAATTTTAATTTTTCCAAACATAAATTCAAGTTCATATTAGAAAAGTTTATACTTTTATAGTTTGAAAACATATTTTACATGTTCAAAAATAATTTAATTTGAGCAAGTCATGAATTTAGCAAATTTAAATGATTTAAACAAGGTTTAAATTATTTAAACAATTTTAATTATTCAAACCATGAAACAAAATTTATATTTGAATAGGTGGTTTGAAATACCATGGAAAACATATTTTATTTGCATTATTTGGATTTAGTATGAATTAGTTATGGATTTTATCAAATTACAAATGAATTGTTTGAATTCAAATTTGAAATGCATTTGGAAAATTCAAAACAGAAAACAAGTGTTATAAATATATAGATAATTGAATTTGGGGCAGTGCACATATTTTACTTTTATTATTTGAGTTTATAAAACAAAAGTTATTAGGGTTTTAGTTTTAGGGGCCAATCTGTAATTGTTTAGGACTTAAATTTAAAACAGAAAAGGGTGAAAACATTTTATACCGCACAGAGAGCTAGCCCAAGGCACTGCCAATGGGCCCTGGGCCAGCGCGTGCTTGCGTGGCAGTACTGGTGGCTGACAGGGGGGGCCACCCTGTCAGCGCCTGTGCGAAAAAATTGGGCGGATTAAATCCGCCCGAGGGGGATCGAACCCGCGAGCGAGCGCGCGAGGGATGCAGTGCACTGCCAATGCGGTGGTGAACGTTGCTTGTCAGTATACGACGCGCAGACAGGATAAGGTGTTGCTTCGTTATCTGAATTTTTAACTGAACGCGCGCGACTGAAACTCGACAGGGATCAACGACGGCGGCCGGCGGCGATCTCTGCGGCTGTTTGGCTCGTGGTGCTTGCGTGAGGGCGTGCACGGATGCGTGCGCTGCGGGTGGTGATTGCGCCAGACAGAGAGGGAGGAGGTGGAGGCCACTGTGGCGTGCTCACCGGCGGTTGTAGTCGCTGCAGAGGCCCGAGGTAGCGCGGCTGCCGGCGACGAGTTCGTGGATGGCGGCGGTGCTCTCGTGATCCTCCGCGGCTACTGAGGTGTCGTCGAGGTAGAGGCGAGCACGGCGGGTCGATTTCGGTGGTTAGGTTGGGTGGTGGTACGACGAGGTGGCGGTGGTCATCTCGGGTTCAGGGAGAGAACTCCGGTGAGGTTTGGGGGTGGCAGAGAGGGGAAAATTCCGGCGAGAGGGAGAGGGAAACGGCGGCGGAGCGAGGGGAGAAGGGAGTAGAGGTCTAGGGCTGCGGCGCGGGGCTAGGTTAGCTCTTATAGAGGGGGTAGGGCAATGGTGGCCGTCGGAGCGCTGCTGTTGCCGCCGTGGCAGCAGTGGATGCTCTGCCGTACAGATAGACGAAGGGGGGAAGCGCGAAGCGGTACCGGGCCAGGAGAAAAAGGTAAGTGGGCTGGGCTCACGCTGGCTGAGCCCACTGCCTCTCTCCCCTCGTTTTTCTTTTTCTATTTTTTGTGTTTTGTTATTTTTTTTTGCAGAAATAGGAAATGGAAGAAAAGGATAGGTTTGGAGTTAGTAAAAATTTTATAAAAATTTGGGTGTGCTATTTAGGTCAAACACAACCAAATGTTAACTTTGGTTTTGCAAAAATTCAAATTTAAATTACTGTTTGTGATTTAATTCAATATTTGAAAGAATTGCTTATTAATTAATTATTATTAAAAGCAACATTTTCAATAGGGTGGACCCTATTGATTAAATAGAACAAATGATTAGGGTTATTTTGCTGATTTTCATAAGTTGAAATTGGGTACTGTTTGAATGTTTTTGATTTGAATTTGAAAAACCAACTGAATTAAGTTTGGATTAATTAAATTATTAAAGTCATAATTTTAATGGTTTGAACCTTATGGTTTAATTGAAAAACAAGGGATTAGCATGTTTTGGTAATTTGCATAAATTTAAATTGGGTGCTGTTTGGGATTTGATTTGAATGTGAAATAACATTTGAATTTAAGTGATTGATTAAAAGCCATGATTTTAATAGTTGAACATTATGGAAAATAAATGGAAACAATTGGTTATTTTTATTTGAACTTTGTATTTAAAAGGTTGTAACATAACAAGTATGAAACAAAGCATTTGAAGTTGTTTGAAAACAATTATGAAAACAAATAAAAACAGATGCAAACCAATATGAAACAAATGCAATGAGTATGATGACATGATGCAAAACTTTAATTAATGCAATAAACAAACATTCTAGGGGTGTTTTCATACTTGGGATGTTACAAAACGCCCCCCCTTGAAGGAATCGCGCCCCGAGATTCCTTACTGAGAAGCGAAAAGGTCTGGATACTTCTTTCGAAGATCCTCTTAGGTCTCCCACGTTGCCTCTTTATCAGAATGATGCGACCACTGCACTTTCAAGAACTTGGTGCTCTTGTTGCGAGTCTTACGCTCGGTCTCATCGAGAATACGAACAGGGTGCTCCTCATAAGATAGATCATCTTGCAGTTCAATGGAATCATGATCAACTGCACGATCTGGATCTTTGAAACACTTCTTGAGCTGTGACACGTGAAACACATCGTGCACCTTTGATAGTTTTTCTGGGAGTTCAAGACGATAGGCATTTTCCGCACGCCTTGAGAGGATGTTGAAAGTACCAATGTATCTTGGTGCAAGCTTTCCTTTCACACCAAAACGATGAGTGCCTCTGAGGGGAGTTACACGGAGATATGCTTTGTCACCAGGTGCATAGACCATATCCCTGTGGTTGCTGTCATAGTAGCTTTTCTGACAAGACTGAGCAATCTTGAGATTGTCACAAATGATACTAACTTTCTCTTCGGCTTCCTTAACAATGTTAGGGCCTAAGAGTGAACGTTCACCAGCTCCAGACCAATTGATTGGACTCCTGCATCTGCGGCCATAGAGTGCTTCAAATGGTGCCATACCTAGGCTTGCCTGGAAGCTGTTGTTGTAGGAGAATTCAGCATATGGAAGGAAATCCTCCCATTTCATGCCAAAGGAGAGACCACATGCTCTGAGCATATCCTCGAGAATCTGATTGACTCTTTCGACTTGCCCCTGAGACTGAGGGTGATAAGCTGTGCTGAACAGAAGTTTGGTGCCCAATGCATCTTGGAAACTCTTCCAGAAATGAGAAGTGAATATGCTTCCACGGTCTGAGCTTATTTCCAATGGAACACCATGAAGGGGAACAATCTTTGATGTGTAGAGTTCTGCTAACTGGCTAGCTGAGATTGTTTCTTTGACAGGAAAGAAGTGAGCTACCTTAGTGAGACGATCAATGACAACGAAGATTGCATCATTGCCCTTCTTGGACTTTGGAAAACCAGTGACGAAGTCCATTTCAATCATGTCCCACTTCCACTCAGGAATTTTCAGAGGTTGGAGTAGACCGGCTGTTTTCTGATGGACTGCCTTAACACGTTGACAAACGTCGCATTCAGAAACGTATTGAGCAATTTCACGTTTCATGCCAGGCCACCAATACATCGTCTTGAGATCCTGGTACATCTTTGTACTTCCAGGGTGGATGGAGAGAGGAGTTTCATGAGCCTCCTTGAGAATGACATCTTTGAGACTTTGAATCTGAGGAACTGCAATGCGTCCTTCGAAGAACACAGTTCCCTTGTCATCAATTGTGAAGGACTTGAATTTATCATTGCCTTCTTTGATGTGCTCTACAATCTTCTTGATTTCAGCATCACGAAGTTGTTCAGAACGAATCTTGTCCTCGAGAGTTGGACTAGCTGTCAAGTTTGCCAGGTATCCTTGAGGAACAAGACCAAGGTTCAGTTTCTGGAATTCTTCATGAAGTGGAGGTTGGCTTTCCATGATCATGAGATTATTGCAATAGGACTTGCGACTGAGAGCATCGGCCATAACATTAGCCTTGCCTGGAGTGTAAGAAATGGTGAGATCAAAGTCTTTAATCTTTTCAATCCATCTCCTTTGCCTGAGGTTTAGATCTGGTTGAGTGAAGATGTATTTCAGACTCTTATGATCGGAAAAGATTTCAGTGCGGTTACCCAACAAGTATTGTCTCCATTTCTTGAGGGCAAACACAACTGCTGCAAGTTCTAGGTCATGTGTGGGATAATTTTGCTCATGTGGGTTCAACTGACGTGAAGCATAAGCCACAACTTGACGTTCTTGCATAAGAACTGCACCTAGACCTTGGAGAGATGCATCGCAGAATATTTGGAAAGGTTTGGTAGTATCAGGGCCAACCAGAACTGGTGTAGAAGTGAGTTTAGTCTTCAGGAGATTGAAACTCTCATCACATTGTGGAGACCAAACGAACTTCTTGTCCTTCTTTGTGAGATCAGTGAGAGGTTTGGCAATCTTGGAGAAGTTTTGGACGAAACGACGGCAATAGCTAGCCAAGCCAAGAAAAGTTCTGACTTGCTTCACCGTCTTAGGAGGTTTCCAATCAACAATTGCCTTAACCTTTTCTGGGTCAATGGCTATGCCTTTGGCAGAGATGACATGACCAAGGTAAGCAACTTCTGGAATCCAGAACTCACATTTTGAGAACTTGGCATATAGACGATGCCCGCGAAGTTTCATGAGAGTGAGACGAAGATGTTCTCCATGCTCTTCCTCGGATTTTGAGTAGACCAGAATGTCATCGAGATATACCACAACGAACTTGTCGAGGTATTCATGGAAGACAAAATTCATAAGTCTAGAGAATGTCGCCGGTGCATTGGTTAGACCAAAAGACATGACGGTGTATTCATATAGACCGTACCGAGTGGTGAAAGCTGTTTTTGGAATATCTTCCTTTCTGATCTTTATTTGATGGTAACCCATCCTCAAGTACAACTTTGAGAATATTGAAACTCCAGCAAGTTGATCAAAAAGATCATCGATACGAGGAATTGGATACTTGTTTTTGATGGTTTTCTCGTTGAGAGGACGATAGTCAACCACGAGTCTCTTTGTTTGATCCTTCTTGGCTACGAAGAGAGTTGGGCAACCCCAAGCGGAGGAACTAGGCTGAATGTAACCTTTCTCCATGTACATATCGATTTGCTCCTTCAACAATTTCAGTTCAGGAGGAGCTATCTTGTATGGATGCTTAGAGATTGGAGCAGTACCTGGTTCAAGCTCGATCACGAACTCAACTGCTCTGTCCGGAGGCATTCCTGGCAATTCTTCTGGGAAGACGTCAGGGAATTCACAAACCACCGGAACATTTTCGAGTAGAGGTAGAGGTTTTGCATCGAGTGTGCATAGCTGAATAGACCTTGATCCATATGGAGAATAGACTATCTGGCCAGAAGGGTGGGAGAGAGTTATTGACTTTTGAGCACAGTCAATTTTAGCTTTGTTGGTCTTCAACCAATCCATGCCCAGAATGACACCAATGTCAGAATTTCCCAGCAACATGAGTGAAGCAAGGAATATGCGACCTCCAATTAGGATTTGATTGTCCATGCTTATCTTGGAAGTCAACATTTGAGATCCCGGAGAGTGAACAGTGATTTGATTGCTTAGTGGAACCAGAACTAGGTTGTACGTTGTTGCAAAGATCTTTGACACAAAAGAATGCGATGCTCCGGTATCAAACAACACTTTAGCTGGAAAAGAGTTTACGGGTAATATACCGAGAACGACGTCAGCAGCTTCCTCAGCTCTGTCGGCCTTTGATATGATTCACCCTCGCGGTCCTCCCGACAGGCCTGTTGTTGGAGTTGAAGGCTTTAGCCGGGGGAGCACGCACCATTGCCTGGTTGGTGTTGGGGCGAGGAGGTGGAGGTAGCTGCCTCTGAGTGCACTTGTCAGCGTAGTGCCCCGTCTCCTTGCACTTGAAGCAAGTGACGACACGAGGAGGACCTGGCCTTGGCTGCCCCATTGGAACCCTCTGACCATGCATCTGAGATGGGTTGGGTGGGCGGGGAGCAAAGCCTGGAGAAGCTTGGGCATATGGAGCCCGAGTGACAGCACCATTTGGCACCCAGATGCGGCGCTTCTGCGGAGGGGTGGTCATGTTGGAGGAGGAACCACCCTCACGCGAGTGCTTTCGAGACTCCTCGAACGCCTTGCGCCCATTTTCCTCATTAAGCGCGGTGTTCACGAGCTCCTCGAAGTCTTTGCACTTGATGTTGGTGAGTGCGTACTTGAGTTCCGGGTTAAAACCTCGGCGGAACCTTGCCATCTTCTTAGCCTCAGTGGACACCTCATCACCAGTGTATCGAGCGAGGCGATTGAACTCATTCTGATAGCCAATGACGTCCAGCTTGCCCTGCTTGAGAGAGCAAAACTCCTCACGCATCCTTTCCATGAGACCATCTGGAATGTGGTGCTTCAGGAAGGCATCCTTGAAACAACCCCAGGTGATTTGATAGCCAGCTCTCATGGTCTGGTAGTTCTCCCACCAATTAGCTGCCTGACCCTTCAGTAGGTAGGTGGCATACTTGACCTTGTCTTCCTCGGCAACGTGAGCAATGTCCAGAGCCCTGGCCATCTCACGGATCCAGTCATCAGCATCCAGAGGCTCGCGTGTTGCCACGAAAGCTCTCGGCCCCAGACTCAGAAACTCCTTGATGCTGACTCGTGGAGCATTCTGGTTGTTGTGCTGATTAGCCTGGAACTGGGCCATCTGCGTCACGACCTGAGTCATCTGAGTCAACAGCTCCATAATCGGCGGTGGCTCAGGCGGGTTGTTCCTTGTTGGCGGCATCCTGAATGGAAATGCATTTTAGCACAACAACAGTAAAGGATAGACTTGGTAACCGAAAGAGAGATTATTCCGACACATGAATAGATAACCAACAGGTACATCATCACATGTTCAAACACATCAGAATATCCAGCACACCACAAATGGTTCGAAAGCCAAAGGATAACTAAACATAGCTAAGAATGGATACATCGGTACTCCCATGCTCATCACGCAGGACGACGGTGAGTAGTACGACGAGAGGTACGGTGAGGAGCACGCCCACGAAAGTAGGTAGAACGACGATCCACATAGATCTGACGTGGTCTGAGAGCGACTCTAGGTGTGGTGAAGTACATAGCGTCGACTCCCTGTGCTCCAAAGCGTGGAATCCCAGTGTAACCAGCACCGAGGTTGAGGAGTGGACCTCTGATCGGCTCGTAACCTCCAGCATCTGGCAGACGACGACCAACTGGCTGATCGAAACGTGCAAAGCGCTCATCTCCAACAAAGTCTGTGGTGTACGTCGCCAGACGAGTCAAAGCAAGGTAGAGCTGCTCCCTGACTGAGGCCAACTCCTGAGAAAGTGTGGTGGCAACTGCGTCACTGTGCCTCACAAACTGAGCGGTGGTGTGCAGCCTGGTGTTATCATGCTCGTAGACATCCAAGTTGTCGTAGAGAGTGAAGTTAGCTCCCTCCGAAGTGATGTAACCACGGGGGATGTGGCGATAGATAGAATCGTCAAATCCCCAGTAGTCAGCACAAATGACGGTTAGACTCACATAAGCTGCCTGCTGCACAACCATATCCACTGTGGAACCTACTGCCTCGTAGCGGTGGACCACGCTCATGCCATCATCTGACCGAATGTAGACGATAGCCTGGTAGTAGGTCTGGTCAAACTCTCGCTGCTGCTCGTAGACCTGGTACTCTGGTGCCCAACGGAACCCCAGATAAGTGACCATGTCTCTCAGCATCTCCGGATAACCGGCGGTGCTCTCACAACGAGTCATCCGAACCACCTGCGGGTAGAACCTGAGATCCATCTGCAGATGATTGGGGAAGTTTAGATTAGACGCCGGTAGAGAACTGAAGTGGAAAGCAACAACAAGGTTTCAACGGACGATAAGGATGTTGAAAAGAACAGGATATTGAAGCAACATCGGGAAACACGAGACCAAAAATCCTGAGGTACTACGGAGAACCCAAAACACGTGAAAACCTAACTTGAAAGTTTAGATGAGAAGAGAAAACAACGTTGCACTTCCTTACCAGAAAAGGGGTGGGTGGGTGGGGAAAGAAGAAAAATGGCAGAATTCCTACTCTCACGTTTCATTTTTCCTATATAGCTACAAAATAGTTTCTAGACTCAACTGCGACCAGTAAAAGGGATCCTACAGGCAGACAGGCTCTGATACCATTTGTCGCACCCGGACTTCTAAAGGATACTCGCCGTTCCATTGAACAGTAGTAGATTGGATTACGGGGCTTACCGGCACCCGCGTCCTCTTACGAGTAGGCCAACACACGTATGTGTGACAACCAACCCCTATCTGTTCAGCGTCGACGTAAACTATCCCATAGAAATCAGGACACTACCATTGACGTACTTCATACCATACACACATGGTACGTCAACGGCTTGTAACAGAATGATAGCACAACATATCTCTAAGACACAAAAGATTGAAATAAGTTGTAAATGGCTCTCACTAGAGCAGAGATAGCAAATACAATCATCCAGAGGACACATGTCCCAACATAACATCATTACATCTCAGCGGAAGAATTCAAAGGGTCTGAGTACAGACAAATCCAAATAGGCTTAAGAAGCCGGGAACTGAAAGAAAGACGGAGCCCATCCACGTAGTCTCGGATCCTTCCCGGTACCGCTACCTACTCGTCAGCAGCCTCGTCAAACTCCACGTAGTAGCCGTCACTGGGATCCTCGTAAGCGTAGTCTGCGGAAACCACAGCCCCAAAGGGGTCAGTACTTAAACGTACTGGCAAGCAAGACTCACAGTTCACCAAAGTGTAGCCCGTCAACACCAAGCACAGATGCCTTGGGTTCAACGGAAGAAAGGGGATCTAAAGGATGCTGCAACTGGCTGCGCTAACCAACTACAGAGATTCTACCACTTCCGGCTAACAGAAAGAAGATAAGATATCGTATCATAACCAACTATAATTAACCACCAAACAAACCCATCCTGGATCTCGCCCCTTATCCAAAGAAGCAATCCGAGGATAACTCACACAGTTGGATTAATGAATAATGGATCAAGTTGTTGTGTCAATAAGCCTATTACTAGTCAGGTAGCATTAGTTAGATGTAAGTTGTTCTGAGTACTTGTTAGCCAGTACTTTCACCAAGTCAACCATAACCGCGGAAAACACGGCTTCTCGAGAAGATTTATCCCTGCAGGGGTGCACCAATTTGGTCGTACACGTAAGAATAACCCGCCAGATGGGATGCCTCCCACCAAGCGGGGCACTCAACACAACTAAACTCTTCTTCGCATCAAGCCCAAAGCACCTTGGGCGCACGGCTAATCGAGCCCCGAAGAAAGGGGACCCTCATAGCACTCTAAGAACGTGTCCCCCTATATGCCGACTACAAAAGTTCCACCCTGCGCTGGGCTCGCAAAAACATGCATGCGGCAAATAGAAAACACGAACTAAATGAGGTGATTTGGACGAGATGCGAATCGAATCAAATTGAGGGGGGCGCCCATACACGCTTCCCACATGCGGATAGTGCGCTCATCATGGATCAGTAGACAAGACCCTTTTCCTATTAGGGTCGACACTAGCAGGCCTCAAAACCACACAGGGCCTCCTGCCGGTGCCTTATCAGCATATTATTATTAATAGGTTGATTGATTAACATCGAGCCCCCAGAACATAATGGAAAATATAGTAACAGAAATTAACGGGTAACAGACTCGAGCAAAACAACCTAGGCATGCTAGTAAGACTCTGGCTCAAACAATGGGGTTGTAGGAGTGGAGGTGAGGCAATATCAGGGTTAAGGGATTCATGTGATAGGTTCGTAACAGAAGCAACGATACATATGGCTAGCATAAATAGACAACGGAAAGTATCGGTAACCAATGTTGAAAGGAACACAGTGGTTCATGTGAGTGATAACTTGCCTGCAAACTCAGCAGCCTGGTACTGAGCTAGATCCTCAGAAGGGGTGTCGTAAGTATCGTCTGTCTCAACGTCGTCGTCTATTCGAGAAGAAGCAAACAAACAATGCAGAAAGATAAACAATCAATATCATGGCATAGTGCACAATCATGGGATGATGCATGTCAATTTAAATGGATGCATCAAAATAAACTAGTGGACTTGGTAACTCAATTTAAATGGACCCATATGCAATTTTGAGTTGCATATGAAAAGCCCATGAATTTTGGTTGAAACAATTGTTTTCCAATTAACCAACAGGTGAAAGTGGATTAGTATGGTGCATGGATGAGGAAAACAACAAAATAACAACAATAGAACCAATTGGAAATAAGGTTTACCAATTTAGAAATTTTATTTATTAAGTTAGGGAATTTTTTGGTTCCTTAAAGGAATTACACAAATAGTTGTTGTTTTCACCAATTTAAATTGTGCAAAATAAATAACAAAATTCATATTTGAAAAGGATACAAAATTTTAGTTGGATTACATGTTTCAAATATTGAAAAAGGAGTTAGGATGAATTTATTATGACTTAAACAAGATTAAACAAAATTTAAATGAATTTAAAACAAGTTTGAAAATTATTTGAATGTTATTTGTTCCAAACATAAATTCAAGTTCATATTAGAAAAGTTTATACTTTTCTAGTTTGAAAACATATTTTACATGTTCAAAAATAATTTAATTTGAGCAAGTCATGAATTTAGCAAATTTAAATGATTTAAACAAGGTTTAAATTATTTAAACAATTTTAATTATTCAAACCATGAAACAAAATTTATATTTGAATAGGTGGTTTGAAATAGCATGGAAAACATATTTTATTTGCATTATTTGGATTTAGTATGAATTAGTTATGGATTTTATCAAATTACAAATGAATTGTTTGAGTTCAAATTTGAAATGCATTTGGAAAATTCAAAACAGAAAACAAGTGTTATAAATAGATAGATAATTGAATTTGGGGCAGTGCACATATTTTACTTTTATTATTTGAGTTTATAAAACAAAAGTTATTAGGGTTTTAGTTTTAGGGGCCAATCTGTAATTGTTTAGGACTTAAATTTAAAACAGAAAAGGGTGAAAACATTTTATACCGCACAGAGAGCTAGCCCAAGGCACTGCCAATGGGCCCTGGGCCAGCGCGTGCTTGCGTGGCAGTACTGGTGGCTGACAGGGGGGGCCACCCTGTCAGCGCCTGTGCGAAAAAATTGGGCGGATTAAATCCGCCCGAGGGGGATCGAACCCGCGAGCGAGCGCGCGAGGGATGCAGTGCACTGCCAATGCGGTGGTGAACGTTGCTTGTCAGTATACGACGCGCAGACAGGATAAGGTGTTGCTTCGTTATCTGAATTTTTAACTGAACGCGCGCGACTGAAACTCGACAGGGATCAACGACGGCGGCCGGCGGCGATCTCTGCGGCTGTTTGGCTCGTGGTGCTTGCGTGAGGGCGTGCACGGATGCGTGCGCTGCGGGTGGTGATTGCGCCAGACAGAGAGGGAGGAGGTGGAGGCCACTGTGGTGTGCTCACCGGCGGCTGTAGTCGCTGCAGAGGCCCGAGGTAGCGCGGCTGCCGGCGACGAGTTCGTGGACGACGGCGGTGCTCTCGTGATCCTCCGCGGCTGCTGAGGTGTCGTCGAGGTAGAGGCGAGCACGGTGGGTCGATTTCGGTGGTTAGGTTGGGTGGTGGTGCGACGAGGTGGCGGTGGTCATCTCGGGTTCAGGGAGAGAACTCCGGTGAGGTTTGGGGGTGGCAGAGAGGGGAAAAATTCCGGCGAGAGGGAGAGGGAAACGGCGGCGGAGCGAGGGGAGAAGGGAGTAGAGGTCTAGGGCTGCGGCGCGGGGCTAGGTTAGCTCTTATAGAGGGGGTAGGGCAATGGTGGCCGTCGGAGCGCTGCTGTTGCCGCCGTGGCAGCAGTGGATGCTCTGCCGTACAGATAGACGAAGGGGGGAAGCGCGAAGTGGTACCGGGCAAGGAGAAAAAGGTAACTGGGCTGGGCTCGCGCTGGCTGAGCCGACTGCCTCTCTCCCCTCGTTTTTCTTTTTCTATTTTTTGTGTTTTGTTATTTTTTTTTTGCAGAAATAGGAAATGGAAGAAAAGGATAGGTTTGGAGTTAGTAAAAATTTTATAAAAATTTGGGTGTGCTATTTAGGTCAAACACAACCAAATGTTAACTTTGGTTTTGCAAAAATTCAAATTTAAATTACTGTTTGTGATTTAATTCAATATTTGAAAGAATTGCTTATTAATTGATTATTATTAAAAGCAACATTTTTAATAGGGTGGACCCTATTGATTAAATAGAACAAATGATTAGGGTTATTTTGCTGATTTTCATAAGTTGAAATTGGGTACTATTTGAATGTTTTTTATTTGAATTTGAAAAACCAACTGAATTAAGTTTGGAATAATTAAATTATTAAAGTCATAATTTTGATGGTTTGAACCTTATGGTTTAATTGAAAAACAAGGGATTAGCATGTTTTGGTAATTTGCATAAATTCAAATTGGGTGCTGTTTGGGATTTGATTTGAATGTGAAATAACATTTGAATTTAAGTGATTGATTAAAAGCCATGATTTTAATAGTTGAACATTATGGAAAATAAATGGAAACAATTGGTTATTTTTATTTGATCTTTGTATTTAAAAGGTTGTAACATAACAAGTATGAAACAAAGCATTTGAAGTTGTTTGAAAACAATTATGAAAACAAATAAAAACAGATGCAAACCAATATGAAACAAATGCAATGAGTATGATGACATGATGCAAAACTTTAATTAAAGCAAGAAACAAACATTCTAGGGGTGTTTTCATACTTGGGATGTTACAATAAAATCACCTATAGTTTGACAAGGTATATCGTGAGGCAAAAGGGACTAAGATGAATATCACATTGAAAGGTATGTCGTCATGACTCAATGGTACTTGGGAGTCGGCACGTTCTGCTAGGAGCCGCTACCGATTGATCGATTGAGAGTCGGACTCCAATCATGTCCAAGTAGCCATGAGCCTGCAGGGTCGCACACTTAAGAGCGGGAGCAAGTATTGGTTGGGTTGGAGCCGAACCGGAAATGGACTGATTTTGTGAGTCGGACTCATAGAGGGAATGGGCCACAAGTGTTGTGCAGCCCACTACCATACGCTATATAAAGAGGGGCGCAGGTTGCCCAACGGGCACGTTAGTCCACTCTCCCATGCGTTGGGAACCCTAGCCCCACTCAGTCCAGCCGTCGCATCAGACCTAGCAGTCTGCCGTCGGAGCTACTCCTCGTACGTGTGGATACCGGCAGAGGTGCTGTACGTTCAGCACTTCGACGTTCGAGGGATTGGATCGGCCGGACCGGATCGTGGGACTGCACTGCCCCGACGCGCTTCACCGATAATCCGCAACCGCGCGTCTAGTGGTAATCATCGTGGCCTTCTACCTCGGATAGATCTTGGAAGTACCGCGTAGGAAAAGTTTTCGTTTATCTCTACGCGTTCCAACAGCTTAACCTTGCTGCTCTAAAATCCCATCAGTTTGTCACTTCTAACTCTACTACTGAACGTTTAATATAGAGAGTTTTATATATGCATGGAGAAGAGCGGAAAGTTACTTTGCCGCAGCCTGTTTTATTTAAGATTGACAGGTCACCATGGTCGCTCTCCAAGGAGCTAGTAGACGAGCATATGAGTACCATGGAGTTCTACCGGCCACAGGAGAGGCGAGACGCGCCTCTCGAGGACCACAACACGTAGTACACTGGCGCATCCTCGAGCACATATTAGGAGGATGCTTCCTCCTCGGCGTATTACGGGGGCAGCACCTCTTGGACCCCTTGGTGATTGATCTCCACTTAGGCCAAAAGCCTACGATTGGGGGGGAGTGATACCGACATCACACTCATTTATATATCATGTTCGGTCGGTTCTTTGTATATCCATGTTTTCTTTTTGTTTCTTTTGTTTGTTTTCGTTTCTTTCATTCCTTTGTTTTTATTGTTTTGTTTTCGCTTTCGAAAACACAAAAGACCAAAAATATTTCTATTATTTCTCTCTTTAGTTTCTTTATTTGGTTTGCTTTATCTTTTAGTTGCAATTTAAAATTCAAAAACCCAAAATATTTTATTTGGTTTGTTTGTTTGTTTTCTTTTGTTCTTGTTTAATTTTCGAAAATTCAAAAATATTTTGCTTTGGTTGCTTGTTATTGCTATGTGTTGTTGGGAACCCCAAGAGGAGGGTGTGATGAGCACAACGGTAGGAGTTTTCCCCTTAGTTAAGAACCAGGTTTATCAATCCAGTAGGAGAAAGAGAATCTTCGGAAGGTTGATGCCACTGACGGTGGTGCTGGCGCTTCACCGGTGTCAGCAACAACGTCAAACCTGCACACAACACAACCAAAATACTTTGCCCCAACGTTACAGTGAGGTTGTCAATCTCACCGGTCTTGCTGAAAACAAAGATTAGACGTATAGTGTGGAAAATACGTGTATGCTTGCAGTAAGTAAAGAAAGCAGGAAATTGTTGTGGTTTGTTTAATAGTGTGGAAAATGGACCGGGGTTCATAGTTTCACTAGTGGTGTCTCTCCATAAAAGATAGCATGTTGGGTGAACAAATTACAACTGGAAAATTGACAAATAGATGTTGCACTGTCACACCCCAGATTTGGGACACTTGTAGCACATGAGGGAGACCATTTTTGTGAGCCAACAAAAACTTTTTAATTCCCTTTTGTAATCCAACATTATGTATTGAACCATGGTTATCTATGCAATGCAAGCAAATTTGATTCAAAAATCATTCACTTTGTTTTCTTATGTTTTCTGAATATTTCTGGATTGTTTTCCACCTGGTGTTTCCAAAGTTGTTCATCAAAATTCTTGTGGAAATGTTGTAACCAACTTATAATTAATATTTGGTTTGATTAGAATCAAGAAAACAATTTGGCGTAAGATTAATCCAATGTTTTCCTTAAGTTTTTCTATAGAAACTCATTTCTGAAAATTAAGCCAATTAGGTGTTTTTCTCCCTTGTTATCTATATACTAGAGAGTCACATTTTGTGTTTTCTTGGCATGGATGTGATCTCTATTATATGGACTACAAATTGGTTAACTTGGTTTGAAAATTTTAATTACAGAAACAATCAATTGCTTGATGTTTTTGTGTTAAGAAAATAAGACAGATTTAGTGAATTTTAGAAAACAGTGAAAAACCCAAACTAGTTGTTTTTCCACCTTATTTTCATTGATCATTTGAATTTCAAATTTGGTTTCTTTTGCTATTTATGAAAGTACAAATGTTGCTTAACACGACCATACTTGGAAAACAAATTTTGAATACATTTTGGTTCATGAAAACAACTAAAAGATTTGGCTAATCCACTCTGTTAAACCAACACTTACAAAAATTTCTAAGTCTGAAACTGAAACTGGATTTTTCTGCGGAACAGTGAGTTTGCACGAAATTCAAATGCTCATAACTTTTTACTGGATGATCCAAATGATGCACGGTTTGGACCTTCTGGAAGCCTAGTCAGCACCCATCATTTTTATCCCTTAGCCACCAAGTTGCTTTGACCACAGAGGGAGAGAGAGGGTGAAGAACAGAGGTGAAAACAGGAGGGGGCAGTATGGGCACGGCCTGACAGGCTCACCCCTGTCGCGTGCCACAGTGCCACCCCTTCGATTTTCTTCCATTTCTTCGCCCCCTTGGCCTTTGACCCGCCTAGTCATGCCGCTGGCCATGCCCAAGAGGAAAATGGCACGGCATGGGCACGCCAGGACACGCACGGGCGCGTCTCACTGACGCCCGTGGCCACCCGAGCGTGCACACTGCCGCCCCGCCCCTATAAAGCCATGGCAAGGCCACTGCCCTTACTACCACTTGCTCACTCACTCAGTCACTTTGCCTCACACTCACCCACGAGCTCGAGAAGCCACCAGCTAGCCTAGATCGCCGGAAAACCACCGCGGCCACCACGGACAGTCGAGGTGCAATGCTCGCGCCTCAGGCCACCCCAAACCTCTCTGTCACTCTCAAACGAACCCCCACCCTCCGTGGATCGTGCCTGATGCCTTCCCGTTGTTCCTCGTTTGCAGGAACGTCGGAGAACTCGTCGGAGCCGCCGCGGGACACCTGCACGGCGCCGTTGATTGGAGCTACCCCGAGCCATGATCTCAGCGCCCCTGCACATCCCCGAGCCCCTGCGACTTCATCGACCCCTCGCCACCGGCCTGCAACCCCCCTAGGTGAGCTATTTCTTCCAAGTTCGCCACCGGCCGCGCGCGTTCTCGTCGGGAGAGAAGGAGAGAGAGAGAGGAGACGATGGTCGTGCGCCGTCGATCTAGAGATCTACGGCCCTGTTTAAATCGCGAAACGGTACGCGCTTCGCGCGCGCCGTGGAAGAGAGGCGGTCCGCCGAGCGCTAGTGGGCCGCGCGCCCGTGTGCTGCTCAGCCCGCGGGCAGTTTTGTTTTTCCTTTTTGAAAATACTCAGAATCTGCTAGTTTGCTTTAATCGTGTTAAAAAAATTTAAGCTCAAAAATAAAATGAACCAAAATTACCTGATGTGTATGAACGAAATATTGAACGTATGCAACTTGCAGAACTGGATTTGAACCTTGTATGAACGAATGAAAAATGATGAACTAAGCACTATCTGTTAAGGAAAAAATGAAATAACTTTTGATTGGAATGTTCAAAATGTGCAAACTAAACTTCCTGGAGTATCCCTTGACTATATCTACCAGTAGAACTTGACCTCACCTCAAGGTGAGCTACCATTTGGAAATGGCATCCACTTTGGTAAAAGTCCAGTAGCCTCTTCTGTGATTTTTAGGATTTATTTTACAACACGTTTTGAGGTGAATCCAAATGTATCTGTTAGATATTGGATAGATCTATGATATCCTAGATTTTTGTGATTTTTAGGACTCTAGATTTATTTTGGCAACAGATCTAAGTTTTTGTGCTTTTCTGTTAGAAATAAAATGTGTAGATTTGATTTGTAAATAATTGCTTGCTAGTGTTATTCTGTTTTCTAGCATGTTTAGATGTTGTGTTGAGTGTTATCATTTTTTTTCTCACAGATCTACCTTGTTAGAAAGTTTATGCATGTTTAGGATTTGTTTGAAACTAGTATGAGCATAGGAGTAATATCTAGTTTATTTCTATTAAATCTTGTAGATGGAAATGATTAGCTAGATTTTTATCCAAGTTATTATGAGTGTTTGCATATGGATCCAGTACCATTTTGGTACTGGTTAGTAGTTGTTTTCATCTCTGTAAGGTTATTTTTTCTTTTCTTTAGGGATGCATGTGTAAATTTAATATTTATTACTAGTGGTATTGTTTTCACTAGAATACCTTGTAGTATTTTTACTTAGAATATTTTGTTTTCCACAAGTTGGACCAGAGGCTAAATACCTCTTAAATGACATGGAAAACTTAGTGGAACACCCACTGGTTCCATCTCATTTGGTTGAGAAATGATTTATCTCAACCATAGTAGTGTAGTAATAATAACGAATATTACTATTTTTGATGCATGCTTGTGTGGAATTGTTTTATGGACTTGTGTGTTATTTTTGTGTGTTCATTGCTTACTGTATCATGTAGTTGAGTGTAATTGCTTGCTTGGTATTGTTCTGATTGAGTGTTATTACTTTTATTTTACGACGATAGAAACCGAAGAAGAGGTGGTTGGAGCAGGAGGTTATTACTACCACTCCTGCTGTGATCACGAGCAAGACCCTCGTTTCCTCCAAGGCAAGCCATCCTTAAAGCTTGCTGTTATTCCTACTTATCATTATCTATCATGCAACATCTACTTCTGAAGTTTTCAAAAACTTGATTACCAAAATCTATTTTTATTGAGTGAATATTACTATTATTATTATATAGTATATTATCACTTTGCCATTAGTCAACTTGGTGTTACCAAGACTTTAGCCACCATAAGGTATATAAATACCGCCTAAGATAATAACCTTGAGTCCCTAAGTGGACACTTTTAAAATGTGCTTTTGCAAACAAAATGGTTCTATGAAAAGTCCACGGTGGAAAGGTGGGACCTTGTTCACCGGGGGAGCTAAAGAGTTGTTTTCAAAAATGTTTACAAAAGGCACATAACCTAGTCTTCGCTGGACAACCAAGAAGTACTGCCACTCTACCCCAACATGGGTACGGGGACTATCTAGATACTTGAACTTTTTAGTGTGTGTTCTATCCCAAGATGCTATAGAGAGGATGATTCTATGAACCGAAGTGTCGCCAGGAGGGAGTAACGGGACATACTAAGTGAGGGATTAAGTTACCCCCTGGAAGCGACAATTGGGTCCCCTGTTTGGCGATGTGCGACATGGTGACATGGGGAATAAACTTGATTGAAGGTATAGCCACATACTAGCTTGTGTCAGAGTGGACAATTAGGATCATTCTTCTGATGCTTGCATATCGCTGTGTTGATCCATGGGTGGTTCATGGCAGATGATTGGATCTAGTGGAATGTGTACACCTCTACAGAGTAAAACTATTCAGAATAGCCGAGCCCTCGGATATGGGCAGTTGAAAGTCCATGTAGCTAGTATTGTGTCAAGTTTTCAAAATGTGTTTTTTTGAACAAAGGCTTGTACCTGAGTGGCACCGATGAAGGATTTGGACATGTTGTTCCAAGAAGTTTTGCAAAGAAAACCTTCTTTTATAAAACCTCTTGTACATGCGATATCTACAAGAGAAAGAAAAATTATATTATTTTCTTCTGAAGTATCTTCTTAAACGAAGATACAGATAAAATGAATGCAACTATGATGTCATCTTAGATGTACACCATAGTTAGTGAGCCCTATCTATAGCCTACATATCCACCATATAAGCATGATGCATTTTGTAAGTGTATGAAGGATGACTTCCTGAGTACATTCAAAAGTACTCATATTGGTTTCGCCCCTAGCTATTTACTTGGCCAGACTTTGAGGAGACTCCTTTGGAGGAAGAATGCGAGGAAGGGTACTACTCTGACGATTATGCGAACTAGGGACAGCTCCCGGTCAGTAGCCTGTCGGTGACGGCGTGACATGGGCTACCTACGTTTGTTTTCTTTCCGCTGTGTGTGTGAGTTGTGAGACTTTGTCTGTCCTGCGTGACAGCTAATAAACACTTGGTCATGTGACCATTGGCTTGTAAGACTGTTGTTATTCGTGTAATGGATAATGTATCTGTGTACCACTTCGTATGTTGTTCAGGACTGAATTTATTGGGATCGTGAATGTATGCATATGAGGGGTTCTGGACCTTCCGGTTTGGGGCCTCTACATGCACCGAAGTGCACAATATGACATGAAGATTACTATGCTATTTAGTGCGGGCATTACAACAAGATACATAGACCGACATCCATATGCATATATGACTAATAATCCACCCTGAGGTTATCATCTGAACCCCCTTAGGTATTAAGTTGCAAGTAACAGATAATTGCATTAAACAAAGTGTGTAATGTAAGCAATCATTATGCACGCAAGCACTCTCACCGCTGTTTTCTACCTAATGGCAACATCACATCCTCCCCCTTCACGTTTCTGTCACTCGAGCAAGGCAACAAGGAGGCATGAACCCACTATCGAGCATAAATACTCCCTCTTGGAGTCACTAGGAACTACTTGGCCAGAATAACCACTATCAACGGAGAGCGTGCTAGATCACAAATAACATAAGCAAATAAAGACTATAATCAACTTGGCATAAGGTCAATATTCATCGGATCCCAGCAAGCACAGCATATAGAATTACATAAGATCAATCTCGATCATGATAGGCAGCTCACGAGATCTAAACATGGAGGCATATGAGGAGGAGAAAACCATCTAGCTATAGCTACAAACCCATAATCCAAGGATGAACTACTCACGCATCACTCCGGAGGAAGGCATGGTGATGTAGAAGCCTCCGGTGATGATTTCTTCTCCGGCAGGGTGCCGAAAAACAACTCCAGAACCCTCCTGATCTAGGGTTGATGGTGACGGCGGCTGCGGAACTTTTTCAGGGATTTTGATCAGGTGCCTAGGGTTTTCCATCTGGGGGGCTTAAATAGGCGAAAGGGCAAAGGCGGTGGAGGCCGGGGGTCCCCACACCCATAGCTGGCGCAGCCAGGGGGCCGCGCCACCCTATGGTGTGGCCCCCTGCTGCCCCTCTTCGGCTCCTCTTCGGTCTTCTGGATGCTTCCGGGGAAAATAGTACTTCCGGGCTTCGAACTTTCCAATTCTGAGAATATTTCCAGAACAACTTTTCTGAAACGAAAAACAGCCAAAAAAAGGGAACTGGCTCTGTGGCATCTTGTTAATAGGTTAGTCCAGAAAATCGATAGAAATGACATACAGAACGGAGAAAACATGTAGCAATTGGCATAATATGATCATGGAGCATCAGGAATTAGGGATACGTTTATGACGTATCAAGCATCCCCAAGCTTAGTTCCTACTCGTCCTCGAGTAGGTAAACGATAAAACAATAATTTCTGAGGTGACATGCTACCAACATAAACTTGATCAATGTAATGTAAAAGCATATGCACGCTGAGACCATAAAACTTTAAACACATGCATGATAAATAAAACTTTAATAATAAATCATAGCAATTACTTTGCCTCACAAAGAGCAACTCAAATAAAGGATCATGAATAATAATGCAAAGAAAGGTAAACGTTTGTTTTAGGTATAGAGAAAGCATGGCAAAGTGATATTTCGATAGTCCTTAAGAGTGGGGCAAAACATAAATGCTAGGACACCTTCAAAGTTCAAGAGGAAGACTAGAACAAATAATTTAAGAACAAATAATAACACATCATGAAGGAATTATTGATGCTTATTTGACAAATGCACATAGAACTCGGAATGGCAAAAATTCTCTCTCAACTGTGCATAAAGTTAGAAAATGGAGACTCAACATAAAAGTAAAAGAAAGGCCCTTCGCAGAGGGAAGTAGGGATCACTCATGTGCTAGAGCTTTTATTTTATTAAACAGAGGTATTAAAAGTTTGACACTCCTCCCATCCATCTTTCACAAACCATGGATAACCGAATCCTCGGGTTCCAGCCAACAATCACATACCGTGGAGGAGTGTCTATATTTTGGGAGATGTATGCTAATGTCAACGAATGGTAAACAGAAAATACAGTACGTCACAAGTCAACTGGATTCACAAGAGCGGCTCCCATGGTGCAGGACGCAACTGGTGTAGAAGGTCATCCCTCTTTCTCTTTTGTTTACACAATTATGCTTTGACTGATAAAGCAGGGGCAAAAATAGTGAAGAGAATTTGTTTGTATTAATTTGGGGCTGGGCACCCCGCTGCCAGCTCTTCTATCATTTGGATAAGTGGATGAAGCCACTAGTCCAGGGTGTGAAATCCAATCAACAAGTAAGATAAATATTCTCTATTTACGTCCTCATGAGCAAAAACAGGAACATAAAGCAGGAGTAGTTTTAAAGGTTTTAAAGGTAACACATGAGCAATTTACTTTGGAATGGCAGTTAAATACCACATGTAGGTAGGTATGGTGTACACAATGGGAAAAACTTTGGTTTAAGGGAGTTTGGATGCACGAGTAGAGCTCATACTCAGTACAGGTGGAGGCTAGCAAAAGACTGGGAGCGACAAATCAAGAGAGCATAAGAGCCATAATCATGCATAGCGACATAAGCATCCTTCATTAAAGCATAAGTAGTATCACAAGTTCAAAAACTAAGTGGTCATGGAGGCTATTCTTGACTGGTTTGTAGTCATAAACATGGTGTGAGCATGCGCCAAGTCAACCAAATAAAACATTCGAAAGAGAATACCATATATTAATGCTTTACTATGACAAGAACAACTCATGAATCTTTCAATACATATTAAACACTCTCAGATATTTGAGGCTAATCATGATACTCAATAACCACAAGGATTTAAAACTAAAATAACATTTAGCATGGCATGAAAAAGTTCTAGCCACAATCTATACATGCTTCTACTAGCAATGTTATAAATTCTACTTCAAGCAGCAGTTTTCTTTCTCCCAACAAGCACCATACACAACATGCTTTAACAAAAATACTCTTTATGATACAGCAATAAAACATGAGAGTACTCAAATAATACTACTAAAACTAACAGCTCTAATAAGAGATGCATGAAAAACAGGAGCTGAATAAATGCAGCAGCCAAACAGAGACTCAGAATACAACGTATTCTCAAGAAAAAGCGGAGCGTGTCATTCTCCAATAAAAGAATGCTGGGGTCCAACCAATCTTATTATGAAAGTAAAAACAAACTGAAATAAAAAGCAAAAGCAAACTGAAAAAAAAGACGCTCCAAGTAAAGCACATAAGATGCGACCGAATAAAAATATAGTTTCACTAGAAGTGACCTGATAATTTGTTGATGAAGAAGTGGATGCCTTGGGCATCCCCAAGCTTAGACGCTTGAGTATTCTTGGAATTTGCTTGGATGTACCACCGGGACATCCCCAAGCTTAGGCTTTGCACTCTTCTTGATCACATCATATCATCCTCTTCTCTTGACCCTTGAAAACTTCCTTCACATCAAAATTCTCACAATCTTCATTAGCAACGTTAGTGCAATTGAAATAATAAATTCTCATGGTTCAGTTTAAACACAATTATAACAATAAAAAACACATTAGCTACTATCACAACTTCTTTAAAAACTCTTTTTCTCAAAATAACAGCAAAAGAAAGAGATAAAGATGCAAATGCGATAAATGGCAGAACCGTGTCAAAAACAGAACAACAGGTAAAGATCGATTTCTTTCAGAAATCTTCTGTTGCTAAAATCAAAAAGTGTTCTTCTAAAAAAAGTTGCGTATATAAATCAGGATTAATCACAAAAAAGCTCAGGTCATTTTGAAGTTTCTGTGATTTTTAACAGAATTAACAGTGGACAGCAGAAATCTGTTTCCTGCGCAGAAATCCGAAATATAGGCTCAACTTTCCACTAGAGGATTTACTTGGCTCAACAAAATGTCGCACCCGGACTTCTAGGGGATACTCACAGTATGTTAAACAGCAGATAAATGGCTTACGGGGCATACCGGCACCCGCATCTCAATATGAGCAGGCCAACACGTAAACGTGTGACAACCATTCTCTTACTATTCCTCGTCTGCGCAAACCATCCCATAGAAATCCAGATACTTCCATTGACGTACTTCAAAACATACACACATGGTACGTCAACGGCATTGGAACAAGTGATATCACAACAGATCTCTACGACACAAAAGATGGAAATAAGTTGCAAATAGCTCTCACTAGAGCAGAGCTAGCAAATACAATCATCCAGAGGACACATGTCCCAACATATCATCATTACAACACAGCGGAAGCATTCAACATGTCTGAGTACAGACAAGATCCAAATAGGCCTAAGAGGCCGGAAACGAAAAGACGGAGCCCATCCACGAAGTCTCGGATCCTGCCCGGGTCCGCTATCAACTCGTCAGCAGTCTCGTCAAACTCCACGTAGTAGCCACCATGGGGATCCTCGGAAACGTAGTCTGCGGAAACCACAGCCCCAAAGGGGTCAGTACATAAACGTACTGGCAAGCAAGACTCACAGTTCACCAAAGTGTAACCCGTCAACACCAAGCACAGATGCTTTGGGTTCAACGGAAGAAAGGGGATATAAAAGATGCCGCAACTGGCTGCTCTAACCAACTACAGAGGTACTACCACTTCCGGCTAAACAGAAAGGAGATAAGATAGCGTATCGTAAGCAACTATAACTGACCACCAAACAAACCCATCCTGGATCTCGCCCCTTATCCAAAGAACCAATCCGAGGATAACTCACACAGTTGAATTAATGATGGATCAAGTTGTTGTTTCAATAAGCCTATTACTAGTCAAGTTATCATTAGTTAGGTGTAAGTTGTTCTGAGTACTTGTTAGCCAGTACTTTCACCAAGTAATCCATAACCGCGGAAAACACGGCTTCTCGAGAAGATTTAACCCTGCAGGGATGCACCAATTTGGCCGTACACGTAAGAATACCCTGCCAGATGGAATGCCTCCCACCAAGCGGGGCACTCTACACAACTCAACTCTTCTTCGCATCAAGCCCAAAGAACCACATGTTGTGCGTGCGCGGCTAATCGAGCCCCACAAAGAAAAGGGGACCCTCATAGCACTCTAAGACCACGCGGCCCTAAATGCCGACTACAAAAGTTCCACCCTGGCGCTAAGGGTTCGCACCTGCACATGCATGCATCAAATGGAAAGCCCGAACTAAGTGTGGCGATTTGGACGAGATGCGAATCGAATCAAATTGAGGGGGGCGCCCATACTCGCTTCCCACATGCGGTTAGTGCGCTCATCATGGATCAGTAGACAAGACCCTTTTCCTAATTAGGGTCGACACTAGCAGGCCTCAAAACCACGCCGGGCCTCCTGCCGGTGCCTTATCAGCAAGTTATTATTACCTCAAAATTAACAGGTTGTTGCTTAACATCGAGCCCCAGAACATAATAGAAATATGATAACAGAAAGTAACTGACAGCAGACTCGAGCAAAACAACCCTAAGCATGCTAGTAAGACACGGGCACAAGCAACGGGGTTATAGGAGTGGAGGTGAGGCAATATCAGGGCTAAAGGATAACATGTGATAGGATCGAACAGAAGCAAAGATTCATAGGGCTAGCAGAATAGACAACGGAAAGTATCGGTATCCAATGTTGAAAGGAACACAGTGGTTCATGTGAGTGAATACTTGCCTGCAAACTCAGCAGCCCGGTACTGAGCTAGATCCTCAGAAGGGGTGTCGTAAGTATCGTCGGTCTCAACGTCGTCGTTTATCCGAGAAGAAGCAAACAAACAACGCAGAGAGAAACAATCAATAAGATGGCATAATGCACAAACATGGGATGATGCATGGCAATTTAATTGATGCATAGAAATAAACTAGTTGACAAGATAGCAACATGATTAAATGGACCCATATGCAATTGGATTGCATATGGAAAGCCCATGAATTTAAGTTGAAACATTTGTTTTACAACTAACCAATAGGTGAAAGTGGATTAGCATGACGCATGGATGAGGAAAACAGAAAAATAACAACAATAGAATCAATTGGAAATAAGGTTTACCAAGTTTGGAATTTTAGTTATTAAGTTATGGGATTTTGGTTCCTTAAAGGTGTTACACAAGCATTTGTTGTTTTCACCACTTTAAATTGTTCAAAACAGATAACAAAGTTCATATTTGATAAGAACACACAATTTTAGGTGGAATACATGTTTCAAATATTGAAAAAGGAATTAGGATGAATTACTTATGAATTAAACAAGTTTGAACAAGTGTTAATTGAATTTAATCCAAACATGAACTTATTTGAAGTTTTATTTGTGCACAACATTAGATGAAATTCATATTTGAAAATTTTATACTTTTAGGGTTGGAAAACATATTTTATATGTCCCAAAAGAAATTAATTTGACCAAGTTATGAATTTAACAATTTTAAATGATTTAAACAAGGTTTAAATTATTTAACCAATTTTAATTATTCAAAACATGAAACAAAATTTATATTTGGAAAGGTGGTTTAATTTTGCATGGAAAACATATTTCATTTGTTGAAATTGGATTTGAGATGAGCAAGTTATTATTTTGGCAATTTTAAATGCAACAAACAAGAAACAGTTGTTTTCAGCAATTTAAAATATTCAAAACAGCAAACAAATTTTATATTTGGAAATTACATGAAAAGTTGATTGGAAAACATATTTAGTTTGTGGAATTTGGAATTTTTATGCCCAAGTTATGATTTTTGCAAATTAAAAGGCTTAAATAAAGCATTGAATTATTGCACCACTTTTAATTAGGGAAAACAATAAACAAATTGCATTGAAAAGGTTGAAAACATGTAGCAAATGTTTCATTGAACATTTAGAGCTATCAAACATAATTTTTGGGTTATTATTGAAGTTATTATGCAATTTTCCATAAATAGTCTTATTCTGCCCTTTTTAGTAAACAGAGGAAAGCATGTTCAAAATTAATTCAATTGTGCCCAAATAAAATACCAATGTGTAGAGTTTGTTAAGACAAATTTTTAGAGTCGAAGTTTGCTTAAATTGGATGAACCAAACTCAAGTTATGAAATTCCAAAGTTTCCAATTTTTATTGCATTTTCAGTAATTAATTATTTAGTGCAAAAATTGTTACAGAAACATGTTGCAAACTTGACATTAATAGAAGGAGCACAAAATTATGAATCCACAGGATTTCGAATCATTCAAATTGGAGCAATATTCAATTTTATATTGATGTTAGAGTTAATGCCTTAGATCTGAGTTTCTGAAATTCGAGCAGAAAAAGAAAAACAGAAATAAAAAGGGTGGCTTTGGGGGATCGAACCCAGGACCTGGGGCGTGCGCACAAGGGAGTTAACCAGTAGGGTGGAGCTTGGAGTTGTGATAGGAGAGGCATCTGTGGGGGGTTATGGTTCAGAAACTGCACCGAATAATTCAGAAAACAAACACAAAAGGTGGGGGACTGGGGATTTGATCCCGCGATCTGCTGGATGCGCGCGCAGCGAGTCCACCAGCTGGTCTGCTGCGCTGGTTTGAGTGAATACGGGATCGATTGGTTTTGAGTCTATTAATCGATGTTAACTGCAATTGCAAGCGCACTCGTATACATACAGTAGTTCTTTTCTATCCACGAAACAGCCATGGCTGCAAGCAAACGGCCGGAGAAATCGAGGTGCAAACGGAAGGGAATCAAGAGGGGAAATAGGGGAATGGAAAGAGGAGGTTACCCTCGTCGCAGGGGTGGCCGCGGCACGGCCGGGGGGTGGCGGAGACGTCGGCGGCGAGCTCCGGCGGCCGGCGTCCGTGGCACAGGTAACGGAGGCGTTTCTCCTCTCGATGGCGGCGGAGAGGTGGGAGACAGGAGGGAGGAGGGGCGGCTAGGGCTAGGGTTAGGGTTTCTGAGGGGGGAGGAGTAGATATAGGAGGGGGGTGGGGTGGAGCATGCACGTGCTGTCCATGGCTGTCGTCATCGAATCGTACGGAGGTAGGGGGAGATGGGGTAGCGGGCTGCAGCCTGGTGGACTGGGCCTGCCTCTCCCCCTCTCCTGCGTTTTTTTTTCTTTTTATTAACTCGTTTTGTTTTTTTTTTTTGCTGATTTAGAAATAGGAAGAATTAGATAGGTTTTTGGGGTAGAAAAATTTAGGGAAAAATTTATGTTACTTATTTATGTAATAGCAACAAGTTGCAAGTGTTTGTTTTACAAAAAGTTCAAAATAAAAATGTTGTTTGTTTAATTCAAATTTGGATGGATTTGATCATTAAGTGATTTATTGAAAACAACTTTCAAATAGGGTGAACCTTATTGTTTAATTAGAAACAAATGATTATAATTGTTGTGTATTTGTCATTAATTCCAAAAGGTTGCTGTTTGTAAAATGTATTTGAATTTGAATAACAAATTGAGTTAAGTGAGTTATTAAAAACAATCATTTCAAATAGATTGAACCCTCAATTTTATTTGCAACAATTGCTTAGAGTTGTTGTGTGAATTTCATTAATTCCAAAGGGATTGCTGTTTGGAATTTTATTTGAATAACATTTGAATTAAGTTTGGATTAAGTGAACTATTAAAAGCCATAATTTTAAATGGTTTGCACCTTATGGTTTAATGGAAACAATTGATTGTTTTGATTTGAAATATCATTTTGGAAATTGTAACATCACCAGTATGAAACAAAAGGTTTAAAATTTGATTTGAAATTCAAATAGAAAACAAAGGAAAACAAAGGAAAACAGTTGGAAAACAAAGCAAAACTGAGGAAAACAAATGGAAAACAAGCAAAACAAATGCAATGAACATGATGTCATGATGCAAAACATAAAATAACAGATAGCAAACATTCTAATGGCTATTTTTCATACTTGGGATGTTACACAAAAACTCAAAAGAAAAGATACAACGGGGTTGCTAAGGAAATAGACAACACCCAGGTGCAAAGCACAGCAAAGAAAACAAAAGAAAACGGGTTTAAAACAACGAAATAAAACGGGTTGTCTCCCGATAGCGCTTTTCTTTAACGCCTTTCAGCTAGGCATAAAAGATCAAGTCAAGTATTTTGAAGTGAGGCATTCAAATCAAGATTTGAAAGTTCTTTTGTATTTTATCTATGTGAGTTTTGGAGGCTCCTCTCTTAGTACTTTTAGGCTTACTATCTTCATCAAATAAATTCTCAGGAACAATCCTATCAAAATTCTTTTCTTGGGCTTCGTGCAGAGCTACTAATTTAAAGGGGATTGGTAATTTATCCTCGTTTTCATTATTAGATTCAGTTTTTTCTAGATCACCAACAATTTCTACACATGAGCCAAGCATATTAAAACGGTCAAAAACTTTTCTAGCTTCTATAGCAACATCCCCAAATTCTTTAAGCATAGTTTCTAAGACGAAGTTTCTTTTCTCAACATCTTCAATGTTATTAAAGTTGAGGAACATATGTTTCATTATGGGATGGAGGTTAACAAACCTAGCTTCTAGCATGTGAACTAAAGAAGTTGCAGCAGTCTCGTAATTGGGAGCAAGTTATACTATGGATTTTTCCTCAAAGTTATCATGCTTACTAACATGATCAAAGAATTCTTTGATAGTGTCCTTTCCAAGTATAGAACCACTTCCTACCGGAAAATCTTTCAAGGTAAACTTAGGGAACACCGTGATGAGAAATAACAACATAGAGACAAAAATAACAACTATGAAGTAAACTAATTTTTTGTGTGTTTATGATATAGAGAAATAAAAACAAGACAACAAACAAAATAAAGAGATTGAGAGTGAGAGACTCCCCTTCCTAGAAGACTGCCTTCTCCCCGGCAACAGCGCTAGAAAAATCCTTGCTATGTGTTGTTGGGAACCCTAAGAGGAGGGTGTGATGAGCACAACGGTAGATGGTTTCCCCTTAGTTAAGAACGAGGGTTATCAATCCAGTAGGAGAAAGAGAATCTTTGGAAGGTTGATGCCACTGACGGTGGTGCTGGCGCTTCACCGGTGTCAGCAACAACGTGGAACCTGCACACAACACAACCAAAATACTTTTCCCCAATGGTACAGTGAGGTTGTCAATCTCACTGGTCTTGCTGAAAACAAAGATTAGACGTATAGTGTGGAAAAACAGTGTATGCTTGCAGTAAGTAAAGAAAGCAGAAATTTTTTGTGGTTTGTTTAACAGTGTGGAAAATGGACCGGGGTTCATAGTTTCACTAGTGGTGTCTCTCCATAAAAGATAGCATGCTGGGTGAACAAATTACAGCTGGGCAATTGACAAATAGAGGTTGCACCTTAGTGCACAATATGACACGAATATTACTATGCTATTTAGTGCGGGCATTACCACAAGATACATAGACCGACATCCATCTGCATCTATGACTAATAATCCACCCTCAGGTTATCATCCGAACCCCCTTAGGTATTAAGTTGCAAGCAACAAATAATTTCATTAAACAAAGTGTCTAATGTAAGCAATGATTATGCACGCGGGCACTCTCACCGCTGTTTTCTCCCTAATGGCAACAACACATCCTCCCCCTTCACGTTTCTGTCACTCGAGCAGGGAAACAAGGAGGCATGAACCCACTATCGAGCATAAATACTCCCTCTTGGAGTCACTAGCAACTACTTGGACACAATAACCACTAGCAATAGAGAGCATGCAAGATCACAAATAACATAAGCAAATAAAGACTATAATCAACTTGGCATAAGGTCAATATTCGTCCGATCCCAGCAAACACAACATATAGAATTACATAAGACAAATCTCGATCATGATAGGCAGCTCACGAGATCTTAACATGGAGGCATATGAGGAGGAGACAACCATCTAGCTACAGCTACAAACCCGTAGTCCAAGGATGAACTACTCACGCATCACTCCGGAGGCAGGCATGGTGATGTAGAAGCCTCCGGTGATGATTTCCTCTCCGGTAGGGTGCCGAAAAACAGCTCCAGAACCCTCCTGATCTAGGGTTGAGGGTGACGGCGGCTGCGGAACTTTTTCAGTGATTTTGATCAGGTGCCTAGGGTTTTCCATCCGAGAGGCTTAAATAGACGAAAGGGCAAAGGCGGTGGCGGCCGGGGCCCCCAAACCCATAGCTGGCGCGGCCAGGGGGCCGCGCCACCCTATGGTGTGGCCCCCCTGCTGCCCCTCTTCGGCTCCTATTCGATCTTCTGGATGCTTCCAGGGAAAATAGGACTTCCCAGCTTCAAACTTTCCAATTCCAAGAATATTTCCAGAACAACTTTTCTGAAACAAAAAACAACAGAAAACAGGGAACTGGCTCTGTGGTATCTTGTTAATAGGTTAGTCCAGAAAATTGATAAAAATGACATAAAGAAGGGAGAAAACATGTAGAAATTGGCATAATATGATCATGGAGCATCATAAATTAGGGATACGTTTATGACGTATCAGTTCTCTTTTGTTCGTGCTTTAAATGAAAAACCCCAAAATTATTTGATGTTCTTGTTTGGTTTTGGAAAGTTTTTTGCAGAGTTCAACAGTCGTCTGTGATTCCATTGGAGCTTGGTTTTCATTATATATTATTCGACCAACAAGTGAAGAGCAATAATGACGATATACGACAATTCAAGTTGTGGTGAGAGGCTGGTATGAATTATATTTGCTTTCATTTTTGTACATATATTCATCTATGTGAGCATGCTTAGTTTGTTTGTATAATATATATGTGACTTAATGGCTGCTTAATAGTTCATGCTCTCTCATGTTTAGTTCCAATTTATTGATGGTAAATGACATGTCATATAAATATTTGTTCGAATTGTTCTATTCATAGAAGGACATGACATTGTGGTAGCCTCCTCTGACTATTTCATTTGAATCGACTTGGCACATGCTCACGCATGCTAAGACTGAAAACAAAAAGTCAATACGCCTCGATGATTTATTTTGCCTCAGAGCTCTAGTATCAATTTTATGCCTTAGTTAATTTTACTTTGCCGCAAACATGATTATGATAGGTGTTGCTCTCTTGATTGTCTCTCCCTGTCTATTTGCTAGCCTTCACCTGTACTGAGTATGAGCTCTACTCGTGCATCAAAATCCCTGAAAACCAGAGATTCCCAAATGTGTCCACCATACCTACCTATATGTGGTATTTAACCGCCACTCCAAGTAAATTGCTCATGTGCTACATTTAAAACCTGCTAAAAATTATTCCTGTTTTGTGCCCCTGTTTTAGCTCATGAGGATGTAAATAGAGAATCTTTATATCACTTGTTGATTGGATTTCACACCCTGGACTAGTGGCTTCATCCGCTTATACAAATGATAGAAGAGCTGACTACGGGGTGCCCAGCCCCAAATTAATACACACAAATTCTCTTCACTCTTGTTGCCCCTGATTTATCAGTCAGAGCATAATTGTGTAAACAAAAGAGAAAGAGGGATGACCTTCTACCCAGATGCGTCCTTCACATGGGAGCTACTCTTGTGAATCCAGTTGGCTTGTGACATACTGTATTGTCTGTTTACCATTCGTTGATATAAGCATACACCTCTCTCAAAATGTTTTTAATACCTCTGTTTAATAAAATAAAAAGGTCTAGCACATGACTGATCCATGCTTCCCTCTGCGAAGGGCCTTTCTTTTACTTCTATGTTGAGTCTCTACCATATTCTTTGAGCACTTTCTTGAGAGCATAATTATCATTCTTAGTGTAATGTGTTTGTCCCAAAGCACGGTTGATTGTGGTATATTCTTGATACTTGCATCTTTGATATCTTTACTTCTAGTCTTCCCTTGAACTTCAGAGGTGCCCTGTCATTTATGTTTTGCCCCACACTTAAGGGCAAGCAAGATACCACTTTATCGGATCCTATTTTGAATACTTCAATCTTGCAAATAGTTATGCTTCATGTTGTTTATTATTAATATGTTGTTATCTCTTCATGGTTTGCATAGCTATTAAGTGTCAATATATTGCATGTATCTTATCATGAGCATAATTAAGTATTTGATCACATAGTGATTATATTTACATCATACGAAACAAATGTGTTCGTAAAAGTCTTTTATCGCACTCAGTTGTCACTGAATTGCTTGAGGACAAGTGTAGCATCCCAACTTTTAATAAAGATGGAATACCTGTGTTATTGTGCTAGTCCCTGGATCAATTGCTAGCACCACAGTACAAAATTAAATATCATGCAAATGCATCAAATTCTATTACATCGCATGATCCAGTCTTTACAAAATAGTATTACAACTTGCATAGTCTTAGAAGACTAGCAGAAAACAAAGACATACAGCGGAAAACATAGTACAACATTGAGCCCATCTTCTTCATGTGCCACAGGCAAAACATGTTGGCGATAGTCTCGAGATCCTAAACGAAATCCTCACTCGTCTTCAGAAATATCTGCAATATGGAATATGCAGCCACAAGGGAGTCAATACAATTTAATGTATTGGCAAGTAACACTATGGTGGATATAAATGGCAAGACTAATACTACATGCTCATTTGGCTGAGTGGAGTTTTGGCTAAGTTTGCATAAAGCCAATTTTGTCCTATCTCTTTTGTAAAAGAAACTTTTCTTTTCAAAGGGGTGGCAACATTGGAGTAAGATCCAAGCACCACAATACTGTTCACTTGGTCAAAATTTTACTTATTGAAATTGATGATGAGATTCTTCCGTCAATCCTTGTCCAGCTGCTCATAGTTGTCCATAACCGGGGACACGGCTAAGATCTTAGTTTGTTGACTCTGCAGAGTTTGTGCACTTTCACCTTCAGACTCAAATCAGCCCAAACATCCTATACACCCTGAGTGCATTAAGGAAAGGAGAAGATTGAGACGAGATCTTTCAGAAGAAATTCCACCACCGTTTGGCTTACCCGTTCCACCTATAATTATGCTACATCTGCTTGTAAGCCGAGTGAGTTCATTCAACTTAGTTGATCAAGACAGAGCCCATATGACTAAAGGCTGCACGGGAAGCTACTAAACTTAGAAGGACATAGTAATCTCTTTGTTCCTGGGTGGCCATCCGCAAGTGACAACCTCAAGTGGAATAACCCTTATATAAGGGCCCTGAGGCAACACTCAACATAAACCAGTCTTACCACTTCCACCCAGGTGGTTCATTCATTAGTTATACTTAGAATTTTTCCTCAACATCTATTAAAACAAATTTTGTAGCAATGGCTAAGCATCTAAATAAGTACCATGGCATAAAATAACAAGGTATAAGGATGGCTACACACTACTAGGATATAGCATAGCATAATATAACTTATTAAAATTTCCTATCATGCATACTACTCAAAATCAACTAATGCATATAGAAAATAATGGGTAGTTGATGATGTGTTACTTGCCTTGTTGAAGTTGGTGAAGATATCACACTCTCTTCACAAAAGATCGTTGCTCTCCGTACAATCTATTCATTGACAACACAATAACAAAATAAACAAACATGCTATCAAGCAAACATACAAGAGAAGAAAACATACACACCAATTGACATATCAAAAAAGGGGTTTAACCAAGTTGGCTAGGACAAGGTCAAGGTTTGAGTTGGAAGATTCATTCTCTAATGGTCTCATACTTGTTAAGGAAATTCCAAGAGTTTACTTGGGAAGGACTAGGTTGAGTTTGATGGGATCTAACTTCATTATAATCATACTTGTCGAGGAAGTTCCAAGAGTTCACTAAGAATAAACATATTACCTTTTCAACTAAAGTAATACATGCAAGCACTTGGTCATATTCACCTTCAAAAATATTTGAGTGACTATGTTAGAATTTTTCCATTGTGGTTAGGGTAGGTCGACTAACTTCATCATCCAAGGGAAAATATTACTAAGTCTTGGGTTTTCCATTTGGGTCAAAGGTTGGACAAAAATAACTTGTTATTCTTCAACTTGTATGGATTGCTTCTAGTCCTCATGTGATTGCCTTCTTGAAGATCATCTTCATGCTTCTATTGTAGTCTTGTTTCTTGGATGGATTCTTCCCTTGGTCTTGATAAATTCTTCTGGGCTTTTACTTCACTAATTGGTTTGGGTATGGGATGGGCACAAATACCACTAAGTCAAATTGGAAAGAAAGTAAGAAGAAAGATAGGAAGAGAGGGGGAGATGTTTTCTTCTAAATTTCTTCACACTTGTACTTCTTGAGTTTTCTTCTAGGTGTGGCGTCCATGTATTTTCCTCAAAACTTCTTCATTGATCTTCCTTGTAGCTCTTCATGTTGCCACCAAGTTGATATTGAAGTTTCATTCTTGTGCTTGAGTCTTGATCTCCATTTTGCTGACTTGGTGAATTCTTGAAGCAAGAATGGGAGAATGGAGAAGTAGATAGAATACTAATAAGGTGCTAGTGTTTGAGGTTCACTACTTGGTAATTTTAGAGACTTGGTCTTGGATCCAAAAATGGCCACAACAACCAATGGTAGATGATGGTAACAAATTTCTAAGACATGGTGATAATGGATATTACAATGTTGGGTTTTTGGTCAAAAACATATGTCCATGGTGAAGGAGTGTCCAAAATGGTTAGGCACTAATTTCTATGGTTCAAGGTTGTCAAATGGAACAATTTTGTAAAAGGAACTATATTGAAAATATTTATAGAAATTAATCTATGTCAAAAATACTCAAATAGACAACTTAATTCTAAATTCAATTTTAATTTGCTCAATTATTATTTTGGGACAAGGGATATGAAAGTACACATCCTAAGGTTTCCAAATATATTTTATTTACAAATTTTGGATTTGTAGAATTTGAATTATGCCAAATTTCATCAAACAAGCATATTTGAATTTGAACAGATTTAATTTTGTCAAATTTGAATTTGGCCAGTGCCAAAAGATTCTATATGTCCAGGGCTTTTCAAAAAGTCCAAGATTTCTAAATTTGGGCTTATGGATCAAAAGTTATGATAGATCTAAGATGCAGGGACTAATCTGTAAAACTGCCAATTAATCTAGCGGGAGAAAATTTTGAATTAAAGGCAGGGCCACGTGGCTGATCATGATTGGGTGCTACTGCTGACTGTGTTGCTGACTGGACCATGACGTGGATAAGTGGATCCAGATCTGGGCCACTGGATCTGAATCCAACGGTGGCGTACCGTTTCGCCTAGATCTAATCGTGGCCATACACTAGATCTAACGGCTGAGGGAGCTAGGGTTCGTACCTGGACGGGGAGGTCGCCGGAAATGGCTGTTACGGAGGCGCTGTGCTCGGGATTTCGCCGGAGACGCCTTCCGGTGAACCGTGGGCTTAAAGAAGACGATGACGGGGCGCGGAGAGCACGGCGAACGCGATGGAGGTGGTGGAGTGGTCCTGCGTTTCCTTGGGCGACGGAGAGGCGCAGACGGAGATGACGCAGGGCTCCGGCGACGTCGGGTGTGCACGGCGTGGCCGTTCTGCTGCAAACAAAAATCGCGCACGTATATGAGAGGGTGCACGCGAGAAATTTTACGAGCGTGAGAGCACAAGTAGGGCGGCGGGGACCTGCTGTATCGCCGGAGATCGAGAGGAGATGGCGGCGGACAGAACCAACTCCGGCGAGAAATTTTACGAGCGTGGGGGCACGAAACAGAGGGGGAGGAGAGGAGAAAATGGAGAGGGGAATCGGGGCATCTTATAGAGGCAGAGAGGGAAGGAATCCACGGCCTTAATGGCCTGAAATCAGTGGCAGAAATCTTGGCCGTGATAGAGAGGTTTCCAAACAGAGGAGGAAGAAGGATGACGTCAGGTATGACGTCAGCAAATTTTATTCCTTTTATTTCTGTTTATTTGATTTAATCATATCTTCTGTTTTATGACTCCAATTAATATGAAACAAAATTCTTAATTCTTAATATTTCAATTACTTTCCAATAATATCATTTTTGGAAACAAAACATCTTATTTTATTTTTGAAATTTGGAAATTTGAATAATTCCTTAATAGTCTCTTAATGTGATTTTTAATTCAAAATTTTATAAAACATGGTTATGGATCAACCAAAATTTTAATGACATTCTAAATGTTGAAAACCAAATTTTGAAAGTCATTTCATCATGTTTTCACAAATTTATATTTTGAAAAGAAATAATAACACACTAATAATACTTTAAGGCCATTTTAAAATTTAGAAAATAATAAATTTATGTTATTGTCTAAATAAAATTTCAGAGACATTTTACATGTCATATATTATCTTTGGAGAGCCATTTTAAAACTATTTTCACATTTTATAATTTTAGGATATGAAGGATTTACTAATAGTAACTTAATGTTATTTAATTAGTTCATAACAAATAATTAATATTGTTGATCAATAAATTTAGGGTAAAACCACATGTCATAATATTGTTTTCAAAACCCTCTTTTATGTTATTATCAAGCAATGCATTTTATTTTCACACCTTTATGTTTAAAACTTGGAATAACAACTAAAAGTTATTATTAATAATTTTATTCTCATCAAATATTTTTGGGGATTATAACTTTATTAAGGTTTATAAATCTTTGATTTTTGATGCCATAAAATAACTTCAGATTAATATTGGAGTTGTAAACATTTTAGGTGAAGGTTTGTTAATAAAAGATATTCCCTTTATATAAAGGAACTTATTTTTTTGAATAAAGGTTTAGGGTTTAAGGAACATAGGCATAATTGGATTTCTAATTCCAATAAACTTGGTATAGGACCACATAATTCATTTTTGTTTGAGTTTTATTTGTTTTTGGTGACTTGCATTGTCATGAAAACAAAAGTTTCAAATTTTTGTGATTTTTGAGTTTTCCAAAAATCAGGGATGTTACAACAAGCAATAAGCTCAGCTTGAGGGAAGTTGATACGTCGAAAACATATCTCCTTTTCCAAACACTTTTCTTATTGCTTTCCTCTAAACTTGTGTGTTTTGGATAACTAACACGGACTAACGCTGTTTTCAGCAGAATTACTTTGGTGTCTTGTTTTTATGCAGAAAAATCAACTTTCGGGAAAATGCCCAGAAAAGAGCCCATTGATGTTTTCACCCCGGAAGACCCCGGGAGCCAGAAGGGAGCCAGGAGCGGAGCCACAGGGTGGCCACACCCCCTGGCGCAGGTCCCCCTGGCCGTGCGAGCATAGGGTGTGGGCCTCCCAGAGCCCCCCTCGGACTCCCCTTTCGACTACAAGTAGCCTCCAACCCTAAAACCCGAGGGGGTTGGTCATATTCCACAGAAACACAACAGAGCGCCGCCACTGTCCCGAACCTCGATTTGGGGATCAGAAGTTCCTGTTCTGGCACCCTATTGGGACGGGGAAGTGGAGGAGATCATCGCCATCGTCATCACCCACGCCTCTCCATCGACCATCCATGTTTCCCCATCCATGTGTGAGTAATTCTCCGCTGTAGGCTGAAGGGGATGGTAGGGATTGGATGAGATCGTTCATGTAATAATGCCGTTATTGTTAGAGCATAGTGCCTAGTGTCCTCTATTAGTGCTATTGACATTGTTGCAACTTGTTATGCTTAATGCTTGCCACTTTGGGCCCGAGTGCCATGATCTCAGATCTGAACATGTTATTGAATCATGATGATAATTATTGTTTCCTGATCATACCTGCAAGTTGTTTACACATATCATTGTCCGGAACCCGAGGCCCCGAAGTGACAGAAATTGGGACAACCGGAGCGGATGGCTACGATGTGAGGATCACATGTGTTCACGGAGTGTTAATGCTTTGCTCCGGTGTTCTATTAAAAGGAACACCTTAATTACCAGTAGTTCCCTTGAGGCCCCGCTGAAAACGGGCTGGTAGGACGAAAGTTGTTGTGCAAGTTCTCATTGCGAGCACGTACGACTATTTATGGAACACATGCATATGGTTACTTAGTGCTTGGATGCTTTATCTTATTTATCTGCAATTCCCCTGACATGATCATTATTAGAACTTTCTCATTCATGCAACACCCATTCATCCATCCCTATGCCTACAGTATTTAATCCGATGTTTACTTCAAACACTACCGCTGCTGCTATTTTCATTCCACTGCTGCTATTGTTTCACTACTGCTGCTACTATAAAACTGTTACTACTGATAAACCCCTGCGAACAAAAGTACTTTCAGGTGCAGGTGAATTGACAACTCACTTGTTAAGGCTCACAAATATTCTTTGGCTCCCCTTGTGTCGAATCAATAAATTTGGGTTTTACTTCCCTTGAAGACTGTTGCGATCCCCTACACTTGTGGGTCATCACTTGCGTGCCAAGAGTAACCTTTATTTGAAAGGAAGTGCAATTTGTTGTATTCTGTCCAGGTTTTTATACTTCACCAAAAAATTCATATCTCTCAGCCGAAGTGCGAGAAAATTATGAAAAAAAGGACACCTGCTCCAGGTTATTATCTAACATTTATTAATTGACCACTTTTTTATTTGAGCTATGGAAGTGCTCCGGAAAAATTCATCATTACAGTTAGTTTCTGTTTGCCAGATTTCTGCCTTTGTTTGAAGTTGCCTCTTAATATTTTTCTTTTTATGTTCTCTCAAGGGGGAGAGCTTTAAAATAAGTTGTGTCCGTAGAGATTGTTTAAACCGAGTGTTTTTCTTGTGTTAAAACTGAACCAAGTGGATGCATTTATTTGAAGCACTAACCCCGGTAATGAAGATTGTGCGAAGTTTTATGTGGAGGAAGTTTCATGTGTAAGGATAGGACGATAATACGAGAAGATGAAGGATGGACAAAGTCTCAAGCTTGGGGATATCCATATCACTCCAAAAATATCTAATAACTACAAGTGTCAAAGTTTAGGGATGCCCAAGGCATCCCCTTCTTCATCAACAAAATTATCAGGTCACCTTTTAAGACACTATATTTTTATTGCTTTACATACTATGTGTTATCCTTGGAGTGTCATTTATTTTTATTTAAGTTTTGTTATGTTTGCTTTCTGGTCATAATTGGTTGGATCCTAGAATTCTTTGTTGGAGAGAAACACACTCCATTATGTTGTTTAGAACACTCTAGTTTTCACTCTTATTGTTTTGTGAGTGTTCATTTTTTTTAGCTCTTGTTTTCCTTGCTTATTTTGTTCAGAGCTTGTTAGTTATCTATATTTATATATTATTAGCTCTCTGGTCTTTATTGTTTATATGTTAAGAGAGTTGTTTCAAATAAACTGATTGGTGTTAGTTGGGAGAAAACTATTTCATGCTTATAGTGGTGCAAAGTAAGCTTGTTTGAACTGTGGCTAGGATTTAACATGCCATGTTAGATGTTATTTTAATCGTGTGCTTTGTAATTTATGATGCATAATGACTCGTCTTAAATAATTGAGAGTTCTTAATGTGCTAATGAAACTAAATAATCTGTTGTACTTGATCATAATGAAGCATGTTATTATGGTATTCTCCTTTGATGATTTATTTGGATTGACTTGGCGCATGCTCACACCATGTTATGACTATATAAAAAAGTCACCTTTAGCCTTATTGATAATTATTTTTAGACTCGTAATATCACTTTATGGTTTGATTAATAATATTTTGTCGCTGTGCATGATTATGGCCGTTATTGCTCTCTTAGTTGGTCGCTCCCAGTCTCTTGCTAGTCTTCACCTATACTGAGTATGAGCTCTACTCGTGCATCCAACTCACTTAAACCAAAGTTATTCCAATGTGTACACCATATCTATCTATGCATGGTATTTTATAGCCATTCCATGTAAATTTCTCGTGTGCTACCATTAAAACTTTCAAAATTATTAAACCTTGTTTTGTGTTCCTATTTTAGCTCATGAGGGAATATTAAATGCTTTATTATTTCTTCATGTTGGATGGCTTCACCTATTGACTTTCATGCATAATGTGCTTGTCTCTAATACCGCAACAAGAGCTAGCAAACGGGATGCCCAACCCACAAAAGATAAATTACAACAATAACAATTAATTTTCTCACACTTTGTTCCTGAGAAATCAGTTCAAATGTAACTTGTGTAAAAAAAGGAGAAGAGAAATGTTATCGTTCCTCAATGGGAGCCACTCTTAGAAGACATTTAACATGAAAGATAATAAAATCTTTATTAGAATCCGTAGACATAGACATACACTTATCTCAAAATTATATTTTTAGTATGCTCTGTTTTATAAAAATAAAAAGTTGTACCACATGAGTGATCTCAGCTTTCCTCTTCGAAGGGACTTTCCTTTAAATATATGATGAATCTTCACCTTCTTATTTTATGCACCAATTAAGAGATCATAGTTGTCATTCTAAGTATAATGTGCATAGTCAAAATTTATTAATTATTGGAATATGATTATGGTATTGCTTGTCTAAAATTATTTGTATCTAGCCACCACTTGAACTTTGAAGGTGTCCTAGCATTTATGTTTTTCTATTCCACGAAAGAAAAGCGAGGTACCACTTTATCACGTTTTTAATTATGATCGGAGAAACGTATCACTTTCAATGCATTATTTCGTATTGTCATTTATTTATGTTACTTTTCATGTGCAACATAGTTGCAAAGTTTTTATTGTTCAAATAACATTTATCATGCCTTTGTTAAAGTGCTTTGATGTCAACTTACAATCCTTTTATATAATGATTGATCAAATTGTGTTGACTGCTTGTCACCTTAAAAATTATCTTTGTTATCACTTACATACTTGAGGACGAGCATGAGTTAAGTTTGGGGATGCTGATACGCCCCAAACGTATCTATAAATTTTGATGCTCCATCTTTGTTTTCTTTATGTTCTCCGATGTTTTCTACATGTTTTCCTTCATTTTCCGGATGATTTCATGGACAAACATATTGAAAGTATGCCCAGAGCCAGTTCCTGTTTTATGTTGTTTTTATGTTTCAGAAAAACTTTGAAAAAAATATTCGCCAAATGTCCTGAAAAATTACGGAGATTATTTTTTTACCGGAAAAAAGACGAAGTCCAAAGGAGAGCCCTGGGTCCACCATAGGGGCGCCAGGCGCACCCCCTAGGCCGTGCTACGGGGCCGCATGGTGGCCTTGGTCACCGCCTCCCGTCGCCGCTTCGTCTATAAATTTCCCTTAACCTTAAAAACGTCGGGGACGGAGAATTTTTCCACGAAAAAGATACAGAGACGCCGTCATCTCGAAATTCCAATCTAGGGCTTCTGGACTCCTGCTCCGGCACCCTGCCGGAGAGGGGGATCGTAACCAGAGGCCTCTACATGGCAATGATCGTCTCCGGACAACTGTGTGAGTAGTTCATCCCGGAACTGCGGGTCCATAGCAGTAGCTAGATGGTGTTATGTCCACTTTGTTCCACCATTTTAGATCTTGTGAGATGCCCTACATGGTCAAGATCACCGTTATGTAATTGCTACATGTTGTGTTTGCTGGGATCCGATGAACCATGATATTATGATTATTTTGGTCATGTCATATTGAGATCCTTCACTCATATGTTTTGATATTTTAATCTTGTCTTGCAATGTTCTCCGGTGCGTATGATTTTCCTGGCCAAGTTATTGTATGCATCTTCAGAGAGGGTTTATATGCTAGATCATGGGTTCATGCCTCCTTTGACCCGCGCACGAGTGACAGAAACATGTGGGAGGGCATGTGTTGTTGCCACTAGGGAGAAAAAACGGTGTTGTTCTTGTCTACAGATGGAAATTATTCCTTATATTACGTATTGTTCTTAATGCATTTTCCAGTTGCACACAAGTAATTACTTCGGCTGCAACTTAATACCAGCGAGATTTGTTGGATAACTATCTCAAGGTGGATTCTTAGTAATAGATTTCGTCGGATGGCGGTCTATTTAACTTGACGTAATGCCTACAATGTTAGAACCCGTGAAATTTATCTCGTCATAATAGTATTGTTATTCATTCATTTCTCAATTGCCCAGCTGTAATTTGTTTATCCAGCGTGTTTATTGTTCTTAGGAGAGATACCACTAGTGAAACTATGACCCCCGGTCATATTTCCCTCATTGGTTACAACCTCGTTTACTTGCTATTCATCATCACTTGCTCACTGTTCCGTTTTCATTTAATTATCTCCAACCATTTGATACAATTAATTCTCTAGTTTTCATCAATACGGGAAGATTGACAATCTTCTCGGAAAGTTGGGAGCAATAGAGAGTTTGTGTTTATGTGCAGGTCCACGCTTGTTGAAGCGCCAGGCAACAAGCAACCTACTGAGAGACTTCGAAATCCTACTGGATTGATCACCCTGGTTCCTTAACCGCGGGAAATTTGCTGCTTGACTACATCATACCTTACTCTCGAGGTCTCCCAACTGGTGCGTGATTTCATGCGAACAAGCAAGGGTTAAAGTACACACTGATAGAAAAGAAAAAAGAAAAGCCAATCACATAACTCCGCCACTTCCCAACCTTCACCTTTATAATAAGATGTATTTCGTTCCAAAAAAATGGTCGGTATGGAATAACCAATATCTCCAGCCCAATTTATTTTTGGAGAAGCCAAAACAAACTCATGAGCACAAGGATAGGTTGCCAGCACTTCCAAAAACCAAACACAAACATAGGTGCATTAAAAGGTACGTGCATCCAAAACACTGGAATTGTAGGATGTACCCATACTCCAAGAATGGGAATCTTCCTACAAGAAAAAACTCACGACAGTGGGGGGAGTGGATAACTGTCGCCGGCACCCGACGCCCTTCCTTGCACAGCCGCTCGCTATTCTTACTACCCCCGCCTTCCCAGCTGTCTGCCTCCTCTCTATGTTACTGGCTTGGTCGAATTAAACTAACAAACCGAGTTGAGCAAGCCCTAGTCGATCTAGACGCACCAGGCTGCCAGTGCTCCTCAAACTCGTCCCAAAGAAATCCCAGTGGCTAGCCTACCTCTTCCCTTCCCCTTTCTTCTCCAAAAAACATTCTAAAGAGAAACTGACCATAGATTAACTGGAACAAACTGGATCTGCTGCATATGCGTGAGATACATACATATACTTCATTTATTTTTGGGGTTGTTTGGTTTATAAAATAGGAAGGATTATATTTTCTCAATCCTCCTTAAGGCATTATATGCTTTCTAAAATTAGAAAGTATGAATTTAGTTATGAAAAAAATAGAAGGGAATAAAAGACTAGTACTAGTAATACCAACTAAATCTCAGTGTGATTAGATAGAGCACGAGACAAATTTTGTTTGAAAACTACCGTTACTTTTGAACACCAATACAACGTGATGTCGCGAATTTGCATGACCGCGTGACGTCCGGCTAACTACAGGAGCATGAGAAAGTCCGTGAAAGCTAAGGCATCAGAATTCTTGTTACTCTCGAAACAGGCTTTCGCCCCGCTTTATAAATAAAGCAACCACACAACATCCATACAGAGTACCACAACCAACAGTCTAGGCCAACTCAAGTACAATCCGCTGGGGCAACAGCCAAAACAATGCCCAAAAAAAGGAAGACAAAGAAAGAAAGAAAGAAAAGGGCGGAGGGGGGGTGGTGTAGGTAGAGATAAGAGAGAACCGCCCCACAGGCGGGGGGGCGCCGCGGAAGGAAGACGCCTCAGGAGGGCACCGGGGAAGCGATGCGGCGCGCGGTAGCAAGCAGTCTGTCGATGAAGCCATCTAGCCGAGCCCTGTCCCGCAGCCTACAGAGCGGGTACCACTGCTGCAACAAAGCCAAACATTTAAACAAGGAGTCAGATGCACGTCGCAGGAAAATCCTCTCAATCACCATCTTATTGCGCGTCGTCCACAGGGACCACATCATCGCCGCGAACACCAACCAGAAGAGGCGGGAGCCCCCGCCGGTCTGGTGTGCCCGATCCTCCAGGAACTCGCCAAGGTCCGAGGCCTGCCACGCCGGCCCCAGCGCCTCATAGGCGAAGTTCCATACAAATCGGGCAGCGGGACACACAAAGAAGATGTGAGTACTAGACTCTGGACACCTATAGAGGGGGCAAAGCCCATCCCCAGGGCCGTGACGCTTCGCCACTTCCAGCCCAGACGGCAATCTATCCCGTAACAACTGCCAGACGAAGATCTTAATCTTCAGCGGGAGAGGGGCTTTCCAAAGTGGTACCGCCCAAACACTAGTTGGCCCAGCGAACTGGGCCCTATACGCCGATTTGACCGAGAAGGCCCCCGAGGGGGCCAAAGACCAGGTTACCTGATCAGGCCCCCCCCCCAGGAGGGCCTCAGGCAACTCCTCCCTAAGCGCTGCCCACTCATCGGTCTCGGCCGGTCCAAAAGTGCGACGGAACAAGATGTTCCACCCGCCATTCTGGAATGCTGCCGCTACCAACTGGGTGGGCTCAGCGCAGATAGCGAAGAGTCGTGGAAACTCCAGCTGCAAAGCCCGCTCCCGAAGCCAGGGGTCCAACCAGAACATGGTCCCTCTGCCATCACTAAGGGTGAACCTAGCGCCCTTCCGAATGTTCTGTTTAATCGCTTGGATGGATCTCCAGAACAGAGATCCCTCCTGACGATCGCAAGCTAAGAGGGGTCGGCCCTGAAGGTACTTGGCTTTAACAAGCTGAAGCCAAAGGCCCCCCTCCTCTCGTAGGATGCGCCAGACCCATTTCAGCATAAGAGCCACATTCATCTTCCGAGACGCGAGAAGACCTATGCCCCCAAAATCTTTGGGGGCGCACACATATGCCCACTTGACCATGTGATATTTCTGGTGACCTTTAGCATCCTGCCAGAAGAAGCGCGAGAGCTCCTTGTCAAAGGCGGCGTGAACTCCCTCAGGCAGTGAGTAAATCCCCATCACATAGGAGGGGATACTAGCCAGGCAGGCCCCTATAAGGGTGGACTTGCTTCCCTTAGAGGTAAAGCGTCCGCGCCAAGGTTCTGCCTTGTGTCTCACCCTCTCCATCGTGGGCTCGAGGTCCCTGATGAGGATCCTTGAGACGCTCAAAGGCACCCCCAGATAGTTAACAGGGAAGGCGGTCAACCTACAATTGAGGTTGTCTGCTATCCGCTGTTGTTCTTCCGGGGGATATCCGAGGACTACCACCTCGCTCTTCTCGAAGTTAATCTTTAGGCCGGACATGGCCTCAAAGCACAGTAGCAGGAACTTGAGGTTAATGATATCCATTTCCGAGCCCTCCACCATGATCATAGTGTCATCTGCATACTGCAGATGGGTGACCCCTCCCCCTGGGATGAGGTGACCGACAACCCCTGAAATGTGCCCGGCCATCCTGGCTTTATCTAGGATAGCCGCCAGGGCATCAACGGCTAGGTCGAACAGGATGGGGGATATAGGATCCCCCTGCCTCACCCCACAGGAGGAACTGAAATATGGGCCAATAGCCCCGTTTATGTTGATCGCAGTATTGCCACTCATGACGAGTTGCATAATCCACGTGATGAAGCGACCATCAAAGCCACGCCGTAGGAGTACCTGACGAAGGAAAGACCAGTCTAGACGATCGTATGCCTTCTGGAAATCTAACTTTAGAAATACCCCTTTGTGGTGTCGGGCCTTGACCTCATGAACAATCTCATGAAGTGCAAGGATCCCATCGTGGATAAAGCGTCCCTTGAGGAATGCAAACTGAAAGGGGTGGGTAATACGCTCAGCAACTGGTGCCAGGCGCATCGCACACACCTTCGAGAATATCCTCTGGATGACATTTATCACCGTGATGGGTCTAAACTGGCGGATGTCCGTGGCCCCTACTACTTTCGGGATCAGGGTCACCACACCATAATTTAGCCGCGACATGACAAGAGTACCAGTATAGAATTCCTGGAACATCGGCATGATCACCTCTTGCAAGGTCTCCCAGAAGGTCTGGAAGAATGCCACTGGGAGTCCATCCGGCCCTGGGGCCAAATTAACTCTCATCTCCCTCACTGCCCGTCGAACCTCCTCCGGAAGAAACGGCAAAAGCAATTGTGCGTTTTCCTCCGGCGAGACAATAGCCCCAAGGGACCAAGTCTCCTCTGCCAAGGCCACCCCCGATCTGGGGGAAGCGGTAAACAACTCCTTGTAGAAGGAATAAATATGGGAGGATAAGGCCGCCTCTGTCTCCAGGAGCGCCCCGTCATCCCAGAGGAGGGGGATGGAACACCGCCGCCGCCTTCCATTTGCATTAGCATGGAAATACGCCGTGTTGGAATCCCCTTTCATGATCCAGTTCTGGCGACTCTGTTGCCGCCAGAAAACCTCCTCACCCTTGTAGATCTCCATAAGGGAGGCCTCCAGGGTGTACCGTAGGGACCACTCATCAGCAGTCAGACCCACCGCGTCTGCGGCCAGATCTAAAGATTGAATCTGGCCAAGGAGGGCATCTTTGTTCCTACGTAGCTCCGCACCTAGATTAGCCCCCCAGCCCCGCATGTATTGACGGATGCTTTTGGCACAAAAGTGCCACACATCTATCGCATTATACATGCGAGGGGGGGAGGCAGCAGCCGCCAGCCACTTAGCCCGAACTGCTTCCACAAAGCCTGGTTGACCAAGCCAGAACTCCTCGAAGTGGAAGCGGTTCTGCCTCGGCGCTGCTGTCCCCCCCCCCCCCCGAAGTCAGGATCAAGGGGGAGTGGTCGGAACCTACCCGCGTAATGGCCCGTAAGGAGCACAACGGGAAGGCCGCCTCCCACTCCACCGAGACAAGCACCCGATCCAACACACTGCGGATAGGGTCCGCCTGGTTATTGGACCAGGTGTATCTCGCCCCCACCCGCTCAATCTCAATAAACGCCATATCCGCGATGAAGTCATTAAACATATGCCAACTATATCCGGGTCTTCGTCACGAAGGTAACTAATCAGCTGGCGCCGTCGGCCGTCCTGCCCGAACCCCCGCATATTCCAAATGAATTGGGAAACATTCATTGAGAACTAGCCGGGTTTGTCCCCTTACGGGGGACAGATTGGGCCCTACCAGAGGTCGAGGGCCGGGCCGACGACTTGGCGGGTCTCCCGCGCTTCCTCCCAGGTTGGGAGGAGGCAGCAGGAGTCACCGCGGGAGCCTGCGAAGGAGCGGATCCACTACCTGACCCCTGCTTCTCCTGCACGGGTCTAGTAGGATCCAGGGGCCCCTGCTGCACACGCTCAGCCTGCGCTCGCGCGGCCGCAAGGGCGCCCTCAAGGATCTCCTTCGCTCTAATAGCTTCAATCTGTTCACATCTTGGACCCTTTTCACCACGAAACACGATATCACAGTCGGCAGCCACCTGAGCCAAGTGGTCCAGATGGACCGAGTCTAGCACCGAGAACCGAGAGCCAGAAGGAGGGGAGGAGCGTGGGGGGGGGGGGAAGAGGGGGGCGGGAGGAGGAGGGCCGAGGCGTACCAGTGTCGAGGTCGCGAGCCGCCCGACGGCGGGAGGCCACCACCTCCACCGTCGGCACCGTCAGCTCACCCCCTGCCTTCGAGGCAAGCCTCGCACTGGCGCGGGTGGGCGGGGGGGAGGGGGGAGGGGGCCTCGACCGCCGGGACGGGCGGTCCCCAGGATCAGCCACGGGAGTGTCGGGGAAGACCGGGACTGTGTCCTGGGATCCGCGGTAGGCGTAGCCGGGACGAGCGACGGGGACCCCTGGGGCGGGGACGGGGGGTCCCAGGCGAGCGGACGTAGCAGACGACCCCTGGCGAGCGCGGGGAGTCGGGGGCCTGCACCACCAGACCCACACTCGTGGAGTCCTCCTCTCCCTCCGTCAGCTGTTGTGGGGACTCGGGAGGAACCTGAGCCGTGTCACTCCGGCCCCCAAGCTCCATGGATCCTGGACCCCCACTGAAGTTGGAGCCGTACTGAGAGAGCGGAGCGCCCAAAGCTGGGCCCTGGAACTGTCCTGGCGAAGATGCCTGACACAGTGCCTCCACCCTCGCCTCCAACCCCTGCGGCGGAGGCGGCGGAGAACTCTCCCGCCCCCCAAGAGAGGGCTGAGCACCCCCCCGTCCTCGTGTCCGTCGGAGTGGCCGTCATCGGAGGAGGAATCATCCTCCTCGCCAGACCGGTCCTCCGCCGAGTGGCCGTGGGTAGGGGACGACGGCAGGCGGGCGGAGAGAGAGGGGTCCGTCTGGCCCGAAGCAGTCTCGACCTCCACCTCCACCTCCTGCATGCCAAAGAAGAACGGCGGAAGAGTACCTGGTAACCTGTCTACATCTGGAACGAGGAGCCGAATGCGAACCGGACCATCCCCAGGTAAGGACAGAGGATCCACCTCCTGGAACACTCCGACCGCCTGTGAGATCCTAGCCACAAACTGGTGTGTCCGCGTCTCCCGAGGAAGTCCGAAGAGTCTGATCCAGACTGAGGAGAGAGTGGTGACCGTGTCCGGGTCGAAGGCGGACTTGGTGATGGCGACCTTGATGTTGTGCACTGGCAGAGTGGTCGTGGACGCCCAAGACACGGCGTTGAGGAGGCCGAGGGACGGGAAGGCAACCGCAAACACCGAAGCTGAGATCTCCCTCACCACCCAGGGGGCCACTGCATCGAGACGCACGAGCTCCTCACGAATGATCTCGCTCGTGATCTCAAACGAGTGCTCTACATCCTGGGTAGGCAGAACAGAGATGGTAGCCATGTGCTCCGGCGCAGCAATCTCAATGCCACCCATGTCGAGGTAGAAGAACCCCGTGTCGATGCCCTGGCCCAAAAGCTGCAAAGTCCCCTGTCCCCCACATCCACACACTCCAACCCCCTCCAGAGTCGGTGTCGCGGAGGTCACCTCGGGACGGGGGGCTCCTAGGGACTGCGACCCGGACACATCGGCGGTGGGCTTCTTCTTCCTCCTTTTATTCTTCTTTTTCTTCTTGGCGTCACCCTCCAGCATACGAGACCCCGTCGCCACCACCACCGCACGCTCGGCAGGTTGAGGCACGCGCAACGGTGACGAGGCACGGCCCAACCGCCCCCGGTCGGTACGCGGGGGAGACCACCTGCCCGTCCGACCACTCTCTCGGGCACCCGCAGTAGCGCCCCGGCCTGCCTGTTGCCGCCCACGACGGGCTTCGAGGGACCCGCGTAGATCACGCTCACGGTGGAGCGCGCCCGGGGACGGCACCCGAGGAGGCGACCTGTGCCGGTCTTCAACGCGCCTGGGCGATGGCCCACGGCCACCGCGCCCCGTCGAGGCGGGAGGCTGCCTGCGTGGCCCGACCGGGTGCACGCCCGGCGGCGAGCGCCGGCCCGGCGGCCGGTACAGGCCCTCCATGGCACGGTGCGTCGGGCTCCTGCGAGGCGGAGAGGACTGAGGCAAGCGGCGAGGCGGGGAAGCCGCACGGCGGGGCGGGGAAGCCACGCGGCGGGGCGGGGAGTCGGTGCGACGGGGCGGAGAAGGAGAGCGCGACCGGCGCCGTTTCATCGCGGGAGAAGCGGCGACCTCCGCGTACGAGCGAATCTGGACTGGCGGCGGAGGGTTAGGGATTACTCGACGGGCAGAGGCCGAAAACCGTGCGATCTGGTCCGTCTGTGCCGCGAAGCCAAGCGCCAGATCTCGCTCTCCCTTTCTCATCCAGATCCAGGCCCCAGCAGCCGGAGCGGGCAGGCCTGGGCCCGGGCCCAGCAGCGAGAGCGGAGGCGGGGGAAGGCTACCACGCGCGCGGATGTCCTGGCTCCGCCAGCCCAAAATGGGCTGGCCAACCGGGCCGTTTGCAGGCTGGCCCACCACGGCGTGGCCCAGCTGACCGTTCGGGGTCACCCGCACCAGCGCAGGGTTCCGCCCCGAAATCGGCGGCGGCGCGGAGCCAAGGGCCAGCGGCGAGGACTCCGGTGAGCGCGCCGCCGGAAGGGAGCTCCTCGCAGCAGCGTCGCCCACCTCACCTGCGCGCGCTGTATCCCTAGTCCCTACACCCTCCACCAACCTCTCGAGGGCACCCCTGGGCGCGGCCAACACCGAGGCCCGGGCGGACGGACCAGCCCGCCGGCGGCGCGACGGCGACCAGGTCGCAAGGGCAAGGAACTCCCCCAGGGTCGGGGGCGCCGGTGGCGAGCAACGAAGCTCAGCCTCCAGACGCGCCTCCTCCGCCTCGTCTGCTTCGTCCGCGACATCCGCCCACCGGCGACCGCGGATGTCGGCGACCCGCGCCTGGTCGAGCCCTTCCAGCAGCCCGTCGCCCTCCGGCGCCATCGACCGAGCACGCCGCACCCCTACACCGTCGAGCGTGGACTAGCTAGAGAAGAGCATCCCGGCGAACGCCATCCAACCAAAGCGGTCGCCTTCCGCCATCTCCCTCGAGGAACAGTTCGTCGCGTGCTCTTAAGGCACTCTGAGGGTAGGAAAGAAGCATTTGGATTTGGAGTCAAATTGCCATTCTTGTTACTCCCCGATCCAAAATAAGTGTCCCACTTTTGATCCGGGACTGTTCAAAACTGTGACACTTTATTATGGATCGAAGGTAGCACTATGTTAGCAATACTGTTAATGTAATACATATTTTAGGAAATAATATATGCTGAAGTTGGAAGTTATATAATGGTTTTTTACTTTGGAAAATTTGTTTAGGGCCAGGCCGCATTTTTTTTTGATCTGGAGGGCCTCAAAGTTTTGGAGACGCCCCTGTGGCCCTGTCAACAGGGACTAATCTTTACCTTTTTTTAGGGTGTGCTCGGTCAAAGTATCAGCTCTGGCGCATGTTTTTAATGACTATACTGTCCAAACAAGTATCACCTCAGCATGTCTTGTCTCTACCGCAGCGGCCGAATATCTAGTATGTCCTAAAACAGGTCGATCGTGGTGTTTCTACGCTTTCTGAGGTGTACGGTAAGCATCTCTATTTCTTCTTCGGATGCCAGGAAGGCCTCCGAGGTTATTATTTTCCACTATCTAAAGAAAAGAAATAGAAATTAAACAAACCGTTTTTCCAGATTTGACATGTAAAAATCTGTCTTTTTTTCTTTCGAAGTGGGGTAACCGCCGTGTCTAACTCGATCAATGCAAGCAAATTTGTTAATGTGTCTTTTTTTTTCGGCCGCTCTATCCTAAATTCTTATGCATCGCCCACGATCTTTACGCTTTTCTTGCCTCCAAGTCCCAATTCAAGGAATAAGATCAGATCCTCACTATAGAAAAGTAACTTAAAAATTGCAAGAAGGATGGATCGCGTTCTAATAGATTTCCTCGCGAGAAAAAGTTCATAAGTAAAAAGATCAATCTCTATATAATTCCAAGAAAGATATAAGTATATTTAACTAATTTGGCACACAGCTGCCATAATAATCAACTAACTAATCATTGCTGCTACGTCTCTACTTCCCGGCCGCTTCCTCGGCTGCTTGCTGCGGTTTGGTGTCTGCCTCCTTCACGGCCTCCTCGACAGCTACCCGCAGCGGCTCCTCCTTAATGGCCGGCTTCGTACCAAAGAACTTGCCCCCTGCGAGCACAGATCAGATGCATGGGTATTAGAACGCTGAAAATAAATAAATAAACAGTAGTAACAAGTTTGGATGGAAAGATCCAATCCGTAGGTACGTACAAGCTGTGTCTCCTCCGGCGACGTTCTGTTGGTTATACAAGAACCCGCCGGCCAGAGCAACGGCAGACACGGCGCCACCGCCGATGGCGGCCTGGCGGCCTGAGGGGCGCGGCAGCTTTCCAAAGAAGGCTCGAATCGCCGACATTGCTTGCTAGCTTTCGTGGTCAGAGATGAGGTGGGTTTGTACGTCGCCGGGAGGTCTGGTTGGTGTTGGAGGAAGCTGGGCTGATTGGCTCTATATATATGGCCTGCCTGCCGACCAATCCAGCTTCTTCTCCAAGCAACAGACCGATCGGTCCAATGGATCGATGATAGGACTCAACTCCCAAGGAACAATCCTTCATGTCTTGACCAACAAGTTGACCACGTTCCGGTTGACGTACGGTCCATTTAATTTTGTCATTACAAGGAGTCTTTTCAAATAAGGGACATCCCATCCGCGGAACGGCTCATCGCAAATTCACAATCGGCTTTAAAAAGAGAATTCCAACTTTTATCCAAGCTTTCATATTTTTGCCACGAATTACCTTATTTACTAGAAAAAGTAACTTTTCATCCGGATTACCGCGAGTGAAAATTTTGTTAGTATTTACCCCTTCTATAAATAACTAGCACAATGCCCGTGCGTTGCAACGGCTCCATTGCATGGATAAGCACAACCACCTCTAGTCTTCCTCTGCCATTATGAAGCATTTTCTTGACTCAGTCTAATAAATAAAGCAAACTTACTCATCCGTTGTAAGGGGACAAGATAAAACATCACACAACCCTACCAAAATAATCAGAATTCGGATACCCTACACACTGCTACACAGAAAGGTCCATGTCGTCAATTTCACTTTTTTTCTTCTTGTTCCGTAATTGCAATCAACGACAACATATTAAGAGAGAAATGATAATTAAAAACCAGTCGTCCGCGACATTCTCACAGCAGGCAGAAGTTGAAATCATATGAACACAAACAAGTAAATAACGAGGCAGATTTGATCTAGTTTACCACAAATTCGTCATGAGTCATTGCAACCACACCATAAAGAAAACAAATAACTATGGATGTGGCCTAGCTATGCAACCACATTAAAGAGATTATGCTTATTTGAAAAAGGGTTTCCTCCATGAAGCAGTGATATGCTCTCTGTTTGTACAAGTTCATGGCCTCATGGAGTGAATATATATAGATAGATTAGGCCAAAAGGGTGGTGCAACCGGCTGTATTCTTGTACAACCACTGGTAGAAAATAAGCCTTTCATACACTCCCATTAGTCCCCAAAATAATCGAACCGCGACCATAGGGGTCTTTAGTCGCGGTTCGGGAGGAGACCCGCGACCAATAGTCTGGGCCCAGCACGCTCGGTCCACAGCTGGCGGTCGGGAGGGGCTTTAGTCGCGGTTGGCCTGGCCAACCGGGACTAAAAGGTCCTCAGGCTGACCCGAAGGCCTTTAGTCGCGGTTGTCCAGGCCAACCGGGACTAAAAGACCATCCCTATATAGGACTCAGCTCGCTGCACTTAGCGACATTTGGTGTCACTTCTACTCACAATATTCACAAGGGGTGGTGGGTTTGCTTTTGGTTCCTCCTATGCACACAAGGTGTTCGATGAAATGCCCGAGAGCATGAAACACACATGATATGAAGTGTCCGAGCCGCACTTGAGCTTTGTCATTTATTTTTCCTCCGCGATCGCGGTTAGCAACTTGAACCTTTCATGATTTGTATTATTTCTAGCTAGTTAGTTTAACAAATGCATGATGGTTAATTATATACTTTATATAATAATAATGCAGATGAATCGGCAATGGATGTACGGTAACCGACTCTCCGGCGAGTTCACTACGGGTTTGAAAGATTTCCTCGTAGTGGTAAATGCGAACAAGCACCGAGGTTTTATTATCTGTCCATGTGCTGAATGTAAGAATCAGAAGGGTTACTCCTCCTCAAGAGTCGTTCACATGCACCTGCTTCGGCACGGTTTCATGCCAAGCTATAATTGTTGGACCAAGCATGAAGAAAGAGGGGTTAGAATGGAAGAAGATGAAGAAGAGGATGATATCGATGTCAACTATCATGAGGATTTCATGGAGGATGATGCTGAAGGTGGGGAAGGGTTTGGTGAAGGTGAAGAAGAGGCACATGATGAGCCCGCTGATGATCTTGGTCGGACCATTGCTGATGCACGGAGACGCTGCGAAACTGACAAGGAGAGGGAGAATTTGGATCGCATGTTAGAGGATCACACGAAGTCGCTGTACCCAGGATGCGACAATAGTCTGAAAAATCTGGGCTGCACACTGGATTTGCTGAAATGGAAGGCACGGGAAGGTGTAGCTGACTCATCATTTGAAAATTTGCTGAAAATGTTGAATAATATGTTCCCGAAGAATAACGAGTTGCCCGCCAGTACGTACGAAGCAAAGAAGGTTGTCTTCCCTCTAGGTTTAGAGGTTTTGAAGATACATGCATGCATTAACGACTGCATCCTCTACCGCGGTGAATACGAGAATTTGAATGGATGCCCTGTATGCACTGCATTGCGTTATAAGATCAGAAGTGATGACCCTGGTAACGATGTTGAGGGCGAGAAACCCAGGAAGAGGGTTCCCGCCAAGGTGATGTGGTATGCTCCTATAATACCTCGGTTGAAACGTCTGTTCAAGAACAAAGAGCATGCCAAATTGTTGCGATGGCACAAAGAGGACCGTAAGTCCGACGGGGAGTTGAGACACCCCGCTGATGGAACGCAATGGAGAAAGATCGACAGATAGTTCAAAAATTTTGCAGCTGACGCAAGGAACAAAAGATTTGGTCTAAGTACTGATGGCATGAATCCTTTTGGCGAGCAGAGCTCACGCCATAGCACCTGGCCCGTGACTCTATGCATCTACAATCTTCCTCCTTGGTTGTGCATGAAGCGGAAGTTCATTATGACGCCAGTGCTCATCCAAGGTCCGAAGCAACCCGGCAACGACATCGATGTGTACCTAAGGCCATTAGTTGATGAACATTTACAGTTGTGGGGCAGACCTGGTGTACCTGTGTGGGATGAGCACAAAGAAGAGGAATTTGACCTACGAGCGTTGCTTTTTGTAACCATCAACGATTGGCCTGCTCTCAGTAACCTTTTGGGACAGTCAAATAAGGGATACAAAGCATGCACGCACTGCTTACATGAGACTGAAAGTGTATTTTTGGATAATTGTAGGAAGAACGTGTACCTGGGTCATCGTCGATTTCTTCCCCGAAATCATAACGTAAGAAAGAAAGGCAAGGATTTCAACGGGAAGGCAGATCACCGGCCGAAGCCTGTGGAACGTACTGGAGCTGAGATATTTGATATGGTCAAGGATTTGAAAGTCATCTTTGGAAAGGGTCCTGGCGGACAATCAGTTCCGCTGGGAGTTGACGGGCACGTACCCATGTGGAAGAACAAATCGATATTTTGGGAGCTACAGTATTGGAAAGTCCTAGATGTCCGCTCTGCAATCGACGTGATGCATGTTACGAAGAATATTTGCGTGAACCTGCTAAGCTTCTTGGGCGTGTATGGGAAGACAAATGATACAAAGGAAGCACGGCAGGACCAGCAACTTTTGAAAGACCCAGATGACCGGCATCCGGAATGGTTTCAAGGTCGTGCCAGCTACGCTCTTACCAAAGAAGAGAAGGTCATTTTTTTTGAATGCCTGAGCAGTATGAAGGTCCCTTCTGGCTTCTCGTCGAATATAAAGGGAATAATAAACATGGCGCACAAAAAGTTCCAAAACCTGAAGTCTCACGACTGCCATGTGATTATGACGCAATTGCTTCCGACTGCTTTGAGGGGGCTCCTACCGGAAAATGTTCGAGTAGCCATTGTGAAGCTATGTGCATTCCTCAATGCAATCTCTCAGAAGGTAATCAGTCCAGAAGATCTACCACGGTTACAGAACGATGTGGTCCAATGTCTTGTCAGTTTCGAGTTGGTGTTTCCACCATCCTTCTTCAATATTATGACGCACCTCCTGGTCCACCTAGTCGAAGAGATTTCCATTCTCGGTCATGTATTTCTACACAATATGTTCCCCTTTGAGAGGTTTATGGGAGTATTAAAGAAATATGTTCGTAACCGTGCTAGGCCAGAAGGAAGCATCGTAAAGGGCTATAGAAATGAGGAGGTAATTGAGTTCTGTATTGACTATGTTCCTGACCTTAAGCCGATTGGTATTCCTCAGTCGCGGCACGAGGGGAGACTAAGTGGAAAAGGCACGATCGGAAGGAAATCAACGATATGTATGGACGATCATTCTATGACTGAAGCACACCACACAGTTCTGCAAAATTCGAGCTTGGTGGCTCCGTACTTCGAGCAACACAAGAATATTTTACGCTCGGACAACCCGGGGAAGCCTGAATCATGGATTAGAAAGGCCCACATGGAGACTTTCGGCAGTTGGTTGCGAAAACATTTAATGAATGACAATGATGTTGGAGATCAGCTGTACATGTTGGCCAAGAAACCATCTTCGACTATAACGACTTTCCAAGGGTACGAGATTAATGGGAATAAATTTTACACGATCTCCCAAGATAAAAAGAGCACCAACCAAAACAGTGGTGTCCGCTTTGATGCAGCAACCGAGAATGGGCAAAGGGTCACATATTATGGTTACATAGAGGAGATATGGGAACTTGACTATGGACTCTACTTTAAGGTCCCTTTATTCCGGTGCAAATGGTTCAAGCTAACAGAAGGTGGGGTAAAGGTGGACGAGCAATACGGAATGACAGTGGTGGATTTCAACAATCTTGGTTACCTTGACGAACCATTCGTCCTAGCCAAAGATGTCGCTCAGGTTTTCTATTTGAAGGACATGAGTAGCAAACCGAGGAAACGGAAAGATAAGAAAACGATCAGTACATCATGCGATGATCCAAAGCACCACATTGTTCTTTCAGGGAAAAGAAACATCGTGGGAGTGGAGGACAAGACAGACATGTCAGAAGATTATAATATGTTTGGTGAAATTCCGCCCTTCAAAGTGAACACTGACCCAAGCATTAAGTTAAATGATGAGGATGCTCCATAGATACGGCACAATCGTAAGAAAGCAGGGACACAAGGGGAGAATTGATGTGTAATAATTTACTGTACCAAACTTTGTTGAATGGATCATGTGAATTATATTATCTCTGATGTGTTTAAGACTAACTCCTTTGCAAAATATTTGAGAAAACGAGTGGAAAACATGGAAAACAGAAGGTTACTTAAATGTCTCAAAACCTTGTGAGATAAAATATCTAATTTCATAACTTTTCTTAAAAACAGAAAACAGACGCGCTAGCGCGCCGCAGTGTCGCCGGAATACAAATTCTTTTATTAAAAACAGAAAACAGACGAACACTACTCCTCGTCGTCGTCGTCGGGGAACTTGTCGGTGACCTCCTCCGGGTCATCGTTGTCGCCGAACTCGTTGGTGACCTCCTCGTCGTCGTCGGAGGTGCATGATGGTATGTCCGAGATAGGCCCCCACCTCGGATCGTCGGAGGCCCAGACTTCACCGACGTGGTCGGCCCGATGAAGCTCTTGCAGCGCCTTCGTCCTCGCCTCCCGAGCGGCATCTAACGCGAGGTGGCGTTCGAGGCGGCGCTCCGCCCGCTCAGCCGTGCGGGTCTGCCAGAGCTCCTCGTCGGTGCTCTCCTCCCCCGGGTTGTTCCGGTAATACTCGTGGACGACGCGGTCGTCCCTAGCGTCGACTAGGCCCTGAAACGCGCGGTGGCAGAGGTGGAGGTGGTCGGCCGCAGAGACGATCTGCGGCTTTGGCGCCCTGGCCTCAGCTTACCAGACGGTGTGGCAGTCGTTGAAGTTCATCAGCGACCGCGGGCGGTTGAGGCGCCAGGCCGCCGCGTCCCAGGCGCGGGCGGCCTCCGCCGCCGTCGCAAAGGAGCCGAGGGGGATGCGGTCGTCCCCCCAGCGGATATCTGCGCTGAACATTCCGTTCTGCCGTGCTCGGACGCCGCGGAAGCCGGTGGTGCTGTTCCTCCTCGGAGGCATGGTGGAAGCGCGACGGTGCGTGGAGAGGAGTGGGCGCGTGGAGAGGAGAAGACGCGCTCGAGGCGCGGCAGTTTTTATCGCCCCCTCCTGGCCACGCGTCACAACTCCCGCGCCACGCGTCACAACTCCCGCGCCACGCGCCACCCTAACACAACCAAGCAAATAGTTGCACATTACTACCCACTCCGAGCTCAAAGTGAACACTGACCCAAGCATGGATGGATGTGTTAAAGAGGGGGTGTAGAACAAAATAATAGGTATCACCATCATACAGCCCTACTGTGGCTACTGGGTGCAATATGCATACCAAATGCACGGCAGGACGTATGATGGCGAATCCGGATGTTTTGTATTTGCTCGATGAACTGAATATATGATGTATCAAACCTTAAAGGGGGATGTAGAACAAAACAATCGGTATCGCCATCATACAGCCCCACCGTGGCTACTCGGTGCATATATGCATACCAAATGCACGGCAGGACGTATGATGGCGAATCCGGATGTTTTGTATTTGGTCGATGAAATGACCGGTGTATGAAGATGGGCTATATATAGGGTCCTATGGCTCACAAAGTGTTGTGCTAGGGTTTTGATCCAACGGTTAAGAAACACCCAGATCCAACGGCTCACAACAGCTCGAAAGAAACACACCGTAGCCCTGATCGAACGGCTCACAACAGCTCGAAAGAAGCACACCCCGGATCCAACGACTCACAAGCGTTTGAAAAAAACATACGATCCGTGTGATTCTATCTGATTGGTCCAACGAAACACGAACCATTTAGTCCCGGTTGGTGTCCCCAACCGGGACTAAAGGGATATGTTTTCTTCTCGCTATATATATGTATGCATTGCCACACCATTGGCATAAACACATACAAACTCACCACTCTCTCATGGCTTCTACCGTACCCATTCTAACCTTCATCCAGACGGAGGCTCTTTCCGCCTCGAACTACCCCTGCCCGCCCGGCTACAGCATTCCCGCCGGCTGGATGCTGAGCGCCGGAGGAGTGCCGGTCCCTCCTCTTCCTCAAGGTGTGGCGCGTCGGGCGGCCATCACGAACCACTACTACCACGAGCTCACGCCGGAGCAGCGGAGGAATCCCAGTTGGAATCCTGACTTGGGACGCCCTACTTGGGACGCCTTCTTCATTAATCGACGTGAGAGTGCGCTCGCCAGGTACGAGGACAATGGCCCGCCTCCTTCGAACTTCAACGAGGCCGGTCGTCGGCTGTGGTGGGGCGGCGGATGGACTCTTCAGAGCGTCATGAACTACATCAGGGCTCGCGATAACCCCCGCCTGCGCTACCCTCACGCCCAGTCCTGGAGTCGTGATCCTCCGAGGGAGTCCAGAGCACCGTCCTACGATAGTGACGACGACGGCGGCGACTACGACGACTACGAGTCGGAGTATTATAGGCCTAGGCAGGAGTATGACTAGCTAGTAGATCGATGCACTCGGGCCATTATGTACTGCCTTGTTTATTTAGATCTATGCTCTCCGTTTAGATTTAGATCCAATCTTGCCATTATGTGTAATGTGCCTTGTTTATCTATCTAAATGCATGTCCCCCTTTCCTTAACGTGAGTCGTCTGAATCCAACCAATCAGGAAGAATCACACGGAAAACAGAAAACAGACGCGGAAAGCGGGAGGCGGGAAGACAGGGAAGAAATAGCGGGAAAAATGGGAGCGGGAAGACAGGAGGAGGGAAGAAAGTGGTAGGAAGAAAGATGCGAGAAGACAGGGAAGAAATGGCGGGAAAATGAGTTTTTAAAATGAATTAGTTTTATTTTTATGAATTTTTTTGATATATTATTTGTATTTTTAAGATTTTAAAATGAATTAGTTTTATTTTTCTGAATTTTTTGATATATTATTTGTATTTTTAAGATTTTAAAATGAATCAGTTTTATTTTTCTGAATTTTTGATATATTATTTGTATTTTTAAGATTTTAAAATGAATTAGTTTTATTTTTCTAAATTTTTGATATATTATTTGTATTTTTAAGATTTTAAAATGAATCAGTTTTATTTTTCTGAATTTTTTATATATTATTTGTATTTTTAAGATTTTAAAATGAATTAGTTTTATTTTTCTGAATTTTTGATATATTATTTATATTTTTAAGATTTTAAAATGAATTAGTTTTATTTTTCTGAATTTTTTGACATATTATTTGTGTTTTTAAGATTTTAAAACGAAAAGTGTTTTGAAAAAGCACCTTTAGTCGCGGTTCGTTCGTGACACGAACCGCGACTAAAGGCTCTTTCCACGCGAGAACGGAAATGCCACGAAAAAACCTTTAGTCGCGGTTCGTGACACCAACCGCGACTAAAGGTACCCCTTTAGTCCCGGTTGGGGACACCAACCGCGACTAAATGCCCGCGGATGGTACCCGGAGGGGACCTTTAGTCGCGGTTGGTGTCCCCAACCGGGACTAAAGGCTGGCCCTATATATTCGCGATGTCTTCCTGCCCCCAAAAATTTCTAAGTCCCAAACGCTCGTCTTCCTCGCGCCGGCGCCCTGCTCGTCTTCTGCCCCGATTCCGTCGCCGATTCCGTCACCGTCGCCCGCGCAGAGACTCTGCGAGAGGACCGCGTCGTCGCCGTCACCCGTGCCCTTCTCTCCACCGCCTCCTCCCTGCTCCGCCCCCGCCCCGTCGCCGTCTCCGGTAGGTTCCCCGCGGGCCTCGCGCCGCCCTCGAACGGACGCCCTCGAACGGCGACCACGAACCGCGAACGCGCCGCCCTCGAACGTAAGGGATGACGCGCCGCTCCCGAACCACGAGCCCTCTCGCGCTCGCTCTCGCGGCCAGAATCGCCGCCGGCGAGCACCACAGTGCTTCCCCAGCCCGTCGCTGACGTCATGATGATCTCATGCTGACATTGGCGTGGGGCCTGGCTGTCAGCCCCTCGTTTTTATTTGAATTATTCCCCGAAAAGAAACAGTCACTGACACGTGGGCCCTCTCCTTTTTAAATTACAGAAAATGATAAAATCTTTAAAAATGAATAACTTTTATTTATTAATCAGAAAAATATAAAAAGTATATAGAAATGATCAGAAAACTAAACTTGCAAAATTCATAACTTGAATTCCGTTAACCCAAATTGAGCAAACTTGAGCTCTAAAATTTTGTCTTAACAAAATATACACAATGATATTTTATTTTGGGAATAATTGTATAAATTTGACCAAAAAAAGATCAATTTTCTGTTCTGGTCATAAAAGAAAAGAAAAAAGAAAATGGCATAACTAATTAAATAATTATCCAAAAATTATGTTTAATACCTCAAAATGTTCAGTGAAACATTTGGCACATGTTTTCAACTTATACATGCAGTTTGACATCTAAAGTATTTTTGTTTTTGTTGTTTTCCAAAAATGGCTGAAATGAAAGCAAAAAAATTCATGGATGTTGACAAATTAATTATTACTACATGCATGAGTGACATATGGCGGACGATAGAGCCTTCCGCTTACGGATCAAGAGGCTGAAGGTTATATATTTGGCATCATAAACAACGAGATCCCTTATGTGCCGGGCCTAGAAGATGAGCAAGAAGAGGATGTAGTCTCTTCTTTTCTGAACCTTGACGATCAAGAGGTGAAGAAACGGACATTGTCGATGATCAAGAGGGTGAAGGAACGGACATTGTCGACGGAGGTCAACCGTCGACAAACGACGATCTCGAATTGCAAAGACCAACCACCTCCGGCGAGGTATATATATATACATTGATCCTCTCGTGATACAAACTTACTGAAATATGAATACATATGCATTAACGCGCGCGACTCTCTTTCTTATTTTAGCCCTCGGCCGGATCGAGTACGACAAAGCGTGGAAAATCCAAGGCGATGAAACCAGGAGAAACATATACCATCGAATTAGTCAGTGAAACCGGCAAGCCCCTACAGCACACCACAAAGTTTATCAACCAATGCGGAGTCATTGTTAGAGACAACGTCCCGATCACCGTCCAAGAATGGAAGAAGCCAAAGAAGGCACGTCTTGGTTTCAGTTTTGTTGACAAGCGAACGAAAAAGGATTGCTGGAGAAAGCTTATGGTACATTTCATTCTACCTCCGGAATACAACAAAGTCGATGAATTCGGTAACGAGGTTCCGGGTGGACGTCAGAGGAGGAGGCTAGTCAGAGTGTTCGCCGAAGCATTCCGGAACTTCAAGAAAAATTTAACCCGTGAATATGTCAACAAGGGCAAGACTCCGATTTTCACTGGACAAAATGAGAAACTGAAAGATGATTGGCCAGAATTTGTGAGGCAAAAGAAATCGGAGCATTTCAAGGAAATATCGAAAAAAAATAAGGCTAATGCGGATAAGAAACAGTACCATCATGTTATGGGGCCAGGAGGATACCGCCTGTCGGCGCCTAAGTGGCAGAAGATGGAGGACGGCCTGAGGGCGCGAGGAATACCTCTAGGTACAGAGGGATGGGACGAAAGAGCCAAAATGTGGTGGTACGGGCATGGGGGGTCGTTAGACCCGGAGACAGGGGCGTGTGTTCATCGGCAGAAAACGTTTGCTCCCACAAAAGCCCTTATTGACGCAATGACCCAAGCTCAACAGGGCTTGATCACGTTCAACAGAGAGAAAGACGCACTGACAATAGCCCTCGGGAATGCTGAACACGGAGGACATGTACGAGGCAAAGGAAGAATGCCGTGGAAAGTAGGGTTTTCCCAGGAAAATGACCCATACTGTTACAGAAGCCGTAAGAGAAAGACGGACCGGGATGCAGATCTTTTGGCGAAGGTTGCATCGGAACTTAGTGAGTTGAAGCAGACCGTGCATGGAATACTTGTGAAAGAAAGATCGGCGCCTGCAGGGCCGCATGAAGATCATGAAGCAGATCTCGGAAGCCAGCATCAGCGGAGAAGCAGCGTGGCTTCCACGGAGGCCCCGCCTGCAGGTGCTAATGCACCGACGATCGAGATTCGTGCACCGGAGCCTCAGTACCCTGTGGATGATGTAAAGGAGATGAAAGAATGTGATCTGCATTATCCCGTGGGGAACATTTCCACGAAGGTAGCTACCGGCAGTGCTTTACCCTGTACACCTGGAGCACTCCACCACAACAACCCCATTCCATATGGCTATGCTCGTGTCCCGGTGGAAGACATAGTCCAAGTGTTTGAGGACCTGGAGATTGACATAGCTACACCCGAAGGGGAGAGAACACTTGGAGATGTCAAGCGCCAGTTCATTCTATGGAAAAAGAAATACATAGTGTTTCCAGGCGAGGCGCCAAGGCTAACAAGTCCACCCCTCTCCGATGGTGGTGGTGGTGGTGGTGGGGGTGGTGGTGGTGGTGCTGGTTCACCTACACCTCCTTCACGCCATTCGACGCCGTCCCCCGATCCACAATCTCCGGCGGGTAAGCAGGCGTCGCCCCCTCCCCCTCCTCCTCTGGCGGGTAAGCAGGCGTCGCCCCCCAATCCTCCTCTGGCGGGTAAGCAGCCGTCGCCCCCAACCCTCCTCCGGCGGATAAGCAGCCGTCACCCCCCATTCCTCCTCCGGCGAAGAAGCAGAAGCAGGAGGACAGCAAGGAAACCCGCTCTTGGACTATTAACCCGGAGCCTTATGTACCTAAGACCACACGGGTACCGGAGCCATCACTGAATCCTATCCCCCCAAGGCCTTGGGAACTTAGTGAAGATGAAACCAAATTGGCCGCGAATGCTGAGTATGAGAAATGGAAGGCCGATCAGAAGGCGCTAAGGGAGCCTAAGCCCAAGGAAGTATACCCTCCGAAGGTAAAGAAGTGGGCTACGAGTTTTTTGACGACACCGTCCCAAGCCGAGCTGAATATGCCTGACGACTATGGAAGTGAACTTCGTAGGCAAGCAGAAATATTGAAGGAGGAGAAAGAAGAAAGGAAAAAAAGCGGGAAACAAGTTGACCAGCTCGGGATGCAGAGTAAACAATCGATCCCCCCGCTCATAGTGAAAGCCGGTCCGGAACAGGACCCCGAGGTCAGAGCAGCTGTGGCAGCAATTGGATTGACTGTAGAGAGTGCCATGACAAATGCGTCCGCGATGGGTTTGACTCTTCGTGCCTCGTTAGGCCTTGACGATGCACCAATGGGTGAGGTAGCATTTCAATATGTGAAAAATGGGCCTCTCGTCGAGCCTACGCAGGAAAAGAGTCTACCACCACAAATGCGAAATCTGCTACGTTGGTACAATAATTTCATATCATGGGCCGCCAAAGAATATGTTTATGTGTATGTTACAGAGCAGCATCACACCAAACGGTACTCTGTAACAGTTGAAATGAGTGAATTGTTCCAGCTGTTCAATCTGCGCGAGCTCGACAAATCTATCCTGAGTTGCTACGTTATGTAAGTGATTTATTTCGACCTCATCTCGTTCTTCATTGCCTGCACTACATATATATATTGTCCTAACTATATTGTTGCGTACTCTATTATGCAGATTGAAGATTTGGGAATGCAAAATAAGAAACAACCATGATGTTGGGTTCATTGACCCACAAATCATTAATGGAACTATGTTACAACGTCACCCCGAAGACGTGGAGAAAGACTTGTACAGGTTTCTTACAAAGCATCAACTCAAAAGTCATATTCTATTTCCTTACCATTTTGGGTGAGTGTTTCTCTCTTGTGCCCATTCTCTTTTGTTTACTCCATGCATGGTATGTCTAATCGATAAGTTATGCATGACTGTGCATGTATAACGTGTCCGCAGGTTCCACTGGATGCTGCTAAAAATTGAACTTCACACCTCCACAGTTTATATCATGGACTCTATGGATTCAGATGCAAAGCTTTGGGCCGACATGAGAAAAATGCTGCAAAAGTAATTATTTTCAATCATTTGCGCTCTATATCGATTGGTCTCTTTTGTTCATTTCCTAATATGCAGTAGCTAATAACTCCCTTGTTCATTTAATTTTCTTTGCACTGTAGAGTTTGGAGACGGTTCTCAGGAGAAATTTTTGGTGAATTCAAACATAAGCTAGATTTTAGAAAGTTAGTTAATGTGGATAAGCAGCCACCGGGGACCAATCTATGTGGATACTATGTTTGTGAGAACATCCGGAGAGAAACCTCTGAGAAGAAGATGTCAGATAGCTTGCGGAAGGCGACGGACAACTTGCGGAGGATGCTTAGTCCAGAAGCTCGCTTCCGACCAATTCAAGAGGAATTAGCAGGATTTTTCCTTAGGCATGTCATCAATTCTAAAGGAGAACACTATACGTCCGACGACGACCAATTCAAGCTGACTTAGCAGGATTTTTCCTTTAGCGGGATGTTCGAAGTTGTGCATGGTCATCCATCGTAATTGTGTATGGAAACTTGTTCGAAGTTGTATATGGTCACCCGAGATTGAATATATATATATATTACATATTCCTATTGAATTCTTCTTGTTTGAAATTTCATATGCATGTATATAGTAGCGTAGAGTATATATGTGTACTGAAACTTCATCAAAATTAAAATAAAACACAAAATAAAATATAAAAGAAATAAAACAAAACAAATAAAAAAGGAACCAGGTTTAGGAGGGCTAAAACCCTAAACCTGCGGAGGAGGCCTTTAGTCCCGGTCAGCCACGAGAACCGGAACTAAAGCTCATCCGCCCCGACGGACTCCTGACGCCCACGTGGACGGGACTTTAATCCCGGTCCGTAAGAGGCGCGACTAAAGGGTGGGTGGCTTTAGTTGCGCATACTTAGTCCCGGTTGCGCGACCGGGAATAATGGCCTTTGCGAACCGGGACTAAAGGCCTATTTTCTACCAGTGAACAATTTTCATGTTTTTTTCTTACTGTTTCCTTCGCGACAGCCAAGCGGCTGTCACTATAATTGATACTTTTTTCATGTTATTAATGCAAAGCATTAAGAAAAAGATTAATTTCCACATGCACATGAAGGTGCATATTCTACACCATCAGAAGCAGCTACCGCTTTTACTACTTTTATCGCACTCTAAAGTTTCAACTAAAAATCAGATTGCACAAAGTTAGGAAAGATTTAGAAAAGATTAATATTACATTCTCTTGGTCCGTGACTTTTGTTAGCTAGAAATAAAAAATCAGAAATCAGCAACTTACAATGTTATATGCTGATATCCTTGGAATTAAACTTCTATATCTATATCTGACAAATGCCAAGCCAACACATCTGAGAAGTTCAACCAACTTTCCGGCCTATACAATAATGCCATGTACAACAAACTAACATCAGAGTTAAAACATATTTTTGGCCTGGACGAAGTTGCATATTTTCCACCATCAGGAGGAGTACACGTATTTTTATTTTTTCTGACGCAATCTGAAGTTTAAATTAAGACCCCACAAAGCTACATTGAATTTCTGAAAAAATCAAGAAAATTAAAATCAGAGATGCTAAACTAACTTTCTAGAAAATATATTTAAAAAATGGCTAGCTATGTTCCTCACCTTCATTCTACTACATGCTCCGAACTCTACATAATTGACAAGGGAGTTCACCGGTTATACCAAAAGGGGCAGTAGCATATCCTGAAGTACGACGCAGGGACAAGCCGTACGAACAATACAGAGCAAACAACAGCCCAACAGAGTGGATGGTGCAGAGCTGCATCGGCTAAGTCGCAGGTGCTCGCCTGCTTGGGACGGCTGGAGCTTCGGGACGGGGCGGCGGCAACCGACGGATCGAGGGAAGAGAGCAGACGTAGACCCGCCGTAAACTCGCCGAAGACGCAGTCGATGGTAGTATATACTTTGACTCGTTGAACAATTAGGCATAATTTTCACGATTAATTCCAGAATATAAACCATGAAAAAACAACTATTAACATGTGGAACTCGAACATACTAAATGCAGTAAACAACATGAATAACAACAACACGATCTTCCTAAACATGTAAACAATAGACATGTTAAACAGACAGATCGGGACACAGATTCAGTACCGATCGTCATTGATGACAACGTTGACGATGACGGGTCGGAGTAGACGACGCTTGAGGTGGCGGTACGCAGTACCGCCTGACTTGCTAGGCAGACGAGCCTTCGTGGAAGCAGCGAGCAGTCGCACAAAGAGCTTCCCAAAAATTTAATTCGCCCTCTCCCGTACAGGATCACAAAGGCGACTGGTCCCGGAGACCTGCTCTCCCGTTCGCCGGTGGACGCCGGTGCTCGAGATGGAGTAGACTACGGTGGCGGCGCAAGGAACGAGGTGTGCCAAACCTAGATTGGTTTCGCTGTGTACAGCGCCCACGGCGCGCGTCTTTTATAGTGCGGTTCGGAAAACCCTAACGTGTGCGACGTGGGTGGACCACGCCGCACGTTCGAGTCAGCTGCAGCATACGATACGGGAATGACCCGAACCGACTCAGCTGTGACGCGTCCGTCACGACTACGAACTCAGTTTTTCCAAAACAGCAAAATAAAGACAAATATTGTCTCGGCTCGAGGCTCGATTCACGAAACGCGATCGTGTCGTGTCGTGTCGTGTCGTGTCGTGTCGAGACGAGCGAGCGGCGGAGGAGGAGGAGGAGGAGTGCGCGAGAGGCTCTCTTATTCTCACTCACATACAATCCCTACAACACTCCACCTTATAAGGTGGTGTGCAACTCCTCAAACTTCCAATGTGGGACTAAACTTCCCACTCTCACCACTCACTTGTACACATGGGCCATTTTGAGATTTCAGGATTTGTCTATTGGGCTACCCATATATGGGCCCAATATTTCAGCACACACATATGGGCCACAATATTTCAACAATCCCCCACCAGATCTCAAATACCCATTTGAAGATTTGCCAATCCTCGCTACTTGTTTATATACTAGTGTTTTAGCCGAGACTGTTAAGTTCAATTTCCGTCAAGAGCGTTAAGCTACATTTATCAGCAACTTCAACAATGGACTATGCCTTGAATTGCAAGTTTTGTGCCAATAGACTTTACCCAAAGTCTTAACTAGTACCTGGCTGCCAGTAGGCTATCCCACGGGTGGAGCATATGCGTCGTACTTCATGTTCTCTTCGTGAGTTTACTAGAGATCATCCAAATCTCATAGACTGCGACGTTTACAGCCGGACTCACATATGTGTGTTATTTCAAGAATGCTCTTTAGGACAGCATCTTTGCTATGAATAGCCAACATAAACACATTAAGCCATGTTGCCAACCTGCCTTACATCTCTTTGAGAGTTATGCATCACCACTTAGAGAGGGTTTACCAAATAGTCTACTCAGTTAAACCACTAGTTTGTTCTTCCCATGTCCTAATTCACGGGATCTCCGATCACATAGGTTGGGTTACCACTACGGTGTAACGCGCACGGGTCTCATACCCATCTCCCTCGATGCACTATCTATCACATTACGTGATAGTCCCTTTGTAAAGGGATCTGCCAGGTTTTTGTCTGTTTGAATATACGTAACAGTATTTATTCCGGAGTTTCTCAATTTTCTGACAGACTTCAAACGTCTTTTTACGTGTCTTGATGACTTCGCATTATCCTTAGAACTGGTCATCTTGGCAATCACCGTTTGATTGTCACAGTTCATAAGGATGGCCGGTAATGGTTTCTCAACCACCGGCAAGTCCATCAAGAGCTCACGCAGCCATTCTGCCTCAACAGTGGCTGTATCTAAAGCAGTAAGTTCTTCTTCCATGGTTGACCTCGTCAATATGGTCTGTTTACAGGACCTCCATGACACTGCGCCACCTCCAAGAAGAAATGCATATCCACTTGTGGCGTAGAGCTCATCTACATCTGAAATCCAGTTGGAGTCACTATATCCCTCAAGCACAGCAGGGTGCCTTGAATAATGAATCCCATAGCTCATAGTACCATTCAGATAGCGCGTGACCCTTTCAAGTGCATGCCAATGATCATTACCCGGGTTTGACATGAACCTGTTCAATTTGCTCACAACAAAAGAGATGTCAGGCCTCCTCGCGCTCGTAAGGTACATGAGTAAACCGATTATTTGAGAGTATCTCAATTGATCTCTCGTAATCCTCTTGTTCTTTCGAAGCACCACACTGGAATCATAAGGTGTTGGGGAGGGCTTGCTATCAATAAAGCCGAAACGGCTCAAGACATTCTCAACATAGTGTGATTGCGTCAACGTAATCCCACTCTCATCCTTAACAAGCTTAATGTTCAGAATTATATCATCTTCTTCCAGATCTTTCATATCAAAACACTTTGATAGAAAAGACTTGACCTCATTTATCACAATTATGCTAGTACCGAAAATCAGTATATCGTCAACATACAAGCATAATATAACACTATCGCCCCCACCATGGCGGTAGTATACACACCTATCAGCCTCATTAATGACAAAGCCCACAGAAGTTAAAGTTCTGTCGAACTTCTCATGCCATTTCTTAGGTGCTTGCTTCAGACCATACAACGATTTTAACAATTTGCACACCTTTCTCTCTTCACCTTTTACCACAAACCCATCAGGCTGATCCATATAGATTTCCTCTTCCAACTCTCTGTTAAGGAAAGTTGTCTTTACGTCCATTTGATGAACGATAAGACCATAAGAGGCAGCCAAGGAGAGTAGTACACGGATGTTGGTCAGTCTAGCAACAGGTGAATATGTGTCAAAGTAATGCTCGCTTTCTTGCTGGGTGTAGTCCTTGGCTACAAGCCTTGCCTTGTACTTCTCAATAGTATCATCAGGCCTTAGCTTTTTCTTGAACACCCACTTGTAGCCCACTATCTTGGTCGTTCTGATAACTCCCACGTCCCATTAGAAAGAATGGAGTCCATCTCATTATGGACAGCTTCTTTCCGGTCATCTGCATCTGGAGATGCAAATGCCTCTGCAATAGACGTAGGAGTATTGTCCACAAGGTACACAATGAAATCATCACCAAAGGATTTTCAATCCTTTGTCTCTTACTCCATTTAGGAGCTTCATTGTCATCCTTCTCAAGAATTTTCTCATCATGTGGTTGTTCAGTATGATCACTAGATGTACTAGATTCCGGAATTAATTCAGAAGAAAATTCAGCAAAGCTATGCATATCTTTCATAGGAAACATATTCTCAAAAAATGTTGCATCACGAGATTCCATAATAGTATCAACATGCATATCACGTACCTCGGATTTAACCACTAGAAATCTATAACCAATGATGCGCTGCACATAGCCCAGAAAGATGCAATCCACTGTCTTTGGTCGTTTCTTTGGAATTGGAACATTGACTTTCGCCAAGCATCCCCAAGTACGCAAATAAGAAAGTGATGGTTTTCTCCCAACCCACTCCTCATAAGGGGTTTTTTCTTTATTCTTGTTAGGAACTTTGTTCAGGACATGACACGAAGTCAACGGAGCCTCCCCCACCATGCCTTGGATAAACCAGCAGTGTCCAACATGGCATTCACCAAGTCGGTCAGCGTGCGGTTTTTCCTCTCAGCAATTCCGTTTGATTGTGGCGAGTAGGGAGGCGTCCTCTCGTGAATAATACCGTGTTCCTCACAAAATTCATCAAATACTTTAGAGAAATACTCTCCACCACGATCCGACCTAAAACGTTTGATCTTTCTCTCTAATTGATTTTCAACTTCAGCCTTATAGATTTTAAAGTATTCTAAATCCTCATCTTTAGTTTGCAACAAATAAACATAGCAGAATCGAGTAGAATCATTAATGAGTGTCATGAAATATCTCTTTCCACCTTTTGTCAACACACCATTCATATCGCATAGATCAGAATGAGGTGCCAAGTGTCTCTCATCGGCTGCCGTGTGAGGCTTCCGAGGTTTCTTAGATTGCACACAACTATGACACTTAGAACCTTTGGCAATGGTGAAATTCGGAATTAGACTTAAACTGGATAGCCGAGACAGTAAACCAAAATTAAGATGACATAAACGAGAGTGCCAAACACTAGCATCTGAATCAACATTGCCACAAATATGGTTTACTGACTTATTGCAAAAAATCGGAAAGAGAAAAGCGAAACAAGCCTCCGCACTCATAGCCTTTACCAATAAATTGTCCAAATCTCGACACAACTACTTTATTGGACTCAAACACTACTTTAAACCCATCTCTGCAAAGAAGGGAGCCGCTGACGAGATTCTTATTCATAGAAGGGATATGTTGCACGTTCCCTAGCTGCACGATATTCCCCGAAGTAAACTTCAGATCTACCGTGCCAACACCACAAACAGAAGCATGTGATCCATTCCCCATTAGGACGGAAGAATCCCGTGTGACCTGATAAGAAGTGAACATAGAGATGTCAGCACACACATGAACATTAGCACCCGTATCAATCCACCAACATGGAGATTGAAAAACTGAAAGTACCATCGGTATATTATCGTACCCATCATTGTTGCTAGCGGTCACCACGTTGACATTCTTGGAGCTTTTCTTCTCTTTCTTGTCTGCACGGTCTGGGCAGTCAACAGAAAAGTGGCCGAGCGCTCCACATGTAAAGCACTCGAGCCCAGTCTGTTCAGCACCTTCTTCTTATTATTATTCTTAAAGGCAGTAGTGTTCACAGGGCCATTGAACTGAGGCTTATAATTCCCTTTGTTCTTGTTGTTGTTCTTGCCGTGATGATTTTTGTGCACCATATTGGCGCTAGAGTGGAACTCACCACCTCTCTCAGTTGTGTCCTTTTCCCGAGCTTTCTCCTCAACATCAAGAAACGCTATCAGATTTTCAACTGATATCTCCTGTCTCTTATGTTTGAGATATGTGGCGAAACTCCTCCATAAAGAAGGCAACTTTGGAATAATGCATCCAAAAAAGATTCGTCCACTAGCCTCAATACGACCAAAAAAGGTAACATTGGGTAAGTGAGACATCCAATTATTCATATCACACTTGTGTGTTTTTGAGATGGCTAGGGAAGGAGTGTTCACAAGTCCGAGCTCGGAAGATGAAGCAAACCCGTTCTTCAACGACAACGCCCACAACTTCGTCAACCTCCATGAGCATTTTCATCTTTGCCAACTTGCTTGTGGCGGATTGGAGCACTTGGACCATTGACTACAAGCTCATCACACTCGATTCAATGATCACATGGCGTGTATCGACATCAACTTGGCCAAACTTGCCAACCGCCATGGATCATCATCATCCTCAAAGTCGAGACGTTCAGGCTAACAACCCCAAGCTCATCACCAAGCTCGTCGCCATGATCATCACATCCACATGGAAGAGGGTGGTAAACATGGCTCTCATACCACATCACTAGCTCCTCCTCCACAAGCTCCTCGATGACATTGGTATGAGGATAGCTTGCGCGCCATCACCACTTCCTCGACACCGCCAAGGCCGCGGTGAACCTCTTCAAGATCACCAACATCATCACCCACCGCCGCCAAGCTCCGCCAATGACTATGGTATACATGACGTCATGGCTAGTGCTCGCCCACATCCAAGGCTTCCAAGGCAAAATGCGTGTCACTAGCACAATGACTGCCAAGAGCAAGACCCTTATCAACAAGGCAACCATGACAATGATGCTATTGGATGCCACGACGCATGCCTCCAACAAGTTCACCACAATGACCATCGACGCCATCCTCCCTATCATGACTGCCAACGCCAAGCCAATGAGGATGACCCACATGACCTTCCACCTCCTCTCTTTGATGAAGACCCAAATGAGAGACCCCATCAACAACACGCAAAGGAAGATGCTCCACATAATCTTTCACCTCCCACCTTGGATGAAGAACCACATGAGCGACCCCATCAACAACATGAAGAAAAAACTTTGAGAGCCCTTTGCCTCAATGTCCCAAGGTTCAAGGGTCATGAGCATCATCATCCTCATGAGTAGTGGGAGCCTCCACCTCATCGCCACCAAGAATGCGCCATACCTTCGAACCCCGCCACCGACAATGATCAAGGCCTACCTCGCCATGGATGTCATGATCCTACTCCTTCATCAAGGCTCGAGGCGAGATTCCCCTCACCACCAAAAACGACCCGCAACCTCCATGTGCGACATCCTATGAGGAAGGACTATGTACTTCATGATCAAGAGCATAAGCATCCTTCATCACCACAAGCGCAACAACAACATCAAGAGTGTGAAATTACTCCTCCAATGCCACAAGATCGACATCACCATGAGAATGAGGATGCAACTCCACCAATCTACGATGAAGCTCCACCAATCTATGATGAAGACTTCGATGCATGTGATCTTGTGAAAGATGCTCATCCCTTTCCAACCTCTCCAAGGCCACACCTCGTCACCATTCTCGCCAATAATATCATCTTAACCATCATCAACCACTTGAGGATGCTACAAGGCATGGCTTAAACTACCACATCACGGAGATGATCGAGCCTTCCTCGACACAAGCCATGACACTACCACCTCCTCCAAGAAATGCAACACCTTTGACAAACCAGCACACCTCAAGTGCCAATAATTTGGAGCCTCCTGTTGTTTTTTCTCAAGCTTCTAGTGAGATGAGTGGTGAGAGAGAGATCCACCATTTAGTGAGTGAGAGCCACAAGCCTATAATGAGTGGAAAAAGCATGAGTGTTCAAAGAGGCATAGCCTTGATTGCCACCAAAAGTGAGATGATAGTTGAGAGCAAAATCCCATTTGTGCTTATTAACACTAACGGCTTACCAACTCTCTATCCATATTTGCTGTCTCTTTTGCAGAAATTTGGTGACCCTCTCAAGCATGCTAGACCTCATGTACTATTCACCATACATGGCTCTCCACACCGCATGAACATCAACACCAACTTGAAGACTTGGAAGGAAAACATTCCGCTCGTCAATATGTACATGGGGTTCGACAAGCGCATCAACCCACAACGCATTCTCCGTCTACATCCAACGTGTCAAGATGTACATGGAGTTCGACAAGCGCATCAACCACAACACATTGTCCGTCTACATCCCACACTTTAAGATGTACAAGGATTTCGACAAGCGCATGAACGACAATGCATACCACGACTACATTCCACACGTCAAGAGGTACATGGACTTCGACAAGCGAATCAACGACAATTCAAGCAATGGAGTGGCGTGCAACCAATAAGTCAAGATCATCTACACTCAACTGTTTCTGCAAGCAATGGCGCAACCACCTCTTGAGCTATTCGATGACTACTACACCGCCATTCGCGATCTTCATCAACCAACCAAAGAGGACCATTTCAAGATCTTCATCGCATTTGGGATACCCCCAATACGAGCATACCTTTGCATGGCCTTCGATAAGCGGATCAACTTCAACGACATCTTCGTCGTCAACTTTCTGTCTCCCTCTCATGGTGACGCCCGCGAAAGGCTGGATCAAGAGTAGAGGACAACTCTTTGCCAATGGGGGGGTGATGCAGCACACCCCATTCCACCAATCCCTACATCGATACAAGACAAGGTGAACTCACTCCTCTCTCTATATGCCTTCGGTGTCTTGGTGAATGGTGCGCTACTTCATGGAAATACCCTATACGTGCCTAGGTTTGATCCCACGATTGAGCCCCAAGACAATGCCCAGGAAGCTCAAGAACATGCCCAAGATGGTGCCCAAGATGCTAGCAAGGATGACCAAGAAGATGTCCCCGAGGAAGACGAAGAGAAGGGGGAAAAGAGCTTTCCCAGGAAATCCGGCCTCCAGGCCGGCTTCTTTGCACAACCGGCCTCCAGCCCGGCATGCGTCCTAGGCCGGCGACCAAACAGAGCGCCCTGGCCTCCAGGCCGGCCTAGGATGGCTTTCCTGCGCGCAAGGCCGGCGACCCAACAGAAGGCCACGGCCTCAGCCCGGCTCCCCTGCGTGGAAAAGGGGAAAAACACCATTTTCTCCCCTCACCTACCCCCTTGGCTATATAAGGGACCCCTTGAACTAGATCTAGGGTTAGGGATGAATTTAGACCTTTGATCTTTGCTCTTGTATCCCTCTTGTGAGGCTACTCCTATGGTTTGTACCTAGGACCGTATCAAGGCTACTCCTATGATGTGTATATATGATCGTATCAAGATTCATCGGGTTTTCTATCCTTTCCCCTTGGGATTCGGTTAGGGACTTTCCAATCTTCCTCAACTAACTCTTGAGGTTCTATTGGCGTGGTAGACCGGCCACGAGTGTGAAGCGGTTTCCAAAAAGGTGAGTTCGGTTGGATCGATTGTTCCATAGGCGGCCGTTGCGGCTTAGTTGACGGGAGATCGGGTCTTTTAGTTCCTGCTAGTTATCTCCCCTTTGCTTTCCCCTCGATTCCCCTCTCGTGTTCTTCATGTTCATCGTTCGTTCTTCGTGTTCTTGGTCGATTTGTGAAGATCGGGCCACCCAAGAGGTTAACCCCTCCATCACTGCATGTGATTCGTCCCTTTCTTGCCATGCGGAAGTAGTACAAAAGAGTCGAACTCAGGAAGCTAACACAATTACCTTGGTAGGTCAAAGCAATATGCCATTAAAATTACAACAAGGGAAATCACTTTATGCAGAACATTTTGCATACACCAAAGGGTGAACGAGTTTGGTCACCTGCTTCGGCTCGCTGATCTTCCTGCCGATGGTGGTTCAGATGATGAGGCCGGTCACGGGGTCGTCCCCCTCCTCCCTCTTCTGTAGTTAAAAAATCACCCTGCATTAGCCACATAAGCGCTGAGACGAGATGATCGGCTCAGAACTCAGATCTGTGGAAAATGGCGGTTACCTTCTCGATTCCAGTGTGGACTGAGATGACAGCTGCAAAGTGGGAGCGGAGCTTCCAACATCATGGGCTCCGGCACCGGCGACACCTCCATGGGATGGCGTGTATGTTTGCATGGGGATTGGGAGCGGTGGGAAGGTGGAGGAGCGCGCTCCACATCGAAGAGCTAGACTGAGGATGCGGGATGAATACCCTAGCCACCTAGATCCAAAGAAGAGGAAACGTAGTGTCGGAGTGGCGGGGGATGGTTAGCAGCATAGTCGTGCTCCTGCGCTCTGGTCAAACTGTCTCGCCGAGTTTGAAATTTCACTCTAGGGATAGTGGACATAGCCAGACTCAATTTTTTGGATCCTGACTCTATTCCCCAAAATCCAGGGGGCTGAGGAGATTCAAAAATTTAGACCCACTACGCTTATTAATGTAATTTTGAAATTCATCGCCATAGCGTACGCGACTAGACTCTCCCCTATAGCACATCGCACCATCAACAGGACGCAGTCTTCTTTCATAAAAGGTTGTCACATTTAGGAAGGGTGGTTTTCCTTCAAGAGATTGTGCATAAGACAAAAGTCAAGAGACTTTGGGGAGTCTTCTTGAATTTGGATTTTGAGAAAGCCTACGGCCAAGTGGACTGGAAATTTCTTAGGAAGGTCCTACTCCGGAAGGGCTTCAACCCAAGATGGGTTCACCGAGCGATGGGTCTGGTCTTGGGGGGGGGGGGGTAGACGAATATTGGGATCAACGGGGACGGTGGGAAGTACTTCGAGAATGGGCGTGGGGTGCATCAGGGAGACCCACTCTCCCCCATTCTTTTCAACTTCGCTCTCGATGCCCTTGAAGCAATGCTTCGCTCTGCTAGTGCAGCGGGATACGTTAAGGGAGTCATCCCGCATCTCATTGACGGTGGGTTCACTCACGTTCAGTATGCGCATGACACGATTATCATGATTCGGCTGGACGATTTTGGGATCACCAACCTGAAATTCCTCCTTCCTTGTTTAGCAAAAATGTTCGGGTTGCAGATCAATTTCCACAAAAGCGAAGTCCTTGTACTAGGGTGTACGGAGGACTAAAATAGTACGATTGCCAACATGCTCAATTGCAGACAAGGCTCCTTCCCATTCACATACCTAGGGCTTCCAATCGGTGCTAGGTCTCTCAGAGCCTCGGACTAGAACCCAATGACCGAGAAGGTGGCAAAGCGGGCTGGCCCTTGGATGGGTAAATTCATGTCCTCAGCTACCATGCTCACTCTCACTAATGCATGCATGTCCAACATGCCTCTCCATGCCATGGGGGTATGCTTCTAGGATACGACGTCCACAAGACGTTGGACAAGCTCCACTCCAGATTTTTCTAGGAGGGCAATGGCCCGAAGTGCTAATACCATTGGGTGAGATGGGGCGCCGTCTGCAAGACAAAGCCATAGAGATCGTGAATACAAAGATAATGAACACATGCCTCATGGCGAAATGGATCTGGATGCTCTACTCCAGAGTGTTGGGGTTATGTGACGACATCCTTTGGAGAAAATATCTCCACACACGTGACCTTCTGGTAGGCACCCACTAGTAGGGTTCACAATTCTTGAACACCATCTAGAAAATCAAAGATGTAATTTGCTTGGGGACAAAGCACTAGATCCGTACGCGTACCTCCATGAGACCGTGGAGAGATTGGTAGCAGGGGAAGGGTCCCCTGCGATACCGGTTCCTTCTCCTATATGCGGTCTCCATTGACCCCGAGGGGTCTGTGGCGCGGGCATTGCAGGATAATTAGTGGGATCTCTCCTTCATATGGACCCTGAGGCCGTGTCGAACTTGCCAACCTCATGAGAGAGGTAGAGGGGACCCGGCTACCATAGGCCAGGACCACATCACACGGGCCCTTAAACCTTCTCCAACGGGCTATGTGCTCTGTGCAGCGAGCCCGGGGATACTAACCATATCTTCTTCCGTTGCGCGCTGGCCAAATTAATGTGGAGTGCAGTTAAGAAACTGATGGCGTGCGAGTGGAACCCCTCGTGTCTAGCGTACGTCTTTCAGTGCTTACACGACTACATAGGTCAAATGAAACGAGTGTTTTGGATCTGATGTGCGACCCTTTGTTGGTATTTGTGGAACATTAGGAATAAGTACATATTGAGGAGATCTTTTGGACCCAACCAATTGTGTGCCTTTATAAAATGACTATGTATATGCAGGTGCGGAAGCCAGTGGTTAGGAGACAGGACCGGGAGGCGTTGGAGATGACGATTGGCAGGATTCGTGCTCTCCATACTTCTGTGCGGGATAAATTAGAGTAGTCTTCCTCATCCTGTCGTTATCTGGGTGTGTTCCTCTTAGGCGTTGCGTTTCGGGGCGTTGGTCTTTCGATTACTATTGTACTGGATCTATGACTTGTTTGTGAGCTGCTAACCTACTTTGTGTGTGTGTGGTTTGTTGTTGTGTTGTACACGTTGTCGATGGAATGGGATCCTCTGACTTTACCACCCTGACTTACCCTGACTTTGGGTCACTGACACGTGGGACCCACAGCATGTGGGACCTAACTACTAGTGACCCAAAGTCAGGGGTAAGTCGGGGGATCTAGCTCCACTGTCGATGGGACTTTTTTCAATTTAAAACCGGTCGGACGAGTGACATAAGATGGCCCACTTTAATGAGGCGACGAAAGGATAATTAGAGCATCTCCACTCGCGCTCCCCAAAGACCCCCCAACCCTTTTCCCGTCTGGACGGGGACCGAAGGCGCCCACTCACGCCCCCCATTGGGCCTTCCTATCCGGATGCTCCCTAGTTCTCATTCGAAAAAACCAGGCAAACCCCGTCCCCCAGGGGTTCCCGTGGGGGCTCCAGACGACAAGTTAGGCGTCGCGGGCCCGTCCTATGAGCGACACCAAGCGCCCAGTAAACCCTCCCAACCCTCGACGCGCCCCACCATTTCCTTCGCGCCACTGCCTCCTCTTCCTGCCCTTTTTCCGCCTCTCTCGCGGTCGTCGCCAAGCCTCCAAAAGGGCCACCTAGGGCACCGTCGAACACCAGGAAGACCGGCACGCTCGCCGTGAAGCCCCGCGTGCTGCAACCACGCCCCCCCAAACGAGCGGCCATAGGGCATGACTGACACCGAGTGGGTGGCCGACAAACACCGGCGGGAGGTCAACATGAAGGAGCGGCGGCAGCGGCGGGAGAAGAAGGAGGCCCCACTCGCGGCGGCGAACCTCGACCTGCTGGTCGGCACCGTTGGAAGCAGTCCGGGAGGCGGCTCAAGCTCGTCGCCTTTAGGGTCGTCGTTCCTCATGGACGGCACGAGCACGCCGGCTCACAGTCAAGGCTCTGTCCGAGCACTGGCCTCTCCCCCAACTTCAACGAGCCCGGCGGCTATGGTGGCTACTTGTACGGCTACAGTGGGTACGGCGGTGGCTTTGGCGGGTTCGACTCAACCACCATCTTTTCAACCGCGACCGGCGGCACCGAGACGGGCCTCAACCTCAATGAGGCATATGAGGCATCACCGGGCATCCGCCGGGACAGCACCGTGTCCGGCCACCCCCCAGTCCGGCCGCAGGCTGTCCTTCGACGTCGGCGCACACAACCTGTTCGATGTCGATCCCCGCAACCTTTTCGGCAACCAGACGCCCTCCGGCGACTACAACGCCAGTCAGGTACGGCCCCGCGACGTCCCGACACCTTTCTCGATTGTTTTGTCGCCGACCCGCCGTGTTCATTGTTTGTCCGCCGTTTGTGTAGACACAAGATGGTGACGGGAGTGCCATTGTCGACGAGGAGCAAGATGTTGAGGACGCCGGTGATGATGAAGACCAAGATGGTGACGACGCCGGTGACGATGGTGATGACCAAAATGCGGAAGAAGGCGCCAAGGATGAGAAGAAGAAGAAGAAGAAGAAGAAGAAGAAGAAGAAGAAGAAGAAGAAGAAGAAGAAGAAGAAGAAGAAGAAGAAGAAGAAGAAGAAGAAGAAGAAGAAGAAGAAGAAGAAGAAGAAGAAGGGTGGAAGGCGTGGCATTGCATGGACCGTCAAGGAGGACGAGTGCTTGATTTCTCGTGGAGTGTCATCACCCAAGACGTGACCACCGGAGCGAACCAAACAAGTGACTCCTATTGAAAATGGGTCATTTCAAAGTTTGATGAGCTCAAGTACCACAAGACATACGTGGACTTCAATATGGATCGCAATCAAAATGCGCTAGCCCATATATGGTCCGCTATCCAAAAATTGGTGAACAAGTTTCAAGAATGCTTTGAGAACATTTAAGCGAGGCCGGAGAGTGGCAAAAATGCAAGAGACCAAGTAAATTTGTGTGTCTCGTCATGTCCTATGCTATGAGAACATCAATGCATATTGTTAAACATCTTGTATTCTCTTGTTGCTAGCTTGTTGATGCTCTCACCTTGTTCAAGGCGCTCAACAATCACAAGGACTTTGTGCTCCTACATTGCTTCAACAAGCTCCAAAACAATGAGAAATGGAAGAAAGTAAGACTTCGGAGGAAGCAAAAGCCCGACGATGCTCAAATCGATGAGGTGGTGACGAACTCGGAAAGGCCAATGGCAAACAAGAAAGCCAAGACGACCATTGCGGCGGCGGCGAGCTCGGAGCGTGTGCACGTCGCCATTGGCAAGGTCATGGAGAATGTTACCAAGAACTCGGCCGAGAGGCGTGCCTCCACCGAGGCCAAGTGGGCGGAATTCTCCAAAATATCCGACAAAAAGATTAAGATCGAGGCCGGCAAGGCGGCATCCCAGAAGAGGCAAGGGGAATTCAAGATACTCACCAACGATAGGTCCAACCTTGACCCGGTGGCGAGAGCGGCGTGCGAGTTCCTACGTGCGGCCATCTACGCTGAGATGGGGCTCGATGCGCCGACTGGATTGGCATCCGCCGCGCCCAATGCCACGGCATCCTCGGCGCCCATGCAACGACACCCAGCGACACCGAGCGGCGGTAGCAACAACATGCCGGACGACACCCAGTGCGCCGAGTTCGCCGGCAATGACTTCCTCGGCTCTACCCCCGATCCCGATTCCTTGGCTCCAACAACGTTGTCGACGTCGATTCATCCTAGATCGTGAACGAATCCCTATCGTTTTGTAATGGCCTAAACCTTTAAATTATGGCCTAAATTTCATATTTATGTCAAGACTTTAGATACTTTCTGTATTTGCATACTTTGATAAAATTTGTGGCAAAATTGTTTTGGCGTTTTTCTTTGAGGACTGCGAGTGGGGAAGGACGGCCCCGAAAGCGCCGAGCCGTCCGGATGAGCTCCCAAACTGCTCCTCTAGACGCCCATCCGGACGACTACTTGGACGCGAGTGGAGATGCTCTTATGCGCGACGAAACCACGCGCGAAACGTTGGGATGACCGAGGACATAACCAATGGTGCTTTTTAGATAGTAGAGATTTATAACTTTTCTACAAGGATAAATACATCACGCATTGCAGTTACTTCTCCTGTCTATCAATGAACTAGACCCCCACGTCGGACCAGAATGTGAGTTGACCGCTTTTTCTGATGCTGAAATGACACGTGAGGAGACTCGGGGGAAGCTGTATTTTCCGCAGATGCACGAGACAGCATCCTAAAATAGCAGAGTGCAATAATAAGACAGAGAAAAATACAGAACAGGTCGATTTCCACAAAACACGGCGAGCGAATCACTAAACCAGAGGCCGGCCGGCCATGTCTGCCTTTCTCTCCCCAACCACTAGTACTCATCCTGATCCTTTCTTGGCTTGTTCCGAGATCAAATCAGGGAGAAGAGCAATCAACACCAGCAGAAAATCGAGATGACGTCGGAGCCGCTGCCGCCCGGTGTGCTCAGCGTGCGGGTGCTGCGCGGTATAAACCTCGTGAAGCGTGACGCCGACGGCAGTGACCCCTACGTCGTGGTCCACCTCGACAGCCAGAAGCTGAAGACGGGCGTGATAAAGAACACGGTGAACCCTGTGTGGAACGAGGAGCTCACACTCGCCGTCACCAATCCAGCAACGCCGATGAAGATAGTAAGTTGAATCAACCACGAGAGTCATCTGAATTCTGACAGACCGATGAAGATGTATTTAGTCACGCGCGCCTGCATGTGCAGGAGGTGTTCGACAAGGACAAGCTGAGCAAAGACGACCCAATGGGGGACGCGCAGGTGGACTTGGAGCCGCTGGTGCAGATGGCGAGGATGGACCTGGAGGACATCCGGAGCGGCACCGTGGTGCGCACCGTGCGGCCTCACCGCGGCGGCACCAGCTCCGTCTGCTGCCTGGCCGACGAGAGCAGCATCGTGTGGGAGGAAGGCCAGGTGGTGCAAGACGCGCTCATCAAGCTCAGGAACGTCTCCACCGGAATCATCCACCTCAAGCTCCGATGGGTCAAAATACAAGGATTGTGATAGATCGATCCTTATTATGACGCTAGCTGGGATTTTTTTTAAGGATACGACGCTAGCTGGATCATCGATCCTTGTTTGATTCTGCATTTCTTCGTGCATGCGTATTAATTATTCCATGTCTTCTTCGGGAGTACGACTTGATTTATGCATGTGATTGATTCATTCATACCATACCCCGTTCCTGTTATTGTAGCGTTTGGACACATTTTAATGAAATTTAAAAGGATTCTTGTCCAAGAAACCTGCATGGATGTTTGGAACGGCTGGCAGGTATTTCGCTACCAGCTGGTAACCAGATTTCCTAGTACGCGGGTAAATGAGTTAACCAGGATCTCACACCACACGTGCTCACGCTCGCCGCCGCCCCCGCATTACTCCACCCATCCGCTCGCCGCCGCCGGAGGAAGCCACTGGGGGCACAACCCCCCGCGTGGTGGATGGGGGCCGGCGGGCCTTCATCTCCTCGGTTCTCACGGCCCGGCGTGGCGAGAGGAGGCCTCTGGCCGGATGCGTCCGTCGGCTCTGGACAGCGGGCGTGGACGGCGGAGCTCGGACGCCAGGGCGACGGGACTGGGTTCCTCCGGTGGTGGCTGGTCGGCGTAGCTGCGTGGGTAGTCGGCACTGGCACGCCGACGGTGGTGCTGATGGCATGGCGGCTTGGTTCCTCGGGCCGGCGGGTATCTGGAGCAATCTGGATGCGGCGTGCGACGGGTTAGGAAGTGGTCGGCCCGTCAGCGAAGACGGGAGGTCGAGCGCGGTTGACCAGGTGGCGGCGTGCGAGGGATTCGGGTCCCTATGCCCAGATCTGATGGTCGCGGCGGCGGTTGCCGTTGTATGTGCGACGACATCGGCTAACGTGGAGGTGGGCGCTCCCTATAGTGCCCGTAATCGGGGCGGCGGCCCTTCTTCTTCGACTGTGGCGGTCTCCGGGGTCGTGTGGGCGACTCAGAGACTAGATCTTGAGGTGGTGACAGTCTTTCTGAGACTTGCGGCGGTGTTTGACGTCCCCTCTATCAATACATTGGGTTTGATGCAGAACGGCAGGTGACACATGCGTCTCTTTCGGACGCGTCAAGCAAAGTCTGTCCCCGGCTGATCAAGTGTTAGAGGTGTTGACCTCTAGGCCGGGCAGCGCCGGTGAAGGGGGCGGCGGGGCCTGGTGTCTCTCGGCTCCCTGCTCGGCGGTATGGAGGAAGGCCGGCGGGCAGGGCGTGGACCGGCGGCTGCGACGGATCCCGGCGGGTACAGGACTCCTCCAGGCAGCGCCTTGGCGGCATATCGAGGCATGGGCGCCGGAGCCGCGTCTTCTCCGGTGGGACGGCGCGCCGGGCTCGATCTGGGCCTTCTGCGGGCCAGGCGGGCCTGTGGGAGCTTGGGTCGACCAGGAGGCGGCCGGCCACGCCGTGTCGACTAGCTGCGGATGCGGCTCCTCGCGGCAGAGGCCCCGGAGGCGGTTTCTCCGGTGGGACGGCGCGCTGAGCCCGATCTGGGCCTTTTGCGGGCCAGGCGGGTCTGTGGGGGGCATGGGTCGAGCGGGCGGCGGCCGGTCCCGACGTGTCTGCCAGCACTGGCGGATGCGGTGCTCTGACGTCCGAGCAGCCGGAGCAACCTGGACCAGTGCGGGTCTGGGTGTGTTGGCGTCGTTGTGCTCGGTGCGCCGTCGCCGCGGCTCTGGTGGATGCTGCTGCACTCTCGGGAGCTCGTGCGTGGGCGGGTCCGTTTTCTCCGCCCCCGGTGGTCCGGCTTGGCGGTGTGAGATCCCGCGTCCGGGAGGTCTACTGAGGCTGCGGCGGCCGTTGGCCGCAGGGCGACGTGTTGCCTGCGTTCGGCCGGATCTTTCCGGCTCTCAGGCGCAGGCAGGGTGGCGCCCTTCCGGTGGGTGTCGAGTGGAGAAAGCTACGTGGGAGGATGGCGTCGGCAGTGCCCCTGCTGCAGTGCGGTGGCTGGACTTCACGGGTCCGGTCGGACCCGGCCAGGCCAGGCGGGCCTGGTTTATCTAGCTGCTTCATCCGGCCGGCTACCGCTTTCCGGCGGTGGAGTCAGATCCCTCCCGGGTGTTGACGCGTCGTTTTTCCCTTGCGGTTGCCTCTCTTGTTCCTACCGGCGTTGTGTCGTGGTCCTCGGTGAGATGGCAGCGTTGATTTCTTTACCGTGGTGGCGTGCGCTGGTGGTTGGTAGGTTTGGTGGAGCGTCTCGGAGTTCCCGGGGGTGTGGGGTTTGGGAGGTTGGGAGAGATCCTTGTCGTTTCGACGCCCACGCGGTGACGCCTGCGGGCGTGGCCCTCCTTCTTGTGGGGCGTTGGGTATACCTCTTCTCCACCCCCCGCTGCGGGCCGGGGGAAACCCTAGGATGGATCCGGGGATAACCCTTGGAACGGTCCGGGCAACAGCGTCGCCATCGTCGCATCCCTCTTGTGGTGTTGCTTGGTTCGCGGCGCTTCGGAGCGCTAGGGGAGAGGTGGATTTGCTCGGAGGACGCAGCGGTGGAGAGTCTTCTCCGTTTTCGTCGAACCGCCATTGTCGGCGTTTTTTTCTCTTTTGTTTTCTTCTCTCGTTTTCTTTTGGGCATGAGTTGTGCTGTTTTACCCCAGAAGTGTTGTCGCGGTTGTATCGGGTGGTTGCTATATTAATATAGCGGGGCGAAAGCCTGTTTCGTGGTGGTGACCTCTAGGGGTGTCCGATCTTCACGGATTGATGAACGTGGGGAGAGGAGATATGGAAGAACATGACGAACACCACGAAGAACACACACACACACACACACACACACACAAAGAGGGATAACTCGTAAAGCCTACAAGGGATCGCAAGCCCAAGTCAACCACGCGCTAATTGAAACGGATTCCTCTCACCGGCCGGTCCATCGATCCAATAGAAGTTGCAAGGGTAAGACTGGCAAGTTCTACTTGAATCACAAGGTGAAAGAGTAGCTATTTGGAGACATCTTGATACAATCCAATAGATGAATCTATGGAGTAGCCATGAATCTCATGGAGAAGGTTCTCCATATGGGAGGGGGAGCAAATGCCCAATTCTATCTCACATCAGCTCTATCCCCTCTAGGAGGGAGGAGGGGCCTATATATAGGGTTGAACACAAAAGGGGTAGGTGAGAGGGATACAAGAGAATATTCCATGTCTCTGCGTGCACGCAGGGCTTGGCCGGCCTAGCCGAACTGGAAGCCGGCCTTGGTGGCCGGTCGGGGAGGCCGTCCTAGAGGCCGGTCTGGGGCGCGGAAGGCCGGGCGACCACCGGAGGCAGCTGTCCTGGAAGCCGTCCTGGGGCGTGGAAGGCCTGGCGACCACCCGAGGCACCCGACCTAGAGCCCGGCCTGCTGAAGAGCTGGGTAGGCACCCGAGCCATCCGCCCCCAGGGCGGACTGGGGCCGACCTGGCCAGCCTTCCTGGCAGTCTTCTCTTTGTCTTCTCGCTTCATTCTCCTCTTCCACGCATACACCTTGGACGGTCTTGAGTCCTGGGCGTTCTCGACATCTCCTCTCACGCTCGTACTTGTCGGCTCATACCTATCTATGCAAAGGGGTGGATGCTCAAGTAGTATACCATCCAAAGGGGTGCAATATGAGGGTTCATAGAGGATTGAGTTCACCTTTGAAATCCATGCTGACTTGATGTATGATGGAGTGCGAGACATGCCCGGTTGGATGGGTCGGGCTGCATCATCCCTCCACTTGAAAAATTGTCGTCCTCAACGCTAACTCATCATCAACATGTATAGGAGGTCGATGAATTGTCGTTGAAGTTGAAGTCACCATGTTGTCAATCTTGATGGAGAGGATATGCCAGCTCTGAAATGTTCCTTCGGTCTTCATGTAACCTAAGCTCACAAGGAAGACGGAACAACACTCAAGGAGTAGCCAATTCTTGAAGCGCATAGCATGTGTGTCTAAGTAGAGGGAAGGCACCTTAGCAAGATGTCGACGTGGTTGTCTTGCAAGATCTTCCTTCATAGAAAGGTGCAGATGTAGCCACTCATGTCATCTCATACAAATGTAGAAGCTACACACCAAACCAAGCAAACCAGGCGTGTGCATGATAGAGGAGCATATCATTCGTGACATGTCCATGCTTTCTCATAGAACCGTTAGCACAACACAAATATAAGAAATATAGTGCATATGCAAGGTCAATGTGTAAGTAATTCATTTGAACATCTCCAAATGCGAAAACACAAAATCTCCATGTAAATTTTAGGAGTTCCACACAAATTAATGGAAATGGAAGTTCAATAAAATTCTTGTTGCAATGAGAGGGGATATTGGCAAAAACACAAGATGAAGAATGTCCCAAATGTTATCATCATGCGTGAAAGCAAAGATATTAAAGAGCAATTTTTTAACATTTTTGTCGCAACACCAATGTAACACAAGCAAAAGCACTCATGACAAGACATGCTCAAAATATTATTATGGTTGCAAACAAGTCATCAGCAAGAACAATTATTGATAAATATTTGTTGCAACACATAAATCATATATGTATGAAATGTCAAGGAAGAATTCTTGCCACAAAGAAGAAGAACATCACAAACATGCTTGCAAACAAACCATAACAAAGAGCAAAATTTTAGTTTGTTGGATGCAAACATGGGAAGGGTATTAGAGTCGGGTACGATCTGCAACACACTTGTATTATGCTCTCAAGAGCTCGTTTTGTCAACTCATGTTCAATTGAGGTTGACAATATCATGTGGGTACCAGAACGACCAAATTAAGTAATTTTGTTTGTGGTACCTCAAAATTTCAATATTTTTTCGATTTAGGCTTGGCAAAAATGTAAATTCTATAGATATGCAACTAAGTTGAATTTACCTATATAACAAGGATAACACTAAGAAAGTAACAAGCACAAAGTAAAGCTACAGGATAAAAGCAACCGAAGTGGAAGCACGCAGAGACAAGGATGTATTCCAGAGTCCCTCCTTCTTAGGGGAGTACGTCTTGTTGGAGGGGTGTGAGGTTTGCCACAAAGTCCTACTCAATGCCACAAAGGTCTCACCCTATTCTCTGATGAATCTCTCCATAAAGGCCTAGTCGACCTTCCACTATTGGAATCCTTCAAGGCGGAATCCGGTGCCTTTACAATGAGCTTCGGGCACACACAACCTTTTGCATTTCCCTCGGACTGAGCCAATTTGCCACCTGAATTGGGGGCTCCCAAAAATACCACAGATCTGTTAGAAGAAATACAAGTGACTAAAAATAGGTCTAGGTTTTCCACAAGGAAACTCTAGACACAAATCGCTCAAGTGAATAAGGGAGAAATGAAGAGAGGCTTGGTAAAGATGTAGATTGGGTTCTTCTTCAATCCTCCAAATATCAACAAGTTTGGGTGGAGGGATTGGGAGATCTCTTGCTTTAGGTGAGCTCAACAATGGTGGACTTGAATTCTAGACGAGCTAACTTGAGCTTGAAGAAGGGGAGGGGTATTTATACCCCTCTCGAAATGTAGCCGTTTGTAGCGGTTGACTGGAACACTTGGGGCGGAATATGCGGCCAAAGTGGGGTGAAATATCTGCCCCTCCGGAATATCTGCCCTTTTTTGCCAATATTCCAGCCAATCTTTTGGACGGCTTCTGAGAGCAACGCACAAAGTCCTTAGCACTTTTCCATTTTCACCCCGTAATATATGGCCCTATGACAAATATTCTGGCCTGACTAGGGAGTGTTGCAAATTGGTCCTTAGCCGAATTTCTATCTTCACCATGGAATATCCAATCCTAGGCCAAATATTTTGGATGGCTTCTACAAGCGTCATAAAAAGTGCTTAGCCAAATTTCTGTGATTCTTAGCCAAAACATTTCCTACCGGAATATCCGGCCCTAGGCCAGATATTCCGGCCTTGACAGAGAGCATCGCACACCCTTTTCTCTGACCTTTTTGGTGAAAGATGCTTGTAAAATTTATCTCTAAAAACCCGCACCACTTAATACATTGTTAAATCATCATTAGTGTTGTTAACTAACACACAAAACCTAAGGGATTAAGAAATATTCTTTCAATCTCCTTATTTTTTGTGTTAGATGATAACACACAGATTTGCGATAAAATCAAACCACAAAACATGTTTTCGGAGCAAGGAAGAAGCTCCCCCTAAATATGTGCATACTTGAAATTCAATAGAATAAAATGCACAACAAGGGTTCATGGCACCGCTTAGAGAAAACAGATAGATGATACCATACCTTATGCATATAAAGATAAAGTAGGTGAATATTAAGCATAACATGATGAATCTCAACATAAATAAAAATAAGAATACAATAAGTCTCACGCTTATAATAGCAATAGGTTCCAAACAAAATAAAATAGTTCAACACACAAATATAATTGGACAGAAGCTCTCAATAAATGATAAAAGCATATGCTTGTGCCTGACCCATGCAAATCTCTCGAAAGATCCTAATAGAACTACTACTCCCCCTTTGGTATCAAGACACCAAAAAGGGAAAAGAGCGATGCTACAACCCATAAAGTTACTCGGAGTCATTATCCTCCTCAAATTCTTTGTCCTCAGACGAGCCAGTCATCTCAGCATCTTCCTCGTCATCATCCTCTTGATCATCACCAACACGGTGAGTAGAGAAACAAGAGGAGAAAGCAGCCAGAGGGTAGAGCTCCTTGTCAACTTCAACCCATGGGTACTGAGAGGTACTCCACTTGTTGCACAGAGTGAGAGACCATGTAGAACCACTGAGGCGGTGAAGGATAAGTTGTTGAGTGTGCGTCATGCTATCGTCTCAATGATAGGCATGATGACCCACAAGTATAGGGGATCGCAACAGTCTTTGAGGGAAGTGAAAGTGCATGGTGCCCCCATGTGTGGTTTTGGTAATTAATGACAATCCTTATGGACTAATGTTTTCATTGAGATATTCTTATAGGTTTGTCCATTGGCACCACTTGAACTTCATGTGTTGGATTGAAGATTGGATGCTACCAAGATTATTGGTTATAATGAATATATTTGATATGGTGAAGAAGAAGAATTGCCATGCTATTAGTGATCATATTACAAGTATGTCTTGAAGAAGGAGATTGTGTGAACATTCATGTGTACCTTCAAGACATCATCATCATGAATAAAGAGAAGATACTTGGTTGATCAAGTTGAAGTGCAAATTCAAGATGACCATCAAGAAGAGTTCATATGCTTGATTCTTGCCACCCGTATGGAGATTATTGTCAAGTGAAGATGGACACGTGAGAATCTCTCCCATAATATCTTACGGGGGAGCAATTTACAAGTCTTAACGAAGCGAAGCGCAATCAAGAAAGGTGGTCCAACTTGAGGTGACTAAGATCGTCATCATCTAGCTCAATTGTAAGGCGCAAGGCACAGGTATGACCTAGATAGGTTTTATATTTTACCACTCTCATGATGTTAGTAGGGAGAGCGGGTTATAGGATAGATAACCGTTCTATCAAGAGGGGCTCTCAAATGAGTTGCTTGATGGTATCGTTCCTAGAGAGCTCAAACCTTTGCATCCTTGGCATCATCTTTCTTGGTTCTTATTTGGGTTTTCTCCACGTGTGGTTTTATAGCTTGTCTTGTTCCTTATGCCAAGCTCAAGTTCATCAAAAAAGGATTTCGTATAGAAAACTTATTGCGTTTTTGTTATTGGAGTTTTTGCCGGTTCCTATCTTATATAGAGGTCTAGACTTTTACCATTTGGTTCTATCCTCCCTTGTTGTACTATGATGTTTCTCTGCACATTATTCCAGCCCGTAAGACTAGAATGGCCATATTTTGTAGGAAGCTATAAATAGTCTTCCTCTTCCTCAAGAGGAGGTTGCCCAACCCATTTTCTCTCTCCTCCATTGTTGACCTTCAAGATTTTGAGTTTCTCTCAATCCCTCCAATTATTCTTACCCCTTTTTAGGGAAAAGAGAGAGGAGATCTAGATCTACTATTCCACAAATCAATCTCTCCTCTTAGTGAGGGGAATCTATTGGATCTAGATCTTGGGGTTCATTAGTTGTTTTCCTTGTTCTTCCTCCTTCCTCCCTCCATAGAATTAGTTGCATTGGTGGGATTTGGGAGAGAAGAATTTGACCACTTTGTGTGTTCTTTCCATTGCATTAGGTGCATCGGTTTTAAGTCTCCTATGGGATTCGTGAAAGAGAAGTTTGTGAGCTTGTTACTCTTGGGTGCTTGGTCACCGAAGAGATTGTTACTCTTGGGTGTCTTGAGCACCTAGACGGTTAGTGCTTGGGTCTTCCACCTTGTTGCAAGAAGCTTATTTGAGAGCCTCCAATTGAGTTGTGGACATAGCCTCAACCTTGTGTAAGGTTTGGTCAACGCCTTCAAGTCGACCTCATAGTGGAAACAACAATCGCCCTCACCGGAGAAGCTCAAGGAGAATAAGGTGTGCACATCTGTGCTATTGAGGAGCGCCTAGGTGGATCCCCACCTCTCCAACGAAGACGTACTTCCCTTGGGAAGGAACTTCGGTAAGCACATCGGTGTCTCCTTGTGCTTCGGTTATTTCTATACTCTAGCTCGTTACTGATGCATTTACCTTTGTGCTAGCCATTGTTCTTGAAGTCATCTATATTGCTATCACATACTTGTATATCTTTCTTATCATAAGTTGTTGGTGCTCATAGGTAAACCTAGCTTGTATGCGCTTTGTGCTTGATAAATTAAACGCTAGTTTTATTCCGCATTTATTCAAGCCTAAATCACCATTATTTTAAAGCGCCTATTCAGCCCCCCCTCTAGGAGACATCCTTATACTTTTAATTGGTATCAGAGCAAGGACTCTCATTGTTAGGCTTCACCGTATTGAGAGTAATGATATCACTTAGTAAATTAGTGCACGATCGCACATTTCATTTCTATGGCACAAACTATGATGCTTGGAAATTTTGTATGCTCATTTATTTTCGGGTCATGGACCCTCATATGGAGCAAATTGTATAGATGTGTTTTTCTTCTCCAAAGGATCCTCAAAATCCAACTTTAGAGGAAGAGAAAAACTTATCTCTCGATGCTCTTGCTATTAAAGTGTTTCTCCTTCTTGTGAGCCTTGTAGTTATTACGACACTCTTTCCTCTCCGGAATGCTCATGAGGTATGGAAAAAGCTTAAACATAAATATGGAGTGTCCAATATTGTTGAGGATGATTGCTCTCCCTCCATCTCCGGTCGTGATGAGTTCTCAACTTGTTCTACTTCACCAACATGTGGTAAGCCACAAACTAATTAGATGGTGAGTAGTGATAGTCTTTGCAATAATGATAGTGAGCTTATTATTGATGATCATTCATCTCTATCTTATTTCCATGCCTCGACTTTGGACTTAAACACACTACCACCAAAAATGTTTTACATGCTGATGCAAACGTTGATGGTGCCTTGACGGGAGACTTCTTGATGATGATTAAGTCCCCGGCAACGGCGCCAGAAATTCTTGATGTTTGGATGATGTGTTGGGAACCCCAAGAGGAGGGTGTGATGAGTGCAGCGCTAAGAATTTCCCTCAGTTAAGAACAAAGGTTATCAATCCAGTAGGAGTAAGAGGATCTTCGGAAGGTTGATGCCACTGACGGTGGTGATGGCGCCTCACCGGTGTCAGCAACAACGCGGAACCTGCACACAACACAACCAAAATACTTTGTCCCAACTGTACAGTGAGGTTGTCAATCTCACCGGTCTTGCTGAAAACAAAGATTAGACGTATAGTGTGGAAAATAGTGTATGCTTGAAGTAAGTAAAGAAAACAGGAAATTGTAGTGGTTTGTTTAACAGTGTAGGAAAATGGACCGGGGTTCATAGGTTCACTAGTGGTGTCTCTCCATAGAAGATAGCATGCTGGGTGAACAAATTATAGCTAGGCAATTGACAAATAGAGGTTGCACCGTAGTGCACATTCATGCCATGATGACTACTATGATATTTAGTGTGGGCATTACAACAATATACATAGACCGTAATCCAACTGCATCTATGACTAATAATCTACCCTCAGGTTATCATCCGAACCACCTTAGGTATTAAGTTGCAAGCAACAGATAATCGCATTAAGCAATGTGTGTAACGTAAGCAATGATTGTGCATGCGGACACTCACACCACTGTTTTCTCCCTAGTGGCAACAGCACATCCTCCCCCGTCACGTTTCTGTCACTCGAGCACGGGCGAATAGGAGGCATGAACCCAACTAACAATCATAAATACTCCCTCTTGGAGTCACTGGCAACTACTTGGCCAGAGCAACCACTAGCAACGGAAAGCATGCAAGATCAAAAATAACATATGCAATAAAGACTATAATCAACTTGGCATAAGTTCAATATTCATCGGATCCCAGCAAACACAGCACATCGAATTACATAAGAACAATCTCGATCATGTTAGGCAGCTCATGAGATGTAAAAATTGAGGCATAGGAGGAGAAGACAACCATCTAGCTACTGATATGGACCCATAGTCCAAGGATGAACTACTCACGCATCACTCCGGAGGTAGGCATGGTGGTGAAGAGGCCTCCGGTGATGATCTCCTCTCCGGCAGGGTGCCGGGAGACAGCTTCAGAACCCCCCCCAGATCTAGGGTTGACGACCATGGAGGATGCAGAACTTTTCGGGGATTTTTGATCAGGTGCCTAGTGTTTTCCTGCGGAGGGGAATAAATAGGCGAAAGGGCAAAGGCGATGGAGCCCTGGGGGCCCCACACCACCCCCCGGCACGGCCAAGGGGGGCGCGCCACTCTATGGTGTGGGCCCCTGAGGCCCCCCTCCGGGTCTCTTCGGGACTCCATGGAACCTTCGGGAATTCTAAGACTTCCGGGCTTCGAATTTTCCAATTCCGAGAATATTTCCAGAACAACTTTTCTGAAACTAAAAACAGCAAAAAAAACAGGGAACTGGCTCTGTGGCATCTTGTCCATAGGTTAGTCCGGAAAATCGATAAAAATGACATAAAGAAGGGAGAAAACATGTAGCAATTGGCATAATATCATCATGGAACATCAGAAATTATAGATACGTTGGAGACGTATCAAGCACCCCCAAGCTTAGTTCCTACTCGTCCTCGAGTAGGTAAATGATAACCAAAATAATTTCTGGGGTGACATGCTACCACACAATCTTGATCATAAAAATGTAAAAGCATATGTAAGCTGAGATGATAAAACTTTAACACAAACATGATAAATAGAACTTTAATAATAAAGCATAGCAATCACTTTGCATCATGAGATGTATCTCAAATAAAAGATCATGAATAGCAATGCAAAGAAAGATATACGCTTGTTTCAAGTATAGAGAAAGCATGGCAAATTGATATTTCGCTAGTCCTTAAGAGTGGGGCAAAACATAAATGCCAGGACACCTTCAAAGTTCATAATAAAGACTAGAACAAATAATTTGAGAACAAGCAATAACACATCATGAATCAATTAATAATGTTTCTGGGACAAATGCACATAAAACTCAGAATGGCAAAAATGCTCTCTCAACTATGCATAAAGTTAGAAGATGGAGACTCAACAAAAAAGTAAAAGAAAGGCCCTTCGAAGAGGGAAGCAGGGATCACTCATGTGCTAGAGCTTTTATTTTATTAAAGAGAGGTATTAAAAGTTTGACACTCCTCCCATCCGTCTTCCACAAACCATGGCTAACCAAATCCTTGGGTGCCTGCCAACAATCACATACCATGGAGGAGTGTCTATATTTTGGGAGATGTATGCTAATGTCAACGAATGGTAAACAGAAAATACAATACGTCCCAATCCAACTAGATTTCACAAGAGCGGCTCCCATATGAAGGACGCAACTGGTCTAGAAGGTCATCCCTCTTTCTCTTTTGTTTACACAATTATGCTTTGACTGATAAATCAGGGGCAAAAATAGTGAAGAGATTTTGTGTGTATTAATTTGGGGCTGGGCACCCCATTGCCAGCTCTTCTATCATATCATAATCGGATGAAGCCACTAGTCCAGGGTGTGAAATCCAATCAACAAGTGAGATAAAGATTCTCTATTTACGTCCTCATGAGCAAAAACAGGAACACAAAGGAGGAGTAATTTTGAAGGTTTTAAAGGTAACACATGAGCAATTTACTTGGAGTGGCAGTTAAATACCACATGTAGGTAGGTATGGTGGACACAATGGGAAAACTTGGTTTTAGGGAGTTGGATGCACGAGTAGAATTCCATACTCATTACAGCTGGAGGCTAGCAAAAGACTGGGAGCGACAAATCAAGAGAGCATAAGAGCCATAATCATGCATAGCGACATAAACATCATTAATCAAACCATAAGCAGTATCACAAGTTCAAAAACTAAATGATCATAGAGGCTATTAGTGACGGGTTCATAGTCATAAACATGGTGTGAGCATGCGCCAAGTCAACCAAATAAAACATTCGAAAGAGAATACCATAAATTTATGCTTCAATATGACAAGAACAACTCATGAATCTTTTAATGGTACATTAAACACTCTCAGATATTTGAGGTTAATCATGCTACTCAATAACCACAAGGCTTTAAAACTAAAATAACATCCAGCATGATATAAAAAGTTCTAGCCACAGTCTATACAAGCTTCTACTTGCACCATTAAAAATTCTACTTCAAGGAGCGGTTTCTTTTCCCAACAAGCACCATACAAGATATGTTTTAACAAAAATACTCTTCATGATTCAGCAAGAAAAAATGGGAGTACTCACATAACACTACTAAAACTAACAACTCTTAGATAAGATATGCATGCCAAACAGGAGCTAAATAAATGCAGCAGCCAGACAAAGATTAAGAATACAAAGTATTTCCATGAAAAAGCGGAGCGTGTCACTCTCCAATAAAAGAATGCTGGGGTCCGACAAGCTTATTGCAAAAATAAAAATAAACTGAAAGAAAAATAAAATACGCTCCAAGTAAAGCACATAAGATGTGACCGAATAAAAATATAGTTTCACTAGAAGTGACCTGATAATTTGTCGATGAAGAAGGGGATGCCTTGAGCATCCCTAAGCTTAGACGCTTGAGTCTTCTTGGAATTTTCTGGGATGTACCACCGGGGCATCCCAAGCTTAGGCTTTTCACTCTTCTTGATCACGTCATATCATCCTCTTCTCTTGACCCTTGAAAACTTCCTTCACGCCAAACTTCTCACAATCTTCATTAGCAACGTTAGTGCAATCGAAATAATAAATTCACGTGGTTCAGTTTCAACACAAGCCTAACACTCATAAACACATTATCTACTGTCACAACTTCTTTTAAAACTTTTTTTCTCAAAAGAACACCAAAAGAAAGAGATTAAGATGCAAATGCAATTATTGGCAGAAATCTGTCAAAAAAGGACAGCAGGTAAAGATGATTTTTTAGAAAATGTTCTGTTGCTAAAATCAAAAAGTGTTCAACTAAAAAAAGTTTCGTATATAGCCCAGGATTACGCACAAAAAAACTCAGGTCATTTTGAACTTTCTGTGATTTTATACGAATATAACAGTGGACAGCAGAAACCTGTTTCCTGCGCAGAAATACGAAATATAGTCTCAACTTTCCACTGGAGGCTTTACTTGGCTCAACAAAGAAACACCAAAAAGATGCAGCGGGGTTGCTTAGGAAATAGACAACACCCAGGTGCAAAGAAAACAAAAATAAATGATAGAAAACGGGTTGAAAACGGAGAAATAAATCGGGTTGTCTCCCGGTAGCGCTTTTCTTTAACGCCTTTCAGCTAGGCATAGAAAGAAACTCAAGTATTTTCAAGTGAAGAAGCATCAACATCATAAATTTCTCTAATAATAGAGTCAAAAGGTAGCTTCATTCTCTTTCTAGGAAAGTGTTCCATACCTTTCTTGAGTGGGAATTGATATTTAATACTCCCCTCTTTCATATCAATAACAGCACCAACAGTTCTAAGAAAAGGTCTTCCCAAAACAATAGGACAAGAAGCATTGCATTCAATGTTCATAAAAACAAAATCAACAGGGACAAGGTTATTGTTAACCATATTAAGAACATCATCAATTCTACCAAAAGGTTTCTTCTTAGCATTATCAGCAAGATGAACATCCAAATAACGGTGTTCCAATGATGGTAGATCAAGCATATCATATAGCTTTTTAGGCATAATAGAGATACTAGCACCAAGATCACACAAAGCATTGCAATCAAAATCATGTACTTTTATCTTAATTATGGGCTCCCAACCATCATCTAATTTCTTAGGGCTAGATGTTTCAAGTTTCAACTTTTCTTCTCTAACTTTCATGAGAGGAATGGTAATATGTTTAGTAAAGGCCATATTCATGGCACTAGCATTGGGACTTCTAGCAAGATTTTGTAGGAACATAATAACTTCAGAGATATTGCAATCATCAAAATCAAAATTATTATCATCAAAATTAATGGGACCATTATCTCCCACATCTCTAAAAATTTCAGCACTTTTATCAGAAGCAATTTCAGCAATTTGATGCAATTTAGCACGTTTCACTAAAGGGGTGGAAACTTCGTTAACACCAACTACGTTACCATTGATAGTAGGAGGTTTACTAGAACTTGGAGCTTCAGTTTTACTAGTGGTACTAATAGTGCAAACTCTAGCACGTAATTCAGCCAGCAACCTAACATAATTATCAATTAGAACTTGGATGGAATTCAAAGTTTTACTTTATTTAACATCATGTGGCAAAACCTTCAATTGTAGAAAATCAACATCAATAGCTAGGGTATCTACTTTAGAGGCAAGAACATCTATTTTACCAAGCTTTTCCTCAACAGATTTATTAAAAGCAGTTTGTGTGCTAATAAATTCTCTAAGCATGTTTTCAAGATCATAGGTAGAGCTTTTATTATTATTGTACGAATTGCCATAAGAATTACCATAACCATTATTAGGAGGATAGGGCTTATAATTTTTTCCACCAAAATTATTTCTATAAGCATTGTTGTTAAAATTACTATTTCTAATAAAGTTCACATCAACATGCTCTTCTTGAGCAACCAAAGAGGCTAAAGGAACATTATTTGGATCAACTTGAGCTTTACCATTAACAAGCATAGACATAATAGCATCAAGCCTTTCACTCAAAGAGGAGGTTTCCTCAACATAATTTACCTTCTTACCCTGTGGAGCTCTCTCAGTGTGTCACTCTGAATAATTTATCATCATATAATAAAGAAGCTTTGTTGCATTGCCCAAAGTGATGGACATAAAGGTACCTCCAGCAGCTGAATCCAATAGGTTCCTTGAGGAGAAATTCAGTCCTGCATAAAAGGTTTGTATAATCATCCAAGTAGTCAGTCCATGAGTGGGACAATTCTTCACCATAGTTTTCATTCTTTCCCAAGCTTTAGCAACATGTTCATTATGAAAAAAAATTAAAATTCATTATGTCACTTCTCAGGGATATAATCTTAGCAGGAGGATAACATTTACCAATGAAAGCATCTTTACACTTAGTCCATGAATCAATACTATTTCTAGGCAAAGATAACAACTATTCTTTAGCTCTTCCTCTCAAAGAGAAAGGAAATCATTTTAGTTTAATAATATCTCCATCCACATCTTTATATTTTTGCATCTCACATAGTTCAACAAAATTATTAAGGTGAGCAGCAGCATCATCAGTACTAACACCAGAAAATTTCTATTTCATAACAAAATTTAATAAAGCAGGATTAATTTCATAGAAAGCAGTAGTAGGAGCAGGTGGAGCAATAGGTGTGCAAATAAAATCATTGTTGTTTGTGCTAGTGAAGTCACACAACTTAGTATTCTCAGAGGAACTCATTTAGAAAAATAAAAGCAAGCAAATAAATAACAGCTATAAAGTAAAGTAATTTTTTTTGTGTTTTCGATATATGGAAGCAAAACAAGACAAAAAATAAAAACAAGACAATAAACAAAATGAAGAGGTTGAGAGTGAGAGACTCCCCTTTCCAGAAGACTTCTTCCTCCCCGGCAACGGAGCCAGAAATTCCTTGATGCAAACACTGATGGTGTCTTGACGGGGAGACTTCTTGATGATGATTAAGTCCCCGGCAACGGCGCCAGAAATTCTTGATGTTTGGATGGTGTGTTGGGAACCCCAAAAGGAGGGTGTGATGAGTGCAGCGGTAAGAATTTCCCTCAGTTAAGAACCAAGGTTATCAATCCAGTAGGAGAAAGAGGATCTTCGGAAGGTTGATGCCACTGACGGTGGTGATGGCGCCTCACCGGTGTCAGCAACAACGCGGAACCTGCACAAAACACAACCAAAATACTTTGTCCCAATGGTAAAGTGAGGTTGTCAATCTCACCGGTCTTGCTGAAAACAAAGATTAGACGTATAGTGTGGAAAATAATGTATGCTTGCAGTAAGTAAAGAAAACAGGAAATTGTAGTGGTTTGTTTAACAGTGTAGGAAAATGGACTGGGGTTCATAGGTTCACTAGTGGTGTCTCTCCATAAAAATAGCATGCTGGGTGAACAAATTACAGCTAGGCAATTGACAAATAGAGGTTGCACCGTAGTGCAGATTCGTGACATAATGAATACTGTCATATTTAGTGCGGGCATTACAACAATATACATAGACCGTAATCCAACTGCATCTATGACTAATAATCCACCCTCAGGTTATCATCCGAACCCCCTTAGGTATTAAGTTGCAAGCAACAGATAATCGCATTAAGCAATGTGTGTAATGTAAGCAATGATTGTGCACGCGGGCACTCACACCACTTTTTCCTCCCTAGTGGCAACAGCACATCCTCCCCCGTCACGTTTCTGTCACTCGAGCACACGCGAAAAGGAGGCATGAACCCAATTATCGAGCATAAATACTCCCTCTTGGAGTCACTAGCAACTACTTGGCCAGAGCAACCACTAGCAACGGAAAGCATGCAAGATCACAAATAACATATGCAATAAAGACTATAATCAACTTGGCATAAGTTCAATATTCATCGGATCCTAGCAAACACAGCACATAGAATTACATAAGAACAATCTCGATCATGTTAGGCAGCTCACGAGATCTAAACAATTAGGCATAAGAGGAGAAGACAACCATCTAGCTACTTCTATGGACCCGTAGTCCAAGGATGAACTACTCACGCATCACTCCGGAGGCATGCATGGTGATGAAGAGGCCTGCGGTGATCATCTCCTCACCGGCAAGGTGCCGAGAGACAACTTCAGAACCCCCCTGATCTAGGGTTGATGACGACGGTGGATGCGGAACTTTTCGGGGATTTTGTATCAGGTGCCTAGGGTTTTCCTTCGGAGGGGAATAAATAGGCGAAAGGGAAAAGGAGGTGGAGCCCTGGGAGCCCCACACCAAACCCCCGCACGGCCAAGGGTGGCGCCACCCTATGGTGTGGGCCCCCTCCGGGTCTCTTCGGGACTCCCTGGAACCCTCGGGAATTCTAAGACTTCCGGGCTTCGAATTTTCCAATTCCGAGAATATTTCCAGAACAACTTTTCTGAAACTAAAAACATCAGAAAATAGGGAACTGGCTCTGTGACATCTTGTCAATAGGTTAGTCCGGAAATCGATAAAATGACATAAGAAAGAGAGAAAAAACATGTAGCAATTGGCATAATATCATCATGGAATATCAAAAATTATAGATACGTTGGAGGCGTATTACATGCTTGTATTGATAGTCCTTGCATAGCATGTCAACATTGTGTGACTAAATCTCATGATGATATTCTTGCTTTATCTTGTTCGCATGATAAAAATGATTGGGTTTCCTCTAGTCTTTGTGTGGCTAACAATGTAAAGGAAATCTAACTCTCTATGGAACAATATGTGGACTTGACTGGTGCCTCAAGTAATGTTCCATCATCATCTACCACATTTTTCCTCATAGACAAGGATTTAAATATATCTTCTACTTTGAACCCCAATATATCTCATGTTGATATATATGAGTGGATATCTTTGTGGTTAGCTAGCCTTGATGGTGAGACCAAGAAAAATTTGAATGCTCTCCTAGTACAACTTGATGAGGCTAACTCTCTTATAGATGAAAAGGAGGATATCATCGTGACTTTGGAAAGTCATAATGGTGGTCATTCTATGAAGGACAAAGATCTTGAAAATGCCTTTGAGAAAGAGTGTTCCCTTATACCTTCTCTTGAATATAAACTATCTAGTCTAGAAGAAACCTATGCTCTTAGCATTTCTAAGCTTAGAATGGACAATGAATTATCTCTTTCTCTTGCTAATGACCTCAAAGCTAAAAATGAGGATGCTTGTGCTACTAACTCTATTTCTTGTGAAGCATCCATATTAAAGGAGAATGTTGAGCTACGGGTTGAACTTGGGTTTCTAACTAGTAATTATTGGAAATTAGAAGAAACTCGTGAAAAGATCTCAAGCTCTAATGAGGATCTTCTAGTCTCCAATGAGAGGCTAATATTAGCTCATGAGGCTATTTTAACTAAGGTAACATCTTGTGAGCCTCATGTGGACAAAGGCTCAACCTCTAATCTAAATGTTATATTTACTTGTGCTAGTCCTAGTAATTCATCCTCTCATAATGTTTCCACATCTTGTGATGAATTTCTTTCCTTACCATGTTGCTCTAAAAATGATGCATCTACTTCCTCTAGCTCTTGTGTTGATACTAACCTTGTAGAGGGAATACATGAGCTCAAGTCCCAAGTCACTTCTTTGAAGAAAGACTTGGAGAAGTGTCATAAAGGGAAGTCCACACTTGACAATATGTTGAGTGTACAAAAATCCCCCAATTACAAGAGAGGACTTGGATTTATTTCCAGTCACAAGAACAAGTCCAAGGTCGTCAAGAAGAAGGGCCATGAACAAGTCAAGAATTTGGCCAAGATTGTTTGCTTCAAGTGCAAGGTTAAAGGGCATCATGTTAGATCATGCCCTTTGAAGAATAAGCAAATTAGTGAGAAGCAACAAGGGAAGCAGCCACAAGTCCAACCTCAACCTCAACTTCAAGTTGAAGAAAGGCCTCTTACCATAAAGACTCAAGCTAATGCTTCTCAGGTTGAGAAATCAACTAAGAAGAATGGAAGGAGTCGATGTTGCTATTTATGCCGTGAAAAGGGCCACCTTTCTTCTTCATGCACTAATGGTACATTATCCAACCCTATCATAATTGATGATGTGTATTCCATTTGTAAGGATAATGTGGGCAATGTGTTTGCCAAATATGTTGGTAATCAAAGTGGTGTCAAGAAAAGAACCATTTGGGTTGCCAAGCCTATTGTGACTAACCTCTTAGGACCCAACTTGGTTAGGGACCAACAAGCTCAAACTTGATCAATAGGTGTTATTGGAGGGAATTGGATACTTGGCTATATCATGAAGAATTAAGGGATCTTCATCACTTATATTTTCCTCAAGCCAAGTCATTTGGATTATCATGTCTCTATCTCATATTCCATGCTCCTTCTTGCAGTAACTTGTATTTACATTTTATATATACATTGAAAGTTGCTTGCCCTTTGCATGTGTTAGTTTTGTACCTTTCTTGTATTTTGTATATGTTTTGCTTACTACTTACTTATCCTTGAGTAATCTAGTATGTGTTTGTCGGTTCGCACAACATGTATGTGTGAGTTTGCTTTGAGCCTTATTGTATCTTGCTTGTATCTTATTTGGTTCTTTTGATTGATTAATGGACTATCCTATTTTGGCGGAATGATATGACTTGGCACTTCACAATCTTAAAATGTATGTCCATGAGCAATACCATTTAGTGTTGATATTTCAATATTGTCTAGCCTATATGTGGTATGTCATGCTCATGAGAAATTCAATTCTATAATGTCTATTAATTATCTCAAGCTGGTCTTTATTTTCCTCTTGTTAAGAAGGTAAGGATTATCACATTATGGGGGAGTCATATCCTTTGCGCATATTACAGACCTAAAGAATGTGAACATTCGATTTTTTTCCACCTAGATTTGATATTGTCAATTATCTTGTTCCTATGTGGCATGTGTTCTCAAACAAGTTTCAATTTGCTTCAATGTTTTTATTTGCTCATCTTTTGGATCTTGTTTGTGAGAGAGTTTCTTGGTGCGGTTTTCCTCAAATGTGCACTAGTATGTATTATCTCGGAAACCGGTTTCTTCATGTTATATTAATCATTGATTTGCATGATCATTCGACTATTGAAGCCACCAAGAATATCTATTTAAGCATGGTGTTTTATTTCCTATCCTTTTCATATGCTTTTATTTTGTGAATATGATCATGAATATCTATGAAACATACCACTGATAAATAACTCCTTACTCCTTGTCCTTGACAAGTGATAATCTTATTTGTGTAGAATTTATTGATCATATTTTACTTGGTCTATTGCTTTTATTTTTCATATTTCTTGCCAAGGAATTGCTTTGTGATCACTCCCATTGTCCTCCTTGCCTATTTATAATCCCTTTGTTTTACTCGTATTTGTTTGGTGTTCTAATTGGTAAAGCTAAAGCAAGGATCCCATTTGTGTGCATATTGTATTAAAATTGAAAATTATAAATAATGCACAAATCATGGGGGAGCTTTCCTATATTATTTATAACACTAGTTTTCTTCTTTTTTCTTTAGATCTTTCTCAATTGGTATTTAATCCTGATGACGTGTCTTTAGGGAAGACAAACCTTTTCGTCTTGGTACTTTGTGACATCATGAAAAGTGTAGAGAGTTTGGTTTAGTTGTTGGAACCTTGATCTTTTTGGGAGTTGGTTATCTTACTCATTGATTTATTTTAAAATTGATCTATTTTGGATATTGGACTTCTTTTCGTTAATGAATCTTTCTTTTGATATATCTTTTGGGATTTCAATATCTCATTTCTTGATGTAACTTTTAATTGGTTCCTTTGAAGTGTCAATTGGTTCTTTGTGATATCGTTTTCACTTGTCTTTTGGTTCTTGAAAATCCTTGCATGCATATTTACTGAAGTATTTGTTATGGCATGCTTACTTTCTTTGATCCAATATATAGGGTAAACTCCACCGAATCCTAAATCGGCTAAGATGTGCATGAAATTAAATTTCATATCTATATGCACATATTTATGTGGAGCTTATCCTATGTATTGTAGTTTGTCTAACTACTTTAGACCCAATGTGTTTGGGGACCATTTTGTGCTTAAATGTGTTTTACGTACATTTGATATGCATTGGATGCTTGCCTCATTCTCAAGGAAGGTGTTGTCACCATGAGATTATCGGAGTCAAGATAGGATGATGGATTAACTCTTATCAGCAACAACATCTCCAATGCGATCCCGGTAACAAGTATCTCCTCATGCATACTATTATTTTATTCAACCTTGTGTAGGTTGCATCTTGGGATGAAAATTCTTTATTTGTAAAATTATTCTCCCTTTGTGATACTTGCTTCTATCAAAACATTGCAACTATCTATTTTTACCTTTTTAATATTTGTGATGTCTTTGGTGTGTTTGTGTTGGAAATTCATTTATCCCCATTTAAAATAAAATTGAGCTATGTGCTATGATTTAAATAAAAATATATTATTGGTGTATTTATGACTTTCTCTTGGATATCATGTTCTTCACTTTCATAACTATTTTGTGTGTACATGCTTCTTTGTGAATACACATATGATTTTTGTCCACTTAGAAACTTATACACATGAGAGGAGTTACATCTCTTTTTGGTATCATATTCCTTTGAAGTCCACCCTTCTTATACCCTTTTAATTTTTGGTGACTCCAGAAAGTATTTTCCTTATGAGTGCTTGTCTTATATTACTTCATATTGTGCACTCATTTGTTTTTTAGTTTTTTTTTGTCTCTCATGCTTACCTTGGTGGGCATGTTGGTTTCCTTATGTTTGGTTGAGCCTTGTCTCATGGTGTTCCGTCATTTGGTATCTTTTTTCTCAATCGTTCATTTATTGTCTTCAAGTGTTATGCCTAGTTTGCTTTTTTATGCTGTCTTGCACTTGTTTTGTGTTTTAGAGGATATTGGCGGAGTGATGATTCCATCTTTGTGCACTCTTTATTCAAATTCAAAAACTCTAAATAGTGCATGAACATTGGGGAGCTTCATAATTTTATTTAGAACACTATTTTGCTAAAATCATAGAATCTTTGGTTCCATTGGGGTTTTGGATCCTTTGTTTGTGCTCCTCCTCTTGAAATAATTGTTAAAGGAATATAATATTATTTGCAATCTTTGGATCCTCAATATAGTTTTTCCCCTCAATCTATTCGTCATTGAATATGCATTTGTTTTCACACATATTATGAGAAATGCAAAAATTATAGGGGAGCTCGTACTATATTGGCCTTCTACATTTTTCGCCCATTTCGGCAATGGATGCCAATGGGTGAGAAGTCTAGTGGGTTTAAGGGAATTTGGTTTAATGCTTTGGTTTTGTTCTTAAGCATTTTTTTGCCTTCCATGCTCATGCATCCATGTGTATTGCTTTGCATGTTTGCTTAATTCATTATATAAACCCTCGTAAAAGGGATTGTAATCAATTACCAAAATGGGGGAGATTGAAAGTGCATGGTGCCCCCATATGTGGTTTTGGTAATTAATGACAATCCTTATGGACTAATGTTTTCATTGAGATATTCTTATAGGTTTTTCCATTGGCACCACTTGAACTCCATGTGTTGGATTGAAGGTTGGATACTACCAAGATCATTTGTTATAATGAATATATTTGATATGGTCAAGAAGAAGAATTTTCATGCTATTATTGATCATATTGCAAATATGTCTTGAAGAAGGAGATTGTGTGAACATTCATGTGTACCTTCAAGACATCATCATCATGAATAAAGAGAAGATACTTGGTTGATAAACCTAAAGTGAAAATTCAAGATGAGCATCAAGAAGAGTTCATATGCTTGATGCTTGCCACCCATATGGATATTATTGTCAAGTGAAGATGGAAATGTGAGAAGCTCTCCCATAGTATCTTACAGGGGAGCAATTTACAAGTCTTCATGAAGCGAAGCGCAATCAAGAATGGTGGTCCAACTTGAGGTGACTAAGATCGTCATCATCTAGCTCAATTGGAACGCGCAAGGAAAAGTTATGACCTTGATAGGTTTTCTATTTTACCGATCTCATGATGTTAGTAGGGATACCGGGTTATAGGATAGATAATCGTTCTATCAAGAGGGGCTCTCGAATGAGTTGCTTGATCATATCGTTCATAGAGAGCTAAAACCTTTGCATCCTTGGCATCATCATTTTTAGTTCTTATTTATGTTTGCTCCACGTGTGGTTTTATAGATTGTCTTGTTCTTCATGTCAAGCTCAATTTCATCAAAAACGTATTTCATATAGAAAACTTATTGCATTTTTGTTATTGGAGTTTTTCCTGGTTCCTATCTTATAGAGAGGTATAGACTTTGCCAATTTGGTTTTATCCCCCCTTGTTGTACTCTAATGTTTCTCTGCATATTCTTGAAATGCTCGTCGTTGCGATTTCAACGAGCCTAGATCATCCAATCCCTTCCATCCCTCTCAGCCTACAGCGGGGATTAATCACACATGGATGTGGGAATCATGGATGGTTGATGGAAAGGTGGTGGCAATGACGATGGCGATGATCTCCTCCGAATCCCCGTCCCGGTAGGATGCCAGAACAGGAACTTCTGATCCCCGAATTGAGTTTCGAGGAGGCGGCGGCCCTCGGGTGTGTTTTTCTGGAATATGACGACCACCCCGGCGTTTTTAGGTTAAAGGGCTTAAGTAGTCGAAAAGGGGCACAAGGGGGTGGCCGAGGCGGCCACACCACACCACGATGCGGCCTAGGGGGCACCGCCAAGTGGTATGGGCCCCTCGTGGCTCCTCTCCGTCTCGTCTTCTGGCTCCATGAGTCTTCGGGGAAAATAGGAACTCTGCAATCTTTTCCGGGCATTTTGCTGAAAGTTGAATTTATGCACAAAAACAAGACACCAGGGCAATTCTGCTGAAAACAACGTTAGTCCGTGTTAGTTGTATCGAAAACTCACAAGTGTAGAGGGAAAACAATAGCAAAAGTGTTCGGGAAAGTAGATACGTTTTGGAAAAAAAAAAGAGGGAAGCAGGGATTAACACGTGCTAGAGTTATTTTATTTTATTAAAAACAGAAGTAAAATGATTTTGGGAGGTGGTTCTTTATGTCAACGAATGGTAATAGAGTTCTTGTTATCTTCCATACTAAACAAGTTGAGAGCGGTTCCGAGTTATTGATATTAGGCATTTATAGCATGCACTTTTATATAGTATGACAATCATCCCAACCTTTTCTTATCACAAACCATGGCTAACCGAATCCTCGAGTGCCTGCCAACAATCTCATACCATGGAGGAGTGCCTATTTATTTATTTAACTTTTTCATGTTATAATGGTCTAACCAGCTCTTTGCAAAATTAGTGACAAGCAGATGAAGCATGCAAGTCGGGGTACTTAATTAGTATGGAAGATAACAAACCCAACTACTACTTCCTCATGAGCTAAAACATTTTCACAAAATAAGAAGTATTTTGAAGGTTTTTAAAGGTTGCACATGAAAATTTACTTGGAATGGCTTGAAATACCATGCATAGGAATTTATAGTGGACTCTTTGGAATAACTTGGTTTGGAAGCACGAGCAGCATTGCCGCTCAGTACAAGTGAAGGCTAGCAATAGACTGGGAAGCGACAATCAAGAGAGCAATCACCGTCATAATCATGCTTGCGATGGAACAAAATGAACGGGAGCATACAAGTGATACAAGAACTCTGAGGAAAAATAAATCATCAAGGCTTCATTGACTTTTTGTTTTCAATCTTATGCATGCGTGAGCATGTGCCAAGTCAATTCTAATGAAACATTCAGAGGAGGATACTAGAGTGTCATACCCTTTTATGAATAGAACAATGCAAGCAAACATGTAACATGCAATCTACTATTAGTAAGTTGGAACTGATCATACGAGAGCACGAACTACTAAGCATGCATTAAATAACATACACCTTACTTGAACAAACTAAGCATGTCCACATGGATGAGTATATGTACAAAAATGAAAACAAATGGAGTTCATACCAGCCTCTCACCACAACTTGAATTGTCGTAAATCTTCATTATTGCATTTCACTTGTGTGGTTTGAATGATATGAAATGATAACCAAGCTCCAATGGAGTCATGAAAGACTGTTGAACTCTGCAGCAAACTTTACAAAACCGAAGAAGAGCAACAAATATTTTTTTGGTTTTCGAATTTAAAACAAGAATAGAACAAAACAAGCAAACAAAGCAAAATATTTTTAGATTTTTGAATAACAAACAGAAACTAGAAAGTAAAGCAAACTAATAATAGAAACTAAAAAAAAAAATGAAGAGAAACAACAGAAATATTTTTGCTCTTTTTGCGTTTTGGAAAGGAGAAACTAAACAAAAAAAACAATGGAAAAGAAAGAAACAGAAACATGGATATATAAAGTACCGACAGAATTATGATATGTAAATGAGTGTGATGTCGGTATACCTCCCCCCAAGCTTAGGATTTTGGCCTAAGTGGAGATCAATCCCAATAGGGCCAAGAAGTGGATCCCCCATAATATGACGAGGAAGGGCCATCATCCTGATATGAACTCGAGGATGCGCCGGTGTAATGCACGTGTAGTCCTCACAGGGTGCCTCATGACCCGCTTGATACTCGGGGTCGTGTTTCACATGGAAGCCAAGCAAACCTAGCTACTCGTACAACTCCACCGTTGAGCGTGACCACGGCCTCCTGCGAATGCTGAAGAAACCAGGCTGTGGGAAGGGAACTTCCCTTTCGTCTCCATCAGTAAAAAAAACTCTATAAACTAGATTTTCTACACTAGAGTTAGAAGTAACAAAATGATGGGCTTTTATAGCAACAAGATCAAGTCTCTGTGGGGCTAACAACTCATCATTGGGAGCAACAGAAAGGCCTAGGCCAGTTATAATACGTGAAGCAATAATACCTCCGTAAATGGGTCCTCTATCAGCTATATGATGAGCAATGAGAGCACCAAGGTTGTATTTATTGTTATTGTTAAGTGCAGTAGCCAGGAGAGCTAAATGGTAATTTGAAATATTACTTTTGTTTTCCCTACCAAGAACACAAGTGACAAGATTCTAAGCAAAGTATCTAATGGTTGGGAGCTGAATGTTCCTTATCTTTCCACGATTGGTTGCACGGTCATCATCATTTTTCACCCCTCGGTCAAGTTCCGGCAAATCAGCGGGTCGACCTTGAATCCTCTTCGCTGTCCTAGACAGAGCAATACCTATGATACTGCAAAATATTTCCAAGGTCATGGCAAAAGGCCTATCTGATGACTCCCAAGTGCAGGAGATCAATTGTAGTACCTTTCGATAAGTATTTGAGTGTCGAACCCACGAGGAGCTGAAGGTAAGCTATCTATTCTCTAAAGCCCTATAACCCTCTTATATGGCTGTTTATGCAAAGCAATAAGTTTGACTAAAAGGAACTAACTAATTAAAAGCAAGTAACGTGGAGTGTGGTTTGTCTAGTAACTAGTGAAGCAAGTTTAAAATGCAAGTAATCCTAAAGCAAGTTTCTAAGCAAGTTTCACAAGTAGCAAGCAGCAAATATCTCAAGTATCTCAAGGGAGCAAGTGTTCTAGCAATAGGTGTTTCGTTCGTGTGGTTGTCACAATTAGTGAAGCACATGTTTTAGTCTTAGTTGTTTCTTCTAGGAAGGAGCCATGAATAGGTATAGTCAAGTACATGATCTACAACCCCTTATGATGGATCATGTGGCCAAGTAAATGACTGCACAAGATTGATTAAGACATAAAGTCCCACCATAGCCTTACGTTCTAAGGTCCCCTATATATATCCCCAATAACTTAACTTTGTGGCTCGGTCTCAGGTTAGTGTCACTCCCAAGTCACCACCACTCCATTATGCTACCGGTGATCACCTTACATGCATTCCCCAACATATGCGTGCACTCATATATTGTACATAAAGACAATCATAGAAGATAACAAACTTGTATGCAACCAATCAATGAACTATTTCACCATTGCCAAGAACAATTCACTACTCAAACATAGACGGGGAGACACAATACATCAAGGGAATATAGTATTGCATCATACATCGTGTTTGCCAAGAGATTACAGTGGAGAGATGGAGCTGATCTTGCTGTAGATGTTGATGATGAACACGCCGGAGGGGGGTGGAGCCCTCCGGGGGTGATCCCGGCGGCGTTTCCCCCCTCCGATCTTCTCCGGCGGCAGCCTTCTGTCTCTCTGTTTCGTGGTTTCGTCTCTCGGCGCTTCCTCCTTCTCGAAAAGGCCAGGGGACCCTTTATATAGTCGTTTTTAGGTCACGAGACACTCGGGAGAAGAAAGATCGACGACATCGAAGCCACGGGGGCAAAAAGGGGGCCCCACACGCGGCCAAGGAATCTGGCCGCGTGGAGGGTCCTCTTTTCCACCTGGTTGGCCTTTTGGCCCTCTAATTTGGCCCATGGTCTTCGTCTCGAAAATTCTGAACCGTGCTCTTTGGCCTTGCCCTTTTTGGAGTCCCGAAGCTCCCGGAAAGTCTGAAACACTAAAAAGTACGTTTTCTGGAAAAACAGGGTTAGAACCAAAAGAAGGGGGATTGTTCAGAAAATCCCCCAAATCATTATAAAACATGAATATAAGTTGCTAATATGTAGGAAAAACAAGTAATAACATGCAAAGTTCATGTATGCATTTTACATGCATCAACATCCCCAAGCTTAACCCATACTCGTCCTCGAGTATGAAGGTGATAAAACTAACATGGACTTTGCATTTTAAAACAATCATGGAATATCAAAGAAGATTATTCATGCTACATATAATCAAATGATTCATAATGTAGATGATTAGCAACATACAATTCATGTTATAAGAAATATCAAATATGCAAGCAAAGATGCTTCATGAAAGTTCACAAAGTGTATAATGAAATAAAAGCACTATGGACCAAATGCATACACAAAATGAAAAATAAAATCCTATATTGGTCAAAGAATAGCATAATGGAAAATAGAAAATATGGTGGACACTTTGGAGAAAATTGAGTAGAGGTAAAACATGATCAAGTCTTATTTAGCCTCTAAATTATTCAACTAAAAATTACTCATTGAAATGTGGTATCCATTGATCTAGGACTCTCATTGCCCCTTTATCACTAGCATCTTAAATGGTGAATGTTGAAGTAATGTGAATGACAAGGTGGTTGAAAGCCTCATGCCCCGTGAGTGTGAAAACCTACTCCATGATTACTCAACTTAAGATTCCTAATAAGCTTTGTACAATCATAATAAGTATTAATGACATCATAGAGAACCGCAAAGAGGTACCTCTTGCCCCATGACATGGAAACAACCCCATGTCACAATGACAAGACAAACAAATGGAGTAGACTCATCATCCTTTTTATTTTCATTCACTATTATGCATAGCTTCTTATTTTATTGTAGGATGTGTTGTAGAGTCACTCAAGCTGTAAGTAAATTTCCACCATGATAAAGCATGGCTTGGGTTAGCGGCCCAATGCGTTTCTCTAGTCATATAGATACTTACTCATCAAAACTTACTATTCCTCTATTTCATTTCGGCATGGAAGGAGTCCAAAAACAAAAGTACATGATATCAACCAAATGTAAATTTTTGTGCAATGTTGAAAGATTTCCGGTGATACACGTTTATAGCTAGCTCCCAACCACACACTTGTCAAACGCAAAACTTCTGGCTCCCATTATTGGGTCATGTTTATTAGATGCATAAAAAGTAAAGTGTGCCTTCAAAAGTTCGTGAGAGTCCTATCCCAAGTTCAACCCATGACAATTAATAAAGTGAATATCTTAATTTAGAACATAAATAACACAATAACATGGTGAACATACTCGGAATAGCAATGAAGCTAATGGGAAGATATGGTGGACTCACTGGAAATACTTGGCTAAGGAGTGCTGGAAACAAGTTTTTACTTGTTGGAATTTTTAAATTTTTGGCTAGAAAGAGGGAGATAGTTGACCAGCTACTATGCATGAATATGTCCATAGAACTACTCATTTCATGACAAACTAAATAAACCAGCAATTAACATCAAGGACATGAATAAGAGATAGCTCAAGACAACATTATTGCAAATTTCTACACATAAAAAGCCTATAAATCATGCAAACATATGTAGCTCTTCAAATCAACCATGGCATCCCTATTCCAAGTCATAATACTAGCATCCAATACATTCCAACCCCAAACTCCAGTAGCTCGATCTCATATAAAATGATGGGTGTGGTCTTATCAAAACAAAAATAAAAACAAAAACTAGACGCTTCAAGTCTCTACGATAAATGCTTTGCTTAGAAAAACAGAAAGTAGACGTGTGCTAACCAAAAGAGTGTAGCTCCAGTGGGGTGTTCATCACATCCCCAAGCTTATGGCTTTCACCATTCTTGGATGTCTTGAGGCGCAACTCCTCTATTCCCTGTGAAAAAACTTCACAAAACATGTTTCTCCCATTCTTTTCTGTGGGGTGAGATTAGCAAGGACAAACAAATCACATGCTTGCTGTGCAAAATTCAAATGCTCCAGTAGATAGACAATAAGATTAATTATGTTGTATGTTCACTCTCTTGCTTGAAAGAATCATGGAAATTCGATTCCCAAGCCCAAAGAGTGCATAAAACAAAAGAAGGCAGAATCTGTCCAGAAAAGCAACAGCAGCAAAACGAACGTTTTTTCCTAAGCTAGACTCATCAAAAAATTAAGCCAATTTTTGTGCTTACAGAGGACGAAAAGTTGCAGAACATACTAAAAAATTAGCTCAATCCGACATACCAATAAAAACGTAAAATCATACGGTGAGCAGACTCGTGTTGAAACAGAAATTTCATACACTAGGATAGCAACTTATAAGTCCAAATGGGTTTGACTTGACTCTTTATTGAAAACTCCAGAATTAAAACAAAAAAAAATAAAATAAAAACTAATCTCTTGAGACAGCAAGAGGACACTAGGAAAATCCAAACAAAAACAACCGGGTTGCCTCCCGTAAAGCGTTTTCTTTATAGCCATATAGCTAGGCTTTACTTACTTAACATCATGATGGTTGGAGTGAGGTGGCTCGGAATCCCCAAGCTTGTATTCTTGTACTTATTTGATACATGTAGGGTGAGCCCAGGGGTACATTCCCAAGCTTGATTGTTTGTCCCTCTTGATCTTTGTTCATCTCACTCAACTCTTCCTCCTGAAAAATTCTTCTTACACAAATCTCAACATAAAACTTGATTAGAGGGGTTAGTGCCTCCATAAATAAAAGCCACATAGGTACATCAAAGACACATCATGAGTTGATTCTAAATATTAACTACTGTTACTACAGTTGTGCATTGCTCCTTGATCAAAAGAACTACACAAAACACAAGTAATGAGAGCAATGCAAAATAAAGACATAATCTGCCAAAAACTGAACAGCTCGTAAAGAGTGAATTTTTAGAGGCACTTAAGTTGCTCAAATCAGAAAACTTAAAACTAATGAAATATGTAGTGATAACTAAATATTGCTGTCGTAAATTATCAGGTCAAAATTCCACTTCTGTGATTTTAAACATTTTTTGCAGTGAAGTTCAGGAATCTGTTTTCTTGACAGCTAATTACTATTGTTTAATCCTATCTCTCATATAAGATTATTCTTGCCATTTAAGATGAGAAATAAGACAGAAATGTGATGTTACAGTAGTGAACTAATATTTTTATTGTTTTTAGCTTTGGAAAAAGTTTTAATGATAAAGACTTTGCAATGGTTTCATTGGCATGAACAACACATGTTCAAGGTCGACCCCAACTTCTCCATTACTCATCCTTCTCATTTACTTTCCCAAAGTTTTTATAAAATGAAAATATTAAACTAAATGATACATAACAGTAGGTAAAGGAATTTTACATGTTGTAAAGACATAAATGTGTGCTCAAACCGAATAGGAAATTAAAGCATAAGGAACACACCAAAAAATATTAAACAATTTATTTTTAAGTCTAACCCATTTCCTATGCATTGGCATTTTGTAATGAAACAAATAAAAGAAGCACATAATAGCAAGCATAGAAAGGTAGATCAAGTGCAACTTCAATACTTTCAGCATAAAGAGGGGAAACTTAATATTGTTGAAATATGTGCAACCATGTTTCCCTCTCTCATAATAATTTTCAGTAGCATCATGAATAGATTCAACAATATGAATATCACATAAAACATTCTTATCATGAGCCACATGCATAAAAGAATCACTACTCTCCACATAAGTAAAATCCTCATTAGTGATAGTGGGAGTTAAACATTCATAATTTTCATTGCAATCATCATATATAGGAGGCATAGTATCATCAAAGTGAATTTTCTCCTCCAAGCTTGGGGAACTAGAAATATCATGATCATCAAAACCAACTTCCCCAAGGTTAAAACTTTCCATAGAATCAGCAAGTATATAATTTTTATCCTCAATAGTAGGGGGACTAAAAATATCATATTCATCAAGACAAACTTCCCCAAGCTCAAGGTTTTCCTTAGCAATAAAGGTGTTCAAAGAATTAGTACTACCACAAATATGATTGTTGTGCAAATAATTTTTCAATTTCTCCTCAAACACTTCATGTCCTAATTCAAGGTACATATTATACAGTTCTAAAATTGTTTGGTTGTTTTCCATTTTATAATTTTTTTTGTGTTTTAGGTTTATATGTTAGTATGCAATGCAAACAAGAATAAAAGCTTAGCACAACGCTCCCCGGCAACGGCGCCAAAAAAGTGCTTGATGACTCCCAAGTGCAGGAGATCAATTGTAGTACCTTTCGATAAGTATTTGAGTGTCGAACCCACGAGGAGCTGAAGGTAAGCTATCTATTCTCTAAAGCCCTATAACCCTCTTATATGGCTGTTTATGCAAAGCAATAAGTTTGACTAAAAGGAACTAACTAATTAAAAGCAAGTAACGTGGAGTGTGGTTTGTCTAGTAACTAGTGAAGCAAGTTTAAAATGCAAGTAATCCTAAAGCAAGTTTCTAAGAAAGTTTCACAAGTAGCAAGCAGCAAATATCTCAAGTATCTCAAGGGAGCAAGTGTTCTAGCAATAGGTGTTTCGTTCGTGTGGTTGTCACAATTAGTGAAGCACATGTTTTAGTCTTAGTTGTTTCTTCTAGGAAGGAGCCATGAATAGGTATAGTCAAGTAAATGATCTACAACCCCTTATGATGGATCATGTGGACAAGTAAATGACTGCACAAGATTGATTAAGACATAAAGTCCCACCATAGCCTTACGTTCTAAGGTCCCCTATATATATCCCCCAATAACTTAACTTTGTGGCTCGGTCTCAGGTTAATGTCACTCCCAAGTCACCACCACTCCATTATGCTACCGGTGATCACCTTACATGCATTCCCCAACATATGCGTGCACTCATATATTGTACATAAAGACAATCATAGAAGATAAAAAACTTGTATGCAACCAATCAACGAACTATTTCACCATTGCCAAGAACAATTCACTACTCAAACATAGACGGGGAGACACAATACATCAAGGGAATATAGTATTGCATCATACACCGTGTTTGCCAAGAGATTACAGTGGAGAGATGGAGCTGATCTTGCTGTAGATGTTAATGATGAACACGCCGGAGGGGGTGGAGCCCTCCGGGGGTGATCCCGGCGGCGTTTCCCCCCTCCGATCTTCTCCGGCGGCAGCCTTCTGTCTCTCTGTTTCGTGCTTTCGTCTCTCGGTGCCGCCTCCTTCTCGAAAAGGCCAGGGGACCCTTTATATAGTCGTTTTTAGGTCACGAGACACTCGGGAGAAGAAAGATCGACGGCATCGGAGCCACGGGGGAAAAAGGGGGCCCCACACGCGGCCAAGGAATCTGGCCGCGTGGAGGGTCCTCTTTTCCACCTGGTTGGCCTTTTGGCCCCCTACTTTGGCCCATGGTCTTCGTCTCGAAAATTCTGATCCGTGCTCTTTGGCCTTGCCCTTTTTGGAGTCACGAAGCTCCCGGAAAGTCTGAAACACTAAAAAGTACGTTTTCTGAAAAAACAGGGTTAGAACCAAAAGAAGGGGGGTTGTTCAGAAAATCCCCCAAATCATTATAAAACATGAATATAAGTTGCTAATATGTAGGAAAAACAAGTAATAACATGCAAAGTTCATGTACGCATTTTACATGCATCACTATCATAAATTCTAAATGCAACGGATGGATTGTAGGAGGAGTTACTAAAAGTAAAGCTCTCGACAAAGGTTTTAGTGAGTATAGCATATTGGTTACTTTCATCATTCATATACTCAGTCAAACCAACCCTCTTAACAAGAAGCAAGAAATAATCAAGGATCCATGCATCACTCAAAAAGTTAGCACAAGGGAAGGTAGATGGATGTGTGTATCCATCATCCCCCTCATCACCAATACTTGGTGCAATAAGATCTTCATTATAGGATGGCCTCAATCGAGTAGTTGATCTTGAAGGCCTTTCCACCCTTGGTGCATCTCTGACAATAATTTCTTCATATGTGTGATTATGCATCCTCCCTTTCTGAAATTTTTAACAAGCATCATAAAAAAATGATTACTATAGAGACTTGTAAGAGGACTAAACATGCATCAAAACTAATTTATCCACACATAGAACAAGCATGCAGGCTCACATAACCTGTCACCTACAACACCAAAATACTCAAGAAATACTCCACTAAAAAAATCTTCTTGGATAATCAGACGAGTCACATACCGGAGAACAAATGCCCCAAATTTCAGCAACAAAGATGGGTTGATCAAGGAGATCAAAAATCACGAGCAAGAACACGGTTTTGAACAATGGTGTGGTGTTTGGTTGGAAGAGAGAGTGAAGTGGCAATTGGAGGAGCAAGTGGAGGGCCAAGGGCCCCACACCATACCCTGGCGCGGCCTGGGGGTGCCGGCCCAACCACATGGTGTGGCGGAATGGTGGGTCCCCTGGGTTTCCCCAGGTGCCTCTGCCCCATTTTCAGCATAAATATTTAATATAAATGTTCTGGAATTTTTTGAGAAACTTTATTTTCAGGGAATTTTTGGAATTTGATAAATGATTATAATCCATGAAAACAATTATGGAACGATGGAAAACAAGTTAAAAAACAAAGCTACATAAGTTCTAAGACACTCTAATATGCAAATAACCAACGAAAACATAGTGAAAACATAATTGGGGATGGTGAAAACATGAGTAAATCAAAGTAAATATGGTGAAAACATAGTGAAAATATTGTTTTCTTCATTCAAAATCACTTTGTTAACAAGGTTAATTAATTCTTGTTACCAAAACAAATTTACATGAAGCAAACCTTTGCATTTCACTAAATGATTATGTTACCTCAACTTCGATAGACATAGTCCCAATCACGACAATTACAAATTCTTTCTGTGGCATTGGAACAAGACAATAGAATTACCAATCTTGATGGTCTCAATGTTTTCAATTGAATTTAGACCATACTTCTTATCAATCTTCTTGGGAAAATAAATTGTGTGCTCTTTGTCATTAACATTAAAAGTTACTTTTCCTTGGTTGCAATCAATAACAGCCCCTGCATTGTTGAGAAAATTTCTCCCAAGAATAATAGACATATTATCATCTTCAGGCATTTCCAACACAACAAAGTCAGTTAATATCAAACAGTTATTATCCACTTGAACAGGAACATTCTCACATATACCAACAGGAATAGCAGTAGATTTGTCAGCCATTTGCAAAGATATACCAGTTGGTATCATTTTTCTAGAAAAAATCTCTTATAGAGAGAGAAAGGCATAACACTAACTCTTGCTCCCAAATCACATAAAGTCGTTCTAACATATTTATTTTTAATGGAGCATGGAATAGTTGGTATACTAGGATCTCCAAGATTCTTTGGAACCTTTCCATTGAAAGAGTAATTAGCAAGCATAGTGGAGATTTCCTCAGTAGGAATCTTCCTTTTCTTAGAGACAATATCTTTCATATATTTATAATAAGGAGGCAATTTAATAGCATCAGTTAAAGAAATGTGCAAAAACAAAGGTTTCATCCAATCACAAAACTTGTTATAAAATTCTTCTTCCTTTGATTTATGTTTCTTATTAGGAAAAGAAATTGATTTTTGTACCCAAGGTTCTCTCTCGTTATCATGTTTATTAGCAATGAAATCCTCCTTGTTGTACTTTGTATTTTTAGTTTGCTTTTTAGGTTCCTCTTAAATTTGTTCTTTATTAGAAGCATCATTCTTATCATTACCACTTTTAGTTTCAGCATCAGAGATAGATATAATATTAGGATCTCTTAGGAGGTTCAGAAGATTCTACAACAATTTTATTTTTCTTCTTTTTCTTAGAAGGAGTACTATTGTCTTTAGGTTGTTGAGAATCTTGTTCAATTCTTTTAGGATGTCCCTAAGGATAAGTAGAAACACCACTTCTAGTGCTTATTTTATAAACATGTTTTTCTCTAGAAGCATTAAATAGAAAATCTTTTTGCACCTTGGTGAGTTGACCAATTTGAGTTTGAACCATATGAAAATGTTTAATAAGAATTTTAACATCATTAGAGGTTCTCTCCATAATACCATGCAAATTATTAGTAGCTCTAGAATTTTCCATTAGATGATCTTGCACTCTCATATTAAAGTTGTCTTGCTTAACAATATAATTATAAAATTCATCAAAGCATTGATCAGGAGGTTTAGAATAAGGAATATCTCTATTATCAAAATGTTGGAGAGATTGTACCACAATTGTGGATGGGTGAGAAATTGCCTTACATAATTCTTCTATAGGTGGTAGATTCTTCACATCTTCATATTTAATACCCTTCTCTTTAAGAGATTTTTTGGCTTCCCTCATCACTTCATCATTTAACTCGATCGTTCTCCTCTTCTCTAGTGTTGGTGTTGGGGTCGGTTCAGGTATAGTCCAATCATCATGATTTTTGCTTATTTTGGCCAATAATTCCTCAGCTTCTTCAGGAGTTCTTTTCCTGAAAACACAACCAACACAACTATTCAGGTATGTCCTAGATTCAACAGTTAGTCCATTATAGAATATATCAAGGAGTTCATTTTTAGATAATTGATGTCCAGGCCAAGCTCTAATTAAAGAACAAAATCTTTCCCAAGATTCAAGCATTTTCTCTTCTTCAATTTTCTTAAAGTTAAAGATTCTCTGCAAAGCAGCATGTTGAGCACTAGCAGGAAAATATTTCTGAAAGAAAGCATTAACCAAACCAATAGGACTATCGATATATCCAGGTGACAAATTATAAACCAATTTTTAGCTTCATTTTTCAATGAGAAAGGAAAAAAATTAGCGACAAAGTAACTACGTTTCTTAATATCATCTGAAAATAATCTACTCAAAGATGAAAGATCATTCAAATGTCCTACAACACTTTCATTTTCAGTACCACAAAAAGGTTCTTCCTCAACAATAGATATATACGATAAATCTAGAGAGAAATCAGAATCCTTATCTTTAATATTTATGGGGGGATGTAGCAAGCTTAGCATCATGAGTCAGCTTATATCTAACAACACGTCTTGCAATAAGACTTTTAATAGAACTTGCACTACTAGAAGCATGATATTCTTCAATAAATTCATCATTAATTTCAATGTAAGTTTCCTCAAGATCATCACTAGGACTATCTCTAGACTTAGGTGAACTAATAGGTGTACCAGGATTTTCATCAGGAATTTCAGTGTTTTAAATTTGTTTAGCTCTAGCAATTATAGTATTTAGGAAAGGACCTAATGAATCACTCTCATCAAGCACAGTAGAAGCATTATCAAAGTTATCAGAAGTATTTCCAGATTCAGCAGAAGTATCAGTATGTGTAGCATGTGTATGTGGTGGTGTAAGAAGTTTACTCATTACAGAGGGTGAATCAAGAGCAAGAGAGGTGTTCAGATTTGTACCTTTCCTTGTAGTGGATGGCAATATAGAGACTTTCCCATCACGAGTTTTACAAATGATGAATAACTTGCAGCGAACAATATCACGTTCAAGTGGGATTACAAATAAAGCTATGCTCCCCGGCAACGGTGCTAGAAAATAGTCTTGATGACCCACAAGTATAGGGGATCGCAATAGTCTTTGAGGGAAGTAAAACCCGAATTTATTTTTTCGACACAAGGGGAGCCAAAGAGTATTTATAAGCCTTAACAGATGAATTGTCAGTTCAGGTTCACCTGGAAATATACTTGCTCGTAACAGTTTATCAGCAACAACAGTTTTATAGCAGTAGGAGTAGCGAAATAACAGCAGGATTGAAATAAAGACAGCAGCAGTAATTGTAGTAGACAACAGGATTAAAAATATTGTAGGCATAGGGACGGATGAATAGGTGTTGCATGGATAAGATAATTCATATAATAATAAAGACATGGGAAATTGAAGGTAAATAATGATAAAGCATCCAAGTACTAAGTGACCATAGGCGTGTGTTCCGTATTTAGTCGTACGTGCTCGCAACGAGAAACTTGCACAACATCTTTTGTCCTACCAGCCCGTTTGCAGCGGGGCCTCAAGGGAAACTACTGGTAATTAAGGTGCTCCTTTTAATAAAGCACCGGAGCAAAGCATTAACACTCCGTGAACACACGTGATCCTCACATCACAGCCATCCTCTCTGGCTATCCCAATTGTTGTCACTTTGGGGCCTTGGGTTTCGGACAATGATATGTGTATACGACTTGCAGGTAAGATAAAAAACAAAAATTATCCTCATGGATCAATAACATGTTCAGATCTGAAATCATGGCACTCGGTCCCTAGTGACAAGCATTAAGCATAACAAGTTGCAACAATGATAGATAGCACTAAAAATGGATACTAGGCACCATGCCCTAACTATCTAGAAATTATTACATGAACAATCTCATCCAAACCCTACCATCCCTCTCAGCCTACAGTGGGAATTACTCACACATGAATGGCGAAATCATGGATGGTTGATGGAGAAGTGGTGGCGATGACGATGACAATGATCTCCTCCGAATCCCCGTCCCGGTAGGGTGCCAAAACAAGAACTTCTCATCCCCAAATTGAATTTTGAGGAGGCGGCTGCGCTCGGGTGTGTTTTCCTGGAATATGACAAACCCTCGACGTTTTTAGGTTAAAGGGATTAAGTAGTCAAAAGGGGGGCACGAGGGGGTGGCCGAGGCGGCAACACCACACCACAGCGCGGCTTAGGGGGTGCGCCGCCAGGTGGTGTGGGCCCCTCGTGGCCCCTCTCCATCTCGTCTTCTCGCTCTGTGAGTCTTTGGGTAAAATAGGGAATTTGCAATCTTTTCCGGGCATTTTCTTGAAAGTTGAATTTCTGCACAAAACGAGACACCAGGGCAATTCTGCTGAAAACAGCGTTAGTCCGTGTTAGTTGTATCCAAAACTCACAAGTTTAGAGGAAAACAACAGCAAAAGTGTTCGGGAAAGTAGATACGTTTTGGACGCATCAAGGCATTATACTGCTCTTGGTGAATGTCCACCTTCATGCACAAAATGTTGCGCTGAAACCAGCTGAGCTTCTTGATCTCAGGGCCAATGGATCCTAAAGAAGGAGGCATCTTATGAAGACCACTAGCATGAGTACCACTAGAACAACCATCTCTCATGTAAGAGTCATGGGAAGCAGCTGAAACAGATTGTTTCTTCACATAGAACCTCTTAGGCTTGTGCTCCACACAATCATCACTCAAGTCATAGTCCTTCATGGTGTCGTTGATAAGCAACATGATGAAAGGACCATAGGAAATAGTGCAACGTGACACCATAGAATCATTCATCTCATGAAAGATATAATCCATCGCATCCACAGAAAAATTCTTGGTTGGGTCCTCATTTAGAATAATATTATGAGCTAGAATGAGTAAATTCACAAATGGTCCATGGATGGCATTCTTGTTTCCACCACTTGGATCAATGTTATCACGAAAGATGCGCACAAGAAGATCATAAAGTGGTAAAAGACCCTTGACCATGCCAATGACACCATCCGAGCCATAGAGATCTCCCATAAGGGTCTTGTTACGCCTCTAGAGAGAATGGAGAAGAATACCCGTGGGACGACATTCACCTCGGAATGGATAGTTAAGAATTCTCCCAAAGTCATGGAAGGAAGCCTCACACATAACTGACCCAGTCATCCACTTCATAGTGTGATTCTCATCACCCTTCATGACTAGAGTGGCATATAATTGCTTCAGAATGGTGATATTGTAGTTGCACTGAATCTACATAAGATGGTGAAGTCACATCTTCCTAGTCACGTCCATAGCCGCAGATCTTCCTTAGAATACAGAAGATTTATGTTGATGGGCTGCATAGGAAGCACATGAAACTCAAATGTCTGATAGATGTCATCGTGGATATGCTTCTGTGTCATGAACTAGAAATTTTTTTCCCTAATCCCTTCATCCACGTCCTCATCTTCAAACCAGTCCTTCTGCCTCAGAGCGGAATCATCGATAATGTCCATCTCCTTGTAGTTGATCCTCCTCTCCTTCCCCCTTTTTGGCCTCATAGTGGATTCCTTGACCTTGCTAGCATCCTCCGCTTCTGCTCATGGGTAACACGCTCATCAACCAGAGTACCTTCCTCGATTGGGCGAAGAGCATACTTGCGAATCCGCTTTGGAGGGCCATGACTCGGACTCGGAGAGCTATCTGTGAAATAGAATAATAGAGGGATAGCAAAACATAAGTACACACAAGCCACCGAAAGGAATCCATAAATACATTAGATCAGATAACATTAGTTGAAACTACTCAGTCCTAGATAAATCAGAGACCAATTTTTGTCCAGCAATTTCTGGGGGAGGGGCGGAAATTCCGGCCTGCCATTTTTTCAGAACTGATTCAAATCTAGGTCTAAAAGAAGATCGGCCAAAAGTTTATCAAATCTAACGTATCTAGACCGCAGGAGAGATCAACGAAATCATCTACTCGGAGAAATAGCACAAAATAACTCCACAAGAAAATAGGGTGTCAAGCACCCAAGAACTAAAAGTGGTGGAGTTACCCTCATCCATTTGAGGAACTTCTTGGAGGAGAAAATGCCCGGAGATTTGGAGAAAAGATCAGGAGGAGCCCTATAAGTTCCAGTGGACGAATCACCTCTCGAGAGGTAGGGGCGGCAGCAGGGAGCAGTTTTGGAGGAGAGGGTGGTGTATGAGGAGTTCTTGTTGGAACTCCTCATGTCGGCCTCGTTATAAAGGGAGCAGCTTCTTAGGGTGGAATATCCGGCCTTGGAGGGGCGGAAATTCTAGCCCCCGGAAATTCCGGCTATGAGGTGTGGAAATTCCGGCCTACTATGCTAGATTCTCTAGGCGAAAAAATGGACAACCTGTGTGTAGAGATACATGTGTCTTTTAGATAGGAAGGTCTTGGGATTAGATTTCTAGTCTGATCATGGTACTTCACATTCGCACTTGCAAGAATCAAACTAGAAAAAGGCCAAGTTTGAGTGTGTTCTTCATAAAGATACTTAAAACTTAGTTAAAACAAAAGGATATGCAATAAGATCTAAATAAAACACCACTAAGAACCAACTATTCACAAATAAGAGAATGGTGGCCTAGACCACCATGTAAGAGTATGGTATGTCACCGTGAAGATGTATATTGGGTGGATGGTCAATTCTCAACATTTTTAGCTCACAATTCATGAATTAAAAATAGATATATATATATATATTAATTTTACTTTGAGCATAATGGGGGGAGGGAGAGCCCAATAAGTTATGACAAAACCCCCTCTATGTCCATGCCTACACCTAAACCAAATACATAGTCAACTATAGGTGTATATACAATATACTCAAGTCAAGCTCCTAGAATCAATGATATGTAGCTCATTCCTCAAATAAGTGAATCTTGGTTCAATGATGGTGCAGATCTTGCACTCGTTGGGATACCCCAAGAGGAGGGTGTGATGAGCACAACGGTAGGAGTTTTCCCCTTAGTTAAGAACCAAAGTTATCAATCAAGTAGGAGAAAGAGGACCTTCGGAAGGTTGATGCCACTAACGGTGGTGATTGCTCACCGGTGTCAGCAACAACGTGGAACCTGCACACAACACAACCAAAATACTTTGTCCCAACGGTACAGTGAGGTTGTCAATCTCACCGGTCTTGCTGAAAACAAAGATTAGACGTATAGTGTGGAAAATGGTGTATGCTTGCAGTAAGTAAAGAAAGCAGGAAATTGTAGAGGCTTGTTTAACAGTTTAAGAAAATGGACCGGGGTTCATAGGTTCACTAGTGGTGTCTCTCCATAAAAGATAGCATGCCGGGTGAACAAATTACAGCTGGGAAATTGACAAATAGAGGTTGCACCGTCGTGCACATTCATGACATGATGACTACTATGATATTTAGTGCGGGCATTACAACAATATACATAGACCATAATCCAACTTCATCTATGACTAATAATCCTGATGGAGGGATGATAACCCGGTAGCCCAATTTCAAGGTGTAATTCGGCCCAAAGGACGCTGCGGAAGACCCGGCTAAGGATAAAAGAACTTCTAGAAGGCCCAAGATTGTAGGCCTCGTAACCGGGTTGTGGGTTACGGTAAGGAAAGTTAGGGTTTCGTACATAGTGTCCGGGTAGGATTCAGGGTGCGCCTTGGAGGGCAAGCCAGGGGGTCGGGTGCTTTATAAACCGGCCCCTAAGTTAGGTTAAGGGAGATCCAAGAGCCCTAGCAATATCGCTTGGTATCAAGCATCCAGTGTAACACGAGAGTTGAGTTAATATATTGAGATCGGAGACTCGGCGACTTGATTGCCGGCTGCCAGATCGAGTTCCATCATGTTTTCCTCTGAGCTAAACCCTCTCCCAAACGCCTGTGTCGTATTGCCCCAAGATCAGTTACCCCCGGTAACGTCTGCCGTGATTATCCCACGACCGTTGGCGCCCACCGTGGGGCCTGCGTCCAAAGGCGTTTACATCACGGGAGAAGCTCGGAAGAATATGGAGAAACTAGTCATCGGCGAGATCTACATCAACCACGAAGGAGAGAAGATGGTGGACGATTCCGGCTGGGGACCAGAGTCGGATCACCTCGAATCCGGGTCTATCATGACAATCGGCTAGATCAGCGTCTTCATCGGTATGGTACGTACTTCCGGTTCGATCCCTGACGACTTTGGGTTTGATTCTGTGTCAGGGAAGACCAGCTATATCCAATCAGATGGAGAAGAATCAGTTGGGACAACAAGCCCGACAGAAGAGCTCACCACGAAGTGGGAACAGCCGGAGGAGCCGGCATGGACCCCGCGTGGCCGGGTCCAGAAAGAAGATGATACCGAATCTATCCTGCATCTACTGGAGAGCCGGTACGAGGAACATAGCAGCAAAGAGGAACAGTATGGATCCGCGCCAAGCATTGTGCGTCGGGTTGCGGTTTACACGGCTCCCGCGACCAATCTCAACCAAGAGAACGTAACCGCGGCCGCAGCCGGGACAGCACAAGTATTGACCCGGCAGCAAGGGCCGGCTAACGGGAACACGGTTTTGGCCCAGGTTGACGGAGAGTCAGCATCGGTTACCAGTCAAGCGCCAGAAAACGAGTTACACGCGAACACGTTTGGATTCCTAGCAAACCGGACACCAGGAGCGGGTCCTTCCAATCCACAACATCCGGCCCTGTTCGACAACAATCTGATCCTAGATCCGATAGTTCTTGCCACAGTTATCACTCCAGAGAACGCGGCGGAACGTGTTAGGGATTTGGACGTAGCATGTCGTGCATTGGAGCAGCAGAGAAGGCAAGTAGAAGCAGAAAGACAAGGGATGGCCACACGACAACGCGAGCTGGATGCACTGGAAACCCGGCTCCGAGAGGAAACGACTAGAATACATCGAAGGCACCAAACCAGATTGCCAGCATTGGGAGGAGTCATAAACCCGGCCGCACTATTTATCACGCCTCAGGATCAGCCGATCCCAGCGGCAAATCAAGGAACCGCCCCTCAGCCGACAACCGGAGGAGTACAACCGGTAGACACGCAGGCCGGGTTACCCGTACCACAGACTGGAGTTACTACCGGCAATACTGTACCACCGCCACCACCACCACCACCATCACGTTTTCACACACCAGCGGGTCATTACAACAATCCCATGGACAACGTGTACGCGGCAACGCTTGCACTAAATAAAATCCCCGTGAGAGAGTCACCCCACGCAGAGGAGACCCGGCGGGCGATAGATATGCTGCGCACCGCGGTGGCACAACAGGTTAATTACCCGGATCACAGAAGTGGAATGCATGGGACACCATATGTCAGCCAACAGCAAGGTAACGCCGGCAACATCCAGACAAGTTCGGCACGGCGGAGGGAAGAGCAGCAAAAAATGCCGCCTCCTCCACACATTCAGGCAGTACCAGCAGCATCAGCAGCACAGGCCATCGTGGACAGTTCCAGAGCCAGGAGAGCCGTGGCCGGGTCTGCGGTACATGGGATACCAGCAGTACCGTGTCCAGCTGTACCCCCTGCAGGATCACACGTTTCCCGAGTAAGACCAGCTTCGACCATTCTTGCAGGACCTAAGTGTCTTTCAGATAGCATCAGGGCTGAGCCTTACCCGGAAAAGTTCAAAGAACCGGGTAAAGTAGTGAATTACGAGCCGACTATGGATCCGGAAACATGGTTGAGCAGTTATGAGATGGCCATGTCGATTCGCAATGCGTCCGAGAATCTTCAAGCCAAATTCATGTATCTAATGATGTCAGAGGGAGCAGCAAAGTTATGGTTCACCAATCTACCGGAAGAATCTATCAAGTCATGGGAAGAATTGAAAACTGCGTTTATCAAGCACTTTCACGGGACGTGCAGAAAGTTATTCACTATTGATGACCTAGAGCGATGTGTTCAGAAGAAGGGAGAATCGGCGCGCAGCTGGGTGCGCCGGGTTATGGAAATACTTCATTCATCTACAGATATTCAGCCCAAGGATGCGCTGCAAGCTATGGCAAAGACCTGCAAGTACACACCTTTAGTACAAAAGTTAACTCGCATGAAATCTAGTCGGAATGCTTCGGAGGTTACAATGGGAGAACTGATGGATGCATGCAACAAACATGCCGCAACGGACACTACGGAAGAGGAAACTGACGATAAAAAAGCAAAAGCAAACACAAGTAATAACGGAAGAACCGGCAATGGATCAGCGCCGGGTAACAACAGCCAGAACAAGCGCCCATTTGAAGGAGGCTCCGAGTTTGTCGCCAACACTGAAGCCGGATCTTCCAGACCCAGGGCAGAAGGAAATTTCAATACTAGGAATCACAACGGAGGAAACTATCAAGGGCCACCAAGGCCGAGTAATAATTGGGACATATTCCGAATGGCATGCCCGAAGCACAGCAGGAACGGTAGGCCAGCTAACCACTCCTTGGAGCAGTGCGCCGACCTACAAAGATGGAAGAATGAGGAAGTGAACAGAGCCATGCGAGGTGCAGGTCGGGGAGGAGGACCGGGTCCAGGTGGAAGCTCGGGCAACGGCCCACCCCCAGCCGGTAACCCGGCAGCTGGAAATCAAGGTAATAACCAAGGGGGAGCAGGAGGTTTCCAGGCCAACCCCAAGCAATTGGGTCAATATCACGTACATACTACAGGAAGTTCCAACAAAGACAAGAAGATACTGAAATAGGCGGTAAACTCGGTGTCCTCGACTGTCCTGAGATACCTGAGATGGTCAGAACAGGACGTAACATGGAGCAGAAGGGATCACCCGGAAAGAATAGAACACCCGGGAGTCTTAGCATTAGTAGTCGCACCGCAGGTCAATGGGTATGAGCTGAAAAAGGTTTTGATGGACGGTGGAAGTAGCATCAATATACTGTATTGGGAAACCTTCCTACGCATGGGTCTCAAGGAGTCTCAGCTACAAAAAAGTTCAACAATTTTTCATGGGATAGTGCCGGGTCATTCAGCGTGCCCCGAGGGAAAAATCGCATTGGAGGTAGCTTTTGGGGAATCAAAGGATAACTATCGAGTTGAGTGGCTCACTTTTGAGGTGGTCAAATTGCGCAGTCCTTATCACGCGCTATTCGGAAGGCCGGCTTATGCTAAATTCATGGCTAGGCCGTGTTACGTGTATCTACAGCTAAAAATCCCGGGTCCTAAACAGACCATCACCATACATGGAAGCCGGGACATAGCGGCTGAGTGCGAGGAAGGAGATGCAGCAATGGCTGAACAAGCTTGTAGAAAAGAGGAACTCAAATATTACCGGGCTCAAACAGACTCGGATGATAGAACAGCCCTGAAAAAGCCGAGTACTGAAGGCGAAAGGGCAAAACTCAAGGCAGCACGAGATACCAAGATGGTGGCTTTCGTAAAGGGTGATTCCCTCAAACAATCCACCACAAGAGAAGAAATTGCGCAGCCGTTCACAACCAGCCGCGTCATGGAAACGCCTTATCCGGATTGGCTGGCAAGCCCGGTACTCATAGTAAAAAAGATCAACAAGTGGAGAATGTGTATCGATTATGACAGTTCCGGACAGATTCCCAAGGAGAACTAAACAATGTAACGGGCAGCAGGTTTCAGACGCACTCTTTTCCTATCCAGGGTACCTAAGGGGACTGGAAGGTTTTTAATGAGGCGGCCTGCTGACCCAAAACTTTCTCGTATCAATAAAGAGATGGTTATTGAGCCTTATTTTATGATCTTTACTTCGATTACAGGTAAGCATTATTTATTGCTATCAGTACATCAGTATCATCAAGTATGTTGCATATATATAGGTCTTGAGGGCTGATTGCTTGAATAGCACAGTTACAAACTCAAAGACCCGGCCTTGATGCCTATGAGTTATAAGGGCCGATTACTCGCAAACGAGTACGGCCGCAATCTTATAACCGGACAAAGGAGCCAAATTTTCTTGACTTTTCTTACTTAAGCTCGATGTGACTCGCACTAAAGTGGCATGATTTGCTCGCTTACGATTACAATCAGCCATGAAGCCCAATGGGACTTGCCTGACCCTGTTTTCGTACAGATGTAACAACATGATATCCACGCGAAAGCCGGCTTATAGTACAAGATTGTCAAAAGGGTCATCTAAACCACAAGTTATGCAGAGTATAAGGCTAATAGCTGGAAACTCAACGTTTATCAAGCATAACTTCAATACTCACGTGAAACGGCCCTAGGGCTTGGGCTTAGTAAAAACAATTTGTTCTCTGGAAAAGACCGCACATCCCAGACTCGGATTTCGGGCCTTGGGGACCGGGGATTTTGAAACAGAAACAAGTTGTTACTAAGCCCAACAAACCCTAACATCCAAGTCTTGGGGACTTGGGGACTTAGAGAAAAGTCCCCCTGTCAGAACCCAAGATGCTCGGAAACCGAGTCTCACAAAAGGAACCATAAGGAAAGCCGGATATCAAGAATAAGCTTAAAAAACCAGATAAATATCAAGTTCATCCAGAGGCCAGAAGAGGCACGAGGTATATCAAGGAATTAAAGTATGTTACAAATCTTGGTACTAGTATCAAAGGTGCATAGATGCACCGACAAAAGAATATCTGTTTCGAACAAGAGCAGCAAAACGGCCAAGGTATCGTGGTAGCATTTGTTTACTCGGATTCTTGAGTAGAATCCACACCCTTACCCTTGCCCTCCGGGTCTTGGTCCTGGGCTTGCTCCGCAGCTCTCCCGGCATCATCACCCGGGTTCTTCGCATCAGGACGGACAGGCGGGAGGACAGCCGGTGTAGAAGTGGTTGGCTCCGATCCTAACTCGGCCTCCCTTTTCGCGGTTTCTTCCCTCTTCCTGGCCGAATCAGCAGCCCATTTTTCCAAAATGTCGAAGGGTGGGGGTGCTTCCTCCTTCACGATCTTGCCTTCAGCATCGTACGAACTCATTAACGTACCCAGATCCATACTAGCGGCCAAAACGGTTGCCGAGTGACGCACTGAGGATTGTACGGCCTTGAAGTCCTTGGGCCCAAACTTGGAGCCGTCTGCTTTGAATTCTGGAAACCCGGATATCACTTTTGCCGGCTCAAGCTTAGGAAAATAAGCCTTCGCCAGCGCAAAGGCCCGGGTCATACCAATCCGGCACGCCGAGCGTTTCCAGATCTCGATCCATGCAGGCACAGTCGAGCAAGCTTGGATAAGATTTTCTTCACCCGGATATACCTCAGTCGGCCACTTCACGGCATCTAGTATATACTTGGTGCCGGCAAAGAAAGTCCGGAGCACAGTCTTTAAGGTTTTAGCCTTTGCAACGGCATCTTCTTCTGGGGTTGCAAGGTTAGCACCTGCAGTTGAAACAAAGAAAGGCCATATCATTAATCCCGAGTATCATGTAACAAAATAGAGGCGTGAAGGCAGTCAGCATCAAGAAACTTACTAAGCAAGATACGATAAGTATCGGTAACTTGCTCCGACAACTTTTTCAGTGCGCTTCGAGAAGTGGTACACCTTTTCTTATATTTGGAAACACTTTTCTTCAAAGTTTCCACTTCATCTTCAAGGGCCTCCCTCCGCTTTACCTCGGCAAGCAGCAGTTGTTCGGTCTTGAGCAAAAGTTCATCGGACCGGGTGGCCTGTGCCTATGAGAAATCAAAGTATGAGAATTAGTCGGATATCATGGCAAGCCGATTATCGCGCAGAATACCGAGCACAATTTCAACAAATTATACTCGGCACTTGGGGACTAGATGGATAAGAAGAGATATTAGGTAACATTACCTGGTGCTCCGCTGCCATGCGCTCTAGCACATCTTTCTCCGAGGCCTTCATAGCAAGGAGAGTGCTCATCATCTGGTCGAAAGTTTTATCGCCCAAATTGGAAGACCCGGGACCTTGGGGACTTGGAGGAGGGACTCTCCTCTTGGTCCGAGAGGGTATCCGGGTCGTTTGAGTATCGGAGTCTGGTGCCCTCTCTCCCGCGCCCAAGTCTGCAGCGTCTTCCTCCTCGAGTACGTGAGAGGCTATGGGATACTCGGCCTCTCGGTCGGCGGGGTTTATTGGTGGCACTTGTTGTTCTTCCCCGCCAGCTGCGGCGTGCCTATCATCAGTCCGATTCTCCGTATCCGGGTCATCGGTCTCCATATCTTCTTGATCGCTAACAGTGACCGCGGCTCTATGGACAATGTAAGCAGGCAGTTAGCGTATGGATGGAAAAAAGCGATGAAACAGTGATAAAGCATCAGGAAGGGAACTTTACCCGGGATTCACCACGAAGTCCGAGGGGAGCTCACTGCTGGACCCGGATGAAGCTGAAAAACATCAAGTAAGACACGGAATTATCTTGTAAGGAGATGGTTTGGAAAGACTTTGATATTCAAGAAAGGATTAGATAAATACCGGCGCGTTGAGCCGGAGACGATGAAATGCCCGGGTTAAGAGCACCATCACCTGGAAAGTTCCGAGTCATCCGGCGCTTGGTCGCGAGCGGTTCCTTCAGATATGGCCAGAAGGACAGATCCCGGGTTAGTTTGTGCATGATATCAAGTAAGTATGATTTAGAGGCAAGGAAAAGGTATGGAACCTTGAAGACGACCCCTTGGGGTTTTCTCTTTGTTCCGACCTTGACTGTTGGCTCAGCGTCGTCCTCGTCACTCGCTGACTCCACCCTGCCTTCAGTTTCTTCTTCTTCGTCGTCTTTCTCTTCTTGTTCTGAAAGTTATCAGGATTTACAATCGGAAAACGAAGAATGAACAACAGTGATTTCAAAAAAGAAAGAAAAAAAAGCTAAGTGAAACTCGGAATGTACCTTCATCCGAGTTAGCGGCGTCTTCTTTCTCCTCTGGATTTTCAGAGCTAGGAGGAGTTTCAATCTTCCAAAAGGGATCATCGGCCTGAGATGAAGATATAAGAATAAGGGTTATTAGTCATATCGAGTGGAAAGTGTGAAGATAAAAGTATGAAAGCCGAGTCTTTACCTTGGGGGCCGGGTTCTCACGCGTGAAGGGTTCTAACCCGGCTATATTCCGGATTACCTCCAACTTCTCTGTCAAGAAGCTCTTGATAGTCTTGTTGGTGTCTCCGGCTGCAAAGCTATGGGTGGAGTACCGGAGCGAGTCCGTGGTGTGTCCCGAATACTCGCACATTAACTTAGTGCGGATGGAATTGGGTTGGATCCGGAAATCGACCCAAGTTTTCACCAGGTTAAGCCCAATGAGACCTTGGGCCGACAGAACAGAGATTTTTGCTAGTAAAGGCCGGATGGCCTCCCTGTCCGAGTCAGGGGCAAAGGCGTTGAAAGTCTCGGAGATATCGAGAAGGCCCTCCGAGTAACCCGGCAGTTTCTTTTGGCCGGGTGGGGAGGTGTCTCGGCAATAGAAATATGAGAGTTGCCAGTGTTTGACGTGGGAGTTGAGAGTGAGGGGTGGCATCAAAGAATTCTTGCGGCGCTGGATAGAGACCCCGCCGCAAGCGAGAAGTGCCCCGTCACCGCTTTCGCGGCACGGTTTGCACTGAAAAAGCTCGATAAAAAGAGCCAAACTTGGCGGTGTGCACAAGTATGACTCGGAAAGAACGATGAAATGGGAAATATTTAACACAGAGTTAGGCCCTATGTCAAATATTCGGAGGCCGTAGTGGCTCAAAACATCTCGAAAGAAAGGGTGACCCGGAGGACGGAACCCCCGGGTCACGTGCTCTACAAAGCATATTACCTCATCATTGGTGGGCGTGGGCCGGGTCTCGTCACCCGGCACCCTCCAATGGATATCCTTTTGAGAAGGGAGGACTCCTAATTCGGCCAGTTCTTCTAACTTGGCCTTTGTAACCGTAGACCACGCCCAGTTGGCGGATATGGAGTTGGTGGTCTTGGCCTTGGCCGGTTGTTTCCCCTGCCTCTTGGGAGCCATGAGATTAACCTGCAAAAGCACGAGATAGAAGAGTACAAGAAATGAGACTCGGAAATCATGAGTCATCCGAATGTTTGCGAAGAATATCAAGAAGACATGGAAGTAAAAGAGTTATCCGGGTATCATTCTATGGAGCAAGGTTACGAGTTGTCCGGGTATCAAACATCGTTACGAAAACTATGAAGTGCTTATGTGTTGAGAGGTGTTTGGGAAAGATGGATGGTTACCCATGTGTCTACTGCAAACAAAGGAGCCGGAAAAAGAGAATTTTCCGGGTGTCAGTGGCAAGCGCGGAAATTTTGGGCGGCCCGAGCCTAGATTGGAGATTCCATTTCTAGATTTGTGGTGAAATTAGTGATTATGGGCAGTAGGGGAGCAAAGTGAAATCTATATTTAAGTCATTGGATGAGTTAGAATGAATTCGGGCGACCTAATTCGGCGTGACCAGAAAAACGGCCGGCGGGTTGACTTAGATCTAATCTGAGGTAAATCGAGAAATTGCAAGCACAAGTTAATGGATGTAAGAGACTTACTGGAGGAGATCGAAGTGAAGCCCGACGGAGGCAGATAGCGCAAACTTGGTGTCCCTTTGCGATTCCCGGCGGGCAGGTCGGGGGTGCGGCGGCGGATCTTGGCGGCGGCACGGGGCGAACCGTGGCGGAGCGCAGCCGGCGGCCGATTGGCTCTGGTGATGCGCGTGAGGTCTCCGTGGCGATGCTCTGTGAGCTTGGGCGCGGAGGCGAGGAGGAAGAAGAAAGGGGGAAAATGAGCCGTTGGGGTTGGATTCGCTCTTAAGTGACTATTTATAAGGGTGTGGGCGGCTAAACCTAGCTCAACGGTTGGCAACCGGAAATTTCGGGTTAAACGGCTATTTGCCTGGATTCCATGGGGTGTGCTTTGAGTGCTAAACAAGATATCCGGACGGAAACAAGAATGAGATCCTCTCTGCAAAATTGGGGTCAATTATCGAGTAAAGTTAGCCGAATCTTTGACATTCTTATCGGGGTGTTGACCCGGGAAGACAAGTAAAGACTTGGAGAAAGCCGGGTTACTATATGGCCGCTGTGGAGTTAGGCCTAGCTGTTCATCAAAGCAATGTAACCCGGCCCCCATTGAACTTGTAAGTTTGATAGTTTTGCAGGGAATAGCATGCGCTTCAAAGAGGATCTTGTGAAGCCCAAGCTATTCTGGGGACTACTGATGGAGGGATGATAACCCGGTAGCCCAATTTCAAGGTGTAATTCGTCCCAAAGGACGCTGCGGAAGACCCGTCTAAGGATAAAAGAACTTCTAGAAGGCCCAAGATTGTAGGCCTCGTAACCCGGGTTGTGGGTTACGGTAAGGAAAGTTAGGGTTTCGTACATAGTGTCCGGGTAGGATTCAGGGTGCGCCTTGGAGGGCAAGCCAGGGGGTCGGGTGCTTTATAAACCGGCCCCTAAGTTAGGTTAAGGGAGATCCAATAGCCCTAGCAATATCGCTTGGTATCGAGCATCCAGTGTAACACGAGAGTTGAGTTAATATATTGAGATCGGAGAATCGGCGACTTGATTGCCGGCTGCCAGATCGAGTTCCATCATGTTTTCCTCTGAGCTAAACCCTCTCCCAAACGCCTGTGTCGTCTTGCCCCAAGATCAGTTACCCCCGGTAACGTCTGCCGTGATTATCCCACGACAAATCCACCCTCAGGTTATCATCTGAACCCCCTTAGGTATTAAGTTGCAAGGAACAGATAACGGCATTAAACAAAGTGTGTAATGTAAGCAATGATTGTACACGCAGGCACTCTCACCGTTGTTTTCTCCCTAATGGCAACATCACATCCTCCCCCTTCACGTTTATGTCACTCGAGCAAGGTGAAAAGGAGGCATGAACCCACTATCGAGCATAAATATCCCTCTTGGAGTCACTAGCAACTACTTGTCCAGCGCAACCACTAGCAACGGAAATCATGCAAGATCACAAATAACATATTCAATAAAGACTATAATCAACTAGGCATAATTTCAATATTCATCGGATCCCAGCAAACACAGCATATATAGTTACATAATATCAATCTCGATCATGTTAGGAAGCTCACGAGATCTAAACATGGAGGCATACGAGGAGGAGACAATCATCTAGATACTGCTATGGACACGTAGTCCAAGGATGAACTACTCACGCATCACTCTGGAGGCAGGCATGGTGATGTAGAGGCCTCCTGCATTGATTTCCTCTCCGGCAGGGTGCCGGAGAAAACTTCAGAACCCCCCTGATATAGGGTTGACGGTGACGGTGGCTATGGAACTTTTCGGGGATATTTGATCAGGTATTTAGGGTTTTCCATCCGGGGGGAATAAATAGGCGAAAGGGCTGAGGTGGTGGAGCCCTGGGGCTCCACACCACCCCTTGGCGCAGCCAAGGGGGCCCGCGCCACCCCATGGTGTGGGCCCCCTGATGCCCCTCTTCGTCTCCTCTTCGGTCTTCTAGATGCTTCCGGGGAAAATAGGCACTTTGGGCTTTGTGGGGTCCAATTCCGAGAATATTTCCATAACAACTTTTCTGAAACCAAAAACAGCAGAAAATAGGGAACTGACACTTGGCATCTTGTTAATAGGTTAGTCCCGGAAAGCGTGTAAAAATGACATAAAGAAGGGAGAAAACATGTAGCAATTGGCGTAATATTATCATGGAGCATAAGAAATTGTAAATACGTTGGAGACGTATCAGGCATCCCCAAGCTTAGTTCCTACTCGTCCTCGAGTAGGTAAACGATAAGAAAATAATTTCTGAGGTGACATGCTACTAACATAATCTTGATCATAAAAAATGTAAAGGTATAAGCAAGTTGAGATCATAGAACTTAAAACACAAACATGATAAATAGAACTTCAATAATAAATCAAAGCAATCACTTTTCATCATGAAGAGTATCTCAAACAAAGGATCATGAGAAATAATGCAAAGAAAGATAAACGTCTGTTTCAGTCATAGAGAAAGCATGGCAAAGTGATATTTCTCTAGTCCTTAAGAGTGGGGCAAAACATAAATTCCAGGACACCTTCAAAGTTCATGAGGAAGACTAGAGCAAATAATTTTAGAACAAATGATATCACATCATGAAGTAATTATTGATGTTTATGGGACAGTGCACATAGAACTAAGAATGGCAAAAATTCTCTCTCAACTGTGCATAAAGTTAGAAGACGGAGACTCAACATAAAAGTAAAAGAAAGGCCCTTCGCGGAGGGAAGCAGGGATCACTCATGTGCTAGAGATTTTTATTTTATTAAACCGAGGTATTAAAAGTATGACACTCCTCCCATCCATCTATCACAAACCATGGCTAACCGAATCCTCGGGTGCCTGCCAACAATCACATACCGTGGAGGAGTGTCTATATTTTGGGAGATGTATGCTAATGTCAACGAATGGTAAACAGAAAATACAGTACGTCACAAGCCAAATGGATTCACAAGAGCGGCTCCCATGTGAAGGACGCATCTGGGTAGAAGGTCATCCCTCTTACTCTTTTGTTTACACAATTATGCTTTGACTGATAAATTAGGGGGGAAATAGTGAAGAGATTTTGTGTGTATTAATTTGGGGCTAGGTACCCCGCTGCCAGTTCTTCTATCATTTGGATAAGCGGATGAAGCCACTAGTCCTGGGTGTGAAATCCAATCAACAAGTGAGATAAAGATTCTCTATTGACGTCCTCATGAGCAAAAACAGGAACATAAAGCAGGAATAATTTTGAAAGTTTTAAAGGTAACACATGAGCAATTTACTTGGAGTGGCACTTAAATACCACATGTAGGTAGGTATGGTGGACATAATGGGAAAATTTGGTTTTAGGGAGTTGGATGCACGAGTAGAGCTCATACTCAGTACAGGTGGAGGCTAGCAAAAGACTGGGAGCGACAAATCAAGAGAGCATAAGAGCCATAATCATGCATAGCGACATAAGCATCATTAATTAAAGCATAAGTGGTATCATAGTTCAAAAACTAAGTGTTCATGGAGGCTATTCGTGACTGGTTCATAGTCATAAACATGGTGTGAGCATGCGCCAAGTCAACCAAATAAAACATTCGAAAGAGAATACCAAAAATTTATGCTTCCTTATGACAAGAACAACTCATGAATCTTTCAATGACATATTAAACACTCTCAGCTATTTGAGGCTATTCATGCTACTCAACATCACAAGGCTTTAGAACTAAAATAACATTTAGCATGGCATGAAAAAGTTCTAGCAACAGTCTATACAAGATTCTACTTGCACTGATATAAATTCTACTTTAAACAACAGTTTCTTTCTCCCAACAAGCACCATACACAATATTTTTTTAACAAAACTATCTAAATGATACAGCAAGCAAACATGAGGATACTCACATAATACTACTAAAACTAACAGCTCTAATAAGAGATGTATACTAAACAGGAGCTAAATAAATGCAGCAGCCAGACAAAGTATTCCCATGAAAAAGCGGAGCGTGTCACTCTCCAATAAAAGAATGCTGGGGTCCAACCAAGTTTATTGCAAAAGTAAAAACAAACTAAAAGCAAAAACAAAAACAAACTGAAAACAAAAATAAAAGACGCACCAAGTAAAGCACATAAAATGTGACCGAATAAAAATATAGTTTCACTAGAAGTGACCTGATAATTTGTTGATGAAGAATGGGATGCCTTGGGCCTCCCCAAGCTTAGACGCTTGAGTATTATTGGAACTGCTGGGATGTAACACCGGGGCATCCCCAAGCTTAGGCTTTTCACTCTTCTTGATCACATCATATCATCCTCTTCTCTTGACCCTTGAAAACTTCCTTCACACCAAACTTCTCACAATCTTCATTAGCAACGTTAGTGCAATCGAAATAATAAATTCTTATGGTTAAGTTTCAACACAATTCTAACACTCAAAAACACATTAGATACTGTCACAACTTATTTTTAAAACTCTTTTTCTCAAAAGAACACCAAAAGAAAGCGATTAAGGTGCAAATGCAATTATTGGCAGAAATCTGACAAAACAGGACAGCAGGTAAAGATGATTTTTTTCGAAAATTTTCTGTTTCTCAAATCAAAAGTGGCCAACTAAGAAAAGTTGCGTATACAGCCCAGGATTACGCACAAAAAAACTCAGATCATTTTGAATTTTCGGTGATTTTATACGAAATAAATAGTGGACATCAGAAATTTGTTTCCTGGTCAAAATAATAAATTCACATGGTTCAGTTTCAACATAAGTCTAACACTCAAAAACACATTAGCTGCTGTCACAATTTCCTTTAAAACTATTTTTCTCAAAAGAACACCAAAAGAAAGCAATTAAGATGCGATTAAGTTGCGCATACCGCCAAGGATTACGCACAAAAAAAACTCAGGTCATTTTGAATTTTCTGTGATTTTATACGGAATAAATAGTGGACAGCAGAAATCTGTTTCCTGTGCAGAAATCCGAAATATAGCCTCAATTTTCCACTAGAGGCTTTACTTGGATCAACAAAAACTCAAAAGAAAAGATACATCGGGGTTGCTAAGGAAATAGACAAGACCCAGGTGCAAAGCACACAAAAGAAAACAAAGGAAAACGGGTTGTCTCCCGGTAGCGCTTTTCTTTAACGCCTTTCAGCTAGGCATAAAAAGGCAACTTAAGTATTTTCAAGTGAAGCATTCAAATCAAGATTTGGCAATTCTTTAATAATGCATTGTATTTTATCTAAGTGAGTTTCAGAGGCTCCTCTCTTAGTACTTTTAGGCTTACTATCTTCATCAATAAAATTCTCAGGAACAATCCAATCAAAATTATTTTCTTGGGCTTCGTGCAATGCCACCAATTTAAAGGGGATTGGTATTTTATCCTTGTTTTCATTATTAGACTCAGTTTTTTCTAGGGCACCAAAAATGTCTACACATGAGCCAATCATATTGAAACGATCAAAGACTTTTCTAGCTTCTATAGCAACATCTCCAAATTCTTTAAGCATAGCTTCTAAGATGAAGTTTCTTTTCTCAACATCTTCAATGTTATTAAATTTGAGGAACATATGTTGTATTATGGGATGGAGGTTAACAAACCTAGCTTGTAGCATGTGAACTAAATAAGTTGCAGCAGTCTCGTAATTGGAAGCAAGTTCTACTACGAATTTTCCTCAAAGTTATCATGCTTACTAACATGATCAAAGAATTATTTGATAGTGTCCTTTCCAAGTATAGAACCACTTCCTACCAGCAAATCTTTCAAGGTAAACTTAGGGAACAACATGATGAAAAATAACAACGTAGAGACAAAAATAACAACTAGAATAAGAACTAATTTTTTGTGTGTTTTTTATAAAGAGAAGCAAAACAAGACAAAAATAAAAACAAGACAATAAAAAAAATAAAGAGGTTGAGAGTGAGAGACTCCCCTTGCCAGAAGACTTCTTCCTCCCCGGCAACGGCGCCAGAAAAAGTCCTTGATGGTGCAGATCTTGCACTCGTTGGGATACCCCAAGAAAAGAGTGTGATGAGCACAGCGGTAGGAGTTTTCCCCTTAGTTAAGAACCAAGGTTATCAATCCAGTAGGAGAAAGAGGACCTTCGGAAGGTTGATGCCACTAACGGTGGTGATTGCTCACCGGTGTCAGCAACAACGTGGAACCTGCACACAACATAACAAAAATACTTTGTCCCAATAGCACAATGATGTTGTCAATCTCACCGGTCTTGCTGAAAAAAAAAATTAGACGTATAGTGTGGAAAATGGTGTATGCTTGCAGTAAGTAAAGAAAGCAGGAAATTGTAGAGGCTTGTTTAACAGTGTAAGAAAATGGACCAGGGTTCATAGGTTCACTAGTGGTGTCTCTCCGTAAAAGATAGCATGCTGGGTGAACAAATTACAGTTGGGCAATTGAAAAATAGATGTTGCACCATAGTGCACATTCATGACATGATGACTACTATGATATTTAGTGCAGGCATTACAACAATATACATAGACCGTAATCCAACTGCATCTATGACTAATAATCCACCCTCAGGTTATCATCTGAACCCCCTTAGGTATTAAGTTTCAAGAAACAGATAACTGCATTAAACAAAGTGTGTAATGTAAGCAATGATTGTACACGTGGGCACTCTCACCGTTGTTTTCTCCCTAATGGCAACATCACATCCTCCCCCCTTCACGTTTCTGTCACTCGAGCAAGGTGAAAATGAGGCATGAACCCACTATCGAGCATAAATACTCCCTCTTGTAGTCACTAGCAACTACTTGGCCAGAGCAACCACTAGCAACGGAAAGCATGCAAGATCACAAATAACATATCCAATAAATACTATAATCAGCTTGGCATAAGTTCAATATTCATCGGATCCCAGCAAACACAGTACATAGAGTTACATAAGATCAATCTTGATCAAGTTAGGCAGCTAACGAGATCTAAACATGGAGGCATAAGAGGAGGAGACAACCATCTAGCTACTGCTATGGACCCGTAGTCCAAGGATGAACTACTCACGCATCACTTCGGAGGCAGGCATGGTGATGTAGAGGTCTCCGGTGATGATTTCCTCTCCGGCAGGGTGCCAAAGACAGCTTCAGAACCCCCCTGATCTAGGGTTGACGGCGGCTGCAGAACTTTTTGGCGATATTTGATCATGTATTTAGGGTTTTCCATCCGAGGGAAATAAATAGGTGAAAGGCCAGAGGCGGTGGAGCCCTGGGGGCCCACACAACCCCTCGCGCGGCCAAGGGGGCGCGCCACCCCATGGTGTGGGCCCCCAGATGCCCATCTTTGTCTCCTCTTCAGTCTTCTGGATGCTTCCGGGGAAAATAGGCACTTCGGGCTTTGTGGGGTCCAATTCCGAGAATATTTCCCGAACAACTTTTGTGAAACCAAAAACAGCAGAAAACAGGGAACTGGCACTTGGCATCTTGTTAATAGGTTAGTCCCAGAAAAAGTGTAAAAATGGCATAAAGAAGGGATAAAACATGTAGTAATTGGCATAATATTATCATGGAGCATTAGAAATTATAGATACGTTGGAGACGTATCATTCATCAAGGGATTTCCTGAATATATCGGCAAGTTGATCCTTGGTGGGAACATATGCTAGCTCTATATCTCAGCGGGCAACATGATCTCTAATAAAGTGATGACGAATCTCAATATGCTTCGTTCTTGTACGTTACACTGGGTTGTAAGCAATATTTATAGCACTCTCATTATCACATAAAAGAGGCACTTTGTCACAATGGACATCATATTCCTTAAGAGTTAGCCTCATCCATAACAATTAAGTGCATCCACTAGCAGCTGCCACATACTCGGCTTCGGCGGTAGAGAGAGATATGCAATTTTGCTTATTAGAAGACCAACTCACGAAGGACCTACCAAGGAATTGGTAAGCCCTGGAAGTTGATTTCCTATCATCTTATCCGAGTCTATGTACCCACGGAGTGAAAGTTGCCCCTTTGGATACCACAAACCAAACCTTGAGATGTGAACCAAATATCGAAAGATCCTATGAACCACCATCATATGAATTTCCTGCTTGATACCTTGCACACACCCCTATACTCAACACAATATCGGGTCTAGATGCACAAAGTTAAAGCAAAGAACAAATCATAGAGAGGTATAACTTTTGATCAACATCTTTATATCCGGATTGCGCTTGAGATGACATTTGGTTTGCATTGGAGTGGTCTTCTCTTTAGCACATTTGAAGCTGAATCTCTTGAGCATGTCTTGGGTATATTTGGCTTGAGAGATAAACGCTCCTCTACTCAATTTTTTGATCTCAAAGACAAGCAAGAATTTCAACTCTCCCATCATAGACATCTCAAACCTTTCAGTCATAAGCTTTGAAAATTCATCATTGAAAGTTTGGTTAGATGAGCCAAACATGATATTATCAACATATAGTTGGCATATAAAAAGCTCCCCTTTAACCTTGTTTGTATAAAGGGCGGGATCGATTTGTCCAACTTCAAATCCATGATCTTTCAACAACTCTATAAGGTGCTCATACCACGCATGTCGTTCTTGTTTAAGTCCATAGAGCGTCCTATCAAACTTGTAGACATGGTTAGGAAAGTTGAGGTCCTCAAACCCTGGTGGTTGCTTAACATATACCAACTCCTTTAAAGGACCATTAAGAAATGCACTCTTCATATCCATTTGTTGCAATTTAAAGTTGTGATGAGATGCATATGCGAAAAAGTATACATATGGACTCAAGGCGAGCCACAAGAGCATAAGTTTCATCAAAATCAGTGCCTTCAACTTGAGCGTAACCTTGAGCTACAAATCTTGCCTTGTACCTTATAACCATCCCAAATTAATCTTGCTGGTTCTTGAATATCCATTTTGTGCTAATAACATTGTGGCACTCTTTGGACTTCTCAACTAACTTCCATACATTGTTGCGCATGAAGTTATTGAGTTCATCATGCATTTCTTCCAACCAACCTGGATCCTCAAGAGCTTCAAACACTTTCTTTTGTTCCACCATCTCTAGCTTCACAATGGGCTTCGATCTCATCATTGTTGCAAGGAGGGATCACTTGATCATCTTGATCAATTGAATCACCGTCTTGATCAAAATGTTGAACTTAATCATCATTATGACTAACTTAATCATGAGAAGAAGAAGATTGATCTTGGTCTTGATCTTGGCTAGCATGAATAATAGGAGAACTTGGTTCTTGCATAGCAACTTTATCAATAGTAGGAGGGTCTTGAAGTTGTTCTTAGGTTGGTGCGTCACTTGCTACATTGGCATGATTTTATTGAGTATATGAGGGCTCCACTTGAGTAGAGCATAGTTTTCTCAATCCGCCAAAAGGTGTCCCTCAATGCGGTGGAAAAATCCCACGGCCATTCTTCATATGGCATCTTGAGTATTTCAACATCTACATCAGAAACATGAAATTGTGCCACTTGGGAGCAATTATTTTCTTCGTACACCACACTACTAGATTCAATGATAATCCCTGAGGACTATTCAAAGACTCTATAAGTGTCGGATTTAGCATCGTAACCAACAAATGTACCCTCAAGGGTTTTAGATTCGAATTTAGACAAAAGAATTCCTTTTACCAAATAGAAACACTTACAACCGAATACCCTAAAGTAGGAGATATTTTGTTTGTTGCCAGTGAGGATTTCATATGGAGTCTTGACTAATCCTTTGCGGAGATAGAGCCGGATTGATGAATGACATTCCGTAGAGATAGATTCGGCCCATATATAGAACTGAGATTTAAACTCCGCCAACATGGACCTAGCCATATCTGTAAGAGATTGGTTCTTCCTTTAACCTACACCATTTTTTAGGGGTATAAGCAGCAAAATATTGATGAAAAATTCCCTCTTCACTAAGAAACTCATTTAGGGTGTAGTTCTTGAACTTGGAGTCATTCTCACTTCTAATTGACAATATGGGAACATTGTGTTGACGTTTAACTTGATTGGAGAATTCATGACGGCTTGTTGGGTCTCACCCTTCAACTTGAAGAAATAAACCCAAGTAAATCTTGAATAGTCATCAACAATCAGCAAACAATATTTCTTCCCACCAAGACTAGCTTCGGGTACGGCGCCAAAGAGATCCACATGGAGTACCAATATCCTCTTTGATGAAATGATAGTATTTCTTGGGTGGGGAATTGCTTGGGTAGGGAGAATCATGCATTTTTCCTTCAACACAAACCCTGCTAACACGATCTTCGGTAAAGGAAACATTTTTTTTAGTCTGAGGATGTGGCCACCCTTGTGAAGACTTTGCAAAGTTCTCATGTTGACATGGGATAACCGGCGATGCAACAACCACCCCATGTCGGTATTTCCTAAAAAACACATCGCTTGAGTGTTGGTTGACCCCGAAAAGTCTACCACATACTACTCATTTCTAACATGCCCATTGAAAGCAACCTCTAGAGTATTGATCCACAATAGTACCACGAGATCAGTTTCAAGAAGACGGATAAACCTATCTTCCCTAAAGCAGGAACTGGAAGTAAATTGAAACCGAGGGACTTGACAGGCATGACATTCACAAGAGTGATATTTGGAGAAACTACCGGCTTGACAAGACCCGTTACCTCAGATTTTGATTTATCTCCATAAGTGACAGTTGCTTGATTTATATTTTGTCTCAAATCTATCATGGGCTCCTTTATTCTGGTCATATGACTTGTGCATCCACTATCAAGCACCCATTTTGACCCATCGGAAGCATAGTCCTACAATAACTCGTTTCTTGAATTTACGTCCCCATCTTTCAATGGGTCCTCTTATGTTAGCCACAAGGGTCTTGGGAACCCAAATAGAGTAGTCAATGAAATCAACATTATGAGCAACATATGTTGCATACACAACACCATAATAATCCTTAAAAAGAATATAATGAAGATTGTTAGTTCTCGTGAAGTTATTATGAGTGGTTTTGTCCCTAATGACAATACCAACCGCAGTAGCACTCTTCTTTGCTTGTGCGGGCTTGGACTTCTTCTTGTTCTTCTTCTTATTCTTGGCAACATAGCCAAGACCTTGTTTCTCATTGTGTGGTCTTTGCATTTGCAAAAGATCATCAATATGTACCTTCCCCTTAATTCTTGCAACCTCTTCTTTCAACCTAGCATTTTCCTCAAGAATATATGCATGATCACAAGAAGAAGTAGAGGAACTAGGAACATTAAATTGAGCTAGTTGAATTTGAAGTTGTTCATGTGACTTGGTGAGGTTAGAGTGTTCACTCTCCAATGCCTTGTGAGCCTTGGTGAGCTTCTCTAGGTCCTCGGTTAGTTTAGCATGATCAACATCAAATTCAACCATTTTCTGTTTAGCCAATTTATATTTAGCAATAGCATGTTCACGTTCCTTAGTAAGTTTGGAGATGATTCCATCATGTGACTCCTCAATATTCTCAAGTCTCTCCTCAAGAGAGACTCGAAGCTCTTGCTCTTCCTCAAGAGTAACGGTAATAGAATCTATTTCAATCGCATCTTCCCTTTCACCTTCTCCCTTCTTCTCGAGAAGTTCTTGTGACTCTCCATATTGGCTCATGAAAAGCTCAAAGTGTTTTTTGGTTTCACCTTGCAAGATAGCCATAAATATATCCATATAGGCAATTCCATCTTCTACGCTAAGACTAGCAAGATCATGCTTTTCATTTTGAGTCTTCGAGGGTGAAGAAGATGATACCTCATAGGCTTTGGCCATAAGACATCTTACGGATTTTGTGAGAAGGTTCTCATTGGGGGGATTCGAAGAGAGATAGGGATGATGAAGACACAATTGCAATGGCATCCACTTCACTTGTGGTTTCTTTTTCTTCGTCATCACGGGATGCATACTCTTCTTGAGTCACCAACACAATCCTATAAGATGGCTTCTTGTTGAAGGTGTTCTTCTTGAAGAAAGGCTTCTTGTGAGTGATCTTTGACTTGTCCTTGAGTATAGAATTTCCTCCTTGGGCTTCTCTATTCTCGAAAGGGCACTCGGCTATGAAGTGATATTTATCTTGACAACTGAAGCAAGACCTCACTCTTTGAGCTCCTTCCTTGGAACCACTCGATTTGGTCTTTTCTTCTACAAAAGCCTTGGCCTTGCCAGGATTCTTCCAAAACTTTATGGATGCAAGATCCATGTAATCTTTATGGACCGTTGATGGTGCAGATCTTGCACTCGTTGGGAGACCCCAAGAGGAAGGTTTGATGAGCACAGAAGCAAGTTTCCCTCAGAAAAGAAACCAAGGTTGAATCGACCAGTAGGAGAAATAAGTAACTTCCGAAGGTTGATGCAGCTGAGGTGGCAGGGCGCACTACTGGTTCAGCAGTAACGTGGAACCTACACAACACAATCAATTCACTTTGCCCGAACGAAGCAGTGAGGTTGTCAATCTCACCGGTTTTGCTGAATACAAAGAGGTTAAACGTATGGTGTGGAAAATAGTATGAGAACAATATGAAAATAACAGTAGTTGTGTGAAAACAGTGGAAGCAGTGTGTATATTATCAGTATGAGAAAATGGACCGGGGTCCACAGTTCACTAGAGGTGTCTCTCCATAAAAGATAGCTAACATGCGTGGTGAACAAATTACAGCTGGGCAATTGATAGATAATGAAACATGCATGACATAAAGATTACTATGAGATTCATGCGGGCATTACAACAAAATACATAGATCGTCATCCAACTACATCTATGACTAATAATCCACCATCCGAATATCATCTGAACAAACGTTGGGTATTAAGTTGCAAGCAACAGATTATCGCAGTAAGAAAAGCGTGTAATGTAAACAATGTAAACATCGTTGTTTTCTCCCTAATGGCAACAACACATCCTCCATATGTCACATTTCCGTCACTCGAGCACAGATGCAAAGGAGGCATGAACCCACTATCGAGCATAAATACTCCCTCTTGGAGTCACTAGCATCTACTTGGACAGAGCATCTACTAACAACGAAGAGCATGCAAGATCATAAATAACATACACATGAAGACAACATGATAGATTGATAATCAAAAGACATAGCATTCAATAATCATCGGATCGCAGCACACACAACATGTAGCATTACAATAAGATAATCTCGATCATGTGAGGCAGCTCATGAGATCCAAACATGAGGCATAAAGAGGAGAGGACAACCATCTAGCTACTGCTATGGACCCGTAGTCCAAGGATGAACTACTCACGCATCACTCCGGAGCCGGGCATGGTGGTGTAGACCCCTCCGGTGATGATTTTCCCTCCCGGAAGGGTGCCGGGGGAGAACTCCAGAACACTCCAGATCTCGGGTTGACGATGACGGCGGGCTCGGCTGTTTTTCGTGGAAAAGTGGTATATTTTTTGGGTTCACACATCGGGGGGATTATATAGGCAAAAGGGTAATGGCGGTGGGCGCCCGAGGGGTCCACACCACCCCCAGGCGCGGCCCGGGGGGCGCGCCGCCCTATGGTGTGGCCCCCCTCCGGGCCTCTTCGGGACTCCGTGGAACCTTCGGGAATTCTATGACTTCCGGGCTTCAAATTTTCCAATTCCGAGAATATTTACAGAACAACTTTTCTGAAACTAAAAACAGCAGAAAACATGAACTGGCTTTGTGGCATCTTGTCAATAGGTTAGTGTCGGGAAATCGATAAAAATGACATAAAGTGTAAGGAAGACATGTAGCATATGGCATGAAAACAACATAGAACATCATAAATTAAGGATACATTTATGACGTATCAACCGCCTGGTACTCTTTGGGCTTTAGAGGGTCCAGCTCTTCTTCCGAGTCAGCCTCATCTTCTTGGTTCACCACCTTGGTCACAACTTTGGCCTTTAAGGCAAGAGATACTCTTTTGTGCATTCCAATAGCACGATCACGGGAATCTTGGGCAAGCTTGCGGCCACTCTAAAAGATGCCATCTCTTGCATAACCTCATTAGAAGTCATGAGATGGTAGTTGTGTATTCCTTGGAGACTCTTCAAGTCAACAATCTAAAATGGCATGATGGCACTCACATACTTCCTCTTGATCTAAGAATCATCAATGTGTGTGGCGCCGAGGCCACAAAAGAAATTAGCAACGGTCTTGAGCCTTCGATACATGTCCTCATGATTTTCACCATCAAGCATATAGAACCCTTCGGCCTCATTGCTCAAGGAATCATATCTATTTCTCTTCATGCTCTCATATCTATTGCATAACCTCATTAGAAGTCATGAGATGGTAGTTGTGTATTCCTTGGAGACTCTTCAAGTCAACAATCTAAAATGGCATGATGGCACTCACATACTTCCTCTTGATCTAAGAATCATCAATGTGTGTGGCGCCGAGGCCACAAAAGAAATTAGCAACGGTCTTGAGCCTTCGGTCCTCATGATTTTCACCATCAAGCATATAGAACCCTTCGGCCTCATTGCTCAAGGAATCATATCTATTTCTCTTCATGCTCTCATTTCCTACTAACATGGTGATAAGGTCATCCCATGTTTTTTGGCGGTAGAGAATTGTTGAATGTCTAGCATGATATTTTCTCCCGCGGCTTGTTGAATCATGTGCAAAGCCGCGACATTGAGTTGAAAATCAACCGCTTCTCTTATTGTCAAGTTGCTAGGATCAACTGCCTAGTATCCAACTTCAATGATTCTCCATAGATCCATGCAAGAACTGTTCAAATGAGATTTCATCAAATATTGTCATTGAGAGAAAGAGGATGCGTTAATTTTAGGTGGATAACCTCTATTGTTTATATGAGGGTGAGGAATAGGTGGGTTGGGTGAGTACCAATGAGGGACCTCATGGAACTACACCTTCCCATTTTTTGTTTTAGGGGGTTCTTTTTTAGTTTCTCCACTCCCTTCCTCATCCTTGTTGTCAACCGGAGAAGTATTCTCCAGAGACGTGGAAGAAGAAGGAGTCGTTTCCTTGGCTTTCATGAGTTTTTCTATCATTTCACGCAACCCATTCATTTGGGCTTCCATGGAGGAGATCAAGGATGTTTCCATCATCTTGTGGTCATCCATGGTAGCCGTAGCCCCGGGCACGGTGGTTTCCTCATCGATGGCCATACTTTCTCTTAGGCGGTTAAGACCGAATCAAGAGTCGAGGCTCTGATACCAATTGAAAGGATCGTATGGGCACCTAAAGGGGGTGAATAGGTGCTACCTCCAAATTTTAATATTTTTTGATTTAGGCTTGACACAAAGTAAATTCTCTAGATACGCGACTAAGGTGAATTTACCTATATGATAAGGATAATACTAAGCAAGTAACAAGCACAAATTAAAGCTAAAGGATAGAAGGAACCAAAGTGGAAGCACGCGGAGACAAATATGTATTCCCGAATTCCTTCTTTTAGGCGAGTACGTCTCGTTAGAGGGGTTTGAGTTTCGCCACAAAGGCCTACTCAACTCCAAAAAAACCTCACCCTATTCTCCTATGAACCTTGCCACAAAGGCCTAGTTTACCTTCCACTATTGGAATCCTTTAAGGCGGAATCGGGTGCCTTTACAATGAGCTTGGGGCACAACCCACAACTGAGTTGGGGGCTCCCAAAAACACCATGAATCTGTTACAAGAAACACAAATGAGTAACAAGAGGTCTAGGTTTTCCACAAGGAAATCCTAGACACAAATCCCTTAAGTGAATGAGGTAGAAATGAAGAACATCTTGGTGAAGATGTAGATCGGGGCCTTCTCCTTCAATCCTCCAAAGAACAACAAGTTTGGGTGAAGGGATTGGGAGATCTCTTGCTTTAGGTGAGCTCAACAATGGTGGACTTGAATTCTGGATGAGCTAACTTGAGCTTGAAGAAGGGGAGGAGTATTTATACCCCCTCTCAAAATGTACCCGTTTGTAGCCGTTTACTGAAACACTGGGTGTGGAATATCCGGCCTATTCTGCTAATATTCCAGCCGGCTTCTGAGAGGAACGCACAAAGTCCTTCGCCACTTTTCCGTTTTCACAACGAAATATCCGGCCCTAGGCCAAATATTCCGTCCTAGCCAGGGAGTGTTGCAGGTTGGTCCTTAGCCAAATTTCTGTCTTCACCCCATAATATCCGACCCTAGGCCAAATATTCGGCTTAATATTCCGGCTGGCTTATGCAAGCGTCGCAAAAATTTATTAGCCGAATTTCTGTGATTCTTAGCCAAAATATTTCCCACCGGAATATCCGGCCCTACAAAAAATATTCCGGCGTTGACAGAGGGCATCGCATGCCCTTTTCTCTAACCTTTTTGGTGAAAGATTCTTGTAATATTTATCTCTAAAAACCTACACCACTTAAAACATTGTTAAATCATCGCTAGTTTTGTTAACTAACACACATAACCTAAGGGATTAAGAAATGTTCTTTCAAGCATCATCGTCATCCTCCATGTACATATTCTTATTCATGGGAATCACCATCTTGCTTAGGAGTGGCGTCTCATCATCCATGTAATCTAGCACACCATGAGGAAACACACTAGAGGTAGAGGGTAAGTTTTTAGAATTCACAATGGCCTCACATGACCTATCAGCTACCTCTCTCAACTCATGTGGTGTATCACTCATGCCCTCAAAGTGGATTTACTCAATCTCACTTATGATGGAGTCACTCATTTCACATGCACTCTCACTCATGTGGGCTAAGTGGCTCTCGTGCTCACATGAGATTGGTACCATCTCATCACTCAAGCACATAGGGGTAGACTCGATATCCTCAAATCCATATGCCTCCTTGGTTGAAGGGAATTCACATTCTCAACCTCATCAACCTTATTGCCTCCTTGTCAATCCCACATATGTGACCATATCCATTTCATATGGGGCATACGAGCTCTTCATCTTGAAGTAGGCTCATATTGTTGTTGGGAGCGGTGCTCGAACCAACATCATCATCATATATGGGAGGGCCTCCATCTTCAAGCTCATTCATGTGAGGAGGGTCTTCATATTGCCATGTTGGAGCCATTATGATGGTGGCAGTTGATGTAGGTATCATATGATGAGGATTGTGGGAATGCATTTTAGAGCTTGAGCCTTCCATGGGCGCCATTATGGTGGTGGCCTCACATGTGTGAGGACGCTTCTGGTATCTTCATCTTATGTTTGATAGACGCTTGGAGAACTTGTCGAGGTTGCGTTGTGCTTGGTGAATACATCACACGTCTTTGCATCGAGTCTCTCAAAGACATCTTGTATGTTGTTTTTAGCTTGTTTGGGCGCCAACTTGGAGGTTGTGCTAGGTGTAGGAGCCATACGATATGCACTTGGCGCCATCTTGGATGTAGAAGTTTGTAGATGGCGAAGCTTGCGGCGCTTGCGCTATTTGTGGGAGGGGTGACTGTCAAATATGCATCTCAACAAGTCCCTCGGGTGAACCGATAGGGTTTTGATTAGGAGAACGTGTAGGCGCTAGTGACAATCGTCGGCAAACAGGGGGCACAATTTACCCAGGTTCGGGGCCCTCCTAGATGTAAAACCCTTACTCGTCCTTCTGTCGATCTGTATTAGAAATAGATCGGTTACAATGGGGGGTGCTCGAGTCGAGAGTCAGATCTCAATCTCAAGGCTTTGGTGGTGTGATATTTCCTGGGCCCCCTCCGGTGGTTCTCCTGACCTTATATAGGTGGCCAGGTCTCAAACCGCACCCGGGGGGATACAAACCCTAACCTTAAGACGGTTACAAGTTTCCTTTCTTGACCATCAAGGCCTTGCGGGTGGGCATTGATTGGGCCTTCTAGAACTGTCTATGGTGTCTCCCTTCGGGCATAGGTCTTGGGCCTTGGACCGGGTAGCCTCACCCGATAGGTCCAGGATTCATCCCCTCGTCAGTAGCCCCCGAGCGTTTACTCGATTGAGAATCTGTCGGGTAGACGCTCAAAGTTCGTCTTGATTTCTTTCGATTGATCGCTTCAACTGCTTGATGTTTAGAGGGTGCATACCCTGTGCGCGATGCACTTCTTCTACTCGAGCATCGAGCGATGAACTGTATTTTGGCTGTTTTCGCGGAAGCATATGGCTCAGTTGCTTGGCTCTCCCGAAAGCTCAGGGCCAATTAATTGCATCTAGGGCAAAAACAGTTCTGGCCTACACAAATTCGAGACCTAAGACTCGAATTCGGCGAGGTGATCATTGCGACTGGGCCGTGGAGGTCTTACCGAGTCGAACTTAACCTATAGGGGTACCCGGCGCGTCCGCTAGAATTTTTCTTCGTGTTGTTGACACGGAAATTTATCGGAGGATGCAGCTTGAGTGCGATTCCAGGCCCATAAGAGAGATCTTTGGGTCTTACCTCCGTACTCGAAAGAATACGGCATCCGGATGTGCCTAGTCGGCCGAACGATCCAAGGCGAGGATGTGTAAATACATCGTGTGTCAGAGTGGCAGGAACTGCACACTCGCGAGTATCATCTTGAGAGTTTCCGAGTGAAGAGATTTTCCTTCTTGTTGTGCTTATGCAAAAGAATTTTTTGCACTTATAATATTTTGCCCATACGAAAGAGTTTTCGTGTCTGGAAGCCTTGCTGTACCCATACGAAAGAGATTTCGTGTGTGGGTAGTTATGCGAGAAAACTTATGCGAAGGAACTTTTGCTCTTTGATATGCCCGTATGAAAGAAATTTCGTGTCAGGGAGCTTATGCAAAAGAATTTTCGCGTCTTGATATGCCCATACGAAAGAAATTTCGTGTCAGGGAGTTTATGCGAAAGAATTTTTGCGTTTTGATATGCCCATACGAAAGATATTTCGTGTCAAGGACTTTATGCGAAAGAGTTTTCGCGTTTTGATATGCCCATACGAAAGAAATTTCGTGTCAGGGACTTTATGCGAAAGATTTTTCGCGTTTGATGAGGTGTGAAATGATGTCATTGCGCACTTGCCGTTCTAACTCCTCCCGATAGGATGTGACAAAGCGGAGCAGAGCATGATGGCCCACCTTGTCAGTTTCACACCCCACTTTTTGAAAACCAACAAAATGCAGTTGTTGGAGAGTCAAAAATTAGGGCCAACAAAAACTTTTTGAAATGCTTAACTATTAACCCTGTTTCACCTCTCTTTGCCTTGTTTGACCTTGAGTGTTTGTGTTTGAACAAAACCAAAATAAAATGGTTACATAAATAACAAGGTTTGAGCTGAACCTCTTTTACAAAATCCTCCTGTCATGGTTTGTCTTGATCACTAACTTTCTTTATAACACTTGAGGGAAACCTCCAAGAATTTAAATTGCAGAACTCTCTTGCTTGAGTGAACTTGTTTAGTCTTGTTATTATCTGCTTATGAGGTGACCTTATCTTTTTATTTGCCTCAAAGTATTCATAACTGTTGTGGATGAATGTAATTTGTTTCAAATGAATGAGATCTACAAAATAACAAGCCCAGACTGTAGCATGTATATCCTACTTACATCTCATCTTGTGGTCTCTTTAACTTCTCCATTTGGCCTCCTGCCATAATGGAGAGATCTTGATCTTTGACCAATGTAACATCATGGGTATAATGGTCCATATCTATGAGTACTATCCTAATGTTTGGATTGATTATAACCCATTCACATTTTCTTCCAAAGCCCTCTTGAGGTCATCCCAACAAACAGGATCATGTCCTTGTTATCATGATGCCTTTTGTTAGTCTCCCTAAAAATCACTCCTATATATTTTGAGCTCCATAAACCTTCCCTTGTCATCTTCATGACTTATACCTCATATCCATGTGGTCCATTTATCTTCCCATGACCATGTGATTATTCTTCTCTCAGGGTTTTGGCCTATTAAATAAACTCCTGTTATCAACCTTTTACACTTGGCATCTCAAATGTTTTCCAAAGGAGTTGCTTATTAAAAATCACCTTTGTGACCTATATTATATACCCTCCCACCCCAACTAAAAAAATACTTGATTTATAAACTTTTTCTATTTATTAAATGTTATTTTCCAAAAGGCCAGAAATGGATTTTTAATGTTTTTGTTAATAAAAGTATTTCTAAAAAATTTGGGGAAGCTCCCCAACATTCCTAGGGTCATATGTGACCTAGTTATCCAAAAAAAATTGCTTCTCATTTTCAAATTTTTGAAGAAAACTTCCAAAAATAGTTTCAGCACTTTTTGAATTTTCAAAATTTTGTGAAAAAAATATTTTCAGAAAATTTGGGGACCACCACCCCTAGACTCAAATTTTAATTCTCTATCCATTAAACATGTTTTAAAACATATCTTATATTCAAAATTTTGGAGAAAACATTCAAAAATAGAAACATCAGTTTTTGGAAATTTGAATGTTTTCAAAGAAAACAATTTAATAAAAGTGGGAGACCACCACTACCTTACTCCAATTTTCATTCCCTGCCTCCTTGGCATATTTTCTGACTTGTGTTGTGTTCAAGATTTTGGAGAAAACAACCACAAACACCTTCTGCTCAAATTGTAAAGAGATCCTTAGGTTGATATTTTTCCCTCCTTTTCACCTATCTTGGATTCCTTGGATGCCTAGTCACCTGGCCCCCACCACCTTGACTTATTTGGACAAGCTTGGACTGTCCCATACGTTTCCACATCACCCACATGGCTTGGACTTCAAGCATGGCATGGGTTGACTGCCCATACCCCCTCCCCCATACCTGGTTGCCCCCAGTCCGTACCTTCTAGAACAATTGACTCCCCACGAGCTCAAAGAGCCATCCATCCCTCCCTGGTTCCTTCCCTTTCCTCTCTATTTCTTATCAAACACCTGCGGGGGCTGAGGGAGAGCGCACACATCCCCCACCTCCCTGGACCTCCTCTGCCCCAGCCTTGCTGGCATTCTCACCTCCTCCCCACCGCAAACCTCCCTGGCAAGGTCTTGCCCGAGGGGTTCCTCTCTGGCTGGCTTGCCCACGCCACGGTGGCCGACATGGACGCCGAGGCGCCGCGCTCTGCGAACAGAACATCCCGAGCCTCCCTTTTGCACCAGCTTGCCAGACCTCTTCCTCTACACCCTAATCGAGCCCCTGCCCCAAAACCCCCCTCCATGGCGCATCCTATCACCGGAATCGAGCCGGAGACGCCGCGCCCGAGCTCCTCGTCGATCTGCCGTATCAGGTCATCCCCTCTCCTCCCATTGCTTCTCTCGGCCTCCCTAGAGTCTCCTGAACCTCACGCTGCCCTTCCTTACGTGGTTTGCCCATCGCAGGTCCAAGACCCTCTATGTTCGTGATGACCGGCCGCGACTCCCTGTTGCATCCTCGCCGGGCGGCCCTCCCGTCAAACGTCGTTGGCGCCTTGAGCTCAGTGGTGCTCCCGGGAGCCTTCTGGTGCTTGCGGCGCTTCCAGGAGGTGAACGGAGCTCCCGGCGGCAAACCCGCGTTTCCTTTGCGGCGGCCGGGGCGGACTCCGTCGCGTTTTCAAGTCGTCGCCGGCGCGCATCGACGTGTACGCTCCGTGGCCATCGGATCCGCATCCAGTGGCCCCCTTTGAATCCAGCGCCCTTCTAATTTCCGCCGCTGATCGTGAATCGGGCGGCGACGTACCGGTTTGGCGTGCGCGCTCGCCCAGCGGGCCGGCCTCGCCCTACGCGCCCATCTCCCTCCAGATCTGACCCATCGACCCTGTGCAGGTTGATTTTTATTCTTTTCTCAACAGATCTGTTTCTTGCTACTTAGTTTAACTCGAAATGAAAATGTAAACAAGTAAAAATTGCCTCACCAAAAATCACAGAGATGGATCTACTAATTCTTAACCACCTCCAACTTAAAGAAATATGTTTTGTGCTATATTTTGGGAGAACTAAGAAAAATGGCAGAAGCACTCAGTTTCACCTTTTTGATCATAACTTGTGTTTAAATTAGCCAAATCTTGCAAACCAAATTGTTTTGAGTAGCCCTTGGATAGATCTATCAGTGAAACTTGACCTTGCATCAAGGGGAGCTACCATTTGGAAATGCCATCCATTTTGGTAAAAGACCAGTAGGCATTTCTATGATTTTTAGAGAGCGCTTAAAAATGATTTTTTATGTGGTCAGCTTGTGTGTGATTAGATATATGTAATACTAGCTTGGCATGATTTTTAGAGCTCTGGATTATTTTTGGTGAGCATTTCTAGAAACAGCACCTTTTCTGTTTATTTTAAATCTTGGTGTTTGTTTGTGTATAAATGATTGTTTGTTAGAAACTTGTTTCCAAGCATGAGTAGATGTGTTGATCTCTGTTATTAGGTTGTTTTATTTCATTACTATATGTTAGGAAGTTTGTGCTTGGTTGGAAAACAAATAGAAATAGAAATAGTCTCTTATTGTTTTGTAGTATTTTTGTGGAATAGATTTTGTGAGCTAGTCTTGTTGTGTTTAATACCTAGGTTTTTGTGATGGTTATGTTGAGTCCAGTACCATTTTGGTACTGATGTGGTGATGGTATCACCTCTGTTATCTTGCACATTAGTTTATACGAGAGCATGTGTAACATTGATTGTTTTATTTAACTATATTGTTTTCACTAGTATGAGTAGTTGTTTTCATAGAATTATTTTAGTTTATTTGCTTAATAGTATGCGCTGTTAGTAGGTGTTTTTATTCCTGTATTTATGGTTTAGGAAAAAATGCATCCTTATAGTATTGATTGCTCCTCTAGTATTGCATTAGTGTCCCACTAGATTTTGAGTTTGCTCCCTTATTGTGGTCCTTTTATTTTTAGGAGTGTATGATTGTCCTAGCATGTTTAGGATGTTTTCACTTCTATTATTAGGTCATAGCTATTTTAGTTGTTGTGTGTTGATGGGTTGTAGAATGCAATTATGTCTTAGGGCATCCTTGTGTAGAATTTCCATACTAGTATGCTAATAGTTGACTCCTGTCATTATGTTATTTTGCTAGGGGTAATGTCTCTTGTTGTTATTATGTTTTAGAGTGTGTTTTATTGAATTGTTGCAATTGATTGATCCACTGGTTTGTTTGGTTACTTTCATTATTGAGTTATTCCTTAGCTTTGGTGTAGACATAAGCTTAATCAATAACTAGTTGATTCATTTGTGTTTTGTTTGCTTTGTTGTTTGGAAATTGTCTAAGTGTTTACCTTAGCATAAGTTGGTACTAGTGGTATTATTGTGTTTAGTAGTACCTTGTTATCTATGCTTAAGGTTAGTGGTAAACTTGTTTGGATTGATTGCTTTTGTTGTTGTTAATACCAAAGCCATGGGTGTTGCTTTGATGATTGGTATTACCTTGATTGTTTTTTAGCACCTTAGTAGCCTCACCCTTGTAACCACAAGCTATATTTTTGGCTTCTTTAATATCTTGGTATGATAGTGGTACACCCACTCAACCTATGATATTGGGATGTGGAATATGGTTTTTCAACCATATGTTTTACTGACGATAGTTTTGTACCCTGGGAGTTTGTGAGGTAGTTCCCTCGATAACTTCTTGAGTGATTACATTAGTATAAGTTTGCTTGATGTATGTGTTGTTTTGATTACTTGATTGTCCCTCTGGTTCTGAGTGTGTATCTTTTATTCTTTTACGGCGTTAGAAAAACGAAGAAGAAGGAGAAGGAATTGTAGAGTTGTGTGTCAAGATCCAGCTAATTCAAGGCCAGGGACACAAGGAAATTAAAGGAAAGCCATCCTGATGCTTGCTGTTATAATACACTTATCATTATATATCATGCATGTTTTACTTCTGAAAGTTTTACAAAAACTTTGATTACCAAAAACTAATTTTGAGTGACTACTACTACTATTATATATTACTATGCCAGTAGTTGATACTTGGTGTTACCAAGCCCATAGCCACCATATGGTATTTATTACCACCAAAAGTATTAGTCCCTAAGCGGACACCCTAAAAATGTGTTTTTGCAAAACAAAGGCTTTATGGAAAACCCGGGGAAAAGGCCGAGCCTTATTCACCGGAGGATTGTTGAAGTGGTCATTTTTGAGAAAAGGGTGTTTTACAAAAATGACACATAACCTAGTCTTCGCTGGACAACCAAGAATTACTGCCACTCTACCTCCAACATGGGTACGGGGCCTATCTAGAAACTTGAGTTTGTTAGTGTGTGTTTCATTCCAAGATGCTATAGAGAGGATGATTCTCTGAACCGAAGTGTCGCCAGGAGGGAGTAACGGGAGTTACAAAGTGAGGGATTAAGTTACCACCCGGAAGCGACACTTGGGTCTCCTGTCAAGGCAGGGTGGGACCTGGTGCCGGGGAGAACACCCCAACTGAAGGAATGAGCATATACTAGCTTTGTCAGAGTGGAAATTTAGGATCATTCTTCTGATGCTTGCATATCGTTGTGTCGATCCATGGGTGGTTCATGGCAGACGTTTGGATCTAGTGGAATGTGTACACCTCTGCAGAGTAAAACTATTCAGAATAGCCGAGCCCTCGGATATGGGCAGTTGAAAGGCCATGTAGCTAGCATTGTGTCAATATTTTCAAAAAGGAGTTTTCAAAAAAAAAAAGGTGTTGGACTTATGAAGTACTGAAAGGATAAAATTTTGTACCGTGCAGGTACCGTTGACGAAAAGCCAGAAGTTGTTTTACAAAAAGCTTTGCAAAGAAAATCTTTCTTTTCTAAACAAAAATCTGGAATTTGATTCCAAGAAGTTTTGCAAAGAGAAACCTTTCTTTTAACAAAGTTTTACAAAACCTCTTGTACATGTGTTATATACAAGAGAAAGAAAACTATATTATTTTCTTTTGAAGTATCTTCTTCAACGAAGATACAGAGATTTTCAAAATCAACTATGATATTACTTACATATATCATTGATAGTGAACCCTATTTATAGCCTACCTATTACACCAGATAAGCATACTTGCATTTTGGTAAGCTACATGATGGATGTCTTGCTGAGTACATTCAAATGTACTCATATTGGTTTCGTCCCTGGTATTTACTTGCCAGACATCGAAAAGAAATCTCAGGAGGAGATCTACGAGGAGGAGTACTACGCTGATGGACTTGCGAACTAGGATCGTCTCCCAGTCAGCAGCCTGTAGGTTGAGGCATGACTTGGGCTCTACCACGTTTGTGTGTTTAGTCTTCCGCTGTGTGTGTTGTGTGTTTGCCCTGTGTGGCAGTTGCGTGTTTGCTCCTTCTTCAATCGGATGGCCTGAGTGTACGACCGCCTTTGCCTTAACCCAAGCTTCTCGCGATACTTTTATGAGCTCTCGTTCCGTTGCGCTCTCTTCCGTTTCTTCGGGTGGATCATTCGATTGTGCCATGCAGACCTGAGCTAGATATGGCCCGTGAGTCCTAGGCGTTTATTGACGAGTTTTTTCAACCCGAGAAGGTTCCTCTGCAGGGATGGTGTGGAATTTGCGAGTACTGGGGCGGACAGATCGATCGATGGTTGCTAGGTCGCGACCATCGTGGTTGGGCAGCGAGTCGAGAGTTTCCGGGCTCGAGACTGACTTGGAGTCCGATTCTTCGAGATCGGTTTGCTCGGGGAAGTGCAGGATTCATGCTTTGTTGGCGCGGAAGTGGAAGCTCCCGAACGTCAGGGTGACGCTTTTCTCCAATCCACTGAACGCCGGGCGCGATTCCGGAGAGTGGGGCGCAATGATGATCGACCCGAATCGGATCGGATCTGGTGAAGTCGAAGCTCCGGGGCTCCAACTGAAGGTTGGCGATGATGAGGCCGAAGATGCCGTAGATCCAGCGCCCACCGTTCCCACAGACGGCGCCAATTGTCGAATATACATCTCAACAAGTCCCTCGGGTGAACCGATAGGGTTTCGATTAGGAGAACGTGTAGGCGCTGGTGACAATCGTTGGCAAACAGGGGGGCACGATTTATCCAGGTTCGGGACCCTCGTAGAGGTAAAACCCTTGCTCCTCCTTCTGTCGATCTGTATTAGCAATAGATCGGTTACAATGGGGGTGCTCGAGTCGAGAGTCGGATCTCAATCTCAAGGCTTTGGTGGTGTCATATTGCCTGGTCATCCTCCCGGTGGTTCTCCTGGCCTTATATAGGTGGCCAGGTCTCAAACCGCACCCGGGGGGATACAAACCCTAACCTTAAGACGGTTACAAGTTTCCTTTCTTGACCATCAAGGCCTTGCGGGTGGGCCTTGATTGGGCCTTCTAGAACTGTCTATGGCGTCTCCCTTCGGGCATAGGTCTTGTGCCTTGGACCGGGTAGCCTCACCCGATAGGTCCAGGATTTGTCCCCTCGTCAGTGACGTCGAAAGTCATTTGGACATCTTGGCGATGCTTTATTTGCGCTCTTTGTCGTGGAAGTATGGGGCTGTTTGGTTCGTGCCAGCCCCGCCAAATCTTGGCGAGCCAAATAATCGGCGAACGATTCGTCCGCCCGTAGCTTGCCAAAATATTGGCGCTGATTTTAACTGCAAGAACCAAAGCAACATGGGCAAGCCAAATAATTGGTACCGAACCAAACGGGGCGGAAGGCCTGGTCAACGACCAATTTATTGGAAGGGCAGCCAAGGGATCTAATCCAAACAAACACTATATGATCCATCTTTCTTGATCATCATGGCTTTTGCCTTGTGGCGCCGTCTTGAGTGTGATGGAGCTTTACTTGACTTGGACAACTTGTTAGTTTTGTTGTTGTAGCACCATTTGTAGGTTGAAGGGCGTTGGCTTGTGTTGGCCTTGGCGTTATTCTTGAAGTTCCTCCTTCTTGATCATGAACCAATATGATATCTTGGCTTTAGAAGCATATTGGTGGTGCCTCTCTTGAACATGGTTGAAGAATTTATCATCTCCTTTTGCAGGAGATGTGAGATGTAGTCGTTGTAGTTGAACTCCTCCATGTCGGGGTCGAAGTTGGTGTATAGCTCCATCTTTTCTTTCATGATTGTGGATTCATTGTCGGTGTAGTGCTCTGCCATGTTAGTGGAGGCGTAATCGGTGTCGTACAACTCCATCACTTCATCTAAGCTTGTGGTGTCGTAGTTGTAGTAGTGGTTTATGCCATTGTATCTCATGGAGTCGAAGTTGTTGTAGTTGGTGTGGTGCTCCGCCATGTCGATGATGCTCGTGGAGGTATAGTCGGTGTAGATCTCGATGTCGTGGTCGTAGTAGTGGTGATCCACCATGTCGTGCTCGTAGTAGTGGTGATCCACCATGTCGTGCTTGTGGTAGTGGTGATCCACCATGTCCTCCATCCTTGAGGCATCATAGTCGTTGTGGAGATCCATGTCGTGGTAGTAGTCACTCATGTCATGCTCGTTGTAGTCATTGTCGTTGTTGTACTTGTAGTGGGCCATCATGTACTCATAATGGCCTCCATATGCTCCGCTCTGGCTACACATGGTTACTCACAAGCACAAACATATATATAGAATGTGAAGACCTATTTGCTCAAACCTCAGTTTTTATAGTATTGGAACTAGTGGACCATGCCAAGAGAAGCCGATACAAAAATAATAAAGTGACTTGAGCTAAAAAGATCCAAAAACAAGTTCCAAAACACACACGACTTATGGGTGGATGGGAATGGAAATTGGAAAGTAAATGTAATAACCTGAAACCAAGATATTGTAATGGAAAGTAGAGAACCACAATGATCACAAAGTAACAACAAGTGAATCTTCAAAAGATATATGAAAACGCACGCACGAAGATAAATGAGACTAGTGCAACCAAAATTTGAGCTAGAGAACCGAATTATCCTAGTGAAGACTATTAAACTCGTGTTGCACAAGTACAAGAAGAGCCGCTAGCTCGATTACAAGGAGAGCCGCCATGTCGATGATTACATTGTATACCATTGAATACAAGGAGTTAGGGGGTCTTGGACACGTTTTTTTCTTCTTCTTGGGTCCTTGTGAAATCTATATTATGCATGTTTATCTAATGCAACACTCTGAGACCTTACCGTGTTTGGAAGAAAAAATAGAGAAACAATTGTTACCACCTGCAACCCTAGCGTCAGAATTGTCGGAACAATATTATCTTTAACAACGAGGGAGCTTTTCACTTTTTTGCCAATTGTTCATCGAGCTACTTACCAGCCAGGACGTTTGGACTTTCAATGCACTATGTTGATGGCAGTCGTACGGACTATTTTTTAACAAGGGTGGATAGTTACACACTAGAAGAATGCAAGAAGAGCATAGTTTTGAAGATAATATCAGCGGATCGTTACACACTAGAAATAATATAGCTAATTTATTTCTAGCACTCCAAACCGCTCAAGACTGAGCCATAAAAAGGAGCCAAGTCAATCTACGGGCAACTCCCGAGGACGCGTCAATGAGGGCGAACAATTGCGCAAAGTTTTTCGGTTCCCAAGCTCTCCCTAGAGCTTCGCGGAAAACCGACCAAGCGAAAGTTGCCATCGAGCAGGCAAAGAAGTTATGGGCCGCGTCTTCGACGGTGCCGCACAACGCACACTTCCCATCCGAGGGCCATTGCCTCGTAACAAGTTGAGATCCAGAGGGGAGTCTATCGAGAATCAGCTTCCAAGTAAAAATTCTAATCTTAAGTGGGTCCGGACTCTTCCACACCTCCTGCATGGGCGCCACCGTTACCCCATGCACCAACTTTTTATACATCCAGTTGACCGTGTATTCACCGGAGGCATCTAGCTCCCACGAGATGGCATTCGGCTCCCCAGAGAGGGCAATGGTACCGATAAGCACGTCTAACTCGTGCCATTGCACCAGGCCCTCAGCGTCAAGCGTCCGGCGGAGGCGTAACCCATTTTTCATAACCGACGCCACCGAAACTAAGACATTGTTACAGATGTTAAAGAGGCGAGGAAACCTGCTCCTAAGGGGCCCGTCCCCTGTCCACCAGTCCAGCCAGAATTTACTCCGCTCCCTGTTCTGCACCAAGTGTTTGGCGCCAAGCTTAAACAGGTGCTTGATTTTCTACAGACTCCTCCAAAACTGCGAACCTCCTTGGCTAGAGGAGGCAAAAATATCCCCGTTGTTTAAGTATTTTCCCTGAGAATAACAGCCCAGATGGCGTTGTCCTCCTGGTACAGTTTCCAGGTCCACTTTAGCATTAGCGCCTCGTTCATTTTCCTAGTGTTCAGGAGCCCCAGCCCCCCGCACTCAGTTGGTCTGCATATGGAGGGCCAATTAACCATGTGATACTTTCTTTTTGGGTCCGAGCCTTCCGAAAAGAAACAGGCCCTGATAGAGTCAAATTGCACATGGACCCCTTCTTGCAGAAGAAACAAACCCATCACAAACATTGGGAGGCTATCAAGATAAGAGTTAGATAGGATAAGTCTGCCACCCGAAGACAGAAACCTACCCATCCAGGGTTCCACCATGCCCGCTAATCTCTGAACCAGGAAGAACCACCGCTTAATCGTGAGCTTTTTGTCCGAAATTGGGAGCCCAAGGTAAGTGAAAGGGAAGCTCCCGAGCTTGCAATTCAACTTGTTGGCAATCCTGACATGGTCATTATGTTGCTGATCTAGGATAAACACCTCGCTCTTATGGTAATTGATTTTTAGCCCAGACATATTCTCGAAACACATGAGTAAGAATTTCAGATGCGCCACATCAGCCTCTCGGTTCTGAATCATGATGATGGTATCATCAGCGTATTGGAGGTGGGTGATACCACCTCGAATCAGATGTGGCACCATTGTAACATCCCTACTTTCGTGTAATAAAGAGAGATGTTGAGTACATGGCATGCATGCATGAAAAATGGACCAACATTTTACTTTTAAAATTTAATCAGAGAATTAACAGAAAGTCACTTAATATGGCTTCACACAAATTTGTTTTACAAAGTTTTCCAAAGTGAACAAACTTTGTGCTAAAAAGGTGGCAAATTTGAAGAGCTTTCCAACAAGTATTTTTGTGCAATTTTTGCTTCACAAAAAGGCCCTCAAAAATCTGTTTTGGTTCTGTTTTAGGTCCAAAAGGACCCCTTGGTAATTTCCTCGCTTTTCCCACGGGGTTATCCGCGAAACGTTCTTTTAACGTCTTCTTCCTTGTCGCCGGCCAGGGAGGCAACCGCGCCGCCGCCCTCCACCTCCTGCTTACCCCTTTCGACGTGGAGGCCCTGAGATCCCTCAAGGAGACGTCCGCATCGAGCCTAACCCGCAGAACCTCCCTCACAGTTCCCCTCTCTCCCTCTGTCTCTCCTTCTCTCTCCCTCAGCGAACCCTACCGCCGCTGTCGATCCGCCGTAGCCGCCGTTGTGCTGCTTCCCCGACCTCCCCGTTGGTCCCGTTGGAACCGCGCCGATCCCCTCTCCGCCCTCGAGAACGCGCAACCGCCGAGATGGCCTAGACGCGACGAATCGCGTCGTCTTCCTCCCCTCCGGCCGCTGGACATTTCTTCACCGCGCCGCCGCTCCGGAGCTCCCCCGGCCACGTCGTCCGCTCCGTTGGGTTCCCGGTGAGCCCCTCCCCATCCCCTCTGTTTCGCTTCTCCGGCCCGGAATCATAGAACCCGCCAGAGCCCGAGCCTCCCCGCCGCCGCTCGCCGTTGAAACATTGCCGCCGTTTACCCTTAGCTAGCGGCGCCGCCCTCTTCTGGTTCCTCTCGACGAGGCGCTCCTGGGGAGCCAACCCACGCTTCCGGGGAAGCCCTCGTTCGCCGCCGGCGAGCTATTCCGCCTCCGGCTGGCCACCGCTGAGGTCACGGTGATGTCATCGTGACATCACCCGCCCACGTGTCGCGCCAGGGCTTTTCCTGCTTTCTTTTTAATCGATTTAAACTGACAGGTGGGCCCTCATGAGGTAGAAAATAACAGAATATAAGGAAATTTTGGAAATTAAATAACTTTCATTTTATAACTCCAAAAATTATAAAAAAATATGAAATGTGTTCAAAAAAATGTGAGATTTTTATCTATACCATTTTCATACATGTTTAACCAAGTTTAAAATGAGGCCACTTTTGTAGTTTACATTTAATTCATTTAAATATTGAAAATACAGTTTTTATTCAATAAAATTAGAAAATTAAGTGTAATATACCTTTTTGATCAGTGAAACAAATGCAATCCATCTATGAGGTTTCCAAAGTCTTTTGATCAGCTAATCTTGGTCACACCTCTAGATTAGGGTTTTCTCCCCCTCCGGTGTTCGTCGTTCACGGCGTAAAACCCTAGCCTCCTGTTCTACCCTCTAAGCTTCTTTTTCAATTGCATTGTTTTAATCATGCATACATATTGTGCATTGCACGGTCAACAAGTATTGATTATTTGCCTTCTTTCCGGTGTTGCTCGCTATCGGTAGACCAAGATCCGGAGGTTGACCCGGCCTTCTACGACAACCCCAGCTCCACCTTCGACGAGCAAGGCAAGCACCACCTCATGGCTACCCCATGTTTTGAGTCTTTTCAACCTGTTACTCATGCATACGATTCAACTTGGTTTTGAGTCTGTTAGAGTTAACCTATCCACTGCATGACCCCTCCCCCTCACATGTCACCTTCATACCTGTTTACCCTCCTAGTATGACTAGGGTTGTTTGAGTACCGTAGAGCCTTGTGTGTTATGCTTAGCCATGCTTAGTGTTCTGATCTACCTCATCCAGTTGATGATTTGGATCACTTCGATAACCTTGTATCTTGTTATATTTGTGAGTACTGAGCATGTGAAACTAACTAAGGCTTGCATGGGAGGCCACTTGGGTAGTGGTTATTCGTTCCGTACTCGCCAACCCTAGGATTTAAGGTCTCACCGCGGAAGCCAAGACTGAGCGTGCAGCCACACGCGGGCCAATGAACCCCGCTCGACTGACTAACTTGTTTGATCACTTCCATGGGTCACGTAGTTTGAGTTTTCCATTTGCGGGTGTGTCATAAAACGTTTTGGAGAAAACTAGGGCGTGACCGGGACCAGTGATGGACGTACACGGATCTTGTCCCGACTCACAGAACAGGTGCCGTCAGGAGGTGGCCAACTCCCTGTTGACGGGGTGGCTCTGTTTGGGTTGACTCATGGAAAGGGTTAAGCAAGGTAAAGGTCGTGGCCGACCACACTCTGCCGCGCTCTTAGAGAGGAGCGTTACCGCGTGGCACTAAGAGTCGGTCGATACGTGTGGGTAAAGTGTACCACCCTGCAGGGATAAATCTTTCGGAAAGTCGTGTCCACGGTTATGGACAACTTGGTGAAAGTCACGGGGTCATAGATAACTCTAACGGAATGCCTAAAACTTGTTGACAATGAATGAAGGATGCCTCCTCGACTACGTCGAGAGGGGTGATTCTTGTAGCATAAGGTAGTCCGGGGATGAGAAAGTACTTGGTGGACTAAAGAACATGATGATCTCAGTAGTTGAGTAGATTCCTCCTCTGTTTTAGAAATGCTCTATTACACATGCTTTTCTTCCTCAACTTCGGAAAACAAAGATGGCTTTATGCAAAGAACCTTAAAAGCCAAGTCTTGCTGAGTACCTTTTGTACTCAACCTTGCCTCGTTGTTGTTTTGTTTCAGACTTCGGCGATGCAGCTGAAGAAGGATTCTACCTCGACGTCGATGAGTAGTTAGGGGTTCCCAGGTGGCAGCCTGGTATCTGTAGTATGGGTTTGTCTACGTTGCTTATGTTTCGGACTCTTAGTCCTTTCGCTCTTGTTGTATAGCAACATATTTGCTTTCGCTGCTTGTTGTAATGTTGGGTTGCTTGACCTATGTTGGTCTTGTAACCTCTGTGTGTAAGCTACTCTAGTATGCCTTGTTTAATACAACTTTCATGTCTAGAGTGTTGCTCTGATCGATTGTTGGTCTCGAGCCCGTTGTTATACAGTTTTGGCTATGCCTGCATAGTTGTCGCAGTCGAGGGGTTGTGGAGCCGATGATCCATGTCCGAGCCCGCCTGCCGGAGATATCCGGCCTGGGGCGAGGTAACCCCAGTAACCCTCGATTGTTGTTGCACTTTCTGGACACATAGCAGCTCTGTATAACTTTGGTCCCGTTCCTTCAGTTTCATCCGACTCGTGGACGCTTGGGTATACATATCTGGTTATGACTAGCATGGACACAAGGAGTAGTAGATCGGGGATCCGGACTACGTGCCGATGAATCCGGTCTGCATGCCGTTGTTTGTTGCAGTCGGGGCTGGTAACCCTGAAGCCCTTGTGGGTCCATTGCTAGGAGCACATGACAGTTTGTATATCTCTGGGTCCGGGGTCCGACAGGTCTTGGTATTAGAGCAGGACTGCCTGTAGGAAACCCTTGCCGTTGGTCGATGTTGAGTCTAGAACTTGTGAAAACTATTTTGAAAAGAAAAAAATGAGTTGTGAAAACCCTCTTAGGATTCTTTTTACTCCTTACCTGGTATCGCTCTAACTCTGAGTCACCGTATCTCATTTGTTTTATTGTGTGCTGTTTCCTTGGTGTTGTCTCAAAAGTTAGGAGTAAAACCGTTGGGTGTTTTTCTTCCGTGTACTACGTCTCAGGTTGTTATAGTTCCAAATTCAAATCTTTTCTTCATGTCTTCTGACATCTTGAAAATGTCTTTGTTTCAGATGACCTCTGGTCAGGTTGTTCGACACACTCTTTGCCTTGGAGTTCCAGGTTTTCCCCATCTCTTAGCCTCAGCCTGTGCAAACATAGGAGCCCCTTGGTACCCTGTGTACACTGTGTATGAGCAGTACCGTGACTTCAACCAGACCCAGTACCTATGTGGTGTCCGTCTCCCACAGCTAGATGGTACCATTATTCCTACTGAGCACTATGCTGAGGGTATTGGTTTCACTATTGAGATGGCTGTGCAGGATGCTGCACGACACTGTCTTAATGAGCTTCGTTACCACTATCCAGACCACGAGCATAGCTCTTTCCGATATTGCCCTGGTTCTGAGCCTACTCTTGAGGGGTGTCACACTCACACCTTTGCTGATTCCTCCCAGGAGGAAGATCTTAGACTTAGGTGCACCGCTGATCTTCTTGTTGCTTATGCTCGTCGCGAGCGTGAGCTTAGTGCACTAGTCAACACCTTTGCAGCTAACCTCAGGATTGTGACAGACAGAGTGAGGCCATTCGTTGAGAGTGGTCTTGTTCAGACCTCTGAGATAGAGCTTCCAGCTGTACTTGTGCCTTCTTCGGTTGCGTCTCCAGATGTTGGAGGTGATGTTCCCCCTCGTGGACGCATCAGGAGGCCTAGGATGGTGCGTGGTGTACCACAGTCTCCCCACGGACCGCAGGACGAGTCTGTTCGTCGCTACTATGGTGCTCCGGTTCCACTTCCTTTCGACTTCGGAGGATACTGAGACCGTTGTCGGTTCCAGCTAGAGTAATGTTTGCTTTCATGTACTCGAAACCCGAAGTTGTAGAAAAATAATGTATAGGAGCAGAACTTCGGTGATGTGTATCTACCGTACTTCCTTTCAGTGTTGTATGTACTTAAGCTTGTGAGCTTGTACCGCTACTATGTATGGTTTGTACTTCGACTGGTTTCAATAAATGTTGTAATATGTTGTCTCCATGTTGATGAAACGAGACACTTCATGTTCATTCGTTCTGTTCTACTACATTTCGGCATGTATCTTGTTTTTCCGTTGAAACTATTACATGTCGATCCATTGTATCATTTTTCCATGGATGTGTTATTCATGATTCTTCTTCCTTTTACTCAGGATGTCGAGTGGTACTCGTGGCCGTAACAACCCTCCTCCTGAGCCAACACCTCCGCCGCCACCCACAATGGCGCAGGTGCTGCAGAGCATCGAGACCAACCGTCTGAGGAACGAACATCTTCTGGAGCGTGTGGCCCAGAACACTGAACGTCGTGCTGCCGGCGTTACACTTGTGGACTTCCTCAAGGCTCAGCCACCATACTTTGCTGATTCCACTGAGCCTCTCAATGCCGATGACTGGCTTCGCACAATGGAGCGCAAGTTCATTGCTCTCCGTGTCCAGGAACGTGACCGTGTGAACTTCGCCACCTACAAGCTTGAAGGTGCTGCTGGTGCTTGGTGGGAAGGCTTTCTGGCGTTGCAGGCGCCAGATCATGAGGTCACCTGGGCAGAGTTCCGTACTGCTTTCCGTGAGGCTTATATTCCGAAGGCAGTTATGGACGGTAAAAGAAAGGAGTTCCTTGATCTTACTCAGGGCAGTATGGGTATTGAGGCCTATGGTCGTGTTTTTACTCGTCTGGCTCGCTATGCTCCTCGTGATGTCACTAATGACGAGGACAAGCAGGATCTGTTCCGTAAGGGCCTGAACCCAACTGTTCGTTATGAGCTTCTGCCCTTCAAGTTCCGGAGCTTCCAGGAACTTTACAACCAGGCCATCACTCTTGAACGTGGCAAAAAGGAAATGGATGCTGCTATGAAGAAGAGTGTTGGAGATTCCCGTGCATCACCCTCTGGTCAGAAGAGGAAGCAACGTGTGTTCATTCCATACATCGCTGTTCCCAGGGCTCCATTTCAGCCAAGGCCATCTGGATATGTTCCTCGTCCACCTGCCCCACCTGCTACATCAACCTATGGTGGTGGACAAGGTTCTCGTCCTCCAGTTGCCGCTCCTCCCAGCAATGTCTGCTATCGCTGTGGCCAGCCTGGTCACTTATGAAGGGAGTGCCCTCAGAATCATGCTGGACGTGCAGCTCCTCCTCCTAAGAAAATGGCGAAGCCTGCTGGTGCTGGACGTGGTCGTCTGAACTATGTGACTGCCGAGGATGCTCAGGACGATCCAAGCGTCTTACTGGGTACGATTCGTGTCAACTCAATTTCGGCTTTAGCCTTATTTGATTCTGGAGCATCGCATACATTCATGTCAGAAGGGTTTGCTAAAATGCATGGGATACCTTTTGAGAAATTGTCAAAACCGTTGATGGTAAACTCTCCTGGTTGCAACTGGCAAACCACCATGGTTACGCCAGAGCTCATGGTTGAGGTGGGATCCTTACAATTCCCTGCAACCTTCATTGCCCTAAAATCCACTGACCTTGATGTCATATTGGGCATGGATTGGCTTGCTAAATATGGAGCTGTATTGGATTGTGCAACAAAATGCCTCACCTTGAAACATCCTTCCGGTGCCATCATTGACTATTGGTCTGAGTTCACCATTCCTCCATCAGCACGCACACGACTTTCCCCTGAACTGTAGTTATACTTCATGCAAGGTGATTACCCTCCTGAAATTCATGAGTTACCTGTAGTCAGTGATTTCCCTGATGTGTTTCCTGAAGAGTTACCTGGCATGCCACCTGACCGAAGTGTGGAATTTGTCATTGAATTAGTCCCTGGTATCGCGCCTATGTCTAAAAGACCTTACCGTATGGCCCCAGAGGAGTTGGTTGAATTGAAACGCCAAATTGAGGAGTTAGAAGAAAAAGGTTTCATCCAACCTAGCACATCTTCTTGGGGTTGTCCCACTATCTTTGTCAAGAAGCGGGATACCAATGTTCCACATCTGGTTGTTGATTACCGGCCGCTGAATGCAGTGACCATAAAAAACAAGTACCCTCTTCCAAGAATCAATGACCTCTTTGATCAGTTAGCTGGTGCAACTGTCTTTTCCAAGATGGACCTGCGATTAGGATACCATCAAATAAAGATCAGAAAGGAGGACATTCCCAAAACAGCGTTTACTACTCGTTATGGTCTTTACGAGTACACCGTCATGTCTTTCGGTCTTACCAACACTCCAGCTACCTTCATGAGGCTTATGAACTCGGTATTCATGGAGTATCTTGATAAGTTCGTCGTGGTCTACATCGACGACATCCTGGTCTATTCCAAAACCGAAGATGATCATTCTGAACACCTGCATTTGGTGTTATCCAAACTCCGTGAGCACAAGCTGTACGCCAAGTTCTCCAAGTGTGAGTTCTAGTTGAAAGAACTCGTCTATCTCGGACACGTAGTGTCTGCTGAAGGTGTTGCCGTCATTCCAGACAAGATCCAAACTATTCTGGACTGGAAAACACCTAAGTCAGTCAAGGATGTTCGGAGTTTTCTCGGACTGGCAGGTTATTACCCTCGTTTCATCGAGAACTTCTCCAAAATTGCCAAACCTATGACTGAACTTCTTAAGAAAGGCAAAAAGTTCGAGTGGTCAGAAAAAGCCGAGGAAAGTTTCCAAACTCTGAAAACCAAACTGACTACCGCTCCTGTGCTTGTTCTTCCTGATACGAGCAAGGACTTTGTCATCTTCTGTGATGCCTCTCAACAAGGACTCGGTTGTGTGTTAATGCAAGAAGGTCATGTGGTGGCCTATGGTTCTCATCAACTGAAACCACATGAGCACAACTATCCAACCCATGATCTTGAGCTAGCAGCCGTAGTCCATGCTCTTAAGAAATGACGTCATTATCTTCTTGGCAACCGATGTGAGTTATACTCAGATCATCAGAGTCTGAAATATCTGTTCACCCAACCGGATCTGAATCACAGACAGAGAAGATGGTTAGAGGTAATCAAGGACTTTGACTTGGGTCTCAACTATCAACCCGGCAAAGCAAATGTCGTCGTTGACGCGCTAAGTCGGAAGTCTTATTGTAACAATCTGATGATACAACAGGCCCACCCTCCTCTTCGCGAGGAGTTCTCCAAACTCAACCTTGAGATCGTTCCTTCTAGTTATTTGGCTAACCTTGAGGTAAAACCTTTCCTTGAGGACCAGATCAAGAAAGCTCAAAAGAGGGATCTGGGAATTGCCAATATTAAGAAGAACATAGCTAGCGGAGCAGCTAAATGTTTCTCCGTTGATGATCAAGGTACTGTATATTTTGGCAACCGTCTTGTAGTGCCGAAGATACGAAAGCTGAGAAAACAAATTCTCCAAGAGGCCCATGACACACCTCTTTCTATTCATCCTGGTAGCACCAAAATGTATCAAGATCTACGTCAAAGGTTTTGGTGGTCCCGTATGAAGCGGGAGATCGCTCAGTATGTTGCCGAATGCGATGTATGTCGTCGTGTGAAAGCAGAACATCAAAGACCAGCCGGTGTTCTTCAACCCCTGCCTATTCCTGAATGGAAGTGGGATGAGATTGGTATGGATTTCATCACCGGCCTTCCCAATACCAAAAAGGGGCACAATGCTATATGGGTAGTGATTGATTGTCTGTCAAAGGTTGCCCATTTCCTTCCTGTTCATGAGACTATTCGAGTCTCCGATCTGGCAGATCTATATATCTCACGAATAGTCAGTCTTCATGGAGTCCCAAAAAGGATTGTCTCAGACAGAGGCAGTCTGTTTGTCTCCAGATTCTGGGAAAGTCTTCAAAAGGCCATGGGAACTCGTCTATCCTTCAGCACCGCCTACCATCCACAAACCGGTGGTCAAACGGAGAGAGTTAATCAGATTCTTGAGGACATGCTCCGAGCTTGTGTTATATCGTTCGGTAAGGATTGGGAGAAGTTTCTTCCATTTGCCGAGTTCACTTATAACAACAGTTATCAATCTAGCTTGGGAAAGGCTCCTTTTGAATTTCTTTACGGCCGTAAATGCCGAACTCCGCTGAATTGGTCTGAAACCGGTGAAAGATCATTCTTCAGTCCGGATGTAATCAAAGAAGCAGAAGAAATCGTTCGCATCATTCGTGAACGACTGAAAACAGCTCAATCTCGCCAGAAAAGTTATTATGATCGTCATCACCAAGATGTTCATTATGAAATTGGCGAGAAAGCTTATCTTCGAGTCACACCTCTGAAAGGTGGAAAACGGTTCGGAATCAAAGGAAAACTGGCTCCTCGTTATATCGGTCCTTTCCCTATCATTGGAGAACGAGGTCAAGTTTCATACCAACTTCAGTTACCTCCAGGATTTCCGGATGTCCATGATGTATTCCATGTCTCGCAACTCAAACGTTGCTTCAAAGATCCTGTTCGTGGTGTGGACCACGAAACCATCAAGCTCAAGGATGATCTCTCCTACAAAGAGGTTCCTATCCGTATTCTCGATGACGCCGAACGAAGAACTCGTAGTCAAACTATCAAGTTCCTCAAAGTTCAATGGTCGCATCATTCCGAGAACGAAGCAACCTGGGAACGAGAAGATCGTTTGCGATCTAAGTACCCCGATTTCTTTTCTAAAACCTAGGAATCTCGGGACGAGATTCTTGTAAGGGGGGGTAGACTTGTAACATCCCTACTTTTGTGTAATAAAGAGAGGTGTTGAGTACATGGCATGCATGCATGAAAAATGGACCAAAATTTTGCTTTTAAAATTTAATCAGAGAATTAACAGAAAGTCACTTAATATGGCTTCACACAAATTTGTTTTACAAAGTTTTTCAAAGTGAACCAACTTTGTGCTAGAAAGGTGGCAAATTTGAAGAGCTTTCCAACAAGTATTTTTGTGCAGTTTTTGCTTCACAAAAAGGCCCTCAAAAATCTGTTTTGGTTCTGTTTTGGTTCTGTTTTAGGTCCAAAAGGACCCCTTGGTAATTTCCTCGCTTTTCCCAGGGGGTTATCCGCGAAACGTTCTTTTAACGTCTTCTTCCTTGTCGCCGACCAGGGAGGCAACCGCGCCGCCGCCCTCCACCTCCTGCTTACCCCTTTCGACGTGGAGGCCCTGAGATCCCTCAAGGAGACGTCCGCATCGAGCCTAACCCGCAGAACCTCCCTCACAGTTCCCCTCTCTCCCTCTGTCTCTCCTTCTCTCTCCCTCACTGAACCCTACCGCCGCCGTCGATCCGCCGTAGCCGCCGTAGCCGCCGTTGTGCTGCTTCCCCGACCTCCCCGTTGGTCCCGTTGGAACCGCGCCGATCCCCTCTCCGCCCTCGAGAATGTGCAGCCGCCGAGATGGCCTAGACGCGACGAATCGCGTCGTCTTCCTCCCCTCCGGCCGCCGGACATTTCTTCACCGCGTCGTCGCTCCGGAGCTCCCCCGTCCACGTTGTCCGCTCCGTTGGGTTCCCGGTGAGCCCCTGCCCCTCCCCATCCCCTCTGTTTCGCTTCTCCGGCCCGGAATCATAGAACCCACCGGAGCCCGAGCCTCCCCGCCGCCGCTCGCCGTCGAAACCTCGCCGCCGTTTACCCTTAGCCAGCGGCGCCGCCCTCTTCTGGTTCCTCTCGACGAGGCGCTCCTGGGGAGCCAACCCACGCTTCCGGGGAAGCCCTCGTTCGCCGCCGGCGAGCTATTCCGCCTCCGGCCGGCCACCGCTGAGGTCACGGTGATGTCATCGTGACATCACCCGCCCACGTGTCGCGCCAGGGCCTTTCATGTTTTCTTTTTAATCGATTTAAACTGAGAGGTGGGCCCTCATGAGGTAGAAAATAACAGAATATAAGAAAATTTTGGAAATTAAATAACTTTCATTTTATAACTCCAAAAATTATAAAAAAAATATGCAATGTGTTCAGAAAAATGTGAGCTTTTTATCTATACCATTTTCATACATGTTTAACCAAGTTTAAAATGAGGACACTTTTGTAGTTTACATTTAATTCATTTAAATATTGAAAATAAAGTTTTTATTCAATAAAATTAGAAAATTAAGTCTAATATACCTTTTTGATCAGTAAAACAAATGCAATCCATCTATGAGGTTTCCAAAGTCTTTTGATCAGCTAATCTTGGTCACACCTCTAGATTAGGGTTTTCTCCCCCTCCGGTGTTCGTCGTTCACGGCGTAAAACCCTAGCCTCCTGTTCTACCCTCTAAGCTTCTTTTCAATTGCATTGTTTTAATCATGCATACATATTGTGCATTGCACGGTCACCAAGTATTGATTGTTTGCCTTCTTTCCGGTGTTGCTCGCTATCGGTAGACCGAGATCCGGAGGTTGACCCGGCCTTCTACGACAACCCCAGCTCCACCTTCGACGAGCAAGGCAAGCACCACCTCATGGCTACCCCATGTTTTGAGTCTTTTCAACCTGTTACTCATGCATACGATTCAACTTGGTTTTGAGTCTGTTAGAGTTAACCTATCCACTGCATGACCCCTCCCCCTCACATGTCACCTTCATACCTGTTTACCCTCCTAGTATGACTAGGGTTGTTTGAGTATCGTAGAGCCTTGTGTGTTATGCTTAGCCATGCTTAGTGTTCTGATCTACCTCATCCGGTTGATGATTTGGATCATTTCGATAACCTTGTATGTTGTTATATTTGTGAGTACTGAGCATGTGAAACTGACTAAGGCTTGCACGGGAGGCCACTTGGGTAGTGGTTATTCGTTCCGTACTCGCCAACCCTAGGATTTAAGGTCTCGCCGCGGAAGCCAAGACTGAGCGTGCAGCCACACGCGGGCCAATGAACCCCGCTCGGCTGACTAACTTGTTTGATCACTTCCATGGGTCACGTAGTTTGAGTTTTCCATTTGCGGGTGTGTCATAAAACGTTTTGGGGAAAACTAGGGCGTGACCGGGACCAGTGATGGACGTACACGGATCTTGTCCCGACTTACAGAACAGGTGCCATCAGGAGGTGGCCAACTCCCTGTTGACGGGGTGGCCCTGTTTGGGTTGACTCATGGAAAGGGTTAAGCAAGGTAAAGGCCGTGGTCGACCACACTCTGCCGCGCTCTTAGAGAGGAGCGTTACCGCGTGGCACTAAGAGTCGGTCGATACGTGTGGGTAAAGTGTACCACCCTGCAGGGATAAATCTTTCGGAAATCCGTGTCCACGGTTATGGACAACTTGGTGAAAGTCACGGGGTCATAGATAACTCTAACGGAATGCCTAAAACTCGTTGACAATGAATGAAGGATGCCTCCTCGACTACGTTGAGAGGGGTGATTCTTGTAGCATAAGGTAGTCCGGGGATGAGAAAGTACTTGGTGGACTAAAGAACATGATGATCTCAGTAGTTGAGTAGATTCCTCCTCTGTTTTAGAAATGCTCTATTACACGTGCTTTTCTTCCTCAACTTCGGAAAACAAAGATGGCTTTATGCAAAGAACCTTAAAAGCCAAGTCTTGTTGAGTACCTTTTGTACTCAACCTTGCCTCGTTGTTTTTTTGTTTCAGACTTCGGCGATGCAGCTGATGAAGGGTTCTACCTCGACGTCGATGAGTAGTTAGGGGTTCCCAGGTGGCAGCCTGGTATCTATAGTATGGGTTTGGCTACGTTGCTTATGTTTCGGACTCTTAGTCCTTTTGCTCTTGTTGTATAGCAACATATTTGCTTTCGCTGCTTGTTGTAATGTTGGGTTGCTTGACCTATGTTGGTCTTGTAACCTCTGTGTGTAAGCTACTCTAGTATGCCTTGTTTAATACAACTTTCATGTCTAGAGTGCTGCTTTGATCGATTGTTGGTCTCGAGCCCGTTGTTATACAGTTTTGGCTATGCCTGCATAGTTGTCGCAGTCGAGGGGTTGTGGAGCCGATGATCCATGTCTGAGCCCGCCTGCCGGAGATATCCGGCCTGGGGCGAGGTAACCCCAGTAACCCTCGATTGTTGTTGCACTTTCTGGACACATAGCAGCTCTGTATAACTTTGGTCCCGTTCCTTCAGTTTCATCCGACTCGTGGACGCTTGGGTATACATATCTGGTTATGACTAGCATGGACACAAGGAGTAGTAGACCGGGGATCCGGACTACGTGCCGATGAATCCGGTCTGCCTGCCGTTGTTTGTTGCGGCCGGGACTGGTAACCCTGAAGCCCTTGTGGGTCCATTGCTAGGAGCACATGACAGTTTGTACATCTCTGGGTCCGGGGTCCGACAACCATGTCATGAATGTGCCCCGCTGAGCTAGCAACCGAGATAATCGCGGAGAGCCCTTCTCCAACAAAGTTAAACAACAGGGGAAAGGGCCCTTGTCTGACCTCACGCGTGTTCTTGAAGAACGGACCCATTTTCCAGTTTATCGCAATAGAGGTCTGGCCACCCGTCACCAGCTGGGAGATACGATGAATGAATCCTGCGTCGAACCCTTTCCGGCGCAGGGCTTCCACTAGAAGGTCCCAGTTGACCTTGTCGTATGCCTTCTCAAAATCCAGTTTCAGCAGAATGCCTCCTAGTTTCTTAGCACAGAGCTCATGGACAATCTCATGAAGGGCAAGGGCCCCATCGAGAATAAACCTGCCTCTGATGAAGGTTGTCTGGTTCGGGCTGATTATTTTGTTCGCAATTGGATCGAGTCTAGTAGCAAAGACTTTGGAGATGATTTTGAAGACTACGTTCATCAGTGCGATCGGTCTGAACTGGCTAATTCGCTCCGCGCCTTGAATTTTAGGGATTAGCGACAACACCCCCGAATTGAGCCTGGAAATAACAATACTCTCTAAGACGAAGTCATTAAGAATATGGAGGATGCCATGTTTGACCAGAGGCCAACACTTCTTAAAGAAACAGACCGGAAACCCATCCGGGCGAGGCGCCGTGACTGTTTTCATCCCCATCACAATCTGCTCTAGCTCCTCCTCCGAGAAGCTGAGAGCCAGCCGCTAAAAAAAAATCTCCATTTTCCATGCCTCGTTATTGGTTCAATCTGTATAAAAGAACAACAACTTTCACACCGACCTTTTTAATCCTAAAGCTGACGAAGCGAGCCAGGTTGGGTAGTAGTAACTGATAGCTGAGGACACATGCAGCATACATGGCCAAAAATGGCAGCAACTGGTTTTGTTGGAATGCAGGCCACATAAGAAATGGTGGGCACAAATTCGTACGGTCAAGGCTCACACCTCCAAACTGAAGTGTCTTTTTTAGACTTGTGTCCGGGACTATTTATGCGGATGCGAAGGAAGAGGGCAAGAAAAACGGGACGCAAGAAGTCGCCTAATTCGAGGATTGAATTAGGGGCTTCTTCGTCCCACATTACGATCTCTCTCTCTCTCTCGCGCTCGTCTGTAACATTAGCATCATCGATCATCGTTAACCCACAGGACCTAATTAAGCAACAACCGATCCGACCATGGATGGGCTGGTAGGGCTGTTGAAGGTGCGCGTGGTGCGTGGGATCAACCTTGCATACCGCGACGCAAGAGGCAGTGATCCTTACGTTGTCCTTCGCCTCGGCAAGCAGGCGCGGCATCGGTCGATCTCCATGATATACTATAATGTATGGAGTTGCTCGATTTCTCATACTGTTTCCTTTGTATACTGCAGAAACTGAAAACAAGTGTGAAGAAGAGATCCGTGAACCCTATTTGGCACGAGGAGCTAACCTTGTCGATCACAAATCCTAATGCACCAATCAAGCTCGTAAGCAGCATTTCTCTGTGGATGGTTTGTGCTTTCTCTTAATCAAGTGTTGTTCACAAGTTGTCTTGTGTTTTGCCCTGTTTGAGACGACTCGTACAGGAGGTGTTTGACAAGGACACTTTCAGCCGAGACGACCCCATGGGAGACGCAGAGATCGAGGTGGAGCCCTTGGTTGAATTCCTGCACATGGACCCGGGGGACATCCGGAACGGCACCGTGATGCGTTCGATCCAGCCGAGCAACCGGAACAGCCTCGCGGAGGAGAGCCATGTGTGCTGGAGGAACGGGAGGTTCGTCCAGGACGTGATCCTGCGGCTGAGGAACGTGGAGAGCGGCGAGATACAGCTGCAGCTGCAGTGGGTGAATATCCCCGGCAAGAAGTGACCATCTATCCCGTTGGATGACGACATGCTCGATTCGCCCTTCCTGCCGTGAGAATGGATCATCTCCATCGCTCTATTCGCCCGGTGCAGATGACGGTTTGTAACCAGCAAATCGGTCGGATATGTCTTTGTAGGATGGCACGGAGGAGGACAGACATGGTTTGTAAGGCTTGGGACAGCATAATGGGAACTTGTACATAGATGCAGATCAAAACAAGTTTATTTTTGTTCCCCCTGACTTTACTAGGCCATCTGTCCTCGCTAGTTCAACATTGTGTGCTTCTGAAACGGAAATGCTCCAATTTTGCATTTCTGAAAGAAACTTTCTGTGGAGAGCAAAGCAGTTTATGTGTCCGGAGACAAATGGAGACAAAGGAAAAGTGTTGGTTTGCTGCTGCATTATTGTGCCCTGCTCCTGCAGGTGCCAAGGGGCAGCCAGGCAAGGCAAGGCAGGAGCTGTGTGTGAGAGCCCGGCGGGCGTTCCTTCTCCACCGCAGGCGAGGTGATAACCCAACCTGTGGCCATTCCTCCTCTTATCTCCAAGAGGCCCCAACTCGTTTTCTCCACACCCAAATTCGGGGGCACAAATCTTGTGCGCCAAGAGAAAATACGCAGGGAAACGAAACGAGAGGATGCCGTCTCGTTTCCACATTATCCGCACTTGATTAATCTGCGCACTGGGGAGCAACGCGACAAGGAATCGTCTGCCATTACAGTACAAATCCCCACCTGCTCCCCTGTTCCTTGGTTCCCTCCTCCTCCACATCACCCCCGTTGCATTGCCCCCACCTCCCTCTGCTCTCCCATCCCCTCCGCGGCGCACCAGGGATCGACCGAGATGGGGAGGAAGGGGCTGGACTACGAGGACCTCAACGAGAACGTCAAGAAGGTGCAGTACGCCGTGCGCGGCGAGCTCTACCTCCGCGCCTCAGAGCTCCAGAAGGAGGGCAAGAGGATCATCTTCACCAACGTCGGCAACCCGCACGCCCTAGGCCAGAAGCCACTCACCTTCCCACGCCAGGTACACTCTCCGTCCTATCCACCTACCCACCCCTTCCTTCCTTCTGCGGATTGATTGCTTTTACTTATCCGTCCTCTTGCAGGTGGTGGCGCTCTGCCAGGCCCCGTTCCTGCTCGATGATCCCAACGTCGGTCTCATCTTCCCCGCCGACGCCATCGCGCGGGCCAAGCACTACCTCGCCATGGCGCCCGGGGGTTTAGGTAACATATTCTCGCCATGTCAAATCTTTTTTTTTTTCTTCTAGATTTTGTTCATGCACTAAACTGCCTTCTACTTCTGCCATTTTACTGCATATACAAGTGGATAACAAATGCAAAGTTGTCAAAATTTATCATAGGAAATAATTATCCTTTTTGGGAGATGTTGGAATTTTCCTTGATTGTTTGGACTCACACACACCTATCCGATCAGGTGCCTACAGTGATTCCCGGGGCATCCCTGGAGTCAGGCAGGAAGTCGCCGAGTTCATTCAGAGGCGTGATGGGTATCCGAGGTCAGATTGAACAAAGACAATTACACCCAATTGCGTGCCATGATTTCTCTGGTTATCCTCACCATAACGTGTATTGCATGGTGTACTTATTGCAGCGATCCAGAGCTTATTTACCTCACAGATGGTGCAAGCAAAGGTGTGATGCAAATGCTCAACGCCATTATCAGAAACGATAAGGATGGGGTATGGTTATTCTTCAAAAGCTCTATCTTTTCCCCCCAAAGTGTAAACCCAATGTGGCTGAGATGTGTGTATCTTTCTTGGCAGATTTTGGTCCCGGTTCCACAATACCCGCTTTATTCTGCTGCCATTTCACTCTTTGGTGGTTCTCTTGTCCCATATTATTTAGACGAAGAGGCTAACTGGGGACTTGACCTCGTCAATACCCGGCAATCAGTGGCAGCAGCACGTTCAAACGGAGTCACTGTAAGTGTTTTAATGAAATTTAGCATTAGCATGTTTGTTTCAACATGTGTTCAATAGTTTTTTGCAGTGATAAGTAATTCATTAGACAGTGACCACACTCATCAGCAGTACTAGTTGTAACCGGTTAGGGGGCTACATATTGCTTTCAAAACAGGTAGAAAGATAGCAGTGTCTTCGGGGAATCAGACCCTCGCTTATCTTCATTGGCTACTAAAACCCCTGTGCAAATACTTGGGCAGAGAAACTAGTAGTTTAATAGTTAGTGTGCAGAAACAACACTTTGCTGCAGATCACCTAACATGTAGAATTTTTTTTGCTTGATGATTTAAGTTGTCAGTGTATGTTGTTCAAACTCTTGTAATTTATGATTTTCTTCTTCGTTTTGTATTGTTGTAGTCATGATGCTATTAGAAATTTGTTATTCATGACTATTCTTCTTATTTAGCTATATTCCCCCCCTGTAATTTAGGTTCGAGCAATGGTGATCATCAACCCAGGAAACCCAACTGGCCAATGCCTAAGTGAAGCAAATTTAAGGGAAATTCTGAACTTCTGCTATCAGGAAAACTTGGTTCTGCTTGCAGATGAAGTTTATCAGCAGAACGTTTATCAAGATGAGCGCCCGTTTATAAGTGCAAGAAAGGTAGGGTTACCACTTCACTGAAGCTTGTAGTTACCCTTAATTAGACATATGGAAAAGTACTTGCTTCTTCACTGTTGAAAAGCTATTACATGAGATTATGCCCCTACTGTGCTACACTGAAATATGTCTGAAAATATTCCTCAAATAGCAATTATTCTGATAATGCACCTTTTCAACCTGTTATAGGTTTTGTTCGACATGGGTTTGCCAGTAAGCAGGGAGGTTCAGCTGATTTCCTTCCATACTGTGTCCAAAGGATATTGGGGCGAGTGTGGACAACGTGGAGGCTACTTTGAAATGACAAACATTCCTCCCAAGGTATCAAGTCACTCTAGAATTTATGGTTTATACTCACAAGATTTTGAAGAAGTCACTTACTATGTAAGAGGAATGCAGCTATACAAAAAGTCTAAATGCAAATATAAATAAGATCTTGCATTATTCATGTCCTAATGTAAAACATAAAAAAAAAAGTGCAGCAGAATTTCCGGGCCTTGCCGCTGTATCTTGGCTTTCTTTGGTTAATAGTTCAGTTGTGTGTATATTAACCGCTGTATACTAAGTTACTAGCTACGTTGCTGTAATCACATTTGCTGCACTAATATATTCCTTACAATACTGTGTTGCTTGTGAATATCCCACAAATTGTAGGGAAATGAACAATGCATGTTGGAGCTAATATGTATTCCATCATAATATTCATTTATGGCTGCTAGCTTTGTCCGATTTCAAAGCTGTAGAAAAAAGTATACCAAAATCTGCAAACCCTTTAGAGTTGAGATTGAACATGTAAATAACATGAGTCACCTAAATAAGGCTGGCAATACATTGTATTGTGCAAATCTTACTCTAAAGTTTGGATGGTAGCAAGTCCCTCCTTTTTCTAAATATATTAGTCATAATCTAATTTTTCTTCTGATTTGATCTGACAGACAGTCGATGAGATCTACAAGGATGCATCGATCGCGCTTAGCCCCCCCCCCTTAGATTAACCGCTGTATACTAAGTTACTAGCTACGTTGCTGTAATCACATTTGCTGCACTAATATATTCCTTACAATACTGTGTTGCTTGTGAATATCCCACAAATTGTAGGGAAATGAACAATGCATGTTGGAGCTAATATGTATTCCATCATAATATTCATTTATGGCTGCTAGCTTTGTCCGATTTCAAAGCTGTAGAAAAAAGTATACCAAAATCTGCAAACCCTTTAGAGTTGAGATTGAACATGTAAATAACATGAGTCACCTAAATAAGGCTGGCAATACATTGTATTGTGCAAAATCTTACTCTAAAGTTTGGATGGTAGCAAGTCCCTCCTTTTTCTAAATATATTAGTCATAATCTAATTTCTCTTCTGATTTGATCTGACAGACAGTCGATGAGATCTACAAGGTTGCATCGATCGCGCTTAGTCCAAATGTTCCTGGGCAGATATTCGTAAGTGAAACAAAGTTCAGATTCTCCATGAATCGAAATCCTGTTCTCTGTCGTTTTGTGTGGTGATCAGCATACGCTAGTTTATATGTTAAGCTATGATGCTATACTCTGAATCTTTGGATTGTAAATCCTTTGCAAGGAATTGCACATAGGAGAGTTTTTGAAACAGTTTAGTTCTTGCTATACTAATTGGTTGCAGTTATGCTTCTGTGTTTCACGAAGATATACACTGGTTCTGAGTCTGTCTGTCTATCATCTATACAGATGGGGCTAATGGTGAACCCTCCTAAACCTGGAGATATCTCGTACCTGAAGTTTTCTACTGAAAGGTTAAACATACTGCCCTTGACATTCTGTACTCTTTGTCTGCATCTTTTCATAGGGAAAAAACTAAACGGTACACTCAATACTAACATGCTTTCAAATGATATTGCAGCAAGTCTATCCTTCAGTCTTTGAGGAGGAGGGCGCAAATAATGACCGATGGTTTCAATAGTTGCCGAAACGTTGTCTGCAATTTCACAGAAGGTAACATACATATTCCCAACATGTCTTCTTTCGGCAACAGTAGAAAAACAAAGCTTCTGTATAATGCTTTGTTGTTGCAGGAGCTATGTACTCATTCCCTCAGATACGCTTACCGCAAAGAGCTATGGATACAGCCAAAAGCGCTGGCAAAGCACCCGATGTTTTCTACTGCCTCAAGCTTCTGGAAGCCACCGGAATATCCACTGTTCCTGGCTCAGGTTTCGGTCAGAAAGAAGGGTAATTTGTTTCTCTGTTTTATTACTGCCTCAGGCTTCTAAAAGGTTACATTATTTGTGATTTTATTACTTGCTAATGTAAGAGATCACAGCTAAATTTCAGCATGATAAACATATAGTCTCAAAATCAAACAGTGACACATCACTTAGGGTTTGCACACATGGAGACAGTCACACTGTACTCCACTGTAGAAGATCAACTGCACTTTATCAAATTGCACTAATGATTTTTGCCTTTCGTATTGTTCGTTTAACTGTTACCCTGAAACAACTAGAAGCGATGCATTTGATAACAACATAGCTCTAATGATTTGCTGCACTTTTGGGTACCTGGGATAATCTGCAGGGTGTTCCATCTTCGGACGACCATCCTGCCGGCGGAGGAGGACATGCCGGCGATCATGTCGAGCTTCAAGAAGTTCAACGACTCATTCATGGAGCAGTACCAAGATTACTCCAAGCTGTGATGTGAAGAGAAACATCATCATCATCATCATCATGGTCGATATATGATATAATGCTGCTATTTTCTAGCAGCGATTGAAGTTAAAAATTAGCTTTAAGCTGTAACTCTGGTGAAGGGAACTCGTTGCTGCGCTTGATATGTATAGGGGGGAAAAAATCTGTGGGAAATGAATACAATATATTCAATATTCAATCTTCATACTACTACTGTAACTGTCGGATACCATTAATAAACCCCTGCCGTTACACTGCTCCGCTTGCATATGGAGCGCATGTGACAGATCAAGGAGAATGTCATGGTGAGGTCTGGATGATGCCGTAGCCGAGAGCAGCTGACACCATGTAATGCTTGGAAGCTCAGTTGCTGATGGTACTGACTAACCACTGGTTTTAAAACAAGATATTTACATAGTTCGAAAATATTATATTTGAAATGTACTTTTCAAGAGGAATTCACATACGATTAGCATGTGGTCAGCGACATTCTTGCTGCTACTACTAGGGGGCTCTGACTTCTTCTCAAGAACTGAATTGCATCATTAAATGTGGCTGGCTGCTAACGCATATCCTCTTGTAGTATTTTTATTAGCAAAAGCAATCAGGCGTGCAGATTGTGAATGCAGAAATCGGATATGCCCATCTTAAATCATCCATCAGCTTGCAGATGCTCTGCTCCTGACTTTATTTTTTATGTACGCGCTTGTCTACATACGGAGTATTTTCCATACCACCGGTTGCTATTGCTAGCGCCCCCATCTTCTTCCTGTTAGTAAGAAAACTAATGTATTGGTTTGTTTCGCCATCACCCGACCGGTCCGTTTTTGACATGGTTGCCGCCAGAACAAAGAACCGGTCAGTCCACACATTGTCGTCAGGAAACTCTGTGAGCGCCAGCTAGGCTTCCTCTAGAAGGGATTTTTACTCTGCTGCAGGTACTGGCTGAATGCATAAAACAAATCGATTGGAAAATCAAGGCAGTCCCAGAGGTGCCAAAAATTTGTAGGTGAGGAAAATAATGCATGAGTGATCCCTCACCACCACTGTTAGTCAAGAGTGTACTAGTACGTACTACTAGTATTCCAGGTTCTGTGTCTGAACATTCCAAGTCCCGGTCTCCGTTTTGACAAGAAACGGTACACACATATTAACCGCATTCTTCTCTTCTACTAATCGGCAAACTATAACTAACGAATGAGCTCCTATCAGGGGGGAGGATATTATGTAGACTAAAACCTACCTACACAAATGGCCAGGCAGCTGCGCTCTCCTACTCTCTGTATATTTGCCATTAGGCGCCCAAACATATCATCAAGATATAAACTTTGGTTAACACTCAGTGTAAGATTTATTTCAGTCAGTGGAGGTTCGGACTTAACATAATTTTACCATTAGTAATAATAAACGTGACCAAGGGGAGAATGATCCCTCCCTTGATATACGTTGTTAGGTAGATGAGACTTTTCCAGTTTATTCGAGCGCACGCAGTAGCTTGGGACTCGAACCTGGGCGGCTTGGCGCGCACTCATAGCCTCTAGCCACTGAGTTAACACTCGGTTCTCAATTTTTACCATAATAATCATAATTTTGTTACTCGTATATATATAGTAAGAAATCTTAGATTTTAACTCTGGAAACCACACTGCGATGCGCAAGGAGAAAAATCAGGCATGTGAATCCATAAAGAAAACGATGGCCGATGTCTAGCAACGTGGGTGTTTGGCCGAGACAAACATTACCACATCTACAGTGACAGAGTACTCAGTAGTCGGTACTGTACTGAACAAGTGGCTGGACTGCTTCATGTTTCGGCCCTGGCCTTTTATATACCAACACCAACATGTGCTGCCATTACAAAGCGCGCGCACACCGGCACGGAGAGAGAGAGAGAGAAAAGAAAGAATGGAGGGTAAGGAGGGGGTAGCTGCTCCGTTGCTGGACGGCAGGATCAAGATTAATGGCGACGGAGAGGATGCGGCAGCAGGGAGTAGGAGGTGGTGGCGCGGCGGCGTGTGGGACCCGGAGGAGGCGGCAGGGCAGGTGGCGTTCGCTGCGCCCATGGTGGCCACCAGCATGGCCTTCTACGCCATCCCGCTCATCTCCGTCATGTACGCCGGCCGCATCGGAGATCTCGAGCTCGCCGGCGCCACGCTCGGCAATTCCTGGGGAACCGTCACCGGCATCGCGCTCATGGTATTTAACTTAACGAACCTGCCTCTCGTCGTTTTCCCTTCGTGTGATCCAAGGGGCTTCCTCCTCCCCACCGAAAATGCTCGCCAACTATTTTCAAAAAAAGAATCAAGGTTTTGGTTCATGGTAGAAAAATATTCCCGAGGGGGTCTGGATTTCCGGTTACTTACCGAAAAATCCCGACCGGTTACCGAACGAATTTGAAAATAAAATTTTGAAAATTCAAAACAATTGATTCCAATATAACCATTTACCGAGAGTTTCTGTTAAAATTCAAATTTTCAAAAAAATTGGGATTTTTTTACCAGTATCAGCATTTCCCAGCGGTGTCGGGATCTCCGGTTACCGGGCGGTAACCAGATTTCCCGCCCGGTAACCAAAACCTTGCCAAGAATCTAGTAGTGTAGAAACTAATTAAAGCGTGTAGTTTGCTCCGTCCCACCACCAAACAAGGCGCGGAGCAGCACAAGGCGGCGCACTGTCCCTGTCACCCTCTCCACTTTGTCTGTGTGAATGGTGAACCTGAAATTATTGGTGCCAATGAAAATATGCAAACTAACAACAAAATAGGAAAATGAAATTATGATCATCATGCCAGTAAAACTCCTCAAGTTTAGCCATCTTATCCTGGCTTCTTCATTTTTCTTGGGTGCCAGTTAAATTGCTCTTGTCATGCACTGGAGCAGAAGCTTGGGGCTTTGCTCCCATTACAAAAAAAACACTTGAGCAGAGGTACACAAACATGCTTCATCATTTTTTTGAATTGAATGCATAACATATTTAGTGTGCTTAACAGAACTTGCCGCTCTGTCAAACATGCTCCATCATTGTAGTGTCTGACCAGAAATAAAGTATTAGATGGATATAAAAAAAATCCAATTGAGCATATTCGCCCATTCTAAGCTTACCTACTGCATATTATCCTAATTAGGGAGTAAATGACCCAAATGGCTTCTCAATCTTCGACGCTATTCACAAATTTTGGTATAACAGGGATCATAGGCATAGTACAGAGCTTGCTTGTCAATATGCTTTCTTAAACGAGAAATGCATTGACAGTACGTGGGGCACAGGAATAGTAGCATTTCCCCCTGTTTTGTTATCCACATGGGCTGCTCTAATCACATCCCTCTTGGAAGGACAATAATAGAAAAAGAACAATGAGTGTAGCATGTCTGTCATTATTTATGATTGGAAAGGTGACAGTGACCTAGATACTGTGTTAATACCATGTCAAAGGACAAAGGGGTAGGAAAGAACTTAGACTTAAAATAATTATTTCCGATTCTTAACTTATATTTTTGGTCAAACAAAAAAAACATTTTGCACCATGGAAAAAACCGACCAGAAATGTTTACCTACCATAAGAGAAGCGTTTACCTACCACTGAAAACCTCTTATTCTTTCAGTGTCAGTGTTTATTTTGTACTAGTCAATAGGCGATATGAAGAAGTTCCAGCATTAATAAAAAGAATCGGAGAAGAATCTTTCAAAGAGCGTACTACTTGTTTTCATTTGTGGATGAGAATTTAGAGAGGACTTGGACCAGGCCCTTCTATGTGAGCACCTAAAATGTGTCGATTTAGTCCGTGCACCTTCACCTGAGTAAAAGCCTAACCTAACTTGCTAATGTTAATGGATGCAAGGTAAAACTCAAAATACAACTTATAGATTCCATTTGGCTTTTCTCCATGAAAATTGGACATAAGAAACATCAATATTCAACAGTAATTCTTACGCAGGATCCTGTTAAGAAATATCAAAATTCAACAGTAATTCTTATGCAGGATCCTCTTTTTTCTCTTCATATAAAAGTGATGTCATCCTGTGTTACTTCTAATTCAAAAGTCGTCCAGTACATCAGCTATGATCAATTGTCTTACAATAAGATTGCATTGTATGCGGTCAATTCCCTAACGTCATGGTTATATTAGCAGTTGGGTGTTCTGGTAGCGAAGATTTGATATAAGATATTTGGTGTAGAGTCAGCTCTTCGATATTTATTTGATATAAGATGCAAGATTTTGCTGTGTTGGGGCCGTTGTTTTAAGATTGCATCTTGTATTGCCCTTGTAGACAGATGTGCACATAACCTGCATCCTGATGGCATGCGAGACTAGAGTATCAAAGAAATTAAGCATGGGTCATACTACTTCAGAGTAAAATACGCACATGGTCACACAACTCAAACAAACTGTGAACTCTGACATATTCTATAGTCTAGTATACGGTAGGGTTTCACTGAGTTTGTTATGATTTATAAGAATCGGATATGACTATGTTTTAGCACATGAGCTTGGTTGTTTCTATCAAGAAATTCCAATTTTGCAATTGATTCATGTTCCCAGGCCTTCACTTTACTACTGAACCTTGGTTGCAATGCAAATCTTAGTACATAGACCAAGAGGAACTCCGCATACTGATCAATGGACTACTTACTGTTATCTCTTGCCATGCAGACTGGATTAAGCGGGTCCCTAGAGACGCTTTGCGGCCAAGGCTATGGTGCAAAGGTGTACCACATGCTGGGTGTGTACCTCCAGGCATCCCTCATCACTTCAGCACTCTTCTCGGTCCTCATCTCGCTCCTGTGGCTCTACACCGAGCCAATCCTCATCTTCCTGCAACAAGACCCTGAGGTCTCAAGAACGGCAGCGGTGTTCCTGCGGTACACAATCCCTGCACAGTTTGCCTACGGTCTCATCCAGTGCATCCTCAGGTTCCTACAGACACAGTCCGTGGTGATGCCATTGGTGGCGTTCTCGCTCCTGCCGCTGGTGTTCCATGTCGGGATCACTCATGCCTCCGTGAACTACCTGGGGCTCGGCTTCGCAGGCGCCGCCATGTCGACTTCGGTGTCGCTGTGCCTGGCTTTCGTCATGCTCGCGGCCTATGTGATGTTGTCCCAGAGATTCAAGCACACCTGGGGGGGATTTTCAACAGAGGCCTTTCAGTACGTCCTGCCCGGCCTCAAGTTAGCTATTCCCTCTGCAGTGATGGTCTGGTTAGTAGACAAATGATGATCCAAATACATTCATTCATTGCCGCTTAATACATCCCCATATTCAGAATCTGATGGTTACCTACAAATGGCAGCTTTGAGTACTGGTCTTTTGAGATATTGGTGTTACTTGCGGGGCTGATGCCAGATTCTCAGATGAGCACTTCTATCATCGCGATGTGGTAACTATCTTTCTCTCCCTTCATATTTGAAAATGAAGTTCATGTTTCTGTGTCTGTAAAATGCTAAACCTCAGCATGATGCTACCTGACAGTGTAAACACTGAAGCAATATCATACATGATCACCTACGGATTTGCTGCTGCTATAAGGTAACATTATGATTATAATGACACCATGCCATATACACTTTGTGAGTAAGTCGACAATGCTGACTCAGACGTGTTGTTTCATTTCAACAGCACAAGGGTGTCCAATGAGCTGGGAGCCGGTAACATCGACAAGGCAAAGAAGGCGGTCAAGGTGACACTCATGCTCTCCGTACTGCTGGGAGTGACATTTCTTCTGCTCCTAGGCATCGGCCATAATTTGTGGGCAGGGCTTTTCAGTAACAGCCAGACAGTGATAAAGGCATTCACGTCGATGACTCCATTGCTCATCGGGTCGGTGGTGCTCGACTCTACACAGGGAGTCTTGTCAGGTTAGTTTAGGAGATCTCTATAAACTGTTTCAAACTTTTTTCAAGTCAAGGCCATTTATCCTTAACCAGCGAACAAAACTTGCAGGGGTTTCAAGAGGCTGTGGCTGGCAACACCTGGTAGCGTGGACCAACTTGGTGGCCTTCTACATAATAGGCTTGCCACTGTCTCTCCTCCTTGGATTCAAGCTTGGCTTTAATACTAAGGTACGAACGGTTGTTTCTGAAACTTAGCTTCAATATCAGGCATGTTTGTTCCGCTCAAACTAATGTTACAAACTGATGTTTTCCTCACTGATCACGTGCAATTTACCTGATTCAGGGGCTGTGGATGGGTCAGATATGTGGTCTCCTTTGCCAGAACATTGTTCTCCTGCTCATCACGCTCCGAACCAAGTGGGAAAGATTGGAACTGGCGGCAAATGGCGAAGAGGGCGACTATGTCTGTTGAGAACTCGGAAAGCTTGTTAGTTTCGTATATTGAACTAGACGTTAACCCGAACATGTAACTGGAGTTTGAGAGATGAAGTACTGTAACTTTAGACTACACTAGCATGTAGCAACATACCCTGAGCATGCTTGGGTGTAACTAGTAGCAAGAAGGCCCAGCTGAATAAATATTGCCACAGTTTTGTGTGATGAAAATTCTGGAAAAGTGTACCAATAGGTCTGCACTCTGAAGCAGTGCTTGCTGATGTTAGAAGGACCGAAAGGAGTTTAGAAACATGTTAATGGTGTAACATTCACAAGGTGCTCTAATGCTTACATCCCTCATTCCCAGATGAACATACATGGCATGGGATTTCATTAATGTGTTGGCTTATCAGGAAACATGGCAGAAAATAAACACATTGCTCATTCACTCCCATGCTAAAAAGCATATGGTACACATGATACAACATGGTCTGTTCTCCTAAGGAAACTCATTTACCTAGCTAGACAGGTGACCTAACTATAACTAAGAGAAACAACATGATTATCATCTCTACTAGGAGCAGATAGCCTCAAGTATGTTGGCTGAGAGCTCTGCGTCACAACAGCGGGAGCACAAATTTCTGTGACTTCTATGTCGCGACAAAGTTGAAGCATCTTCGATGCATCTTCCAGAAAACAACCAGTGATTTTCTCAGTATGTATCAATGCACAACCAGTTTAAGTGCCATGCATGTAGAACAAGCCATCAAGCGATCCCATCCAAGCCCCCCAACTATGGTTTAAATCAAACAGTGAAGAAAAACCATTCAAGTCAAGGCCACTTTCTGGCCAGCAAAGTGCAGTGAAGAGACCGCCAGCCACTTTCTGTGCAAATATTTGCTCGCCAGTCTTGATGCTCCAAATGCGAACAGTACAGTCCCCTCCACCTGGCAATGAAAAGGATTTGGTGAGAATGATAATTTGATGCCAGAAATGCCATTGACATGTGCATTTATAGAACACCCATTTGCCACTATGTTGTTCCATATTCTATATATATTGCCCAAATAAGTAGACATGGACGAGTAACTAACAGCGTAGATTACTGAAACTCATGATTCGACCTTGCAATAACTCCAACAATGCCAAAACAATAACTTGCTGGCATTTCATCCAACATTTACCACGGAATTTAGGAGTTAGAGATGGGGGTCTTTTTAAAAACCGATGCAGCTCTTACCAGCACACTGCATGGGCAAGCATTTAGCAAGGTTAAGTCCAATGCTCACAGAATGGCATATGCAGTGAGGTACTCAAGTGAAAATGCATTTCAAATGTTTTCTTACCCGTTCAAAAAACTATTTCCAGTTTCAATGGGTAACCTCAAAAGGCAATCTTCACAGCAATATATGATAAAAACACCCACGGTAATATCTAGAGCTAAGGATACATTTACCTGACATAAGTAGGGTTTCAGATGGATCAACAACAAGTGGTAAATGAGAGTGTGAATTTACATGCCCCGCATAAGACTGTACAGCCCCCTTCTGAATGGAACGGAGATCAAATAGCTTGATCTGTACAACGCAAAACGCAATAGGTAAGCTGTTGCATGAACCATTTGTTACCATAACCAGGTCAGAGAATCATATAAAGCTCTGTACTTCCTCACTTCAGAGCTACTGATTTCAGATAATACAGAGCTCATCATTTTTTTTATAGTAACTCATCATTTATTTTCAATAACCTAATTTATCTCACCCAAAAAAGTTTTAACTGTATCAGTTTGTTGCATACAATAAAATGCCAACTCATCATGCTGCTCATATTATAATAAGAAACTAAGAAAGATGCATTGAACATGTATGTTCTTTTTACAACAAACTGTACAGGTTGAAGTTCTGAATCTGGCATACTACGCCACATGAAACTTTAGCATTAGTTAAAGTCTGATGACTCTAAGAAAGTGAGAAGTGGGTGAAAGCCCAGTGGTTGGGAGGGGTAAAATCTCGTTCATATTCTCGGTTTCTTCTATACACCGAGTCAGAGGTGCTAGTACCGTCGGTCTCACTCATTTCTATTAGTTAACATCTTGTTAAAGCACACTGAATTGCAAGATAGAAAATCCATTTTGTGGCAAATCAATCCCGTGAAATTTTGAGCACATCTGCTTATAGTTGTACACTCACGAATAATTTTAAAAATAATTAAGAATACACTTACCAATCCATCCATGGAGCTCCCTAAGAAGTAGTGTTCATCCGATGACAGAGCAACCAGGCTGCGTAAGAATATCAATTTTAGCACTAGGAAACTTGACCATGTTCAAATTAGAGTATCAGCAAGGCAAGAACAATACTGATTACCTGCAAACAGATGAAGACATAGAAATAACCCCTGAAGATTTAGCCTTATCAGCCTACAGAAAACTATCATAAGTTATATTCTTGATGAGCTGACTCGGTGATAAATCGGGCATTCAAAATATCACTTTAATCTAGTGATATATCAAAAACTTTAACAGCACCAAAGATGGTGTAAAAAGTCCGAGTGATGGTTACTTCTGATGGCTACATTAACATAATCTGTGTGCTAGGAGTAGTACGTACCTGGTTTCTCCCTCTGGGATTACTTCTTGCAGACAACATGGGAACTGTCCTCGCAGCAGTGATAGGTGAAGCTAGACCACTAGGGAGATTACTGTGCCTTTGCCGCACATCAATAGGGACTATGTTCCCGTTCCGTAGGCCGCAAAGGACAACATTTCCCTGAACAAAGTGAGCAAAATGACTTGGGCACAGTAGAGACAGACAAGGTAACTTATAGTAACTACGCCAAGTGGTAACACATTAGTTGGATGGGTTTACTACTCTATGGTAGCAACAGCAATCATTTAGCAACCAAAGAACAGAAGAACGCTCAAAATTCTGCAAACAGCTGAAGAAATCATAAAACATATGGAACCATCTAAACCCGCAGATAGCACATATGCTGCCAAAGTACAGGCCTGAGGCATCTATTCAGTATGCACACAAGACAAACTGGCAGCTGACTGAATCTTTATATCAAGACTCTAGGGTATGTCAAAGCAAACTATACATGGACCAAATACTTGGCAAAAAGTTTTGATAACTCTCTTGACAATGCACGTCTAACAGACCATTGGACATATGGAAAATACAAAATGGAAAGCGAATATGTATACGTTTAAAATAAATTTTACCGAGTGCACAAATTGCTGGGAAAGAATGTCACTTTTACAGCGGTACAGCGATGATAATGCTCCTGTCTCCAAATTAAGCATAGCAGCCCTATTGTTTAGACCTACAAATAAGATGAGCAAGCAAAGCTTAACTGACACAGAAGAGGTTCCTCCACTGCCACTTCCAAATCCAAGCAAAAAAGGATTACCCACTTTCCACGTGAAAAATAGACAACTTGCAAGCTGCTACAGTTTAGGACGTTGCGTTGATAATGGCAACTACAACATTTAATGTAACATGCCATCGGAGATACAAATATAGCCGAAATATGGTGGAACACAAATATATACAGAACAAGCAAATTTTTCTTTGTAATTTTAATCCATTTCTGTGTACAAGTACTTGCAATAATCTTACCATGCCAATGCATTAGACGGATAGAAAGATTCTTAAGTTTCTGAATGCATCAAATTTGATAGTGCTACTGTTATCTAGCATAAATGTACTGCAGAAAAGATTTAAAAAAAAAAGGAAATAATTGCTCTATGAATTAGGGGAACTTTGGGTGAAGGCCTAAATCGAATTCCAATCTGAGCCAACTCACCTAGAACTGCTTGTGTACCATCCGAATTACAGTCAGCAGTATACACTGTCCGATCAACTGAAGCTACTCGTTCAAGTCTTCCATGAGCATTTAGTGAGACCGTTGGAAAGTCAATAGTGCCAGACAAATCCATAATATAAACAGAACCACCGGATCCTCCGGTTCCAAGAGTAGACACCATGTTTTATGATGTCAAGTAACCCAAGCTTATGTTATACAAGGTAATACTGTAATAGTACAGAACATAAAATGGAAAATTCGAAATGCATGTAACTATGGCAACAACAATATATGCATAAGATAAGCAACAACTTGAGGATACAATGCTCGCTGAGCTGATGAGTTTGTGCTGTCTGCATCATGGAAGTTGCGTCCAAGTTTTTTAATGCAAGTTATCCTGGATGAGAAGTTTAAGAAAGCTGTTTCAGATGACCAGATACTTGCAAGTGCAGGATTCACTGCTGCTTTCTTTTTTCCCAAGGGAATCCAAGCAGGCTGAGGTAAAAACTCCATCTCGTCCTCAAAGTTTGCTAGAGCGCTCCCTAATCCATATAATCTGCCAAATAATTGCAAAAAGATAGTCATGGGACACGAAACACCAGTATGGCCATGAGCTAATACGCTGATATAGAACAACTGAGTATCAAGGCATCAAAGAGAACTTTTAACATATGAAGCAGCATGTGTTATATCTCTAAGGAAAAAAAGGATAATGAAACTGTGGCCTTCCTGATTTAATAGTTTTGATCTTAAATTCTATCGTGTAGCTTGTTAGTGATTCGAGTATGTTTGAGCAGAGAACGGAATAGCATTATGGCATCAGGAATTCATGATAGCCTCAACTAATGGTTCATCAATAATTTGGGAAATAGATTGTAAAGCTTTTTACACCACACGGAACAAAACATGAGTACTACCGACTGAGAACCTCACCTGATTGAACCATTGGTGCTGCCCGTCACTAATAGCTTGGACTCGCAGAGCCCGCTCGGTGTCTGAACTATGGCGCGCAACTCCTCCAGCGCCATATCAGCCACTGAGTGTGTATCTTGGTACTTCCAAATCTGGCGAGCAATGCTAGGATGTCAGCTAATTATATTGCAGTTAACAAAGGGAAAGCTAGAGCGAAATAGAAGCCCGGATGAGCACCATCGGCTGCGACGCCTGCGTGTACTGGCACTGCTGCTTGAAGGTGGACTTGGTGTTGTTGGAGAATATCACACCACCACCATACATCTCCCTGGCATGAAGCAGCTCGGATTGCCTTGCCCTCTTCCTGCACCTCGTAGGAGGAGGCAAGGGCTCAGCGGGTGGCGGCGGAGGTCGAGGACCACGGGTGGGTGCACCGGGGATGGGGCCTTTTTTGGGGAAGTATCGGTTCTTGTCCTCGTCGAAGTAGTACCCGGGCAACTCTGCAAGCCAATGAATCGCGGGCTATTTGATAAAATGCCCCGCTTTACTTTGCCATTTGCCCCAAACGTCACATTTACTTTGGCATGGATGATATGCCCCGTTTTACTTTGCCCAATTGCTCAAATGCCCCAGCCCTGAATATAACAGGTTTCTCATCTAATCTTAGACATGCAGCGACTATTTTGCCCCTGCCCTCTCATCTCACAGCTGAGCTCGTTTCTCTTCCTCCATGACTCCAAGTCACCTCAAAATTGAACAATAGACTGACAAAAAAAATTGACAGCACTTCTCTACAAACAAACTAGATGAATGATAACAATTGCACACCGGAATAAGATATTCATATGGAAAGGGAGAACAAATATGGTGTCTTTGGTTGCATCATAAAAGGACCAGAAATCTCATGCCGCTGGTTACATCACAAAAGGAACACCAATCTCAGGTTCTCTGTGAGTCCACATCTCACAAACTACAAACATGTGCACACAACGTAAGTGCTTTAGTTTAGGGAGTCCACATCTCACAAAATGACCAACGGCAACACCTAAAAATTCGCCAAAGCTAGTTCTTTTTCTTCTTCCTTGGAGTGATCTTCTTTGGAGCAGTTTTCTGGAGATTTCTTGGTGGCGACACCACATGCTCTAATGCTGCATCCTCAGCCATTGCCAGAGATAGTTGCCTAAAAAGGAAATGTTTGCAAAGGTTACAATCATTCATAAAATATAATTTATGAGTAATAAAGAAGCAATTTGTTCACCTTCTAGTGACCGGCCCAGGACTAGCTTGTAACGTAGCAACCATAGAGTTCTTCGTGGGGGTGCACTGAGGAGCCACTGAAATTTCAGCATTTGGTAGCTCGACACACGCGGCACTTGCTGCCGCCCCATCTATTGTTAGTGCATCTCCGGAGCTCTTTTTAGTCTTTCTTTTCCTGTGAACAAAACAATAGTAAAAATATGAACAAAACTTGTTAATGAAAGAGACTAAACACATTTTAGTACCTTTTCCTAACACCATTTGTTGGGCAAGTATTCTGCCTATGGCCCAACACGCCACATTTTTTGCATCTATTTTGGCTTCCCAATCTTTTCGGTTCCTTGTCTTTCGCCTTTGCCTTGCTTTTGCTACCACCACCTTCCAAGTAGCTCTTAAATCTGTTCTTCCTACGCCTTCCCGCGGACACCTTCGGACGTGGTGGATACATTACAAAGCCAAGGTCAACCTTAGGCCACTGTGACTTATCTGTCAGTGGCTCAACTTCTCCTTGGTAGGCAGCCCTAAACTTCTCCAATGAGTAGTACTCATGAATATAGTTTTCAAGTGGGACATTCCTCTTTCCTATCAAGAAGACAAGAGCATGCCAACAAGGCTTTCCGGTGTGCTGCCACCTAAGACAAGTGCATTCCTGAGTAGCTATGTTTACCACATGCCTTATGTTGTCATGTAATATGTCTCTAACCTCAGCTTTTGTTGGGCTTGATTTCTCAACCTTCAAGTGACCAAGACCTCTTGTTTGGTTGTGTATTTGTTGTATCACAGCAGGAAGGATTTTCCCTTTAAGCAAGGCCCCAATTGTTCTCCTGAGCTCAAACAACCTCATTACCCATTGCCTATATGTGTCAGCTAGCTCATCAACAGGGAGATCCTTTATTCCTTTGATCCAAGCATTGAAAGACTCAGCAAGGTTGTTATGTATGTAATCGCATTTGATCTCAGTGTTGAAACTAGACCTCATCCACAACAAATTATGATATTGGTTCAAATATGGACCAACATCAGGACAAGCATGAAGAACCTTTTGCATGTGGTAAACAAAACGTTCTGGTCTGTAGGTTTTAGCTGCTGGCCACATGTTCTTGTAAGTGTCACCGTGGAATTTTTTCATAAAATTCAGCATTAAATGCCTAAAGCACTCTCTCTGTTCAGCTTGGGGGAAAACTTTCTTAACGGCATTTTCTAATCCTTTGCATGCATCTGTACTTACAGCAAGAAGAGGAAGTGGACCAATAGCCTTACGCACTTGTTCCATAAACCATGTCCAATTATCCTCAGTCTCTCCGTCTATGAACCCAATTGCAATAGGGAACATCCAATTGTGCCCATCTAGTGCTGTGCATGAAGCTAAGTGTCCATTCCATTTACCATTAAGAGCAGTAGAATCTATGCTAAGGTATGGCCTACAACCAGAAATGAATCCATCTATGCAAGGCCTAAGAGCCATAAAGAATCTATGAAAGCAAATTTTACCAGAATCATCTACAATAGTGTCCACCTCCACAATACTACTTGGATCTCTCTTTTCCATCTCGGCTTTGAAGTTGAACAAGAACTGAAAGCTATTACCCCATGTGCCAAAAACCTCATCCATAGCTTTTTCTTTCCCCTTCCATACGGTGTGATACTCCATTTTAACATTGTAAGTATCCCGAAGCTTCTTTTGAAGGGCCTTGGCACCTATGTTAGGCTCTTCTCGGAGTATCTTGATTGACCTTTGTTTCACCCATGCTTGAGAGGCCATGGCAGATGTCACTTGGCTGCTCGAATAACAATTATGGGGCCCAACTATTTGGGTAATCTGCATGTATAAAGAGATACGTATTAGTGAAAACACAATTAAACAAGTCACAGTTTAATCATTTTGATGAGCTGCAAAAGATAGATGTTAGTACCCTTGTTGTTTTCTTATCTGCCATTAGACGGGCAGTTATAGACCATGGACACCCCTCAGCCAAACATTCTGCGGACCACCTAGTCCGGTCAGCCTTTTTTACCCCCAGATCAAATTCCTCATTAATGGCAAATTGTTTTATTGCCATTCTACAATCAATCATAGAAGGAAACATTGTCCCGATCTCTACAATAGGGTGGTCTATGTCATACGAAATGTTTAACTCTTCTGGCATCTTGTCATCAACAGGTATTGCTGCTTCAGCTAACATCTCCTTATCAATGACAAGTTCAACTATAGGGGCAGGAGCATGAAGAATAGAGTTTTCATTAATGCCTAATGCCAAACACATCTTTTCTTGAGATATAGGAGCATCCATGGAACCATCCTCAACTGTTTCAATCTGAATGGTGGACCAGTCCACAATTGGTACATGGTCTGCATTCACATCACTAGAATCACCAATGCCTATGTTGTCATCATTTTGTAAACAACTGGAAATTTCAGCATTTGATATAATACTACATTGACTAGCAGCACTTGACGGTATGTTAGCTAAGTCCACTACTTTAGCCATAATCGAGAGCTGTTTTGATTCCCATCTGTCCATAAATGCAACAAGCAACTCACTGCCATTTTGGATGATAGTATGAACCCCTCCTAAAGTCTTGTCTTCACAGAAAAGATGCACCTCCTGAAATGAACCATAGGAGATGTACTCTCCCAGCCTTGATTTTAGCTTCTCCAATGTCATCCCTGTAGTGTTAACCTGCTGCCACACAACATCTTGCTTTGGACAATGGACTTGACGACCATCATCAAACTTGGCGACAAACTCAGCGACTCTAAAAGTTATGTCAAAGCTATTGTCGGCATCGCTCCTACTCGGATTGGGAAAATTACACAAGTTAGAGAGAACAACTAAATTGTATTGTTCTGGCTCTAACACGATAAATATACAGTCCGAAAATCAAGAAGAGAAAATTACCCTTCAGGAGCCGTCGTACTGCTGATAGAATCCATGGCAGTCCTCAGTCCAGATCCATCCCTAGATTCTAGGGTTTCTAGAAATAGACCAAAAATTATCAGAGAAGTATTGAGTAGAGGAGGGTAGTAAGAACCGGAGGAGACTCACCTCTAGACGCCGGGATGTGCTGCCACTCGCTGCCGTTCGTCGTCGCCGCCGAGGTCACTGCCGGCTCGGTCTTGGTCACGGCGTCCGGTCAGTCCCCGAGGAGGATAGTGAGCACGGCGGAGAGGGACGAGGAGGGATGAGGCGGCGGATAGCGCGGCGCTCAGGCTTGGTCGCGGCGGCCGGCTGCTTCCGGTCGAGTCGCCGGCGTCACTGCCTGTCTCCGTTTCAGGCCCCGTATGCGTCTAGATGCTAGCCTGCCCTGTTCGTTCCTGGATGTGTTCGGTCAAATGAATACACCCAGGGGCATAAGGGTAATTGCAGGTGACATATTAGATTAGATTAAGAGTCTATTATTTTAATTAGCAGTAAATCATCTAAATGGGGCATTTGAGCAATTGGGCAAAGTAAAACGGGGCATATCATCCATGCCAAAGTAAATGTGACGTTTGGGGCAAATGGCAAAGTAAAGCGGGGCATTTTATCAAATAGCCCATGAATCGCCTCGGCGTCAAGCGCAGGGAGACAAGTTTGCAGTTCGCGCTGAAGGAGGGAGGGGTGCCTAGAGAGGAGAAAGGGAAAGGACCAACCTTTGGGCGGCATATCGCCGGCGCAGGGTTGGAGCCGAGGGTAGCTCGAGAGGCGGCGGGTTGGGCGGCGGTGGCGCGGAACGCAAGTGCGGCGTGCGGCGCGTTGTTGTCGCCGGGAAGGGTGGACACCCACCTGGTCCTTGTCTGGGCTGGACTAGGGAGTCGGGACCGGACCGACCAAGTACGGGCCGGGTGCTTGTAATGGTATAGCAGACCGGGCTAAATGTGCACCCCATCCAAATAGATGGATGGTTCTTTTTTTCTTTTTGTAAAACAGCCGGTGCTAGGGATGTAAATGGTACGGATAATTTCCGCGCCGTATCCACATCCGAATCCGTTTTTAAGGATATGGTGTGCAATAATATGAATCCGCCGGATACGGACGCGGATATGGATTTTTGTCAAGCGGATATCCGAAGGATATGGTAGCGGATATGGTATTGCTATTATCCGACGGATAGGGATTATCCGCACTTAATCACGGATTATCCGTCCTTATCAATTAGGATAATCCGGTCAACATAGCACTATCATTCTAAATATACATTTAATCCAATGACCCATAGATCAAATCACTCATTCGTAACTTAGTATGACCTATATTCAACATTTTGATGCAATTTACAAATTGCTTCCGGCGAAAATCCCTCGAAAGGTGAGCTATTATTTATCTCTACAAAAGTTTCTAGTTGCTAGATGCAAATTCATATTGCAAATCATCAATCATTTTGTGACATTTTTTAGTACTATTTAATTACTATCTTTGTTTTGGTGTAATTTTAAATGTTTGGCTACTCTCTAGTGTTACTTTTTGCATGGTGACATTACGTCTCTTTGTACGTATTTATCCGATAAGTTTTACCCGTTTTCGGTCCGAATCCGCTTTGTTTCCGATCCGAATCCGTAGTCCGATATTATCCGCATCCGCATCCGTATCCGACCACTATTCGAGCCGCTCCGCATCCGTCAAAAAAATATGGTAAAGGATATGGAGAGGGCATTATCCGATTCGATCCGATCCGTTTACATCCCTAGCCGGTGCTGATTTTATTCCAGCCGAGTGCGAAGCCTGGAGATTTTGGAGATCACCGCGTCTTCATTGCAAGCTTTTGGAGTTGAAAACGAGGTTATTCCGCGGAAAACGCTGTTTGACGAGCGCGCGAGCAGTCGTGCGCTTTGGAGCTGGGACGCGCGCGATTCAATGATGATTCCGATCGCGTTTTTTTTTAATGCGCAACTAGATCTCGATCGATGCGTTGTGCTGCGCACACAGAGACACCTTGAGGCAAAATGGACTACAGTAACCACAACTGGAAACTAATTCACACACTGCACCTACGGTGAAAAAATTTCAAAATCTAACCTCTTTCTGTAGCGCCCAACACGGAGGTGCCACACTCTTCTATGTAGCGTCTGAACTGTAGGCGCTACACTTCTGCGTACGTGGCGCTGCGGGGCCAGCCGTCTGCCTGCGTGGCGTCTGGCAGGTGGGCCCGAGCCGTGCATGTGTAGCGCCTTTGCGCTGGGCGCTACACATAGAGTCACTAAGTCGCGCGCGGCCCTCTCTCCCCCGACCCAAACAACACTTCTCTGTTTGGAGGAAGAGCTGCACCTCCCCCCGGCGACTCCCCTCCCTCTCCTCTCAAATCCTCAAATTAGTTGGTTTTTTCATCGAATCTTGGCTCCATCAAGTTCCTAGAGGTAATCTCCTCCATTTCCCCTTGTTTTCACCCATTGGAAACTTGTTTTTTTGGTTCATTCTTGTTTGCATCTTGGAAACCCTAGAAATTCGATTTGACCCCAATGATCCATGTTGTTTGTGGTTCTATTGCCTAGATTGTGGCTTGTATGGTTGCCTAAATGTTAGGGTTCTTATATGTTATTAGGGCTAGATATTTGTTAGGGTTAGGGTTCTTATATGATAGGGTAAGATACTTGTTAGGACTAGGGTTAGATTGCTTTAGGTAAAATTTATTCATTTTGTTTAGGTGGTATGCTAGGTGAAAGTTTAGGAGTAGCAATATAAGTTAATTTTGCCATTAGTAATGAATTGTTTTAATTTTGCACATTGTTATCTTCATTATTTTAGGAATGTCGAGAATTGTTCATGTTCATCATGTGGACAAGGACGCATTCATGAAAGGTGATTTGGAACCGGATCCGGGTGAGATATCCTTGGTCTTCGAGCGTAGTCCTACCTATGCGGAGGTTTTGGAACAAGTTAGAGTTAAGTTGAATTGGATGGACCGAAGTGATGAAATAGAGTTGGAGGGAAGACATAACACGGGTCATGGATTGCACATTCGTTGGAAGTTTTTGCGTATCAATTCCGAGCTACGTTGGTTGCATACAAGGAGACCGTGGCCGAGTCACTAGACAAGTCTCTTGAGTTATTTGCCACTAGAAAGGTTGATGCTCGTATGAACTTGGACCTCAACCGTAGCGCCTCCTCATTTTATGGTACAAGTCCAACACTCACAAACCAAGACGTAGTCTTTGAACCTCCTTCCACCCAACATGAAGTGAGGAAAAAATTTAGCCCCATTACAAATAATCAAGATGAGGCATTGAGGAGAAACTATGAGTATGGGGATGATGAGTATGAGGACAATGAGAATGGAGTCGAACTCCATGACAACAATGTTGGAGATTTGGACGCATATTATGTGCAAGAGACTATGGCTCATGACATACCTTATTCTCGATGCTATGCATCGGGGTCGGATGACGAGGGTCCGGATGAAGAAGTTGATGAGGAGGGGTTCACGGCGAAGGAGGCGGAAGCCTTCAAGAAGGTATTGGGACGGGATCATCGGATTCCGTTGTTTCGTGATGTTAGTCTTGCGGATGAAGCCACAGTGGACGGCAGCAAGGGTATAGAGCTCGGAGCTAGACCAACTTCTTACCGGGATATGAATCATGTGGAGAGTGGGATATATCCCGGTTTGAAGTTTCCAACGTTGTTGGAATTTCAGATATGGATCAAGGAGTACGCGGTGAAGTACCATCGTCCGTTTAGAGTTGTCCATTCGGACAGAACGAAGCGTTACACGGTTGCTTGCTTGGAGGATGGATGTCCATGGATTGTGCGTGCAAAACCATTCAAAAAAGGGCCCGAATGGCACATATCTAGTTGTGCGGCAACTCACATGTGCCGAGGCAAGAATCTTGATGGCAAGAGTGCCGATGGAAAGAAAGTGAATCAGGACCACCGACAACTGACCTCCGAGTTCATCGCTTATAGGCTTTCCAACTCCATCTCGTCACTTCCAACGATGAGTATTAAGAGTGTCATGGAACTTGTGGAGAACCTTTTTGACTACAAGGTGAAGTATGAAAAGGCATGGAAGGCGGAGCAAGCCGCATTCAAGATGTTGTACGGTGACTGGGAGGAAGCATACAACCGAATCCCTAGGTTGTTGGGAGCCATGGCCGCCACTAACCCCGGGATGGTTCATGTGGTTGAGCCTTTTGGGGAGAAAACAAGGACCCTCAACGGAAAGACTATCTGTGTATTTGGCCGTGCATTTTGGGCATTTGAGCAATGTGTGAGTGCTTTTGAACATTGTAGACCGGTCATCTCCGTTGATGGTACGTTTTTTACAGGTCCATACATGGGCACTCTATTGGTTGCAATAGGAAATGATGCCAACAACCATTTAGTGACATTGGCTTTTGCTTTGGTGGATGCGGAGAACAATGTTAATTGGGCATGGTTCTTTCATCTTTTGAGGACCAAGGTATTGTTGCCTCAAAGGGAAATATGTGTCATCTCGGATCGCCATCAAGCAATTCTAAATGCGGTTGATATTGATATTCCCGGCCATGCTCCTTTGCACCATAGATGGTGCATGAGGCATTTCTGTTCGAACTTCTATAGGGCATGTGGTAGCAAGGAGTTGACCGATGATTTTCAAGATTGTTGTATGGCTTTCTCCGAAAAGCGGTTTGCAAATTTGTACAATAAACTGTTGGCTAATAGATCCCTCAACGCCGGTGGGCAAGAGTGGCTGAATAGGCACATTCACCTTACGAAGAAGTGGGCAAGAGCTTTTGATGAAGATGGCCGTAGGTATGGTCAAATGACAAGCAACATGGCAGAATGCTTCAACAAGGTTCTGAAGGGTGTGCGTGCTTTGCCCGTAACCGCAATAGTTGAGTATACATTCACCAAGTTGAATGAGTATTTTCTAAAGTACTCGGAGGAAACAGATAAGCAGATTATGGGAGACAACAAGCACAAATACAAGTATGAGTTTCCTCCAAAGGTTGATAGTTTCATGCAATTTGAATCAAGGAAGGCAGACTCTCAAATAGCAACAATTTATGATAATGAGGAGTTGATTTACCAAGTTAACGATCCTGGAGGAACCACGGACGATGGTGTCCAACATGGAGGTCGGGCGTTTAAGGTCTCTCTCAAGAATTGTGACTGCACATGCGAAAGGCCACGGTTGCTTCATCTCGCTTGCTCTCACTTGCTAACGGTGGCTCGTACCCGAAATGTGGATATTAATCACCCACTGACAGTTAGACATTCCGAATTCTCTATTGTGACGACCAAAAAAACATGGGCTCCTAGATTTCATCATGGAATTCAACTATGGCCCGATCCGATATGGAAGGTGATCAAACGGGAAAGACAGAAGACAAAGTGTTTTAGGGGTGACATGGACGGTTGGGGCCGTGGTGGGAGAGAATGCCGCAACGACCAATTCCAAGAGCCTCGTGAGAGAACACGTTGTGGGAAGTGCAATGTTGTGGGGCACAACTCAAGAAAATGCACCAAGGAAAAGGAGCAAAAGGAAATGAAACTAGCACAAGCCAACATGTTGGTAGCCAACCAAGAAACAACCAACATGGTACTCCTAGCCAACCTTGTGGGGGTGGTCCTAGCCAACAAGCTTCTAATAGCCAACAAGCTTCAACACAACAAAGAGTGAGTCAACAAGCTTCTACTAGCCAACAAGCTCCTAGACAACAAAGAGGGAGACAACTTGGCCTTCGGAGAGGCCAAGGTGCATTTAGAGGACATGGTGGCTATGGAGGCCATGGCGGTGGTAGAAGAGAGAGTATAATAGGATACCTACGTGGACCATATCCGTATGTACATTATTTTTTGTTTTGCATTACTATTGTTTCTACTTTTGCCTTCTTACATGGCGGTGGTAGAAGAGAGAGTATAATAGGAGACCCACGCCCACGATAAACGCGACGGCATTCAATTACCACGGTCTGCATACGGTGCACGTAAGGTAGGCGCGACGTCGACCGACGGTTGCCGCCGTCGCTAGCTAGCTCAACCTGGGCAGAGAGGCTCACGACGTGGACCTATTTCGTTTTTTTTTTGCTTTTTCGGTCTTTTCCCTTTATTGGTATAATCCACGCACCTTTTTCTTGTCGCATTCAATTTTTTTTAAAGAAGGCTTCACCTCGAAAAGGCTCCCTTATGAGCGCGCGAGCGCTCGCTCGGTTCTGACCCGCAACATGTTCTTCTCTATTTCTCTATTCCCTTTCTGGTGTCGGCGTCTCCCTTCGCTTTTTGTCCGTATGCAGCAGCTCGGAGGGCCACGAGCGTGGGACGCAGCGAGGAAGCGGCTGGGCGCCGGGAGAGGAGGCCGCGCCTTGCACTGAGACGGACACCGGCGCGGTCGCGCGCCGCCGCTCTCGCCGTGCTCACCACCAGAGGAGGCGCTGCCCGCCCTCGGCCTCCCCATTGGCGCGGAGTGCCCCGGCCACGCGCAGCGACGAGGCTACACCAGAGGAGGCGCGGGGGGAGGCGCCGCCCGCCCTCGGCCTCTCCATTGGCGCGGAGCGCCCCGGCCACGCGCAGCGACGAGGGCGTCGAGGCTACACCAGAGGAGGCGCGGGGGGAGGCGTCGCCCGCCCTCGGCCTCTCCATTGGCGCAGAGCGCCCCGGCCACGCGCAGCGACGAGGGCGTCGAGGCTAGGAGCTCCGCCGACGTCCTGGGCATCGAGGCCTGGCGCGAGGCCAAGCTGTCCGCGCTCGCCGCGTCGGTCAACCTTGCCACCGTCGGGGCGGAGGAGCCGGTACTCGAACTTGTCGACGACCTCGTCCGCGATCTTGACAAGCGAGGAGCACGCACGGTCGACCTTTCCACCATCGGGGCGGAGGAGCTGGTACTGGAACTCCTCGACGACCTCGTACGCCTTGTGGACGGCGTCCTTGAGCTGCAACAGCCACCGGGCGAGGTCGTCGCCACCGCTGCCCCTCGCGCCGCGGCTCCACTCGAAGGCACCCGCGACGGTGCAGAGCTTCGTTGTCAGGATCCCGTGCCACGTCTAGCTGCTCGAGTGCAACGGGGACGCCGCTGTTGAGCCACCTGATCCGGTCGGCGGCGCAGGTCAGCACGACGAGGAGTGCGCGGTCAAGGTCGCCACTCATCCACCGCCTTCTGATGTCTCCATTCATCTGCCACTCCAGCTCCATCTCGTGGTTCACCGGTGAGAGAAACGAGGGAGAAATAAAGGGGATAGAGAGAGAGGAGCAGTGCCAAGGCAGGTGGAAATAGAGGAGAGAGAGGGGAAGGAGGCTCACATGTGGTTTCTTTCCATTAAAAATTAGCGTAAAAGTTGCGCCGGCGCCCCCCGAGTGCCTCCCGATACCGTGGGTTGGGTTTGCCGGACAAACTTTTGCCCAAATCTGGCGCTAATCAACCTCCTGGGGCGACAGGGCTGTTTTTTGTCCGCCGGTGTAAAGAAAGTACTCATGGGGACACGACTAAGAGCATTTTCAGCCGTCCCCCAGCGCGTTTGGGACCACACTTTTTGCCATTTTTTGCACCGGCTAATCCAAAAAATTCCCAGCCACACCCCAGAGCACCACCAGGACCACTATTTTGCGCCGGTGAACCTAGGCCAAACCTAGAGTGCTAGGGGGCTCTTGGGGGCTGGTGGAAGAAACGCCCAATCATACCACTCCACGTGCGTTTTTCTATGTAATCGGTATTTTCTAGCTATTACTATACCAGTCCATGCGGCATTTTCTATGTAATGTGAACTTTTATTTATGAACATGATTTTATGGTGCTAAATTTAATTATTTTTTCTAACGGGGTTGATGAATGAAAATTACTGAGTTCTTAAAAGATATTCAAAAAGGTTACGAAGGATGTTTAATAGAAAGTATCAACATGTGAAAAAACTAGTCAAGAATATTTTTTAACTACCAAGATGTGAGAAATTTAGTTATCAACTGGGCCGGAATGTAAAGCTTCACGTTTGGTATTATCATTGGAGAGCGATGAATGGAAATTACCATCATTTTTTTGGAAATGTATATATATGTTCTCTAAAAATGTTATGAAGAGCGATGAATGGAAATTACCAACATTTTTTAAAACATATTCAACTATTATCTCCAAGAATGTTATCACGGATGATGAATGGAAATTACCAACCATTTTTTTGAAACCTATATATATATATATATATTTTTTCAAGAATGTTACCAAGGGGCAATGAATGGAAATTATCAACCGTTTTTAGAAACCTATATATATATATTTCAAGAATGTTTAGGTTGGTAATTGTCATTCATCACACTTGATAACATTCTCAAAAAGGTTTTTAGTTTAGTAATTGTCATTCATCGCACTTGATAACATCCTTGATACGTTTGTAGGTTGGTGATTTTCATTCATGACACTTCATAATATTCTTGAAATGCTTTTAGGTTGGTGATTTCCATTCATCACACTTCAAAACATTCTAAAAAAAAAGTTTTTAGGTTGGTAATTTTCATACATCACACTTGATAAATATTCTTGAAAGTTTTTACTTTGGTATTTTTCATTCATCACACTTGATAACATTCTTAAAAAGTTTTTGGTTGGTAATTTTACTTCATCACACTTGATAACATTCTTTAAAAGTTTTTGGTTGGTAATTTTAATTCATCGCACTTGATAACCTTTTGAAGAATGTTTTTAGGTTGGTAATTTTTGTTAATCCCTCTTCATAACATTATTAAAATGGTTTTTATCTTGGTGATTTTCCATTCATCACACTTGATAACATTCTTACACAAAGGTTTTTAGGTTGGTAATTTATATTCATCGCACTTGATAACATTCTTAAGATGTTTTCAGGTTGGTAATTTTAATTCATCGAACTTGATAACATTCTTAAAATGTTTTCAGGTTGGAAATTTGCATACATCCCAGTTGATAACATTCTTAAACAGTTTTTAGGTTGGTTATTTCCATTCATCACACTTGATAACCTTTTGAAGAATGTTTTTAGGTTGGTATTTTTATTAATCTGCCTTCATAACATTCTTAAAAAATGTTTTCATGTTGGAAATTTGCATACATCCCATGTTGATAACATTCTTAAAAGTTGTTAGGTTGGTGATTTCCATTCATCGCACTTGATAAACATTTTTAAAAGATGTTAGGCTGCTAATTTTCATTCAACGAACTTGATAAAAATTCATACATCACACATGATAAACCTTCTTGAAAGTTTTCAGGTTGTTAATTTTCATTCATCACCCCTTGATAACATTCTTAAAAGATTTTTATGTTCGTAATTTTCATTCATCACCCCTTGATGACATTCTAAAAAAATAGGTTTCTAGGTTGGCGCTTTTCATTCGTCACACTTGATAACTTCTAGCAAGATTTTTAGTTTTGTAATTTCCATCCATCACCCTTGATAAACATTTAAAAAAAATGTTGGTAATTTTCATTCATCACGCTTGATAAAAATTCTTAAAAAAGAATTTAAGTTGGTAATTGTAATTCATGACACTCGACAAAAATTCTTAAAAGGTTTTTACGTTGGTGATTTTCATAAGTCACACTTGATAACATTCTCAAAAAAGGTTTTTATGTTGGTAATTTTTATTCATCACACTTGGTAACCTTCTTGAAATGTTTTTATGGTTGGTAATTTTAATACATATGACTTTATAACATTCTTAATAATAGTTTTCAGGTAGTTTATTCTCATAAATAACGCTTGATAAAACCTTCTTGGAAGGTTTTTAAATTAATAATTTTCATTCATCAAACTTGATAAGATTGTTAAAAAGTTTTTAGGTTGGTAATTTTCATTCATCACACTTGATAAACCTTGTACAATAAAGTTTTTCGGTTGGTGATTATCATTTATCGATCTTGATAACATTCTTAAAAACTTTTTAGTTTGATAATTTCAATACATCACACTTGATATCATTTTTAAGATGTTTTTAAGATTGGTGATTGCCATTTATCACAGTTGATAACATTCATCACCCAGAACGATAACGGTGTTTGATTGTTTTTTTTTAGCATCACCCAGAACGATGCGCCCCCGACCCTCTACTCCCATCATAAAACTTGTTGTTTTCTTTTGCAGATCCGTCAAAGGTTGGATCCCATCTACATTGGGGGGGGGGGTCAGTGAAAGATAAATCTTCAGACATTGGGAATAGGCCGGTGTCGTCGCAAGGAGTCGCACATTTATTGGAGACAACCAATAATTTACTCAATAATATATATTTTTTCTGCACAAGATCTTATTGATTTTTCTACTAGATTTACAGTTTTTTTTACACTAGTTGGAAGTGGAATATTTGTCTACTAGTTGGAAGTGACTTTTTTTCTATCTCCCACCCTTTTTTTTTCTTTGCCCTAAAAAACACTAGCCCAAAAAGGGAATTAATATTGTACGCCTTTTTCTTTATGTAAAGTGACAACTACAGGAAAAACATTTTTTTCTCACCATAAAAAGTGTAGCCGAATAAAAGGGAATAGCCTCCTAAAAAAACTGCGTACAATAACTTTTATTCAAAGAAAAGCAGCAAACAAAAACTTGCGCGTACTTGTTTGCGCAGGAACATGGTCCAAAAGGAAAAGGCTAGAAACGTTCGTGCGCGCGCCTGGTCCGAAACGCTCGACACAAAGGGAACTGTCGCTGCGCGTCCCTGGTAACGCGCGCATTGTATTTTTTTCAGAATGGTAACGCGCGCATTGTCGGAAACCGCGCGCATTGTCGGAAACCATTCGACGGAAAGGTAACTCTCGCGCGCACGCAAGCTAGAAGCGCCCGTTATTCCGCTTCATTCCGCACATGCAACTGCACAGAGACGATGACACAGCCCACGATGTAGCCCACGTGTAACCAGGGTGGTGCACAGGACACCATGTACATATTTCTTTGATACGCTATATGTAATATAGTGTGTGACACCCCCGGTTTTATGCAACTTTCATGTGTGAATTATACCAGAACACCGGGATATTTTGGGTAAAGTTAGCGACGTATGTTGTCCATTTCTAGTCCATTTCCAGCGAATCCGGTTAGCTTGCAAGGGTTCGACGGCAACATCATGTAGGCACCGCCAACGCCAAATATACTCTTTCAACGTACGAAACGGCGTGTTACGTTAAGCGTAAAAACATCACAAATGATGTTTTTCTTAATGAAATCAAATCATGCCTAAAAACAACACATTGATTGATGGCTTTGTTTTGATTATACATACACGAGAAAGCAATGAAACCCTACAACAACGTAGCCGAGGGGAGGGGTCGGGGAGACAGCCCGAGGGGCGTAAGAGTGCTCACTGAGGGCCCAAGGTTATCGAATTACCCCTCGACGAAGGTAACGCAGCAACTTAGTTTTTAGCGGGATCTTCATCTTCCAAATTTTCTTATTATTATCAACTGTTATATCAGGCTGGATTACCACTTTGTACATAGAATCAACCGAGAATAGGCCATTCTTGTTGAGGTTCCATTGAAATTTATCTGAACCCTGTGTCATCTGGACAAAATCCAGTCGCATTAACAAAGCATTCCATGATGCTTACCTAGGACCATATAGACTTCTTCTGAACGAAACATTCAGAGGGAACGATCTCATCACCTTAGCGAGCGTATAGCCTTTGTGTCGCATAATATTGTACAAAACAGGATGTTGTTAACGGACTGTGGCTTGACCTAGCCATTTATCCTCCTGAAACCTAATCTCCGAACCATCCTTAATTGAGAAAGGCCCGTGTGGGAAGAAAAAATTCTTCGTAGCCATGAGGCTAGCCTAGAAATGCAAATTGTTAGGTTTTCAAGGAACTTGAGATACCGCCTGTGAGCCCACATACTTCCTCCTAAGCATGGTTTGCCAAAACCCATCTTCGGTAAGAAGTTTGAAGATCCATTTAACAAGTAGAGCCCTATTCTTGACCTCTAGGTGATGACCCATAAGTGTAGGGGATCGCAACAGTCTTCGAATGTAAGTGTAACACAATTTATTGATTCGACACAAGGGGAGTCAAAAAATACCTATAAGTCTTAACAGTTGAGTTATCAATTCAGCCACACCTGAGAAGCACTTAGCAAAAGATGTTAGTAACACAAGGTGCAAGAAAACAGTGGATGGAGTGGTGTTGTGATGTTTCTCTTGCGTCATCAACACACCTAATATAATGGCAATTGTATAGGTGCACTGGTTCAACGAAAAGATGGTTAATGTTGTGGAATACAGAGTTAAACAAGTGATATTTGTAATCTTCTATAAACGGATCAGTAAGGAAACAAGTAGTAAAAGCATGTAAAAACAGTAGCCATAATAGTAAAAGATGGACCGGTGTTCATAGGTTCACTAGTGGCAACTCTCCAAACAATAGAACAAATGTTGGGTAAACAAATTACAGCTAGGCAATTGACAAATCATAGAGACATAACAATGCTATTATGACGAGATATAGTTCACGGGTTCTAACATGGTAGACATTACGTCAAGGCATATAGGCCGCTATCTAGCATGCATCTATATCTAATAGTCCATCTTAAGAAAGATATCCGGCAAATCTCTTTGTTATTAAGTTACATCAACGAAGTGGTTGCTTTGTGTGCAGCAAACATTTGTGTCGAGACATCGTAGTAGAGTTCATAGACGGGGGTGCCATGAGCCTACTAGTAGAACCGCGGGGGACGTGATAATATGATAAACGAGGACACTGAGTTTTACCTAGGTTCGGCACGATGCAACTAGGCGGCGTTCCTACTCCTGCAATCTCTCTAAATCAGGGTTGAAGCCTGAAGTATACAGAGTACAATGTGAGTATGGTTTCTCTAACTCGGAGATGATCAACTTCTCGGCGAGTTGGCTTCTAGCTGATTGTCTCTCTGTTCTTGCTCCCGTCCGACTTTATATAGATAGCCGGATTAGGGCTTACAGAAAGAAAACCTAGAAGACTACGGAAAGTATCTAACTTGGAAAGTAAGGAATCCGTCTTCTCCTCCAAGCCGCACCACTTTGAGCCGTGGTCCGGGTTCTTCTAGAATTCGGCTTCCTGCGCGTCAGCTTACTGGGCCGCCCAATGGAATGTGATCCATTACCTATGGGCCACCCTGGTAATCTGGCTCTTAGGCCAATGCTGGAAATACCCCTAATTAGCATATATCCGACAGTAGCCCCCAAGAAGGATTAAGACTTCATTCTATCGCTCTTCGTATATTGACATTCTTTTTCAGAAATGGCGGCGTTTTGTCTTGATTCTTCTTTCACCAAAATTTCTCAATGCCAAACTCGGATTTACCGAAATCTGGCTTTTATCCCACAAGCCTTCGAGGAGAAGGAAACTCATGACATCAGCGATGAAATCCTACTGATGTCACGGACGTTTGGGTTCAGTCAAAACCTGAAACCATATCCTATGACAGATTTTCTCGCGGGAAACGTGGAGATAGAAATAATCACCCGGTCCCCTCATTTCTCGGAATTTTCGGGCGTTACACGCGTGCCGCATCCAACGGCTAAAATAGCCGTCGGAGCTAATCTCTGCGCACGTCGGCTATAAATAGCCGTCTCGGCGGCTCCGTTCTTCTATTGTGCTTCCATCGAGCACACGGAGCACCAGCCTTAGCGCCCATAGCTTGTTCTAGAGAACGCAGAGACCCGAGCCCCTGAGCTCCTCTCCGGAAAACCATCGGAGGTTCCAACTCTCGGCCGCGCAGCCCGAAGATGGTCACCGGAGAATCTCCCCGGGCTTCCGACTCCGCGACCGCCGCCATCGAGATCGAGGATATCATAAAGGACCTCGACCCTCTCGTCGATTCTCCCCCGCGCACTGTTGCGAGCGTGCCGGAGGGAGCCACCAGCGAGCCAGCGGGCAGGGATCCGCCTCCCACCGCTAGAGACATGCCGCCTCCATCGACCATTCCTCCTCCTCCTCCATTCCCCGAGTCTGCAGAGGAGGGGAACACTTCTCACGGCGGAAAGGACGTCGCCGCTTCTGCCACTGCCGGAGGCGAGGAAGAGAGCAAGGAGAACGCCGGTAATTGGAGTCACTGCAATGTGGCTCCGTCTCTTCTCCCGGCCATGGAGAATGACATATTCGTGCTGAAAGACAAATGGAGGGTGAGTGAAGATGACGTCGAGCCGTATCCGCAACCTGGCGAGCGCGTGCTTCTGGCATCCCACGTCAATAGAGGTATGGGCTTTCCGCCTTCCGCCTTTTTCTGCCAAATCTTAGATCACTACAAGATCCAACCACACAATCTTCCACCCAATTCCACCCTTTACTTAGCTAGATTCCATGCCATCTTTGAGGGTTATCTAGGGATAGAACCCCGCCTGGACTTCTTCCAGTATCGCTTCAATGTTAAACGCAATACTTCCGAAGGCATACTTCCGACTTGCGGAACCATATCATTCAATCTCCATAGGAATAGGGAGGATTTATTCCTGATGGAGTGTAGACACAACTCGTTGGGAGACCCCAAGCGCAAGGTGTGAAGTATGCAGTAGAAAGTTTTCCCTCAGAAAAGAAACCAAGGTTGAATCGACCAGTAGGACGAAGAAGCACTTCTGAAGGTTGATGCAGCTGAGATGGCAGGGCGCACTACCGGTTTAGCAGCAACGTGGAACCTACACAACACAATCAAATCACTTTGCCCCAACGAAGCAGTCAGGTTGTCAATCTGACCGGTTTTGCTGAACACAAAGAGGTTAAACATATGGTGTGGAAAACAATAGGAAAACAGTAGGAACAGTATGAGAGCAGTATAAAAGCATTAGGTGTTTTATCAGTATGAGGGAAAAAGGATCGGGTCCACAGTTCACTAGTGGTGTCTCTCCGTGAAAGATAATAACATGTGTGGTGAACAAATTACAGCTGGGCAATTGACAGAAATGAAGGCTGCACCGTAGTGCATATGTAAGACATAAAGATTACTATGTGATTCATGCGGGCATTAGAACAAAATACATAGACCGTTATCCAACTGCATCTATGACTAAAAATCCACCCTTTGAATATCATCCGAACAAACGTTGGGTATTAAGTTGCAAGAAACACATAATCGTAGTAAGCAAAGTGTGTAATGTAAACAATAACATCATCCTTAGACAAAGCATTGTTGTTTTCTCCATAATGGCAACAACACATCCTCCATCCGTCACGTTTCTGTCACTCGACCACAGATGAAAAGGAGGCATGAACCCACTATCGAGCATAAATACTCCCTCTTGGAGTTACTAGCATCTACTTGGCCAGATCATCTACTAATAACGGAGAGCATGCAAGATCATAAATAACATAAGCATGAAGATAACATGATAGATTGATAATCATAAGACATAGCATTCAACATTCATCAGATCCCAGAAAACACAACATGTAGCATTACATAAAGATGATCTTGATCATGATAGGCAGCTCACAAGATCTAAACATGAGGTACAAAGTGGAGAGAACAACCATCTAGCTACTGCTATGGACCAGTAGTCCAGGGATGAACTACTCACGCATCACTTCGGAGGAGCGCATGGTGGTGTAGACCCCTCCGGTGATGATTTCCCTCTCCAGTAGGGTGCCGGGGAGAGCTCCCAAACCCTCCCAATCTCGGGATGACGGTGACGGCGGCCTCGGGTGTTTCTTAGGAAAAAATTATATTCTCCTAGGGTTTTTGTCTCGGGGGATTAAATAGGCGAAAGGGCAGAGGTGGTGGAGCCCAGGGGCCCCACACCACCCTCCGGCGCGGCCAAGGGGGGCGCGCCGCCCTATGGTGTGGGCCCCCTGAGGTCCCCCTCTGGGTCTCTTTGGAACTCCGTGGAACCTTCGGGAATTCTAAGACTTCCGGGCTTCGAATTTTCCAATTCCGATAATATTTCCAGAACAACTTTTCTGAAAATAAAAACAATAGAAAACTGGGAACTGGCTCTGTGGCATCTTGTCAATAGGTTAGTCCGTAAAATCAAGAAAAATGATATAAAGTGTATAGCAAACATGTGGGAAACAATAAGAAAACAACATGGAACATCAGAAGTTAAGGATACGTTTATGACGTACCAACATCCCCAAGCTTAGTTCCTACTCGTCCTCGAGTAGGTAAACAATAAAAACACATAATTTCTGAGGTGACATGCTACCAACATAAACTTGATCATCAAAAATGTAAAAGCATAAGTAAGCTGAGATCATAGAACTTTAACACAACCATGATAAATAGAACTTTAATAATAATGCATAGCAATCACCTTGCATCATGAGAAGTAACTCAAATAAAAGATCATGAATAACAATGCAAAGAAAGATATACGTTTGTTTCAAGTATAGAGAAAACATGTCAAAGTGATATTTCGCTAGTCCTTAAGAGTGGTGCAAAACATAAATGCTAGGAGACCTTCAAAGTTCATGAGGAAGACTAGAACAAATAATTAGAGAACAAGCAATAACACATCATGATTCAATTAATAATGTTTCTGGGAGAAATGCACATAAAACTCAGAATGGCAAAAATGCTCTCTCAACTGTGCATAAAGTTAGAAGATGGAGACTCAACATAAAAGTAAAAAAAAGGCCCTTCGCAGAGGGAAGCAGGGATCAACTCATGTGCTAGAGCTTTTATTTTATTAAACAGAGGTATTGAAAACATTTTTTTAAGAGGTGTATGCTTATGCCAACGAATGGTAAACAGAAAATATAGTACGTCACAAGCCAACTAGACTTCACAAGAGCGGCTCCCATAGAAGGACGCATCTAGGTAGAAGGTCATCCCTCTTTCTCTTTTGTTTACACAATTATGCTTTGACTGATAAATCAGTGGCAAAAATAGTGAAGATAATTTGTGTTATTAATTTGGGGCTGGGCACCCCGCTGCCAGCTCTTCTATCATTGGATAAGCGGATGAAGCCACTAGTCCAAGGTGTGAAAGTCCAATCAGCAAGTGAGGTAAAGATTCTCTATTTACGTCCTCATGAGCTAAAACAGGAGCACAAAACAAGAGTAATTTTGAAAGTTTTAAAGGTAACACATGAGCAATTTACTTTGGACTGGCGGTTAAATACCACATGTAGGTAGGTATGGTGGACACAATTGGAAAACTTTGGTTTTTGGGAGTTGGATGCACAAGTAGAGCTCATACTCAGTACAGGTGGAGGCTAGCAAAAGACTAGGAGCGACAAATCAAGAGAGCATAAGAGCCATAATCATGCATAGCGACATAAACATCATTAATCAAAACATAAGTGGTACCATAAGTTCAAAAACTGAATGATCATGGAGGATATTAGTGACTGGTTCATAGTCATAAACATGGTGTGAGCATGCGCCAAGTCAACCAAATAAAACATTCAAAGGAGAACACCACAAATTTATGCTTGAATATGACAAGAACAACTCATGATTCTTTGAATGGCACATCAAACACTCTCAGCTATTTGAGGCTAATCATGCTACTCAATAATCACAAGGATTTAAAAATAAAATAACATCTAGCATGATATGTAAAAGTTCTAGCCACAGTCTATACAAGTTTCTACTTGCACCGTAAAAAATTCTACCTCAAGTAGCAGTTTCTTTTCCCAACAAGCACCATACAAAACATGCTTTAACAAAAACTCTCTAAATTCTACAGCAAGCAAACATGAGAGGACTCACATAAAACTACTAAAACTAACAGCTCTGAACAAGAGATGTAATGAAAACGAGAGCTAAACAAGAATTTTTGCAGCAACTAGAAGAAAAACTAAGAGTACTAGCATAGCAAGTATTCAAACGAAAAAGCGGAGCGTGTCTCTCTCCCAAACAAAGAATTATAGGATTCAACTATATTATTTCAGCAAGGAAAACAAAATAAAATAAAGGAAAACAAAAGAAAAACAAACAGACGCTCCAAGTAAACTTCATACGATGTGACCGAATAAAAATATAGTTTCACGAGAAGTGACCTGATAGATAGTTGACGAAGAAGGGGATGCCTTGGGCATCCCCAAGATTAGATGCTTGAGTATACTAAAAATATGCTTGGATGAACCACGGGGGCATCTCCACAGCCTTGGCCTTGCACTCTTCTTGATCACATATATCACCTCTTCTCTTGACCCTTGAAAACTTCCTTCACACCACACTCAAACAGTAATTCGCATTAGAGGGTTAGTGCAACAATTAAAAATTCATGGGTTCTGTATGGAAAAAGTGCTATTGATAATTTTAAACATTAGATACAGCCACGGATATTCCGTGAAGCAAAGAAATCCACTTGACATCGCAAAAGAATAAATGTAAGAAAAATGGCAGAATCTGTCAAAACCAGAACTGTCTATAAAGACGAATTTTTTCGAGGCACTTAAGTTTCTCAGATCGAAAAACTTAAATAACAAAAAAGTTGTGGAATTTGCTGAGAAATAAGCATAGAAAGTTTCAGATCATTCTGATCTTCCAGTATTTTATACGATTTTTTATGGTGGACAGGAGAAATATGTTTCCTGCGCAGAAATCCGAAAACCAACTCCAACTCTCGTCAGAAACCTTACTTGGCACTACTAAAACATGAAAAGAAAGATACAAAGGAGTTGCTACAGAAGTATAAAACCCCTTGACTCAAATAAAACAGAGAAAAACAAAGCAAAAATAAAACCATGGGTTATCTCCCAAGAAGTGATTTTCTTTAACGCCTTTTAGCTAGGCCCAGAAAAGTGGAATCAAGTATTTTCGAGTGAAGAAGATGCTCACATAAGAAATATGAATTAAGCAAAAGAGAGCATCAATAAGCAAGTATAAAACGAATTTAATTCTAACCCACTTCATATTCATAGGAATCTTGTAAAGAAATAAATTAAAGAAGCTCAAACTAGAAATCATGGGAAGGTAGAACAAGAGCAACTTCAAAACTTTCAACAAAAAGAGAGGTGTTTTAGTAACATGAAAATTCCTACAAACATATTTTACTCTCTCATAATAATTTTCAGTAGCATCATGAACAAACTCAACAACATAATTATCACATAAAGCATGTTTGTCATGGTCTAAAATCACACAATTCATATCAAGCTCAAAAACAGTGGGATCAAAACTTAAAATCAGCTCCTCTTTTTTCCCAATTTTAGCAATAGCAAAAAAGATGATTGGTCACTCTTAAAAGGTATAGGACACATTATAGCAATCCTATTTTTAGTAGCATTATAATTTATTGCATCAAGTAACATAGGACCATCATCAAGAGCATTATCATAAGATTTATCCAAGTAGCATGCATTATCATACATAAAAGTAGCAATATCATTCTCACAAGTTTCATTCATAATAGTATCAAGGTCACAAGTATAGAAAGTATCAATTTCATCAAATAATGTATGATTTAAAGAGTTACTATCATTGGAATGTAGACATGGGTAGCTCCATTCTTCTTCCTCTTGATCATCACTATCCTCCTCTTTTTCATCCAATGAGCTTCCAGGTTCAGCAGTTTCTTCTTCCATAGGTTCCTGTAAGGCATTAATCTCTTCCTTAGGTTGAGATAATTTATTAAGATATTCCATTATGTAGTAATTATAATCCTTGTAATTGTCAAAGCAATATTCAAGTATAGCATAAATCTCGTATTTATAAGGTGCATCAACAATACTTTCAAGCAAATAGACAATTTTGAATGCACCCTTCCAAGCAATAAATTCTTAAATTTGTTCCACATTATATAATTCATAATTTCCCTTAACATAAGAAGATATGGTAACATCATCATTATACTCACATTGAAAAGGGAGGTGTTTATACCTCCTACAGCAGCAAGATTTCAAAGCAATAAGTAACATTCAAGTAGAGCACAAGTTTTTAGCATAGTCATGCAATTTATTAATTTGCTCCCATAACTGTATTCCTTTTTGTGACAAGCGGTGTTCCTTATAATATTTTTGTTGTTCATCTGTGAACCCACCTTGCCTATAAGATCTAGTTTCAAAGACATCAACCATTGATAGCAAGCATGATAAAGCAAAAATAACTAGAATGAGAACTATTTTTTTATGTTTTTTATAAAGAGAAGCAAACAAGACAAAATAAAATAAACTAAGAAAAACAAAAATAAAGAAAAGAGATTGGAAGTGAGAGAATCCCCTTGCAGAAATTCTCTTCCTCCCCGGCAACGGTGCCAGAAAAGCTTGATGGAGTGTAGACACACGCTCGTTGGGAGACCCCAAGCGCAAGGTGTGAAGTGTGCAGCAGCAAGTTTTCCCTCAGAAAAGAAACCAAAGTTGAATCGACCAGTAGGAGGAAGAAGCAATTCTGAAGGTTGATGCAACTGAGATGGCAGGGCGCACTACCGGTTCAGCAGCAACGTGGAACCTACACAACACAATCAAATCACTTTGCCTCCACCCTCTGAATATCATCCGAACAAACGTTGGGTATTAAGTTGCAAGCAACAGATAATCGCAGTAAGCAGAGTGTGTAATGTAAACAATAACATCATCCTTAGACAAAGCATTGTTGTTTTCTCCCGAATGGCAATAGCACATCCTCCATCCGTCACGTTTCTGTCACTCGAGCACAGATGAAAAGGAGGCATGAACCCACTATCGAACATAAATAGTCCCTCTTGGAATTACTAGCATCTACTTGGCTAGAGCATCTACTAATAATGGAGAGCATGCAAGATCATAAATAACATAAGCATGAAGATAACATGATAGATTGATAATCAGAAGAAATATCATTCAACATTCATCAGATCCTAGAAAACACAACATGTAGCATTACATAAAGATGATCTTGATAATGATAGGCGGCTCACAAGATCTAAACATGAGGTACTGAGTGGAGAGAACAACCATCTAGATATTGATATGGACCTGTAGTCCAGCGATGAACTACTCACGCATCACTTCGGAGGAGGGCATGGTGGTGTAGAGCCCTCCGGTGATGATTTCCCCCTTCGGCAGGGTGCCAGGGAGAGCTCGAGAACCCTCCCGATCTCGGGATGACGGTGACGGCGGCCTCGGGTGTTTCTCAGGAAAAAGTGGTATCCTCCTAGGGTTTTTGTCTCGGGGGGATTAAATAGGAGAAATGGTAGAGGCGGTGGAGCCCTGGGGGCCCCACATCACCCCCCGGTGCGGCCAAAGGGCGCGGTGCCCTATGGCGTGGGCCCCCTGAGGCCCCCCTCCGGGTCTCTTCGGGACTCTGTGGAACCTTTGGGAATTCTAAGACTTCCGGGCTTCGAATTTTCCAATTCTGAGAACATTTCCAGAACAACTTTTCTGAAACTAAAAACATCAGAAAATAGGGAACTGGCTCTATGGCATCTTGTCAATAGGTTATTCCGGAAATTCGATAAAAATTACATAAAGTGTATAGCAAACATGTTGTAAACAATAAGAAAAAAACATGGAACATCGGAAATTAAGGATACGTTTATGACATATCAGTTCCCTAAGATCAAAACCTCTCAGTCCGTCAAATTCTGGACGGGCTCGTTCTTTTATCACGCGGAAGTTCCGTTTCCTGGAAAGGAAACGGGCATTCCGCCTTTCGTCAATTCCGCGGCCACGCCCCAAGATAATTGGGAGTTGGACACGGTACAGCTTCTGCCTCCAGACCTGATGAGGATCAAGAGGCGAATCACAAAACTCGTCTCTTCCACCCCTCCGCTAGCTGGCATGGATACAATCATCTGCTGGTTCGTAAGGCGGATTCAGCCCCTCGCCTATCGCGGTAAACGGCTTATGTGTGAATACACGGGCCCATACGATGCGATCAGGGCGATGAAAGGCGCTTTGAACAAGAAAGAGTTCAAAAAGCGTGTGAACCAACTCGTCTCCACTCGTGACCAGTACGAGGAGAGCCGAGAAATGTACCACGTGAAGCATCCCGATCCCAAGGTATACTTTTATCATTTGGGGAATTTCTTGAGTTTCATATTTTTCTTGAATGTTTATAATAATCCGGATTTTGGGTTATTTCTTTTTCAGCTCCTTGAACTTGCTGAAAGCGAGATTGCTTCTGATGACGATCTGGCTACGCTACGAGCCAACTTTCAATCTGGAGGGTAGAAGCGAAAGAAGCCATCCGCCACCTAGGAAGTCATCGATCTTGACGGCGTGGCCGTTACCACTTCCAGGTAAGAACCTGATTTTTTTCATTTGTATGCTTTCTGTTGCATGTTCGTGTTTCTCAAAATCTCAAATCTCGGATTTTCTTCCCTTCTTTCTTTTCTAGCCTTGCCTCTACCACCTTGAGGGGAAAAGGCCGGAAGAAGCAGAAAGCTGCTGCTCATAGGGGAGTAAAGCCGTCTCCCGTTGCTGCCCCAGACACTCCAATGGCTGCGGGGGAGGAAAACTCGGCTGCGCGGGAGGAAGAATATCCCCTGCAGTCCAGCCAACCCATTGCACCCGACACAGATGCGGGGGAAAGGGCGGCGCCTGATGAAGCTGGGCCTTCAAATCTTCCCAAGGAAGACCCAATCCCCACTTTTGACGAAAAATTCAAGGTAAAGCAAGAAGATTGTTTTGACAAACATGGGTATATTCATCCGTGGGTGAAAAAACACTTTGCCCGAGCTCCCTTGGTTTGTCCTTGGCCGCAATCCGGCCTAGTCATAAGGAATAATTACGTGTTCTTGTCTCGCCAGGTTTTACAAGACGGCATCCACCACATGGGGATTACCTTTGCGGAATACGCCAAGGAATTCTCCGAGGATCTCGCTGGTTTGCAGAGGATGAGCCAGGTATATAACTCTAGCCCCCAAGTATTAAGATAAAGTATTCTTTTCTTTTTGCCTCAATGCTTTTTTATTCTGCCTGATTATCATCTGACTAACAACCTTTCCTTTGTCTATTTCTCAGCAAACTGCCCAGAGCATAAATTTGGAAGTTTTCAACAAGCTTACCATTAAGAACCAAGAGGTTAGATCTCTTCTTGGTATTCTTAATGATAAAGACTCGGAATTGGCCGCAGTTCAGCAGCATCTAAAGGATATAGCAGGTAAATGTCTTTCTCCATTCTTACTGTTGTTTTCTGAATTTTGCCCAAGTCTTTTTCCAGATTTTGAACCTTTCAATTTTCATTCTTTTCAGCTTCTTTGGATAAAATCAAACAAATTGTTGAAGATGCTAGCAACGCTGAAAACCTCTGCAAGGAAAATTCGGAACTTTACAAGATTAATGTAAAGCTCCAAAAAGACATGGAGACGAGCCAACTGGCCATTGGTCTGGCCGAGTCCCGAGCTTCCTCTCAAGCTGAGAAGGATAAGGCGACAATCCGGGACTTGGAAAATGCCCTCAACCTTGTGTCGCGACATGACATTGTTGTTTATTCACAATGATATCATAATGTGACAACTATCTCTGTAGACACGTCAAGAACCTTCTGTCGCGTGTTATATGTTCGTCGAATAGTTAACCTGCATAGACGCATTAGTGTAAACAAATTTCCCCTTGTATAATTAGTATTATATTTAACAAACACCTCAAGTTGTACTTAGTACGCAAACTCGAATTTTTTTCCCTTTAAGGGAATTGTTTTGTTAATATCTCATACATACTTATTTATATAGATCGATAAAACTTTGCCACAAATCACAAGATCTTTAGTAGTCAACTCTTAATTTTGTCATAAAAATATTTAGGACAAAACAATCTTTATGATCTTCTTATTCCATCAGGAATTACTTCAGATTTATCAACTCGAATTCGATGGTATAAAATATTTTTTGTCTCTAAGTCATTTTGATATCCTAGCCCTTTTATTATCTTTACTAATTACATGCACATCCTTTATTCAAGTTGCCTTGAATCCTTTTAATCCACAATGAATCTTAGTAATAGTCTAAAAGAATTATCAATTGGGATTGCTTCCGCTCAAACAACTCTGATAAATATTTCCGAAGATTTAATAATCCCTTCAAGAAACAACATCATCCCACGGAATTTAACAAGGAATGAATTCATTAAGAATCACATATCTCTAGTAACAAAACATTGTTATTTATGTGGTGGTTTTACATAAGGATTTCCAATGTAAGATTGGAACAACCAACAAAGTATAATTTTGTTCCTCCATCTTAGGAAGTTTTAATATTTCAGAAAATTTAAGATTCTAAGATAAATGTGTCTCTTTATAGTTTATCTTTCAAAACAAAACAATGACACATAGTAAAGACAATAATTTTGTGCTAAAATTCAAACTTAAATTACTATACTATTTCATGGGTAATATCAAGTACTTATTTGCAAAATAATCTTTTTTAGTGCTGACTTTGTCTTACTCGGTCAGATAATGTATTAAAATCTTCAAGACATCACTAAGACATAATTTCTAAATTTACTGTGAAGTTTTGGCTATTAACGAAAGTATCATCAATAATCCAACAACTATTTTCTTGTTGACTTCACTATGTGCTTGAAAACCTTAATGAAATCACCCTTCAAATAAGTGTGAAATTCATCAAGTCTTTCACTCGGTATCTCAAACTTCCTTGATCATGCATGTGATGTGTTTGAACTCATAGTACCACTTGAAGGTGGTGTCAACCCAATCACAAAATACTTTAGAACAAATGATAAATCACTAATTCAAAAGATCCGTAACTTGAGAATCCACGAAGGGAGTAATCCATAATATTCTCGTAAGATAATGACAACTTCGTCCTATGAATCCACAAGAGTATTACATCGCCAAACATGTGACCTTGTTACAATAACTTGAGCCGAAACTCGTAAATATTTCAAATTTACAAAAATAAAAGTGGATATATCTTCATCCTTGGATGATCCTTTATGCGCCAATCTTGACGCTCATCAACACTTTTTATTCTTCCGTCTCCTTACTTTCCGCAGCTCCTATATCGAATGCATAAAATACTTTAGTAATCGATACACTAGAGATACTAGTAAGAATGACAAATATTATTTTGGTATAACTCTTATACCTTTATCACCTTTGGTGAATTTCTTATTTTGGTCGAGGAAGCTTTTACAGTTCCTCTTCGAATCCCTTTATTTTTATAGAAAAAGCATCCATACTTGTTTTGAGAGGAAATTTTGGCCTTATTCTGTGTCTTAGAACCTTTGCTCTTTTTGTTCCTTTTCTTCTTGAATGATGTAGTTTGGAAAACCATCAATACTTGATTGTTTTCCCTCCACACACCAGTCTTAGCAGTTTTCAGCATATCAAGGAGCTTATTTGTTGTTTTCTCCATCCCATTCATGTTATAATTTGTTATGAAACCGTTGTAAGACGAGGGAGTGAAGGCAACACCAAATCAGTACTTAGCTCATTCGGTATTGACAACCCTAAAGTCTGAAGCCTAGTTCTGTAACCAAACATCTTGATTATATGATCGCTCACTGAGCTTCCTTCTGCCGTGTTACATGACCACAAAGCCTTTGTTATCTCATAACGTTCAGTCTCGTCTTGTGTCTGGTACATGGTCGTGAGTGCAACGATCATATCATACGTGGACGTATAATCAAACCATTTCTATAACTCAGGATCCATACATGTCAACATGAGACATTGAACAACTATTGCAGCATCACTCTTTAAGGTGTGATCATCCTTTTCAGCATCAGAAGTGTTTTCATCGATATCCTCTCGATGAGGAGCATCAGGATTGATATCCCTGAGAACAATTCTCAGGGAACAGACCCAATCCGCATAGTTACTTCTACTGGCAGCAAGTGGTTTCTTCTCAAGTAGTGGACCAAGGTTAATACAGGTGCATTATGAGCCATGGATCTACAACAACTTAATAGTTCACTTAGACATGTTCATAATTATTTACCAAACACGGAATAAAATAAATTAACTATGTGCTCCCACTAAAACTGATATTCCTCGTGATCAGAATTTAGTGTATTGCGAAATCCACGCTCAACTCATAACCAAAGGATGTATCCAACTCAATGATTACAAGCTTACAACAGGTAGGCCAAATTTTTAATCACTTCCTCGGTAACTTCCGCTTCACCTTTCAATGTATGTGCTCCAAGCTCATGACTTTCATGCCCGAATGACAAGAAAACCAACTGATCTTGTTGCAACAAGTGATTCCATGTTGACCCTTGTATCCAGGTGATGAACATGGATCAACTTGATGTCCACCTTCGGATCATAAGAACACGTTGACCCTTGTATCCAGATGATGAACGCGAACCCCAATCAGCTTGATGGTGCTACAGTTGGGACAACACGAACTATCTTGATTTTTTTAAGAGGAATCACCCTAATAATCACGTATACTGCGTAATCAAAGGACGGAAAGAAAATAGATATAACATGCATGAGTAATAAGTATTAATGTAGTATAGTCTTCCTCCAGCTCCAATGGATCCTGCGTTGGTGGCATGATGGAGGCGATGACCTCTTGGGTGTCCCGATATCACGAATTGACCAAGAACATGAAGAACGAGGAAGAACGTGAGGGGAAACAAGGGTAACAAGGGGTAACCGATAAATAGCAAACCCTGCCAATCAAATAACCCGACAACAAACCCCGAGGGTAGCCTACAAATCTCTCGGATCAAGTCGATCTTACTCTTGTTGAAACCACTTCACCTCCACGGCGGGTCCGCTGAGCCAATAGAATCTCAAATTTTAGTTGAGAAAGATTGGGAAGTTTGTCGCGGAATATCCACGGCAGACGTTACCGGGGGTAACTTAGGTTGGGGAAAATTGACTCTGGTGTTTGGGAGAGGGTTTAGCTCAGAGGAAATCATATCAACTGGAGATCTGGAAGCTCAGGCTGCAATGTCGCCGAGACTCCGATCTAGTGTTACAAGTATCAGCTCTCGTACTACTAGAATACTCGGATATCTGGAAAACTCTGGTTTCTCTGTTCCAGGAGCCAGTTTATATATTACCCGGCTATCTGGATTTCTATACAAGGCACACCCGAAATCCACACATAACCCTAGGTTTTCTAACCGTGGCCCCAGAGCACGAAGTACAAGATCCATGCTCCCTTTTAGGCCTTCTAGAAACTCCTCCACCCTGGACCGGGTCTCGCGTGACTTCCTTCTGGCCGGGTCTCGTCCAGGTATGGGCCTACCGGGTTATCATCCCCCCAACAGTAGTCCCCAGAATAGCTTGGGCATCGTGGGATCGACCATGAAGCGCATGCTATTCCCCGCAAAACAATAAACATTCATATCCATAGCATACCGGGTTAGATTGCTTTAACTATAGCCAGGCCTGCTCTTTGGGCGGTCCATATAATTACCCAGTTTCATTCGAGCCAAGGTATTATTTCCCGGGTTAACACTCCGAGGATCATAGCATGACCCGGCCTCCATTTCTCTATCGACTAGTCTGAGTGACAACGTCTCAAATCCGATTCTCTTAGCCAGCCTGATTGATCCGGATGTCACGCGATAATCATCAGGATTATTATCCCCAAATTCATGGACCGGATCAAATCCTCCCGAAAACAGCTCACCTTACCGTTTGGGACCTAGGGTTTTCCCTGCGCTTATAAATAGGCTCAAGGGGAAAACCCTAAAAGTCCAAACACCATTTCCCCCTTCTTCTTCCTCCCTCTCACTCTCGCCCAAATTCGTAAAAGCAAACCTTAGCCAACGAGCTCACCGCCACGCGCGCCGCCAAGCTCATCGCCGGCCGCCGTCCACATCTCCGCCGGCGCCTCCGTCCGCGCACCCATCCGCGCCTCTGTCCGCACCATTGGAGCTCTCGGGGCAGCTCGTCTCCGCCAACGAACCGCCACCACCGCACACGCCGCCGTCTGCGAACCGCCGCCGCCACGCACGCCTCCATCGACGGACCGCCGCCGCCGCGCACTAAGATCCACTCCGGTAAGTTCCATTGATTTTTAGATCTAGCTTTTCACCTTCTCCAATCTCAAGCCAATGTTCATCCTAGATGCAATTTTCCATCTTGCCTATATCTTCCTTCCGTTGCTCTGTAATTGAATGCATTTTTCGGAACTTTTAGATCCATACTTACTCGCACTCAATTGTACCTAGATCCATTTTCATGGCGCCCAAAGCTAGCACCAAGTCCAAGGGGAAAAACCCGGCTTCGAAGCAAAAGCCGGGTCAGTTGATTTACGCCAACTGGGCGAAATCGACTGTCACCAAGGAGAAACTCGATGAGCTAGACGAGTCTGGGGTTCTGCCCGCAGAGTCGGGCATCCATTGGAGGATGCCTGGGGAAGAGACCCGGCCTTCACCCGGTCCAGGTGAGTTGGTTGTCTTCCTTGAGCACGTGATCCGGGGTTTCCGCCCCCGGGTCACCCCTTTTTCCGCGAACTTCTGGACCACTACAAACTCCGAATTTTTGACATTGGTCCAAACTCAATCTTAAATATTTGCCACTTCATAGTTATTTGTGAAGCCTATCTCTGCATTCCCCCAAACCTTGCTTTGGTTTTGGAGTTATTTCAATGCAAACCCTGCCGGGAGAGCACGGACGGGCCCCTCCTCGTTTGTGGTGGTGGTGGGGGGTATCCATTCAGAGACGCAAAAATTCTCTGATGCCGACTCTCAGACTTCACAGTCATGTGAAGCACTAGCAGAAGACCTATTTCTACTGCCAAGACACCTCCATACCCGGCTGGAAGCCTCTGCTGGATTTCTCAGTTGAAACTCTATCCCTTTCCGACAATCTTAGCTCTTTCGCACCCAAAGCCGAGAGACAGTCAATCCAGCCCCTCCTTCATAAGCTTGTCGTGTTAGCAGCCCAGGGTCTTATTGGGCTAAACTTAATCAAGACCTGGATCAGCTGCCGGATCGAGCCAAATAGCGTATGCCCAAAGCTCATCTGTGAGTATTCCGGCCACCTTACCGATTCTCTCCGATACTCGGAGAAATCATACCCGGCTCTAGATGTGAATAAGGACATGAAGAACTTCTTGGCCGAGAAAGTTGATGTCATCAAAAGCATCTCCGGACTCGGCCCCTTTACGCGCTCTAACCCGGCTCCTCCAGTAAGAACCGATTATCACCTTATATACCGACTGATCTTTCTTATGTACACGTACTAACTTTTGTCTGTTGTTTCTCACCCAGGAAACCGATGCATTCTGGAAAATTGTCACCCCTCCCCCTTTTGAAAACTCGGAGGAGGAGGAGGAACCGACTGACATCCATGAAGGTAATTCTGGGTCTCTGCTTAATAAATACTTTGTTAGCCTACTAGACCAAAATTCTTCTCCTTCCGACAATTGTAACACCTGGGGTGTTACCCTAAGTAGAAAGTGTTTGTTTTCTTTTTGCTTTGCATGCATCATATGCATAGCATCATGTTTTCAAAACAACTGGAAAACTCAAACCAAATTAAACTTTCAATCCTTGTTCAAAATTTCCAATTTAAAAATTGCAAACTACAACAACTCAATTGTTTTCAAATAGTTGGAAGTTGATTTATTTAAAATTGCTTGTTAATGAATTTCCCTTTTGTTAACACCCCAAATGATAATTTCAAATTCACTTCAAATTCAATCATAATGGGCAAGATCAAATTGTGGGTTTAAGAAAATCAAATTATTGCAAACAATTAATTCAATAAGGTCTCATAAAATTGTTGGGGTTATTGAATAAATTGTTTTAAAAAAAATCAATCTTTATGGAAAATAATGAAATTTCAAATACCAACTTAAAACTCCAATTAATAATTCAAATTTTTGGAATTAATGTGCACAATTGCTTTTACTCATTGTTTTGCAAATTAATAAAATTTAATTATCAAATAAAAACCCCAAACTCTATTGGAAAAATTCAACTAACAACTTTAAATCAATTAAAATTTCAAACCTGTGAAAATAATGTTAACATTTGCTTTAATTTCTGTTTTGAAAATTAACACAAATAATTCATAAAAGAAAAACCCTAACCCTTTTCTATCTCTCTCTCCCTTTCATCCTTTACAAAAAAAAATCAAAAGGAAAAAAAAGGAGAGAGGCAGCCAGCCATTCTTTTCTCTCAGCCCACTACCCAAGCCCACCTATCTAGCCCGATACCCCTTCGAGTTGGCGTCTTCCTCCTCGCTTCCGTCAGCAATGGTACGACTGCACCTCCACCGTGAGATCCTTCTCCCCCCTCCTCGATGCCTTGCCGTACCAAGCTCAAGCACTCCTTAAAACCGAGCCCTCCCCCTCTGCCTAGCCTAGCCCTAGTCCCCTCGCCCTAGCGCCGCCATCTCTCCTCTCTCTTCCCCCCCGATTTCTTCTGTTGCTGAACCCTGCCCGTGCATCACCACCACTACCTCCCCATCGCCCCATCGCCACGGCCACCTCGAGGATCATCTGGTTAGGGGAATGGAACCAGCACCCCTCCAGCTCCAAGACCGCCGAAGGCATCATCGCCAGGCACCCCCCCTGATTCGTCGCTTTCTTCCTCGACATCCGCACCTCGACGGCGGCCTCATCGTCTGCAACCTCCCCCGACTCTGCGACCGCTGCTGCTTCCGCGACGAGCCACGGTGAGCCCACCGTTCCTACCCCTCTCCCTCCTCTCTATAGCAGCCCACAAGGCCACTGCGTCACCACACTCATCCACGGCACACGCGAACAGCACAGCGAGACCCCCCACCGCCGGCGATCACTGCTCAGTTGCGGCAGGTTCAGAGAACAATCTGTTCTAAAATTCAGTTAACCTCCGTGCACTACCTTTTCTTCTGTCAGTTTCTGTTGTATCACCAAAGTTCAGAGCAGCGCATTGGTTCAGTGCCTGTGCGCGCACCGCGAGGGCGGGGGATCGAGTCCCCGCTCGGGGAATTTGCCCCATCCTTTTTTCCCTACCGCGCTGCGCTGCGGGCCCCGCAGGTCATAGACCGTGCATGCCACATCACCTTCCACCCGCGCCCGTGGCGCCTGCGTGGCCCCCCTGGCCCATCTGTCAGCCAGCGTGGGGGTTAGTCCCCACGGTGCAGAAAATCCCAGCCCTATTTTTCTTTTCCAAAAAAATGCCTTAAACTCAAAAAAACTTGTAAAAATCATATCTCCCTCATTTTGAATCAGTTTGTAACAACCAAAATATGTATCCCAATCAAAATTTCATGAACTTTTCAAATATGCCTTTTGTTTTCTGTTTTGATTATATCAAATACATCCAAATTTCAAATTCAAACAAATCCTCTTAATTTTGGTTAATTCCATAAGTAATTCATACTTAATTCAATTAACCCAAATAAAATATGTTTTTCAGTCCAAATTCATTAAACTTTCTGTTTATCAACTTTGTTTTGCATTTTGGGCAATTAAAATTAATGTTATTCAATAATTCTTAAAAATGACAAATTAAATGGCATAATTAATAACTTGCAAATGGTTGCTCCAAATTAAATACCCAAAACATGAATTTCCTCCAAAATCACATGCCACACTTGAATATCAACTTTGTTTTCTGGTTTGCAACCTTTCAATTGAATAATTGTTTCATCTATTAATTAATGCATTTAAAAATTGGTAATATGCTTAACTAAATCATCTGAAATTGTTTTCCAACAAATAAAATATGTTTTCAAAACCAGAAAAACATGACCTTTTCAAATATGAATTTGAATTTATGTTTTGAACAAATAAAATTCAAATAATATTCACACTTGAATTAAATTCAATTAAAACTTGTTTGATTTTGTTTAATTCATAATTAAATCATTGTAATTCCTTTTTCAATAATTGAAACATGTAATCCACCTAAAATTTTGTGTTCTAACCAAATATGAACTTTGTTATCTGTTTTGAACAATTTAACTTGATGAAAATAACAAATGCTTGTGTGGCACCTTTAGGTAACCAAAATTCCATAACTTAATAAATAAAATTCCAAACTTGGTAAACCTTATTTCCAATTGGTTCTATTGTTGTTATTTTGTTGTTTTCCTCATCCATGCATCATACTAAACCACTTTCACCTGTTGGTTAGTTGTAAAACAATTGTTACAACCATAATTCATGGGCTTTTCATATGCAACTCAAATTGCATATGGGTCCATTTAATTATGTTATGTTATCTTGTCAACTAGTTTATCTTGATGCATCTTAAACTTGTCATGCATCCATATCTTGATCATGCTGGATCTTTTGCCGTAGTAGTAATTGTTGCATCCGGTGATTGTTCGAGGTTCGTTGCTTCTTCCCGGATAGGACGTTGAGATGATGTGAGCAACGACAAGTGCTGTGGATGTACCTCTACTTGCTGGATCTCAGGCAAGTATACTCACTTGCTGCCAAATGGCTGCCTTTCATCACTTGTTACCGATTCTTTCCGTTGTTCTTATTCTAGCATGTTGATTCGATGCTTGTGTCTCGATCCTATTATATGTCACCTTGCAGACATGATATAGCCTTCCTTCCACTTCCTATTAACTGTTGTTTGTTTACCTTGTTGGCCCTCGTGTCGTAGTTGCATGCTTAGTGTTGTTTGCGCTCGAATCTTGTTGTCCGTCTTATCACCTGTTTAGTTGATAGTTGGGTTTCAATTCAATCAACAACATGTTAATGTTTTGGGTAATAATAATTTGATGATAAGGCACCGGCAGGAGGCCCGGCGTGGTTTTGAAGCCTGCTAGTGTCGACCCTAATTAGGAAAAGGGTCTTGTCTACTGATCCATGATGAGCGCACTAACCGCATGTGGGAAGCGAGTATGGGCGCCCCCCTCAATTTGATTCGATTCGCATCTCGTCCAAATCGCCTCATTTAGTTCGGGTTTTCCATTTGCCGCATGCATGTTCTTGCGAACCCTTGGTACCCGGGTGGAACTTTTGTAGTCGGCATTTAGGGAGACACGTTCTTAGAGTGCTATGAGGGTCCCCTTTTCTTCGTGGGGCTTGATTAGCCGTGCGCTCACTGCACGGGGTTCTTTGGGCTTGATGCGAAGAAGAGTTGGGTTGTGTTCAGTACCTCGCTTGGTGGGTTGATCCCCCGTCTGGCGGGTTATTCTTACGTGTACGGCCAAATTGGTGCATCCCTGCAGGGTTAAATCTTCTCGAGAAGCCGTGTTTTCCGCGGTTATGGTTAACTTGGTGAAAGTACTGGCTAACAAGTACTCAGAACAACTTACACCTAACTGTGACGCCCCGAGATCGGGCACTATGCAGATTTCAGCATTCCCGCCAAAATCCACATAATAACCGATTCCAGGTTGCCACTTGTGATAACGTTACAACAGTTCACGAATTTTCCGCAACAACAACAGAAAAGATATATACAAGAAGACTCAAACGAGTCAAGGATACAACTGATACAATACAAAGATCCAAATAACAGCAGAAGAAACAACATAGCGTCCGACTACGGACAAGATACAAATTGGACTAAGAGTCCTGAAGATAACCGAGACCGTCCAATCCCTGCCCAGGCCAAGCCGGAGGGATTCCCAAGCTAACGTCGTCAGACTTCAAACCTGTTGACTGCAATATTGAATATGCAGCCACGAAAAGATTCGTGGGTCAGTACGGTTAAGTACTGGCAAGTGGATAAACCATACTCACAAGAAACCGGCTGTCGCACCCGGACTTCTAGGGGATACTCACAGTCCGTTAAACACTAGATAAATGGCTTACGGGGCATACCGGCACCCGCATCTCAATATGAGCAGGCCAACACGTAGACGTGTGACAACCATTCTCTTACTATTCATCGTCTGCGCAAACCATCCCATAGAAATCCAGATACTTCCGTTGACGTACTTCAAAACATACACACATGGTACGTCAACGGCATTGGAACAAGTGATATCACAACAGATCTCTACGACACAAAAGATTGAAATAAGTTGCAAATAGCTCTCATTAGAGCAGAGATAGCAAATACAATCATTCAGAGGACACATGTCCCAACAATACATCATTACATCACAGCGGAAGCATTCAAAATGTCTGAGTACAGACAAGAACCAAATAGGCCTAAGAGGCCGGAAACGAACAGACGGAGCCCATCCACGAAGTCTCGGATCCTGCCCGGGTCCGCTATCTACTCGTCAGCAGTCTCGTCATACTCCACGTAGTAGCCACCATGTAGATCCTCGGAAACGTAGGTCTGCGGAAGCCACAGCCCCAAAGGGGTCAGTACATAAACGCACTGGCAAGCAAGACTCACAGTTCACCAAAGTGTAACCCGTCAACACCAAGCACAGATGCTTTGGGTTCAACGGAAGAAAGGGGATATAAAAGATGCTGCAACTGGCTGCGCTAACCAACTACAGAAACACTACAACCTCCGGCTAACAGAAAAGAGATAAGATCGCGTATCGGAACCAACTATAACTAACTCCAAACAAACCCATCCTGGATCTCGCCCCTTATCCAAAGAAGCAATCCGAGGATAACTCACACAGTTGAAATTATGATGGTTCAGATTATTGTGTCAATAAGCCTATTACTAGTCAAGTTGTTAATCATTGGGTGTAAGGTTGTTAACCATTAGGTTTAAGTTGTTCTGAGTACTTGTTAGCCAGTACTTTCACCAAGTAGTCCATAACCGCGGAAAACACGGCTTCTCGAGAAGATTTATCCCTGCAGGGTTGCACCAATTTGGCCGTACACGTATGAATAACCCGCCAGATGGGATGCCTCCCACCAAGCGGGGCACTCAACACAACTCAACTCTACTTCGCATCAAGCCCAAAGCACCTTGGGCGCACGGCTAATCGAGCCCAGAAGAAAATGGACCCTCATAGCACTCTAAGACCGTGTCCCCCTATATGCCGACTACGAAAGTTCCACCCGGGTACCAAGGGCTCGCAAGATCATGCATGCAGCAAATGGAAAACCCGAACTAAATGAGGCGATTTGGACGAGATGCGAATCGAATCAAATTGAGGGGGGCGCCCATACTCGCTTCCCACATGCGGGTAGTGCGCTCATCATGGATCAGTAGACAAGACCCTTTTCCTATTAGGGTCGACACTAGCAGGCCTGAAAACCACAAAGGGCCTCCTGCCGGTGCCTTATCATCAAATTATTATTTAACAATAGCATTAGCATGATTGGTTGATTAAACATCGAGCCCCAGAACATAATAAAATATAGTAACTGAAAGTAACGGGTAACAGACTCGAGCAAAACAACCTAAGCATGCTAGTAAGACACTGGCTCAAACAAAGGGGTTGTAGGAGTGGAGGTGAGGCAATATCAGGGTTAAGGGATTCATGTGGTAGGTTCGTAACAGAAGCAACTAATCATAGGGCTAGCAGAATAGACAACGGAAAAGTATCGGTATCCAATGTTGAAAGGAACACGATGGTTCATGTGAGTGAATACTTGCCTGCAAACCCAGTAGCCTGGTACTGAGCTAAGTCCTTAGAAGGGGTGTCTTAAGTATCATCGGTCTCAACGTCGTCGTTTATTCGAGAAGAAGCAAACAAACAAGACAGAAATATAAACAATCAATATCATGGCATAGTGAACAATCATGGGATGATGCATGTCAATTAAATAGATGCATCAAAATAAACTAAGTGACATGGTAACACAATTTAAATGGACCCCTATGCAATTGGATTGCATATGGAAAAGGCCCATGTATTAGGGTGGAAACAAATGGACTACAATTAATTATCATGTGAAAGTTGTTTAGCATGATGTATGCATGATGATAACAACAAAATAACAACAATAGATGCAAGTGGAAAAGGAAGTTGACAAGTTTGGAAATTATTTATTAAATTTGGAAATTTTGGGTTACTTAAACATGTCACACAAGCATTTGTTGTTTTCATCAATTTAAAGTGTTCAAAACAAATAACAAAATTCATATTTGAAAATAATACCAAATTTTAGTTGGATTACATGTTTCAAATATTGAAATAGGAGTTAGGATGAATTTATTATGACTTAAACATTATTAAACAAATTTTAAATGAATTTAAAACAAGTGTGAATTTTACTTGAATTTTATTTGATCAAAACATAAATTCAAATTCATATTTGAAAAGTTTATACTTTGATGGTTTGAAAACATATTTTACATGTTCAAAAATAATTTATTTTGAGCAAGTTATGATTTTATCAAATTTAAATGATTTAAACAAGGTTTAAATTATTTAGGCAATTTAAATTATTCAAAACATGAAACAAAATTTATATTTGAAAAGGTTATTTGAAATAGCATGGAAAACATATTTTATTTGCATTATTTGGATTAAGAATGAAATAGTTATGGATTTTAGCAGTTTGCAATTGAATTATTTGAATTCAAATTTGAATTGCATTTTGAAAATTCAAAACAGAAAACTAATTTTATATTTTGATAGATCATTTAATTTGGGACAGAAAACCTATTAAAAATGTTGAATTTGGAGTTGGGATGAATTAATTATGCATTTTACAAATTTGGGGTGCAATCTGCCATTTTTAGTGCACTAGGGACTTAGAAATAATTTTGCAGGGGCTAGAAATAATTTACAAGGACCTATTGGTGATTTCTGACAAGTTCTGTGACCAAGAAAATAGCAGAAAAAAGGTTGGGTTTTTTTGGTGCGCAGGGGGATCGAACCCCTGACCTGCTGCTGGCGCTGGGTGCTGCTAACCAGTGCGGCTGGTGCGGCTGTTGTTGGTAGAGAAGGGGCTCGGGGGGGTTATGCTGTTGGCCGCGCGCTGTTTTCTGAATTTCCTGCGTAACTGAACCTGCAGGTTTGGTCGACAGGTAACAGGGGCAACCGGCGGGAGCTGTGGCTCCGGTGGCCGTGGCCGGGCTGCGGCGCGGTGTGCTGGAGGGGTGGCCGACGGTTAGAGGAGAGGGGAGAGCGAGGTGAGGGAGGGGCCGAGGCGGTGCTCACCTCGAGCGATTGCAGGAGGCGGTCGGGTGCAGGGAGAGCAGCAGGGCGCGGCCGGCGGCGGGAGGCGATGGCGGCGGCGGCTCGAGCCGCAACTGGCGGTGAGGCCTTCAGCGATCTCGGAGCGGGAGGGGAGCCGGTTCCATTCCCGGGGACAGGAGGTCCTCGAGGTGACCGTGGTGGGGGGGGGGGCAGCGAGCTTGCTGCCCTCTGTATCTCTCTCATGCAGGTTCAGAGAGGTTGCAGCGAGGGAAGAGCAGAGGGGAGGAAGAGGAAGAAGGTGGCGGGGGAGAGGGAGAAAGAGGAGAAGGGGGAAACCCTAGGGTTGCAGGAGGGGTCTTATGGGGGAAAGGGCTTGGTACGGCTAGCCATCGGTGGAGGGGGGCAGACGATCGTGTGGTGTTGCTGTTTTCGTACAGCAGTGACATCACAGGGAGGAAGAAGACAACCTGAAAGGGTATTGGGCCTCTAGGGGGAAAAATTGGGCTGGGCCATGCCCCTCTCCCTGTTAGCTGTTAGGTTTATTATTTTTCTTTGTTTTTTTTTTGCTGATTTGGAATTAGGAAGAAAATGGAGGGTTTTGAGTTAGGAAAATTTTATAAAAATGTGGGTGTGTGAGTTAGGTCAACCACAACCAATTACCAACTTTGTTTTCTCAAAATTTCAAATGTAAAATTGCTGTTTGGAAATGTTTCAAATTTGAATTAATTTTGGGTATTGATTGAGTTATTTAAAACAAAAATTTAATTAGGGTGATCATATGGCATAAAAGGAAACAAGTGAGCACAAAGGTGTTGGTTAGTTCATAATTTCAAAAGTGGGTACTGTTTGCACTTAAATGATTTGAGTTTGAGTTTTGAATGCAATTTATATTAGGTGGATTATTAAATAACAAATAAGAGTTGAGCTTTTTATTATTTCATGGAAACAAATGGAAGTGTTAATTGAACCATTTTATTTGGAGAGTTTTGTTTTGCAATTTTCATAACTTTCAACATGGTTGTTGTTTGGAAGAAAATCATAATTGAATTTGAAAAGGGTTGATTATTGGATGCATTTTTATAGAAACAAAACAACAGTTTGGAATCACACTTTAATGGAAACAATTGATTGTTTTGATTTGAAATATGATTTTGGAAATTGTAACATCACAAGGATGAAACAAAAGGTTTGAATTTTGGTTTGAAATTCAAATAGAAAACAAAGGAAAACAAAGGAAAACAGTTGGAAAACAAATGGAAAACAAACAAAACAAATGCAATCAACATGATGCCATGATGCAAAACATAAAATAACAGAGAGCAAACATTCTAATGGCTATTTTTTCATACTTGGGATGTTACAAAACGCCCCCCCTTGAAGGAATCGCGCCCCGAGATTCCTACTGAGAAAAGAAAAGGTCCGGAAACTTCTTGGGAAGATCCTCTTGAGCTGTGACACGTGAAACACATCGTGCACCTTGGATTGTTTTTCTGGAAGTTCAAGATGACATGCATTCCTGGCAACTCTTCTGGAAAAACGTCAGGGACTTTGGAAACCACTGGAACATTTTCAATTGAAGGAAGAGATTTTGTATCGAGGGTGTATTGCTGAATGGAACTTGATTCATTTGGAGAATAGACTATCTGGAATGTGGTGATTCAGGAATGCTTCCTCGAAACAACCCCAGTTGATAGGAATGCCAGCTCTCATAGCCTGGAATCAACAACAACAACAACAACAACAACAACAACAACAACAACCTTTCTGGCCAGATAGACTTGATATTTGGGAAGTTTTGATTAGACGCCGGTAGAAGAATTGAAGTGGAAAACAACAACAAGATTTCAACGGACGAAAAGGATGTTGAGAAGAACAGGATAACGAAGCAACTCCGGGAAAACACGAGATCAAAACACTCCTGAGGTACTACGGAAAACCCATCCGGGCTTCTAAAGGATCAATATCTACTGCTTAAGGAATAGAGGATCTGCTTCCGGGGCTTACACGCCTCCGTTCTCAATCATGAGTAGGCAACATGATAAATCATGTCACAACCACCTCCATTCCTATGGTCTAGTAGATATATCCATCCTAGAGAAACCAGAATACGTGAAATCCTAACTTGAAAGTTTAGATGAGAAGAGAAAACCACGTTGCACTTCCTTACCAGAAAAAGGGGTGGGTGGGTGGGAAAGAAGAAAAAGAACAGAATTCCTACTCTCACGTTTCATTTTTCCTATATAGCTACAAAATAGTTTCTAGACTCAACTGCGACCAGTAAAAAGGGATCCTACAGGCAGACATGCTCTGATACCATTTGTCGCACCCGGACTTCTAGGGGATACTCACAGTCCGTTAAACAGTAGATAAATGGCTTACGGGGCATACCGGCACCCGCATCTCAATATGAGCAGGCCAACACGTAAACGTGTGACAACCATTCTCTTACTATTCATCGTCTGCGCAAACCATCCCGTAGAAATCCAGATACTTCCGTTGACGTACTTCAAAACATCCACACATGGTACGTCAACGGCATTGGAACAAGTGATATCACAACAGATCTCTACGACACAAAAGATTGAAATAAGTTGCAAATAGCTCTCATTAGAGCAGAGATAGCAAATACAATCATTCAGAGGACACATGTCCCAACAATACATCATTATATCACAGCGGAAGCATTCAAAATGTCTGAGTACAGACAAGAACCAAATAGGCCTAAGAGGCCGGAAACGAACAGACGGAGCCCATCCACGAAGTCTCGGATCCTGCCCGGGTCCGCTATCTACTCGTCAGCAGTCTCGTCATACTCCACGTAGTAGTCACCATGTAGATCCTCGGAAACGTAGGTCTGCGGAAGCCACAGCCCCAAAGGGGTCAGTACATAAACGTACTGGCAAGCAAGACTCACAGTTCACCAAAGTGTAACCCGTCAACACCAAGCACAGATGCTTTGGGTTCAACGGAAGAAAGGGGATATAAAAGATGCTGCACCCAATTACTATAAAAAGATCAACTATTAAAATTGTTCTATAATAATCCATTTAATTCCAAATTACTTTAAAATTCAAATAAGTTATACAAACAACACCCAATTTGAAAGTATGAAAATTACCAAAACAATTCCAATCTATTTGTTCCATTTAAACACTAATGTGCACCCTATTTAAAATTCTTGTTTTCCAGAATGCACTTAATAATAAAAATTCATCCAAATTTGATTTAAAGTACAAACAACAACCTTTTTGAAATAATGAAAATTACCACAACTATGTCAAGCAATTGTTTCCATTTTTTAAAACTAAAGGTTCAGACAAATTAAATTCTTGTTTCCAATATTTCAATCAATAATCAAATTCCTCCAAATTTGAATTAAATTCCAAACCACATTTTATTTTTGATCATTTTGAAAAAAACAGAATTTGCTAGCTGTTGCTATTACTTAAATAATCAATCTAAAATTTTCCCCTAATTCTTTCTACCCTAAAACTTATCAATTGCTTCCATTTTTATTTCTGCAAAAAAAAAAATAATAACACAAAAATAGAAAAGGGAGAGAGAGAGCACCAGCATCTGGCCCAGCCCTTTTCCCCTTTGGCCCAACTCCCTTTTGGCCCATACCCTCCTCCCTTGTCGTCTTCCTCCCTCCTCTGTACGATTCCTTCCCCACCGTATGATCACCTCCTCCTCCACCCGATGGCCAGCCGTACCAAGCTCAAGCCCCCTTAAAACGCCAAGCCATCCCCTCTGCTAGCCTAACCCTAGTCCCCTCTTCCATCCTCCATAGCCGTCATCCTCCTTGCTCCCCTCCATCTCCCTCATCTCTGTATCTCTTTCTCTGTACCACAACTGCAACCTCTGAACCTGAACCTCAACCGAGCTCCCTAGTTCCTCCGGCGATCGCCGCCGCCAGCAACCTCCTCCGGCCGGGCAAAGCATGGGAATGGAACCCCCAGGGTTCCATCTCCCTCTCCACCCCCTCGGCGCTGGCCGGGAGGACTCCCACCGCCGGCGCCGTCCACTCCTTCCGGCGACCACCTGCTGCATCGCCCCCTGCAACCTGCCCCGACCGCCTTCTGACCGCAGCGAGGTGAGGCCCTCGATCCGCCTCGGTTCCCTTCCTCCTTCGATCACATGTCGCAGCACACGCCGGCCGCCACGCACTCGCAGCAGCCCCCTCCGGCGAGCGGGCAGCGATCCCCCAACGCCCTCCGTCCGCCCTTTGTCTGCCAGCAAACTGAAAATTTCAGTTATACGCGCGTCCACCACCTTAACTTCCCCCCGTGCCCCTTCTATCAACAAACTGATAGCCACCCCACTGGTCCTGTTCCCTGGCGCTGCAAGCAGAGGGGGTGGGTTCGAATCCCACCCCCTGCAGATTAAAACAACCTTTTTTTTGTTTTATTTATTCAGATCCAGAACAACTACAAATCACCAATAAGTCCCTGTACATTCTTTTTAAGTCCCTGTTAATTTTTCCTAAGCCCCTAGTGACTGAAAAAATGGCAGATTGCACCTCAATTTTGTAAATTGCATAACTAAATCATTTTCACTCCAAATTCAACATTTTTAATATGTTTGCTGTCCCAAATTGAATTGTCTATCCAAATATAAAATTTGTTTACTGTTTTGAATATTTTAAATTGTTGAAATATTTGAAAACTTGTAAATTTCACTTAAACTTGCAAAAATCATAACTTGTTCATAAAAATCCCAAATTCCACAAACTAAATATGTTTTCCAATCAAATTTTCATGTACTTTCCAAATATAAATTTTGTTTGCTGTTTTGAATAATTAAAATTGGTTAAATGATTTAAACCTTGTTTAAATCATTTAATATTGTTAAAGTCATAACTTGGTCAAATTAATTTATTTTTGAAACTATAAAATATGTTTTCAAACCATAAAAGCATAACCTTTTCAAATATGAATATCACTTAATGTTTTGCACAAATAAAAATTCAAATAAGTTCATGTTTGAATTAAATTCATTTAATTCTTGTTTAAACTTGTTTAATTCATAAATAATTTATTTGAAATCCTTTTTCAACAAGTGAAACATGTATTTCACCTAAAATTTGGTGTTCTTTTCAAATATGAACTTTTTTATCTATTTTGAACAAATTAAAGTGGTGAAAACAACAAATGCTTGTGTGACACCTTTAAGTAATCAAAATTCCATAACTTAATAAATGAATTTCCAAAATTGGTAAACCTTATTTCCAATTGCTTCTATTGTTGTTATTCTGTTGTTATCATGATGCATGCATCATGATAAGCAAACTTTCACATGTTAATAAATTATAGATCATTTGTTCCCACTTAATCAATGGACCTTTTCCATATGCAATCAAATTGCATATGGGACCATTTAAATTGTGTTACCATGTCACTTAGTTTATTTTGATGCATCTATTTAATTGACATGCATCATCCCACGATTGTGCACTATGCCATGATATTGATTGTTTGCCTCTGCGTTGTTTGTTTGCTTCTTCTCGGATAAACGACGACGTTGAGACCGACGATACTTATGACACCCCTTCTAAGGATCTAGCTCAGTACCAGGCTACTGGGTTTTGCAGGCAAGTATTCACTCACATGAACCACTGTGTTCCTTTCAACCTTGGTTACCGATACTTTCCGTTGTCTATTCTGCTAGCCCTATGAATAGTTGCTTCTGTTCGATCCTATCACATGATACCCTGAACCCTGATATTGCCTCACCTCCACTCCTACACCCTATTGTTTGAGCCAGTGTCTTACTAGCATGCTTAGGGTTGTTTTGCTCGAGTCTGTTACCTGTTACTTTCTGTTACTATTTCTATTATGTTCTGGGGGCTCGATGTTTAATCAATCAATCATGCTAATGTTATTGTTAAATAATAATTTGATGATAAGGCACCGGCAGGAGGCCCTTTGTGGTTTTGAGGCCTGCTTGTGTCGACCCTAATAGGAAAAGGGTCTTGTCTACTGATCCATGATGAGCGCACTACCCGCATGTGGGAAGCGAGTATGGGCGCCCCCCTCAATTTGATTCGATTCGCATCTCGTCCAAATCGCCTCATTTAGTTCGGGTTTTTCATTTGCTGCATGCATGATCTTGCGAGCCCTTGGTACCCGGGTGGAACTTTCGTAGTCGGCATATAGGGGGACACGGTCTTAGAGTGCTATGAGGGTCCATTTTCTTCTGGGCTCGATTAGCCGTGCGCCCAAGGTGCTTTGGGCTTGATGCGAAGTAGAGTTGAGTTGTGTTGAGTGCCCCGCTTGGTGGGAGGCATCCCATCTGGCGGGTTATTCATACGTGTACGGCCAAATTGGTGCAACCCTGCAGGGATAAATCTTATCGAGAAGCCGTGTTTTCCGCGGTTATGGACTACTTGGTGAAAGTACTGGCTAACAAGTACTCAGAACAACTTAAACCTAATGGTTAACAACCTTACACCCAATGATTAACAACTTGACTAGTAATAGGCTTATTGACACAATAATCTGAACCATCATAATTTCAACTGTGTGAGTTATCCTCGGATTGCTTCTTTGGATAAGGGGCGAGATCCAGGATGGGTTTGTTTGGAGTTAGTTATAGTTGGTTCCGATACGCGATCTTATCTCTTTTCTGTTAGCCGGAGGTTGTAGTGTTTCTGTAGTTGGTTAGCGCAGCCAGTTGCAGCATCTTTTATATCCCCTTTCTTCCGTTGAACCCAAAGCATCTGTGCTTGGTGTTGACGGGTTACACTTTGGTGAACTGTGAGTCTTGCTTGCCAGTACGTTTATGTACTGACCCCTTTGGGGCTGTGGCTTCCGCAGACCTACGTTTCCGAGGATCTACATGGTGGCTACTACGTGGAGTATGACGAGACTGCTGACGAGTAGATAGCGGACCCGGGCAGGATCCGAGACTTCGTGGATGGGCTCCGTCTGTTCGTTTCCGGCCTCTTAGGCCTATTTGGTTCTTGTCTGTACTCAGACATTTTGAATGCTTCCGCTGTGATGTAATGATGTATTGTTGGGACATGTGTCCTCTGAATGATTGTATTTGCTATCTCTGCTCTAATGAGAGCTATTTGCAACTTATTTCCATATTTTGTGTCGTAGAGATCTGTTGTGATATCACTTGTTCAAACGCCGTTGACGTACCATGTGTGTATGGTTTGAAGTACGTCAATGGAAGTATCTGGATTTCTATGGGATGGTTTGCGCAGACGATGAATAGTAAGAGAATGGTTGTCACACGTTTACGTGTTGGCCTGCTCATATTGAGATGCGGGTGCCGGTATGCCCCGTAAGCCATTTATCTACTGTTTAACGGACTGTGAGTATCCCCTAGAAGTCCGGGTGCGACACCGGCGTAGCCAGTCATCACAGGATACAAATACTTTGGGTTCAACGGAAAGGAAGGGATTATTGCAAATAAGCGACAGCGGGCTGCACTAACCAACTACAGAGACTCACTATAACATCCGGCTAAAAGAGGGAGGAAAGATAGCGTATCGTAACCAACTACAACTACTCACCAAACAAACCCATCCAATGTTACCCCCTACTAAGGAAGCAACCCAAGGATAACTCACACTGTTGGATTAAGGATGGATCAAGTTATTGTGTCAATAAGACTATTACTAGTCAAGTATCATTAGTTAGGTGTAAGTTGTTCTGAGTACTTGTTAGCCAGTACTTTCACCAAGTCAACCATAACCGCGGAAAACACGGCTTCTCGAGAAGATTTAACCCTGCAGGGATGCACCAATTTGGCCGTACACGTAAGAATAACCCGCCAGACGGGGGATCAACCCACCAAGCGAGGTACTCAACACAACCCAACTCTGCTTCGCATCAAGCCCAAAGCACCACGTGCTGTGCGTGCGCGGCTAATCGAGCCCCCACGAAGAAAAGGGGGACCCTCATAGCACTGGAAGACCACGCCGCCCTAAGGACATCTCCAGCGGGGCTGCTCAAATGCGGACCAATTTGGTCCGCATTTTGTCTGTTTGAGCAGCCGTCCGCTGTCCTCGGACACGGCCCGGACCAGGTGCCCCCAGTGGGGCTGCTCATACCAAAAGGGACTTTCCATAGATTTAGTAGGGCCCATAGGGGCCCATAGATTTACAACCTAAAAAAAAAACATAAAAAAAACGTCTAGCTAGGGCTAGACGGCCACTGGCCAGTGGCATGGCGGCGGCCGGAGTTGCCCCCGGAGCTCCTAGTCATCTAGGATGACGTAGTCCGGGGTCTCGGGGGCGAGGTGGGGTGGCAGTGGGGCGGCCCTGGCCCCCTGTGGCGTGGGGGGCTGGGTGCGCGGCGGCGGCGTGGCCGGCCGGGGCGGCGGCACGAGGTGCTCAGGTGGTGGCGCCTCCCACCTCCAACGCATGCCCACAAGGGGCTCGAACCAGGCCGGCATCGGCGCGTTCTCATCGCGCCCGTCGTCGTCTACCTCCTCGTCGTAGGGGTACTCGTCCACCTGCTGGGCGTGGATGGCCGCCACGGCCTCGTCCACAGCCCGCGCGCCGGCTGCGCGGGCCTCCGCCTCCTCTGCGGCCTGCTGGGCGGCCACCGCCGCCAGGGCGTCCTCCAGCGCGCGCGCCTCCGCCCTGTTCACAGGGATCCTGTCCCTGTTCAGATGCCACCCATCGGGGAGGTGGACATCTGGCCATGGCACCGGGATCGCACGATCCCAGTACCATTGGCAGCGTACCTTGTTGAGGTACGGCCGTTCTCGCACCCTGGCGGGCACCAGGCGGAATGGGGCCGCCGGGCCCTGAGAAGAAGGGGGGGGAGATGCCGGCGGCGTGCGCGCCTGCTCGGCTTGGGCGCGCTGGACGCGGGTGAGGGGTGGAGGAGGTGGGAGCGGGGGAGAGGGTGAGGGCGAGCGGCGGCGGCGTGAGCCGCCGGCCTCGTGGTCGTTCTTGGCGTGCCCCCAGTTCAGCCAGCTGCGGCCCATGGCCGGCGGCGAGGAAGCCGAGGGGGGAGGAGGTGGCGACTGCGAGGAGGCAGTGATGGCGTGGGTGACTGCGAGGAGGCGGTGCGCGTGGGGAGGGACGCGTGGCCGCGGGGCCCATTTAAATAGGACCCCGTGGGTAGCCGAGCCGTCGCCGCGGTCGCTGGCCGGCGGGCCACCCCCTTTGACCGAAAAGGGACACGACCGAGCGCGCGCGTCCGTTTCGTGTCCGCGGGATGCTCAAATCTGACCCAAATTTGGTCAGGATTTGAGCATCCGCGGACTGAAAAGGGACCAGGCCGTGGGTTGAGCAGCCCCGCTGGGGCCTTGTTTTGCCCGGGCCTGGTCAAATCCGGCCAGTCCGGGCCTAATGAGCAGCCCCGCTGGAGATGTCCTAAATGCCGACTACAAAAGTTCCACCCTGGCGCCAAGGGTTCGTACCTGCATATGCGTGCATCAAATGGAAAGCCCGAACTAAGTGTGGTGATTTGGACGAGATGCGAATCGAATCAAGTTGAGGGGGGCGCCCATACTCGCTTCCCACATGCGGTTAGTGCGCTCATCATGGATCAGTAGACAAGACCCTTTTCCTAATTAGGGTCGACACTAGCAGGCTTCAAAACCACGCCGGGCCTCCTGCCGGTGCCTTATCATCAAATTATTATTACCCAAAACATTAACAGGTTGTTGATTGAATTGAAACCCAACTATCAAACTAAACAGGTGATACGAAGGGAAAAACAAGACTTGAGCGCAAACAACACTAAGCATGCAACTACGACACGAGGGCCAACAAGGTAAACAAACAACAGTTAATAGGAAGTGGAAGGAAAGGGCTATATCACGGTTGCAAGGTAAACATATAATAGGATCGAGACACAAGCATCGAATCAACAGGCTAGAATAAGAACAACGGAAAGAATCGGTAACAAGTGATGAAAGGCAGCCATTTGGCAGCAAGTGAGTATACTTGCCTGAGATCCAGCAAGTAGAGGTACATCCACAGAACTTGTCGTTGCTCACATCATCTCAACGTCCTATCCGGGAAGAAGCAACGAACCTCGAACAAACACCGGATGCAACAATTACTACTACGGCAAAAGATCCAGCATGATCAAGATATGGATGCATGACAATTTAATGGATGCATAGAAATAAGCTAGTTGGCATGATAACATGTTTAAATGGACCCATATGCAATTGGATTGCATATGGAAAGCCCATGAAATATGGTTGAAACAATTGTTTTCAACTAATCATCATATGAAAGTGGATTAGCATGATGCATGGATGAGGAAAACAACAAAATAACAACAATAGAAACAATTAGAAATAAGGTTTACCAAGTTTGGAATTTTATTTATTAAGTTATGGAATTTTGGTTTCTTAAAGGTGTTACACAAGCAATTTTTGTTTTCATCAAGTTAAATTGTTCCAAACAGATAACAAAGTTCATATTTGATTAGAACACAAAATTTTAGGTGGATTACATGTTTCAATTATTGAAAAAGGAATTACAATGATTTAATTATGAATTAAACAAGATTAGACAAGTTTTAATTGAATTTAATTCAAGTTTGAATAATATTTGAATTTTATTTGTTCAAAACATAAATTCAAATTCATATTTGAAAAGGTTATGTTTTTCTGGTTTGAAAACATATTTTATTTGTTCAAAAATAATTTAATTTGAGCAAGTTATTAATTTAGCAAATTTAAATGATTTAAACAAGGTTTAAATTATTCACGCAATTTTAATTATCCAAAACATGAAACAAAATTTATATTTGAAAAGGTGGTTCAAAATGGCATGGAAAACATATTTTATTTGTTGGAAAACAATTTCAAATGATTTAGTTAAGCATATTACCAATTTTAAATGCATTAATTAAGAGATGAAACAATTATTCAATTTAGATGTTGCAAACCAGAAAACAAAGTTGATATACAAGTGTGGCATGTGATTTTGGTTGAAATTCATGTTTTGAGTATTTAATTTGGAGCAACCATTTGCAAGTTATTAATTATGCCATTTAATTGGTCATTTTTAAGGATTATTAAATAACATTAATTTTAATTGCCCAAATTGCAAAACAAAGTTGATAAACAGAAAGTACATTGAATTTGGACTAAAAAACATGTTTTATTTGTGTTATTCGAATTAATTATGAATTAATTATGGAATTAACCAAATTTGAGATGAATTGTTTAAATTTGAAATTTGAAACAGTTTGAAATGTGCAAAACAGAAAACAAATTGCATATTTGAAAAGTACAGGAAATTTGGAGTGGAATACATGTAAAATGTGTATGATTTGGAGTGGTGGATTGAAAGATATGGCCCAAAGAAGTTTGGGGTGTTTTCTGGAATTGCAGGGACCTGGTTGTGGTGAAAACAGAAAGTGGAGGGACCTGGGTGCGAAAACAGAAAGTCCAGGGCCTCGGTGCAAAACGCTGAGATCCAGGTCTGGATCTGGTCCTTTTCTCACCGGGGCTGCAGCCAGCCCCTGCGGCTGACGCGCGGGCCGAGGGCCACGCGGCGCTGACTGGCGCGGGTGTGTGCTGAGATGGCCTTCACGGAGAGTGACAGATGGGCCCCGCCCAGTGCGGAAAATTGCACAAAAAGGTGGAGCATTGTGCTCCAACTGGGGTTCGAACCCACGACCACGGGTGCACGCGGGAGGGAACGGAACCAATGTGCTATCGCTGAGTTTGTGAGTGTACAGACTACTGACGGAAGATAAGGTGACCACGGACGCGTAACTGAATTTCGAACAGGGTCCTTTCTCTGAACCTGACGGAGCAAAGCAGCGTTCGACGGCAGCACGCCGGCGGTGCACGATGGGGTGGGGTGCTCGCGATGTGCGTGCGGTGCGTGCCTAGGGGGTGTGGAGACGGACAACAAGGAGGGGGAGAGGACAAGGAGGCGATCACCTCGGTCTGTTGTCGAGGGAGGCTGCCGACGGGCAGTAGCAGCGAGGCTCCTCTCCGGCAACGGCGCGGGCTCCACGGCCGCTCCCAGCAAGCGTCGAGGGGACGGGGAGGTGGACGGAATCGCCGCGGTTCCATTCCCCCTACCGGATGATCCTCGAGGTGGCCGTGGCGATCGGGGCTAGGGGAAGGCAGTGGTGGTGATGCACGGCATGGTTCAGCAACAGAAGAACTCGGGGGGGGGGGGGGGAAGAAGGAGGACTTGGCGGCGCTAGGGCGAGAGGAGAGGGGGGTGGCTAGGTCAGAGGGGAGGTGGAGGCCAGTTTTAAGGAGGGAGGAGCCTGGTACGGCAAGCCATCGGAGAGGGGGGGAGAGATCGTGTGGTGGAGCTGCTATTCGTACAGAGATGACGGAAGCGAGGAGGAAGACGACAAGCAGAAGGTATTGGGCCAGAAGGAAGCAGGCTGGGGGAGAAAAAGAAATGGGCTGCCTCTCTCCTTTGTCCTTTTGATTTTTTTGTTTTTCCTTTTCTCTTTTTTTTTTGTAAAGGTTGGAAGGGGAGAGAGATAGAAAAGGGTTAGGGGGGGTTTATTTTATGAAATACTTTTATTAATTTAAAACAGAAAATAAAGGCAAATGCTAACATTATTTTCACAGGTGGGAAATTTTAATTGATTTTAAGTTGTTAGTTGGAATTTTCAAATAGGGTTTGAGGTTGTTTATTTGATAATTAAATTTTATTAAATTGCAAAACAGCAACAACAAGGTAGTTTAAAATTACTTTCAACAATTTGAACTATTAATGTGATATTAAATTGTTAGGTGATTTTCAAATAGGGTTTGGGTTGGAATTTTGGAAATAAACAAATTTTATTTAATAAGTTCAATCAATTATACAAACATTATTGAATTTAATTTGTTTGCAAAATTTTAATATTTAAACCCATATTGAAATATGATAAGTAGGAGTGATTTGATTTGAATTTTTGAATTTGCCATTAGGGTTTTAATAAAAGGAAAAAAATTATTAACAAGCAATTTGATTAAAACAACTTCAAACTATTGAAAAACAAATGAGTGGTTTAGTTTGCAATTTTGAAATTGGAAATTTTGGGCAAGGTGTGAAAGTTTAATTTGGTTTGAGTTTTTCCAGTTGTCTTGAAAACAGAATGCAATGCTTATGTGATGCATGTGATGCAAGCAAAAAGAAAACAAACACTTCCTATTTAGGGTAACACCCCAGGTGTTACAGACGACACCACTAACAAGGGATTGCGCCCTCGCAATCCACCTGCTAACCCTGGAGGGGAAAGAAGTTCGACTATCGATTCCTCATGCTTCCAGCTGATCTCCTCGACACCACTAACAAGGGTTTCTTGCTCGGAGTGACGACGATGTTCTTCCACCAGGAATCTTCCGATGATCGAACCTATTAGGTTAAAGGCTCGGAAAACGTCCACCCGCGTAGGATCCTAACACTTTGAAAGATAGACAAGGGGGGAAGACTCCAAAACAAATAAGATGGGAGGGGAAATAGAATAGAGATAAGGAGAAAACAAGAATCCTATTGAGATGTTTCCAAAATAGTTTAGCAGAAATAGTTTTTGACACTCTAGAAACAACGACCGTTAGCGAGGTTATCCTAGAGGCTTTGCGGACCCGTTGCTTCGATAACCATTCGTATCGAAACAATCTCGGGAATCGGAACCAAGGCTCTGATACCATTTGTGACGCCCCGAGATCGGGCACTATGCAGATTTCAGCATTCCCGCCAAAATCCACATAATAACCGATTCCAGGTTGCCACTTGTGATAACGTTACAACAGTTCACGAATATTCCGCAACAACAACAGAAAAGATATATACAAGAAGACTCAAACGAGTCAAGGATACAACTGATACAATACAAAGATCCAAATAACAGCAGAAGAAACAACAGAGCGTCCGACGACGGACAAGATACAAATTGGACTAAGAGTCCTGAAGATAACCGAGAAGCGTCCAATCCCTGCCCAGGCCAAGCCGGAGGGATTCCCAAGCTAACGTCGTCAGACTTCAAACCTGTTGACTGCAATATTGAATATGCAGCCACGAAAAGATTCGTGGGTCAGTACGGTTAAGTACTGGCAAGTGGATAAACCATACTCACAAGAAACCGGCGTAGCCAGTCATCACAGGATACAAATACTTTGGGTTCAACGGAAAGGAAGGGATTATTGCAAATAAGCGACAGCGGGATGCACTAACCAACTACAGAGACTCACTATAACATCCGGCTAAAAGAGGGGGGAAAGATAGCATATCGTAACCAACTACAACTACTCACCAAACAAACCCATCCAATGTTACCCCCTACTAAGGAAGCAACCCAAGGATAACTCACACTGTTGGATTAAGGATGGATCAAGTTATTGTGTCAATAAGACTATTACTAGTCAAGTATCATTAGTTAGGTGTAAGTTGTTCTGAGTACTTGTTAGCCAGTACTTTCACCAAGTCAACCATAACCGCGAAAAACACGGCTTCTCGAGAAGATTTAACCCTGCAGGGATGCACCAATTTGGCCGTACACGTAAGAATAACCCGCCAGACGGGGGATCAACCCACCAAGCGAGGTACTCAACACAACCCAACTCTGCTTCGCATCAAGCCCAAAGCACCACGTGCTGTGCGTGCGCGGCTAATCGAGCCCCCACGAAGAAAAGGGGGACCCTCATAGCACTGGAAGACCACGCCGCCCTTAATGCCGACTACAAAAGTTCCACCCTGGCGCCAAGGGTTCGTACCTGCATATGCGTGCATCAAATGGAAAGCCCGAACTAAGTGTGGTGATTTGGACGAGATGCGAATCGAATCAAGTTGAGGGGGGCGCCCATACTCGCTTCCCACATGCGGTTAGTGCGCTCATCATGGATCAGTAGACAAGACCCTTTTCCTAATTAGGGTCGACACTAGCAGGCTTCAAAACCACGCCGGGCCTCCTGCCGGTGCCTTATCATCAAATTATTATTACCCAAAACATTAACAGGTTGTTGATTGAATTGAAACCCAACTATCAAACTAAACAGGTGATACGAAGGGAACAACAAGACTTGAGCGCAAACAACACTAAGCATGCAACTACGACACGAGGGCCAACAAGGTAAACAAACAACAGTTAATAGGAAGTGGAAGGAAAGGGCTATATCACGGTTGCAAGGTAAACATATAATAGGATCGAGACACAAGCATCGAATCAACAGGCTAGAATAAGAACAACGGAAAGAATCGGTAACAAGTGATGAAAGGCAGCCATTTGGCAGCAAGTGAGTATACTTGCCTGAGATCCAGCAAGTAGAGGTACATCCACAGAACTTGTCGTTGCTCACATCATCTCAACGTCCTATCCGGGAAGAAGCAACGAACCTCGAACAAACACCGGATGCAACAATTACTACTACGGCAAAAGATCCAGCATGATCAAGATATGGATGCATGACAATTTAATGGATGCATAGAAATAAACTAGTTGGCATGATAACATGTTTAAATGGACCCATATGCAATTGGATTGCATATGGAAAGCCCATGAAATATGGTTGAAACAATTGTTTTTCAACTAATCATCATATGAAAGTGGATTAGCATGATGCATGGATGAGGTAAACAACAAAATAACAACAATAGAAACAATTAGAAATAAGGTTTACCAAGTTTGGAATTTTATTTATTAAGTTATGGAATTTTGGTTTCTTAAAGGTGTTACACAAGCAATTTTTGTTTTCACCAAGTTAAATTGTTCCAAACAGATAACAAAGTTCATATTTGATTAGAACACAAAATTTTAGGTGGATTACATGTTTCAATTATTAAAAAAGGAATTACAATGATTTAATTATGAATTAAACAAGATTAGACAAGTTTTAATTGAATTTAATTCAAGTTTGAATAATATTTGAATTTTATTTGTTCAAAACATAAATTCAAATTCATATTTGAAAAGGTTATGTTTTTCTGGTTTGAAAACATATTTTATTTGTTCAAAAATAATTTAATTTGAGCAAGTTATTAATTTAGCAAATTTAAATGATTTAAACAAGGTTTAAATTATTCACGCAATTTTAATTATCCAAAACATGAAACAAAATTTATATTTGAAAAGGTGGTTCAAAATGGCATGGAAAACAATTTCAAATGATTTAGTTAAGCATATTACCAATTTTAAATGCATTAATTAAGAGATGAAACAATTATTCAATTTAGATGTTGCAAACCAGAAAACAAAGTTGATATACAAGTGTGGCATGTGATTTTGGATGAAATTCATGTTTTGAGTATTTAATTTGGAGCAACCATTTGCAAGTTATTAATTATGCCATTTAATTGGTCATTTTTAAGGATTATTAAATAACATTAATTTTAATTGCCCACATTGCAAAACAAAGTTGATAAACAGAAAGTACATTGAATTTGGACTAAAAAACATGTTTTATTTGTGTTATTTGAATTAATTATGAATTAATTATGGAATTAACCAAATTTGAGATGAATTGTTTAAATTTGAAATTTGAAACAGTTTGAAATGTGCAAAACAGAAAACAAATTGCATATTTGAAAAGTACAGGAAATTTGGAGTGGAATACATGTAAAATGTGTATGATTTGGAGTGGTGGATTGAAAGATATGGCCCAAAGAAGTTTGGGGTGTTTTCTGGAATTGCAGGGACCTGGTTGTGGTGAAAACAGAAAGTGGAGGGACCTGGGTGCGAAAACAGAAAGTCCAGGGCCTCGGTGCAAAACGCTGAGATCCAGATCTGGATCTGGTCCTTTTCTCACCGGGGCTGCAGCCAGCCCCTGCGGCTGACGCGCGGGCCCGAGGGCCACGCGGCGCTGACTGGCGCGGGTGTGTGCTGAGATGGCCTTCAGGGAGAGTGACAGATGGGCCCCGCCCAGTGCGGAAAATTGCACAAAAAGGTGGAGCATTGTGCTCCAACTGGGGTTCGAACCCACGACCACGGGTGCACGCGGGAGGGAACGGAACCAATGTGCTATCGCTGAGTTTGTGAGTGTACAGACTACTGACGGAAGATAAGGTGACCACGGACGCGTAACTGAATTTCGAACAGATCGGTCCTTTCTCTGAACCTGACGGAGCAAAGCAGCGTTCGACGGCAGCACGCCGGCGGTGCACGACGGGGTGGGGTGCTCGCGATGTGCGTGCGGTGCGTGCCTAGGGGGTGTGGAGACGGACAACAAGGAGGGGGAGAGGACAAGGAGGCGATCACCTCGGTCTGTTGTCGAGGGAGGCTGCCGACGGGCAGTAGCAGCGAGGCTCCTCTCCGGCGACGACGCGGGCTCCACGGCCGCTCCCAGCAAGCGTCGAGGGGACGGGGAGGTGGACGGAATCGCCGCGGTTCCATTCCCCCTACCGGATGATCCCCGAGGTGGCCGTGGCGATCGGGGCTAGGGGAAGGCAGTGGTGGTGATGCACGGCATGGTTCAGCAACAGAAGAACTCGGGGGGGGGGGGAAGAAAGAGGACTTGGCGGCGCTAGGGCGAGAGGAGAGGGGGGTGGCTAGGTCAGAGGGGAGGTGGAGGCCAGTTTTAAGGAGGGAGGAGCCTGGTACGGCAAGCCATCGGAGAGGAGGGGGAGAGATCCTGTGGTGGAGCTGCTATTCGTACAGAGATGACGGAAGCGAGGAGGAAGACGACAAGCAGAAGGTATTGGGCCAGAAGGAAGCAGGCTGGGGGAGAAAAAGAAATGGGCTGCCTCTCTCCTTTGTCCTTTTGATTTTTTTTTCCTTTTCTCTTTTTTTTTTGTAAAGGTTGGAAGGGGAGAGAGATAGAAAAGGGTTAGGGGGGTTTATTTTATGAAATACTTTTATTAATTTAAAACAGAAAATAAAGGCAAATGCTAACATTATTTTCACAGGTGGGAAATTTTAATTGATTTTAAGTTGTTAGTTGGAATTTTCAAATAGGGTTTGAGGTTGTTTATTTGATAATTAAATTTTATTAAATTGCAAAACAGCAACAACAAGGTAGTTTAAAATTACTTTCAACAATTTGAACTATTAATGTGATATTAAATTGTTAGGTGATTTTCAAATAGGGTTTGGGTTGGAATTTTGGAAATAAACGAATTTTATTTAATAAGTTCAATCAATTATACAAACATTATTGAATTTAATTTGTTTGCAAAATTTTAATATTTAAACCCATATTGAAATATGATAAGTAGGAGTGATTTGATTTGAATTTTTGAATTTGCCATTAGGGTTTTAATAAAAAGAAAAATTTTATTAACAAGCAATTTGATTAAAACAACTTCAAACTATTGAAAAACAAATGAGTGGTTTAGTTTGCAATTTTGAAATTGGAAATTTTGGGCAAGGTGTGAAAGTTTAATTTGGTTTGAGTTTTTCCAGTTGTCTTGAAAACAGAATGCAATGCTTATGTGATGCATGTGATGCAAGCAAAAAGAAAACAAACACTTCCTATTTAGGGTAACACCCGAGGTGTTACACTAACTAATGATACTTGACTAGTAATAGTCTTATTGACACAATAACTTGATCCATCCTTAATCCAACAGTGTGAGTTATCCTTGGGTTGCTTCCTTAGTAGGGGGTAACATTGGATGGGTTTGTGTGGTGAGTAGTTGTAGTTGGTTTCGATACGCTATCTTATCCCCCTCTTTTAGCCGGATGTTGTAGTGAGTCTCTGTAGTTGTTTAGTGCAGCACGCTGCCGCTTATTTGCAATAATCCCTTCCTTTCCGTTGATCCCAAAGTATTTGTATCTTGTGATGACTGGCTACGCCGGTATCTTGTGAGTATGGTTTATCCACTTGCCAGTACTTAACCGTACTGACCCACGAATCTCTTTCGTGACTGCATATTCAATATTGCAGTCAACATGTTTGAAGTCTGACGACGTTAGTTTGGGAATCCGTCCGGCTTGGCCTGGGCAGGGATTGGACGCTCTCGGTTATCTTCAGGACTCTTAGTCCAATTTGTATCTTGTCCGTAGACGGACGATATGTTGTTTCTTCCGCTGTTATTTGGATCTTTGTATTGTATCAGTTGTATCCTTGGCGCGTTTGAGTCTTCTTGTATATATCTTTTCTGTTGTTGTTGCGGAATATTCATGAACTGTTGTAATGTTATCACAAGTGGCAACCTGGAATCGGTTATTATGCGGATTTGGCGGGAATGCTGAAATCTGCATAGTGCCCGATCTCGGGGCGTCACAAATGGTATCAGAGCCTTGGTTCAGATTCCCGATATTGTTTCGATACGAATGGTTATCGAAGCAACGGGTCCGCAAAGCCTGTAGGATAACCTAGCTAACGGTCGTTGTTTCTAGAGTGTCAAAAACTATTTCTGCTAAACTATTTTGGGAAAAACATCTCAATAGGATTCCTATTTTTCTCCTCATCCCTATTCTATTTCCCCTCCCATCTTATTTGTTTTGGAGTCTCTTCCTTTATCTATCCTTCAAAGTGTTAGGATCCTACGTGGGTGGACGTTTTCTGAGCTTTTAACCCAATAGGTTCGATCATCGGAAGATTCCTGGTGGAAAAACATCGTCGTCACTCCGAGCAAGAATCCCTTGTTAGTGGTGTCGAGGAGATCAGCTGGAAGCATGAAGAATCGATAGTTGAACTTCTTTCCCCTCCCAGGTTAGCAGGTGGATTGCGAGGGCGCAATCCCTTGTTAGTGGTGTCGTCTGTAACACCTGGGGTGTTACCCTAAGTAGAAAGTGTTTGTTTTCTTTTTTGCTTTGCATGCATCATATGCATAGCATCATGTTTTCAAAACAACTGGAAAACTCAAACCAAATTAAACTTTCAATCCTTGTTCAAAATTTCCAATTTAAAAATTGCAAACTACAACAACTCAATTATTTTCAAATAGTTGGAAGTTGATTTATTTAAAATTGCTTGTTAATGAAATTCCCTTTTGTTAACACCCCAAATGATAATTTCAAATTCACTTCAAATTCAATCATAATGGGCAAGATCAAATTGTGGGTTTAAGAAAATCAAATTATTTCAAACAATTAATTCAATAAGGTCTCATAAAATTGTTGGGGTTATTGAATAAATTGTTTTAAAAAAAATCAATCTTTATGGAAAATAATGAAATTTCAAATACCAACTTAAAACTCTAATTAATAATTCAAATTTTTGGAATTAATGTGCACAATTGCTTTTACTCATTGTTTTGCAAATTAATAAAATTTAATTATCAAATAAAAACCCCAAACTCTATTGGAAAAATTCAACTAACAACTTTAAATCAATTAAAATTTCAAACCTGTGAAAATAATGTTAACATTTTCTTTAATTTCTGTTTTGAAAATTAACACAAATAATTCATAAAAGAAAAACCCTAACCCTTTTCTATCTCTCTCTCCCTTTCATCCTTTACAAAAAAAAAATCAAAAGGAAAAAAAAAGGAGAGAGGCAGCTAGCCATTCTTTTCTCTCAGCCCACTACCCAAGCCCACCTATCTAGCCCGATACCCCTTCGAGTTGGCGTCTTCCTCCTCGCTTCCATCAGCAATGTTACGACTGCACCTCCATTGTGAGATCCTTCTCCCCCCTCCTCGATGCCTTGCCGTACCAAGCTCAAGCACTCCTTAAAACTGAGCCCTCCCCCTCTGCCTAGCCTAGCCCTAGTCCCCTCGCCCTAGCGCCGCCATCTCTCCTCTCTCTTCCCCCCCGATTTCTTCTGTTGCTGAACCCTGCCCGTGCATCACCACCACTGCCTCCCCATCGCCCCATCGCCACGGCCACCTCGAGGATCATCTGGTTAGGGGAATGGAACCAGCACCCCTCCAGCTCCAAGACCGCCGAAGGCATCATCGCCAGGCACCCCCCCGATTCGTCGCTTTCTTCCTCGACATCCGCACCTCGACGGCGGCCTCATCGTCTGCAACCTCCCCCGACTCTGCGACCGCTGCTGCTTCCGCAACGAGCCACGGTGAGCCCACCGTTCCTACCCCTCTCCCTCCTCTCTACAGCAGCCCACAAGGCCACTGCGTCACCGCACTCATCCACGGCACACGCGAACAGCACAGCGAGACCCCCCACCGCCGGCGATCACTGCTCAGTTGCGGCAGGTTCAGAGAACAATCTGTTCTAAAATTCAGTTAACCTCCGTGCACTACCTTTTCTTCTGTCAGTTTCTGTTGTATCACCAAAGTTCAGAGCAGCGCATTGGTTCAGTGCCCGTGCGCGCACCGCGAGGGAGGGGGATCGAGTCCCCGCTCGGGGAATTTGCCCCATCCTTTTTTCCCTACCGCGCTGCGCTGCGGGCCCCGCAGGTCATAGACCGTGCATGCCACATCACCTTCCACCCGCGCCTGTGGCGCCTGCGTGGCCCCCCTGGCCCATCTGTCAGCCAGCGTGGGGGTTAGTCCCCACGGTGCAGAAAATCCCAGCCCTATTTTTCTTTTCCAAAAAAAATGCCTTAAACTCAAAAAAACTTGTAAAAATCATATCTCCCTCATTTTGAATCAGTTTGTAACAACCAAAATATGTATCCCAATCAAAATTTCATGAACTTTTCAAATATGCTTTTTGTTTTCTGTTTTGATTATTTCAAATACATCCAAATTTCAAATTCAAACAAATCCTCTTAATTTTGGTTAATTCCATAAGTAATTCATACTTAATTCAGTTAACCCAAATAAAATATGTTTTTCAGTCCAAATTCATTGTACTTTCTGTTTATCAACTTTGTTTTGCATTTTGGGCAATTAAAATTAATGTTATTCAATAATTCTTAAAAATGACAAATTAAATGGCATAATTAATAACTTGCAAATGGTTGCTCCAAATTAAATACCCAAAACATGAATTTCCTCCAAAATCACATGCCACACTTGAATATCAACTTTGTTTTCTGGTTTGCAACCTTTCAATTGAATAATTGTTTCATCTATTAATTAATGCATTTAAAAATTGGTAATATGCTTAACTAAATCATCTGAAATTGTTTTCCAACAAATAAAATATGTTTTCAAAACCAGAAAAACATGACCTTTTCAAATATGAATTTGAATTTATGTTTTGAACAAATAAAATTCAAATAATATTCACACTTGAATTAAATTCAATTAAAACTTGTTTGATTTTGTTTAATTCATAATTAAATCATTGTAATTGCTTTTTCAATAATTGAAACATGTAATCCACCTAAAATTTTGTGTTCTAACCAAATATGAACTTTGTTATCTGTTTTGAACAATTTAACTTGATGAAAATAACAAATGCTTGTGTGGCACCTTTAAGTAACCAAAATTCCATAACTTAATAAATAAAATTCCAAACTTCGTAAACCTTATTTCCAATTGGTTCTATTGTTGTTATTTTGTTGTTTTCCTCATCCATGCATCATACTAAACCACTTTCACCTGTTGGTTAGTTGTAAAACAATTGTTACAACCATAATTCATGGGCTTTTCATATGCAACTCAAATTGCATATGGGTCCATTTAATTATGTTATGTTATCTTGTCAACTAGTTTATCTTGATGCATCTTAAACTTGTCATGCATCCATATCTTGATCATGCTGGATCTTTTGCCGTAGTAGTAATTGTTGCATCCGGTGTTTGTTCGAGGTTCGTTGCTTCTTCCCGGATAGGACGTTGAGATGATGTGAGAAACGACAAGTGCTGTGGATGTACCTCTACTTGCTGGATCTCAGGCAAGTATACTCACTTGCTGCCAAATGGCTGCCTTTCATCACTTGTTACCGATTCTTTCCGTTGTTCTTATTCTAGCCTGTTGATTCGATGCTTGTGTCTCGATCCTATTATATGTCACCTTGCAGCCATGATATAGCCTTCCTTCCACTTCCTATTAACTGTTGTTTGTTTACCTTGTTGGCCCTCGTGTCGTAGTTGCATGCTTAGTGTTGTTTGCGCTCGAATCTTGTTGTCCGTCTTATCACCTGTTTAGTTGATAGTTGGGTTTCAATTCAATCAACAACATGTTAATGTTTTGGGTAATAATAATTTGATGATAAGGCACCGGCAGGAGGCCCGGCGTGGTTTTGAAGCCTGCTAGTGTCGACCCTAATTAGGAAAAGGGTCTTGTCTACTGATCCATGATGAGCGCACTAACCGCATGTGGGAAGCGAGTATGGGCGCCCCCCTCAATTTGATTCGATTCGCATCTCGTCCAAATCGCCTCATTTAGTTCGGGTTTTCCATTTGCCGCATGCATGTTCTTGCGAACCCTTGGTACCCGGGTGGAACTTTTGTAGTCGGCATTTAGGGAGACACGTTCTTAGAGTGCTATGAGGGTCCCCTTTTCTTCGTGGGGCTTGATTAGCCGTGCGCTCACTGCACGGGGTTCTTTGGGCTTGATGCGAAGAAGAGTTGGGTTGTGTTCAGTACCTCGCTTGGTGGGTTGATCCCCCGTCTGGCGGTTTATTCTTACGTGTACGGCCAAATTGGTGCATCCCTGCAGGGTTAAATCTTCTCGAGAAGCCGTGTTTTCCGCGGTTATGGTTAACTTGGTGAAAGTACTGGCTAACAAGTACTCAGAACAACTTACACCTAACTAATGATACTTGACTAGTAATAGTCTTATTGACACAATAACTTGATCCATCCTTAATCCAACAGTGTGAGTTATCCTTGGGTTGCTTCCTTAGTAGGGGGTAACATTGGATGGGTTTGTGTGGTGAGTAGTTGTAGTTGGTTTCGATACGCTATCTTATCCCCCTCTTTTAGCCGGATGTTGTAGTGAGTCTCTGTAGTTGTTTAGTGCAGCACGCTGCCGCTTATTTGCAATAATCCCTTCCTTTCCGTTGATCCCAAAGTATTTGTATCTTGTGATGACTGGCTACGCCGGTATCTTGTGAGTATGGTTTATCCACTTGCCAGTACTTAATCGTACTGACCCACGAATCTCTTTCGTGGCTGCATATTCAATATTGCAGTCAACAGGTTTGAAGTCTGACGACGTTAGTTTGGGAATCCCTCCGGCTTGGCCTGGGCAGGGATTGGACGCTCTCGGTTATCTTCAGGACTCTTAGTACAATTTGTATCTTGTCCGTAGATGGACGATATGTTGTTTCTTCCGCTGTTATTTGGATCTTTGTATTGTATCAGTTGTATCCTTGGCTTGTTTGAGTCTTCTTGTATATATCTTTTCTGTTGTTGTTGCGGAATATTCGTGAACTATTGTAATGTTATCACAAGTGGCAACCTGGAATCGGTTATTATGCGGATTTGGCGGGAATGCTGAAATATGCATAGTGCCCGATCTCGGGGCGTCACAACAATGCCCCACCATCACCAGCGCTGGATGATAAAGACGGCTCTCAGTCGGAGGAGAGCGAGGCAGAGCCGGAAATTGAGGTTGGTGTCGTGGTGGTGTCACGGCAGATGCCATAGGATGGCTAAAGATGTGGGGACGAAGGACGCTGGAGGCGCTCGGGGAGGGATCACGCGACGAGTAGACGCGTGAAGGATGAAACAGGCACTGCAAACAACACGATCTACCCAGGTTCAGGGCCCTCGTGAGGAGGTAAAACCCCTACTCCTGCCTTTCTCTCTGTATTTTGATGTCTGACCGAGTAGCCACAGTACAATGGTTGTTGCTACCGAGTAGCCACTCTTCTCTCTACCAGATGAACTAGGTCAAGAAATGTGAATCGGTCTCCGGATCCCCCGCGCAGGAGGGGGCAGGGCACCTTATATACTCGGTGCCCAGCCGGATACAGCCAAATACAAACAGATGTCGACATTGTGTGCACACCGTCCTTCTTCCGAGTTCCCGCTGACAACTTTGGCTTCTAAGCTTGTCCCGTTGCGGAAAGTCGTTGGGCAAAACCAAGTAACCAGTCTGTTATCACTGCGGCGAACACAGAGTAGGTCCCCCCTATCCTGCGACGCCCTGCTGCCACACTGTCGCTGTCAGGCACGCCGTCCTCAGATGAACAGTGTTGTGAACAGTGCCAAGGTACGGACCCGGGATACGCGGGATCTTGTGTCAGAACGGCTCCTTTGACTTCTAGCCCGAGTAGGATCCCGCCATTTCTACTCGGGCCAATTCTTCTATTCGGAGAACCATAACTCTTCTTGATTCGTCCTTCTGGCCATCTGTGTGTAGGACCGAGTAGCAGTCGACCGGGTAGCAAGTACCGGGTAGCCGGCTACTCGGCCAAATATCCCTTCCGATCTTGCCATTGGCCCTTGCCTTTACCCTACTCGGGGGCAACCCCCCGACAGGAGTCCCCAAAGCTGGTAGAGTCCTGCGAACTCGTTCACTGGGCCCTGCCAGCTTAAAACCAACCTTGGCAACATTGCCACGTGAACCTCAAGATGCCGAGTAAAACCTCCGAGTAGCACTTTGGAAAATACCTTGAGCTTCTTCTCCTCCGAATAGAGCTAGTTCTCTTCTCTGTAACCGAGTAAAAAGACTTGGTGAATTTTCCAAATAGAATCTCTGCGTGGCAGGGCACAATCCGGCTTTCCGCGCAGCAACTGGGCACGTGTCACGCATCCACGATCCCGACGCCTCGGTACCCTGGACCTGACAGGCCACGCGCCCAGTTTTCACGGCCTGGGCCCACTAGCCCGTTACGTCCCATCACGCGCAGTAATTGCCCACGATCTCATCGTGGGATCTAATGCGGCTCTTACGCGCGCGTTCCGCGCTGTGTGCGTTTCTAACCGGCCCACAGATCCCACGTCGCACGATTATTGCCACGATCGATCCCACTACCTCAACTCGTAACGGTAGTCTGAGGAGCGGTATAAATACCCCCTCGGTGACTCCTTCTTCTCCTTCCGCTCGCACTTTCCCCTCTGCCTTCTCGTTTCTCCGCCGCCGTAGAGCTCCTCGCCGCCGCGCAACTTACTGCGCCGCCGCGAGTTCTTCCACAACACCAAATCCTTCACCCTTTTCCCCAATTTCCTCCTCACTGCCATGGCTCGCGACGACAACGCTCGCGCCGGCTGGGCCGGATCCGAGGTCACCTCCGAGGATTGCCAATGGCTTGTGAACACCCGGAGGGTTCCTCCCGGTGTTTGCTGCCGGCCACCTGGCGACGAGCTCGTTCCGGCTCCGCAGGAGGGCGAGCATGTCGTCTTCCTCGCGCATTTCGCGCGAGGATTCGGCCTTCCAGCCTCGAACTTTTTCCGGTCGTTTCTCGACCATTACGGCCTCCAGCCACATCATCTTCCTCCAAACGCCGTCGTCTTCCTCTCATACCACGCCGTGGTATGCGAGGCCTTCTTGGGCGTCCGCCCTACTACTGCAACCTGGAGCAGTTATTTCTTCTTTCGACAGCAGAGTAAGGGCAAGAAAGATGGCGCGGACACCAGCCGCGGGATGACGGAGACAGGCAGCGCCATGATGGTGCAGCGTGGTGGAACCAATCACCCACGCATCAAGGGGTTGGATTCTGTCCGCAAGTGGCAGAAGACCTTCTTGTACGTGAAGAACGTCCCCGCCAAGAAGGGAGCCAAGGTGGAGGACCGCATCAATCTGCCCCGCTGGACCAACCGAGCTCCCACTGGGGAGAACTGGCGGAGCAAGCCGTCCCTCGACAGCAACCTGAAGCAGATGGACGAGCGCCTCGCTCATCTGCTCGGAGAGGGGCTCAAGAGCGATGATCCGATCGCCTGCTGGATCTCCAGGCGAGTGCTGCCGCTCCAGCATCGCGTCCATCTCATGTGCTACATGGGCGGCCCCCGCGACTGCACTCGCACAACCACGTTCGAGCTCAGCAACGCTGACGTCGCCACTTGGGCGCGGTCCATCATGACCACTGGCCTCAGGGACCACTGGCAATACGGCTTCATCCCGTACAGCCGTACGAAGCCAATTGAAAGGGTTAGTACTTCTTATTCTGTTTCTTGCTTACATGCTCCGAGTAGATAGCCTTCTCATCTTGCTGTAATTAGTATCCGCACTCTGCGCCGAGTAGGACACTTAGCAGAATTGCTTAGGCTTGCTGTGCTTTATGTTTGCACGCCCTGCCGAGTAGCATACTTAGCAGAATTGCTTAGGCTTACTGTGCTTTATGTTTGCACGCCTTGCCGAGTAGCATACTTAGCAGAATTGCTTAGGCTTACTGTGCTTTATGTTTGCACGCCCTGCTGAGTAGCATACTTAGCAGAATTTCTTAGGCTTACTGTGCTTTGTGTTTGCACGCCTTGCCGAGTAGCATACTTAGCAGAATTGCTTAGGCTTACTGTGCTTTGTGTTTGCACGCCTTGCCGAATAGGATGCCTTTATGCTACTCGACTAACTTGTGATGCTTCTCTGTTCTCCAGGTCCTTGCTCGTCCGCTTGCCGAGAGCGCGGAGCTCTTCGAGGCTAACTGGGAAGATGACCGAGAAGAGGATGATGAGGTCTCCTTCGAAAGCGCGGACAAACTCAACATCCCCCACGCCGCTCAGACAGAAAAACATCACGTTGACGCGTCTGTCCGTGATTGGTCCGAGGATGATGACGAAGGTAATTGAGCTCATCTTGTCTGGCCGCTAGTAGCGCAACCCCACTTCCTCCCGCTTCTGAACTGTTTCCTTCTTCCCAATGGTACAGACGATGCCGACGCTGAGGAGGAGGGCGAGGACGAGGAGGAGGATGCCCTGGCCGTTGATCCGCTTTCAGTCGCCGCTCCTGTTACTCGCAAGAGGACGGGTAGCGGTGCTCAGGAGCCCCCCTCCAAGAAGACGAAGACTGCCGGGAAGAAGACCAAGAAGGCCGTGGCAAAAGGGCGACGGCTACCCCCTTCCCGCAAAGGGTAGACCACTTTCTCCTAAGCTATACACCTCTGTGGCCGCAATTTCCCAATCCTTTTACTCCGTTGTTTCTTCTCGATTCCCTTTGTCCTTTTCTCTTTTCTAAACTTTTTTCTTCTCTTCAGCGCCCCCTTGGACGCTAGTGCTGCCGTCGCATCCACCAAACCCAAGAAGAAGACCGCCATCGATGTTGACAACCTCATCCAGATCTCTGAGGAGGACGAGGAAGCTGCACGGGACAGGGCGCGTGCATCCTCTCCCGTGAAAGGAGACAACTCCGACGACGCTCGGTACATGGACACCGACGCCCACGACACCGAGCAGGAGCAGCAGGCCCGCGCAGAACAAGAAGCGCGGGATGCTGATCGCGACGAGAGGCCACCTTCTCCTCCGGCCACCACGGCCGAGGAGAACTTAGAACAAGATCTTGAGCATCATGATGATGCCGCCCTTGAGCGGCATGAAGAAGACCAAGAGCAGCCAGCAACAAAGGCTGCTGAGCATGGCGACTCCGCGGCCCAGCCGCTGACAGAAGGACAAGACGCCACTCAGCAAGGCCCCGCTGCCGAGCAGCGGGTTGAGACCGTTGATGAGATGGAGCAGGACCCTCCGAGCGGCGCGCAACCAGATGCTGCGCAGGGTAGCGCTCAGCCGGATGCTACGCCGGGTAGCGCGCCCTTGGCGCCGCCTACCCTGCAGGGCACTTCCTCCACCGCGCCAAACTCCCCGCCGGTGAAGAAGACCAAGACAGCATCCAGCCCTCCGGCCAAGCAGCCTATCAAGAAGATCAAGCAGGAAGCCGTTTAAAAGAAGGCCGCCGAGAAGAAGGCCGCCGAGAAGCAAACTTCCGGGAAGCAGGCCGCCGAGAAGCCAGCTGGCCAGCCAGAGGGCACTGTCCGCAGGAACCCGCCGCGTGGCGGTGCGCATGGTGCTGCCACGATGCCGCCGCCAAGACCAACTGCCAAGCCCGGCCAGCTCACCATCCGTGAACCCGACGCGGCTGCTGACACCGCCGCAGGATCCAGCTTCCCAGATCCACCCAGCTTCCCACCTTATATGGTGAAGATCAGCCAGCAGTACGGCATCCCCGTAACCTCCGAGGAGAAGAAACTTGCCCTCAGGAAGGGTAAAGAGGCCGCAGCCGTGGACTCCAAAGCTCCAGCCAGAAACAAGGATAGGTCCGTCTCGATCTCCTCGCGCGAGGTCCAGGAAGCCGAGGTGACGTCCACGGGCCTCGAGCAAGTGATCGATCTAGTCGGATTTATCGACGCTGTGTGGGACAACAAAGTCCTTGGCAACCCGAACTGGGACGGCGTGGGTTTGGGCGATTTGGATCACATGCGCGTTGACTGGAACAAGGCGGACATGGGTTATAAACCCATGACCATCTCGTCCAAATCCAGCATGCTTGCCGCCAAGATGTTCGTCCACCGCAAGGCTGCAGAGGATCTTGAACAAAGTTACGCGGTATGTCTTACTCATGCGTCCCGAGTTGCATTTTCCTTCTCTTCTACTCTTCTCCTTCTTCTTATCCATCACCCAGTCCCCGAGATTCTGGCCGAGTAGGCGGGTACTCAACCGAGTTGTCGCCTTCTCGGGTCGAATCTTCACGACTTTGTCTGATTCTTTTTCTTTCTTCCTCTCAGAATAGTCTTCTGAAAAGAACCAACCTGTACTGGCGGCTGCTATGGAACCACAGCATCGCTAGGAGGCGTCTTGAGGCCCTGGAATTGGAGCGCAAGTCCGACGAGGCGGCGGAGAAGGAGGTCATGGATAGCGCCCTCAAGATCTCTGAAGTCGAAAGTAAGCTTTTAGCTATGCGGTTCCTGCGTTTGGTGTTTACGCCCGCTTTTGCTTTCTGCTCTAATCGATCGTTCTCTGCAGGAAAATTCAAGGCCCTGGCCGAGGAGCATGAGAACTGCCGTGTCTTTGTCGAGAGCGGACAAGCCACGATCAAGAAGTTGGAAGGTTAGTTGATGTCTTCTCGGCTTGCTTTCTTGCGTTCATCTTGGCTACTCTGCTGACCTTGCTTTGCTTTTCACAGAAGACCATAAGAAGTTTGTCGAGGAACATCTCGACTGCCTCAAGCCTGCTGAGGTGCAGCAGCAGATTGCAAGCCTTGAGGTGGAATTCAAGAAAAGGCACCTCTCCGAGATGGAACCATTGCAGGTCCAGCTGCGAACTGCTCTCCAAAAAGCCATTGATCTAGCTGCCGAGAGAGATAAAGCAGTGGCCGAGAAGAAAAAGACCGAAGCGGCAGCCACAACCAAGCAAAGGGCTCTCAAGCTGGAATGCAAGACGCTGAAGGAGAGCAACTCGGATCTCATGCTCCAGCTGGCGCAGTTCCGGAAGGTAGAAGAAAAGCATGTTGCTGAACAAGAGTCATGGAAGAACAAGCTGCAGGCGCTACTCTACGACCTGAATAGTAAGTGCCCACCTCTTTGCACTTCACTCTTCCCTTCTGCTTCTCTTCTACTCGACTCATTTCTCTATTCTGCCCCTATCTCTAATCTTTTTGATAGCTCTTTCAGAAATCTTCCCCGACCTCGACTCGTCTTGCAAGCCTGCTCTGGCAAAGGCCCAAGCTGTTCGCACCGAGAAGGGCGAGCCTATGGATGCCAAGGCTTCAATTGAAGACAGCATCACCACCATGCAGGTCCAGCTCCAGCGCCTAAGGGGCGTGGGCACCGATTTGGTGCGCACTGCCTTCCAACTTCATGACCTATTCTGGCCACGGGAGACTGCGCCACCAACCATCCGCGGGCTTGCCGAGAAGCTGACTGGCGTGAAGGCGGAGCTGAAGAAATGGCGGGCATCTGGAGCTCGGGCCGGTGCTGACATGCTGCTGCTGTTCATCTGCAGCTGGTACGAAAACCTTGATCTTAACGTCATTCTCGAGATGAGACAGAAATCGAAGTGGGAGACGGATCCCGACTGCGTGGCTCGCCGCCAGTCGGTTGCGTACGAGATCGCCCAGTACGCGGACACCGCGCGCTTCATCGACAGCGTCACCGAGCCCGACACGGAGGTGGAGGGCGATGATGACGACGATGATGAAGACGAGGACACCACCGAGTCTGAAGGCCTGAGCAGCTTCGAAAGTGAGCACTACAAGACCGGGAAGGGGAAGGCCGCGGTCGTTGCGGACAGCGAAGAGGAGGCCGAGAGCGTGGAGATGACCATCGACACCACGGCCCTCGAGTTCGGCACTTCATCAGGTGCGGCTCTCGACGACACGGCGCGACTCCGCGCTCAGACTGCGGCCTCCACCTCGGCTACGGACGCCACCTCGGTGGCCACGGCCACTTCTGAGCAAGCTGCTACCGAGCCAGACGCGGATGCTGCGAAGACCGACGCCGCCAACTCGGAGGTTGATGCTGCTAAGGCCAGCGCTGAAACTGAAGCCACCAAGGCCAACGCCGAGAACACTGCTGCTTCTACTTGATTACTTCCTGCAACTTTATCCTCGAAACATTTATCAGATCCCCGGGATGCCGGGTGCAGATGTATCGAAACAATCATGCTTGTCGTTTGCTACTCATTTTTATTCACGTTTGATATTTAACTTAGTCAATTTGAGCAACTTTGGCTCGACGCCGGGTTGCGTTACCATGTAAGTCCCCGAGTTGCAGTTCTTATTCGCTCTTTCTTCTCATCTCAGCTCTTACCCGCAACTTGTTGCTTTTTTGGTATTCGAGTCACAAGAATTCAAAGTCGGAGTTGCAAATACTTAGCTACTTAGAAACACTCATAGTAACGCAGCCCACCACTTAGCCGAGAAAGAGTTAACGAGAAACAACAGTAAAAGACGTCCTACTCGGTTCCTGCACTTTTTCTTTCCTTAGTAATTTTTCTTGTGCTCATTGACCTTTTGCTTGTTCTCTTGCTTGCCATGAAGCCGGGTTTCGGACAGCAGCAGAGTCGAAGAGTTGGCATGTAGGTTTAAACACAATACTCAACGTACTTATGAAATTTGAAGCAGAGCAACCGAATAGACAAAGAGTGAAGCCGAGTAAGAACACACAGAGCAATTTTAGGCGAGGGAAGTCCCCGAGTTCAATTTTAGATTGTAGAGTAGAGATCCAACTCGGATAGAAGAGTACATACACATGTTTGCTCACGAATGAAAGCGACGTAGTAGAGCTACATTCCAGGGGCGCTTAGTTTCCTCGCCAGCTTTATCTGCCCTGTTCGCCTGTGATGGACGCACGTCCAACGAGATAATAGGCGTCATTGTGCAGCGCCTTGCTCACAATGAAAGGCCCTTCCCATGGAGGAGACAACTTGTGCATCCCGGCTGTGCGTTGCACAAGCCTGAGGACCAAGTCTCCTTCTCGGAAAACCCTTGGGTTTACCTTTCGGCTATGATAACGCCGCAGGTCTTGCTGGTAGATAGCTGAACGTGACAGAGTAAGCTCTCTTGCTTCTTCGAGCAGGTGAACGTCATCTTCTCGAGCTTCTCTCGCCTCCACCTCAGTGTAGAGGGTTACCCGGGGGGAGTCATGCTCTAAGTCTATCGGCAACACGGCCTCAGCCCCGTATACCAAGAAGAATGGCGTGTAGCCGGTTGACCGGTTAGGGGTAGTCCTTAGACTCCACAACACCGCTGGCAACTCGTCTAGCCAACACCCAGGTGTTTTCAGCAGCGGCTCAATCAGCCGTGGCTTTATGCCTGCTAGCACCATGCCGTTTGCTCTTTCCACTTGCCCATTGGAGGCGGGATGCGCAACAGATGCAACATCTAGTCGGATGTGCTTATCTCTGCAGAATCGCACCATTGCCCCCTCTGCGAAATTTGTGCCATTGTCGGTGATGATGCTGTGCGGGTAGCCGTACCTCAGGATCACATCCTTTAAGAATTTCACGGCTGTGACTCCATCGCACCTCCGAATAGGCTTCACTTCAATCCACTTGGTGAACTTGTCCACCATGACTAAGATGTGTGTCATGTTGCCTTTAGCCGGCTTGAAGGGGCCAACCATATCCAGGCACCATACAGCAAACGGCCATGTGATAGGAATTGTTTTCAACTCGGAGGCAGGCATGTGAATCTTACTCGCGAACATCTGGCAGCCATTGCACTTCCTCACAATGTCTTCAGCTTGCTGCAGAGCTGTGAGCCAGTAGAAGCCATGCCGAAAAGCTTTCTTGACCAATGCCCGAGAAGAGGCGTGGTGCCCGCATTCTCCTTGGTGTATTTCCAATAGAATTTCTCCTCTTTCTTCTGGGTCCACACAGCGTTGCAGCACGCCGGTGGCACTTCTTTTGTACAGCACATCTCTGAATATAGTGTAGCCCTTGGATCTTCTCTGAATCTGCCTTGCGATCACCTCATCTTCTAGCAGAGTGCCGTCCTTTAGAAAGGATAATATGGGCATGGCCCAACTCGGTGTCTCCCGTGTAGGAAACACTGGTTCGTCCACTTCCATTGGGACAGACACCTCTGGCTGCTCTTTAGGGTTGGGAGCACTTCTCTGAAGCCCTGAACGATTGGCAAGTACCTCCTCAATGAATGCGACAGTCCCCGGGTTAAGGACAGCAGTCCCCGAGTATGGAGTGGCAATCCCCGAGTAGGGAGCGGCAGTCCCCGAGTAAGGAGTGGCAGTCCCCGAGTAGGGAGTGGCAGTCCCCGGGTTCTCTGTTGCATTCTCCCAGTCAATCTCCATGGGAACGGATTCTTCACTCGGCAGAGAAGGAACGAATATGGATTCCGAGTTGGGAGATGGCTTGATGGATGGCTTTCTTAAGTGCTCCAAGGCAACCCCTGCCGGGATGGATTGCCGAGAAGATCCCAACTTGGATAGCTCGTCTGCTGCTTCGTTCTCTGCTCGGTGAATATGCTGGAATTCGCAGCCTTCAAAGAATCCGGTCATAGACTGTACCAGGAAGCGGTATGATGCCATATTGGCATCTAGAGCATCCCAAGTGCCAGAGACTTACTGCACCACCAGATCTGAATCGCCATAGCATATGATGCGCTGTACGCCAACCTCCTTGGCTACTCGCAAGCCGTGCACCACGGCCTCGTACTCTGCAACGTTGTTGGACGCTTTGAAATGAATCTGCAGCACGTACTTGAGCTGATCTCGTTTGGGTGACGTAAGCATTACACCGGCACCAAGGCCTTCCTTCACCTTCGAGCCATCAAAGTGCATCTTCCAGTAATTGGAAATTGGAGCGGGAGGTTCATACTGCACCTCAGCCCAATCCACCAGAAACTCCGCCAGAATCTGAGAATTGATGGCTTCTCTTCTCGCATACGCAGGAGCGTACGCGGCCAGCTCAATTGCCCACTTGGCTACTCTGCCACTCGCCTCCTTGTTGCCCATGATATCCGAGATGGGAGCAGAGCTCACAACCGTGATGGGATGCTCTTGGAAATAATGCTTCAGTTTCTTGGCGCCCAGGTACACGCCGTAAGTCATCTTCTGGTAATGCGGGTAGTTTTGCTTGGAGCTGGACAGCACTTCACTGAGGTAGTACACCGGGCGCTGCACACTCTTGCCTTCTTCTTCTCGCTCCACCACAATCACCACACTGACCACTCGGTTGGTAGCAGCAATGTACAGCAGCATTGGCTCCTTGGGTAGCAGACTAGCCAAGATGGGAGCGCTACCCAGCATTGCCTTCAGCTCATTGAATGCCACATCCGCTTGCGGAGTCCAGACGAACTTGTCACTTTTCTTCATCAGCTGGTACAGAGGCAGGGCCTTCTCGCCCATTCGGCCCAGGAAACGGCTCAAAGACGCCAAGCAACCAGTGAATTTTTGTACATCCTTCAGGGATTTCGGCAAAGACATGCTCTCAATAGATTTTATCTTTGAAGGATTGGCTTCAATGCCCCGACTAGACACCAGGAAGCCGAGTAGCTTGCCATCCGGAACACCAAAGGTGCATTTACTCGGGTTCATCTTCATTTTATACTTGCGCAAGTTAGCGAAAGTCTCCTCAAGATCGGCAAGCAGAGTATGTGTTTTATTCGTTTTGATGACAATGTCATCTACGTACACCTGCACATTCTTGCCGAGCTGATCGTGCAAGCATTTCTGCATGCAGCGCTGATAAGTAGCACCCGCATTCCGCAACCCGAAACACATGACACGATAGCAATAAGCCCCGTACGGGGTAATGAAGGCAGTCTTTATTTGATCAGCAGGATTGAGAGCTATCTGGTGGAAACCAGAGTAGGCATCTATGAAAGACAGCAGTTCACAACCAGCAGTGGAGTCGATCACCTGATCGATGCGAGGTAGCGAAAAAGGATCCTTGGGGCATGCTTTGTTCAAGTCGGTGTAGTCGACACACATGCGCCATGCGGTAGCAGCCTTAGGATCTTCCTTCTTCTTCTCGACCATGACCGGGTTGGCTAACCAATCCGGGTGCAGCACCTCCATGATAAAATTGCTTATCAGCAACTTGGTGATCTGGTCACCAATGGCCTTCCTTCTCTCATCTCCGAAGCGGCGCATAGCCTGCTTCACTGGTTTGGCGTCAGGACGCACATGTAACGAGTGCTCAACCAACTCCCTCGGGACTCCTGGTAAATCTTCATTGGACCAGGCGAACACGTCCCGATTCTCATGGAGGAAGTGGATGAGCTCGCTTTCCTATTTCTCCGCCAACCCGGAGCCAATGATGGCCACGCGGTCGGGGAACTCAGGGTCGACCTGGACCTTCTTTGTTTCTTGAGATGCCTGGAACACGGTCCCGTGCTGTGTACTCGGCACGCCCTGCGCACCAGCTTGCGCGGATTGCGCCATAGCCACCACCTCGTACATCTTCTTCTTCTCGGCAGCAATCACCATGGACTCCGCCAACTGAGAACCAGCAGAGGCACACTCCATGGACTTCTTGTAATCACCAGAGATGGTAATCACGCCATTGGGACCAGGGATCTTCATCTTCAGATATGCCGTGTGGGTAGAGGCCATGAACTTGCTTAGAGCAGGCCTGCCGAGTAGAGCGTGATAGGGGCTCTGATGATCAACCACCTCGAACTGCAGACTCTCTGTGCGGCAGTTCTCCCTGGTGCCGAATAGCACGTCTATCCACACTCGGCCAATCGGATTGCACGAGACTCCCGGCACAATGCCATGGAAAGTGGTCTTGCTAGGTAGCAGCATGTTCTCGGCCAGCCCAAGCTTCTCGAGTGTGTCTCTGTACACAATGTTGATGCTGCTGCCGTTGTCGATCAGCACCTTGCTGAACCTCACATTCTTCTCGGGACCCAAGAAGGTAGGATCTACCACCAAAGCGTAACTACCCGGGTTGGGCATCACCTTGGGATGATCTACTCGGGACCACTTGATCTCTTGGTTGCACCAATGCATATAGTGAGGAACGGCAGGAATCACGGCATTGACCTCCATGGCGCGCCTGTGCTATGACTGCCTGTCGATGGGCTCAGAAGTGAAGATCATGTAGCTCTCATGGTGTTCTTGGTATTGGTTGCGGCCTCCGCCCTCATTGTTGCCGTTGTTGTTGCCCTGTTAGTTATTGTTGCCTCTGTTGTTGTTGCGGTTGTAGTTGTTGTTGTTGTTGCGGTAGCCCTCATTGTTGAAGTGACAGTTGGATCCTAAAGCCACCTGGTTCACGTTTTCTCTTCTCGGGAATACTGGAGGCCGAGCTGCGGGTGCACGAGCAGGCTGCACATTGGCATTTGCAGCTGGCAGAGGAGGAGGAGGAGGCAAGCCTTCATTCCGGATCAGATGCCACCACTCGCACTGTCGGGTAGTGTGGTTAGAAGGCCTTGAGGGGTGCTGAGTATGGAAGCTGCATGGGCCATCCCTCATGTCATCGAAGACAAACTTCCTTGTTTGCTCCGAATTGCCGCTACCCGACTGAGGAGCGCGGAATGGTTTCTTGTTGCCTTGGCCCTGGTTCTGGTTCTGCCCGTAGGCTCCAGCAGGTTTTTGCCTTTGGCTGCCCCCAGCTCCAACAACCACTGCATTCACCTCCTCGGGGTCATACCGAACATCTATTCGGTCACCCCTGCACTTGTTGCGGAACTCATTGCGCTTGTTGCTGTTGAAGTTTCTTCTCGGCTCGGAGGAATCCATCAGGGGCTGGGTAGGATCACCGAGTGCGTACTGATCTGCAATCTTGATGGTCTCCGCCAGAGTGTTTGGCATCTCCCTCTGCAACCTTTGCCACAGTATGCTGCCGTGTCTGCAACCCTGCGCGAACCAAGTGATGGCCTGGGCTTCATTCACACCTTCACAGGTGTTCCGCAACGTGCTCCACCGGGTAAGATACTCGCGGTCCGTCTCGTCTTCCCGCTGCCTGCAAGCGGACAGCTCCTGTGGCCTGTTCGGCCTCTTGTAAGTGCTGGTGAAGTTGCTGATGAAGGCTTCCGAGAAGTCCAGCCAGCAATTGATGCTGTTCTTGGGCAGGTTGTTGAGCCAAGTGCGAGCTGGACCCTCTAGCATCTGCGGAACGTACCGCACCGCCCATCTCCGGTTGTCGTTCGCGATATGAACCGCGGTGACATAGTCATTGAGCCAATCCTCCGGCTTGGTGCTGCCATTGTAGCTCTTGGTGCCCCTTGCCAGCTGGAAGTTATTCACGGACGGCTCGTTCATGATGCGCGGGCCAAAGCACTCGGGGCCAGGAGGACCCGTGTTCTCCAGCCGCGCCGACAAGCTGATCCGGTCCAGCTGGTGCCTTGCATCTCCAGGCGCCAACACGTGCTCGCCCACACGATCCAGAATGTCATAGCCAGCCATCCCCATGGCCGAGTAGCCATCATCATATCTGTCCACCTGCACAGCTGCAGGCTGCTCCACCGGGTTGGCGACTGGCGCCACTGCACGCGGCTGCTGCCTCTGCCGAGTAGGCTGAGCGACAGGATGCTGAGAAGGACCTGGGCGCTCTCCATCTCGGGCCTGGCTTTGAGCTTTATGGGCTTGAAAGCCTGCTCCTGCAGCGTTGTGTTTCTGACCGGACTGTCGCGGCACAGCGAGCTGTTTCGCGGCGACAGCTGGGTCGTACACCTGCATCTGCCTACCCTTGCCGGAATGCCCACTCCGGCTTCTCTCACGGCTAGGATGCGGAGATGAAGCCTGATCGTTAGATCTGGCCACGTGCGAGTGCACCACCTGAGAAGCTCCAGCACCCGGGTTGGCTTTTCGGAACTCCTCGTTCTGCCTAGCAGCCTCTAGCACCAACTCGTGCAGCCTCTCCTGCTGCCTGACGCGCGCGTCGCCAGCTAGATGCGGCAACTCGGCAGCTACAGCCTCAGCAGCTCTAAGTGTTTTGGTGGGTGTGCTGTATCTGGGTCTAGTGGAGGTGTTTGCGGTGGCGGACTGACTGGGAGCCTCTACAACCGTTGCCATCTCGGCACCTAGGTTGCGACGCGTAGCACCTACTTTGCTAGCTCTCTTAACAACTGGTGTGAAACCGTGAGCCTTGTTGTACTCAAGCTGATCTAAGCTAAGCTCTAGCCTAATCTTCTCCAACTCCGCCTGCTCAGCGAGCAGCTCCTGGCGCTTCTGGTCGAGCTGCGCCTTCTTGGTCAGGAGCTCGAGGTCAGTGGGAGGCGGCATACCCGTCCGCGCAGCAGACGCAGGGATTGTCGGAGTAGTGGAGAGCGGAAGGTTGCACTCCTTCTCGTAAGGCTTGTGCGTCTTCCCGCCAGCACTAGAGCCAGCGAGATCCTCGACGACAGCCGCAGCGGTAGCAGCCGCGCCCTTCCCGGCGTCCGCAGCAGGTCCGGTCATCATCACCTCTGCGATGTCCGCGGAGCGGTCCAGCGGCCTCCCGCGTGCGGCGATAACGGCGGGTGGATCCTCCGCGTCATGCACCAGCTCGGGGTACTCGCGGTCGATGACGGTGGCGACGTAGACGAGGTGCGCGCCGAAAGAAAGCACCGTGCCGCCCTCCGGCATGGCCCTGCCGCCGAAAATCGCCGGCGTTGTCGGTGACGAAGTCGAAGGAGCCGAATCTGTGGACAAGGCCACAGACCACGCGCTCTCCGGCAGCAGAAATCGATCCCGTCCGAACGGAAACTCCAGCCAGCGTCGCTGGTTGCCCCACGGTGGGCGCCAACTGTCGTGGTGGTGTCACGGCAGATGCCATAGGATGGCTAAAGATGTGGGGACGAAGGGAGCTGGAGGCGCTCGAGGAGGGATCACGCGACGAGTAGACGCGTGAAGGATGAAACAGGCACTGCAAACAACACGATCTACCCAGGTTCAGGGCCCTCGTGAGGAGGTAAAACCCCTACTCCTGCCTTTCTCTCTGTATTTTGATGTCTCACCGAGTAGCCACAGTACAATGGTTCTTGCTACCGAGTAGCCACTCTTCTCTCTACCAGATGAACTAGGTCAAGAAATGTGAATCGGTCTCCGGATCCCCCGCGCAGGAGGGGGCAGGGCACCTTATATACTCGGTGCCTAGCCGGATACAGCCAAATACAAACAGATGTCGACATTGTGTGCACACCGTCCTTCTTCCGAGTTCCCGCTGACAACTTTGGCTTCTAAGCTTGTCCCGTTGCGGAAAGTCG